>OW026441.1:10000000-10600000 GCA_932274075.1 Diarsia rubi
GAGCCTATTGCTATTGTCATTAAGCTCGCAATGTGCTACTGGGCAAATATTAATGGATAAAAACTTTGCCCGATATGGAAATAGACCTCATGTTTACCAATAGCGTATGGAATTGAAACCACAAGACCAAGAAAACCCATATGATTCAAAATCAAAATCAAAATATTTTTATTACACATAGGCCTACATGGGCACTTATAAAACGTCGACAGAAACGTGCACGGTTCGGTGCATTGGTCGATTCCTAAGGAGAAGAACCGGCAAGTAACTCCAAAGGTTAGTCTTTTAATCTTTTAAAAGCGTTTTGGTTAACAATAAGGTATAATACACACATGAAGACCATGCAAATTAATCTCTGAGATGGTCTTTTGAAGAAAGCACCACACAGATTTGAGTGGACCCATCCAGTCAGTGCAAGCATTTGTCAGTTATCGTGGAGCTCGACTTATAACATCCTTTCAAATAAACCCATAGCTTCTGCCTACTACTTAAAACTAAGCATAAAGTCAAATGAACCGAGGTCGGGCGGTTCAATTGTACGGCATCGGAATTAAATTAATGGGTTCGATACCCCGGCGGTACATTCAAGTTATTGTTCGCAAGTAATTGCTTGAAAGTTAAAGTATATTGATTCGGAATGATTGTTTTTGGTTGTGGAGTGATTTCAAGGTGTGTCTTTTTGTATTGTTCGAATTTATAAGCTTGGATTTTATGGGATAAGCTCCAGTTCATGGAAACCTTGGAGCATTTAAGTTTTGCAATACATTTGTTGCTACTTGCTGTTGCTCTTTTTATTTATTTGGGAACACATGCATTGGTGGTGACTCCCGACTTCTGCGCAGTAAGTCATAGGTTCAAACCCACGCCGCCGGCGCACTTCTATCTGTAGTTTAAGTATAACATCACCGCTGCTCTCAAAACATTGTGAGGGAACCGGCATGTCTTGGAACCAAAAAATCGAAGACGTGTGACATCTGCCAACCCGCACTGGGCCCGCGTGGTGGATTATAGCCCATCCGTCTCCTAGAGAGGAAGCCTGAGTCCCTGCAGGAGAAATATTATAGGCTGATGATGATGACACAACTAACAAACCTCTCCCTCTTTCCAGGTCCCTAATATGACGTAACCACCATACTCCCCGCACCGCTCTCCCGGCGCCTAGCCGCGATGTCTGCCTACCTCCGCCTCCTGCTGGTGTGCGGCGCAATGCTGGCAGCGGCTACATTAACGCGCGCCGCGTGCCCGTGGGCGTGCTCGTGCAGGGCTTCGGCGGCTGATTGCGCGCACAGGGGGCTGTTGCACGTGCCTAAGAGATTGCCTACTGATTCGTTGAGACTGTAAGTACTAATTATATAGGATCACTTTAAATATAAAAATCAAACTAGGTGTTTGTGTGTCTGTCGCGGTTCACGCCAATACTACTGAACGGATTTAAATGTTTGGTACACAAATAGTCTAAAGCCTGAGACAGGACATAGGCTTCTTTTTAATGCGAAAAAGGTTTGTAAGGGGGGTGTGCAAGCCATGGTATGGGGCGAGATGGAATGGGACGCCGTCGTCTCCTTCTGCGAAGCAGTGATGCTAGCGAAGGAGGTGGCGGAACGTGAGAGGGAGAGATCCTCTCGTCCCAGCCGCCGCGGGAGAAGCTCCGGGCGTCGGGGGCCGCGTGACGGCTTCCGGCAACCGTAGACGCGGGCCTGTGGACGGTGAGTAATGGGCTAGCTCGCCGTCCGTCCGTCTTATGACGACGAAAGACCGTGTCGACGGCGTGATCGTGTTCCATGCGCACCTCAACGAGATGTCAGCTACATGGAAGGGGCCCGAAAGGGCCGACGCCCGTCGGGTCTGTGGATTGTTGTAAGAGATACCGCGGCCTCGAAATAGAGGGCTAAAAAGGGCTTGAAAGGGGGGGATGAACAGATTACTTTTGTATTGGTATAACGGTATTTCTATAAGGCATTGAAGCTTAAAAAGATTACACTAGTGGTCGATATTACTGACGCCAGACGATCATTAAGTGTCACTACTCCTAGAGGCTATCTACACTAATATTAAAAAGAGGAAAGATTTGTTTGTTTGTTTGTAATGAATAGGCTCCGAAGCAACTGGACCGATTTAAAAAATTCTCTCACCGTTGTGAAGCTACACTATCCCCGGGTGACATAGGCTACTTTTTATCCCTGTATTCCCACGGGAACGGGAACTACGCGGGTGAAACCGCGTGTCGTCCGCTAGTTTTAGTATAATAGGGTCTAAAAAAATCTAATTAGTCCGTCATATAGATTTCCAAAAAATATTGGACACGTATTTTTTCTTTTTTTATAAAGACGATACAGTGCTTTGAAAACTCGCGTGACGTCATAATCTAAGACATTAGTATGACATTTTTTATCGGTCAGTGACGTCACCAACCCCCACTCAAATCTTTGATGCGTTTTATCTTCGTCAATTTTCATTGGTTTGATAAAACAAAAAATATGTATCCAATATTTTTCGATAATCTAACAGACGGACTATTTAGAATCTCATTTTTTTAAGTCAGTAAACATCCCTACAACAATGTCCTAACGACTATCAAAGATCTGTTTATTTACTAAAAATTAAACACGGTGTAAACGGATCCTTTACGAAACCGCCAACCAAGCATTCTGCACATCAAACAAAGTAACTCTAAGCAAAAATTATTGCTTAGAAACGCCTTGTGAAAAAAATCATGTTTTACGATGTTACACTCAATTGTACGCACTGAAAAACAATTAATGGTTTCGACGGAAATATGATGAAATATATGCGTTCGTAAAGGCGTACTAAACCATCGTATTGAGAAGAATGCGCAAGAATCTGTTAAGTAAATTGTTTTGAAATTTTTGATATGGGTACCTACCGCACTAATTTTGTCGCACTCAGAAGTAAAATCACAGTTTATCTACGATATTTCTTCTGATAGCCCATCTACAGTATCTTAAAAGCATATTATTTTGCCCATTGCAAAAAAGTAGACCGAACAACTCCAGAATAAACAAAAAATATACCAAGAATTTTATCGGCAAAATTGTATCGACGTCTAACGGAAAGTAGCTCCCAAATATTGATATAATACAAAAAACCATGAAAACTATCTAAATTACCAATAAACACCCCATAGCATTTATGGGGGTGAGAAACCTCATTGTAATATACCCTTATATTTTAGGAAAACCTTCCAATATTTTCGTTGGGAAAAAAATTGCGGGGAGTTATTGTAGAGTGTTGAGGACTTAGAGGTGACATTACTTACGTAAAAAAAAAGTTTTATTTAAGAAGAAATGATTTAACAAAGTTATTACTAATTTTTTTTTATTTATATTTTGATACTAGCTGTGACCCACGACCATTAAACATATTGTTCGTATCCGAACGCAGATTTTAAGGTTTTTGGTTTTTATTACGCTGGCTACATTTGAATGAATTTGAATGTTAGGATTTTGGAACTGGCAGAAAAAAGATAGTGCAACGTAAAACTGTTACAAAAATTTGCATTGATTTAATTATAGATAATATCGAAATAAAGTGATTATATCACAATATAATTTTATTTATGTTCTCGCCACGAACACCATATTAAAAAGTATTGCTTCCCTATTTGAATACGACTTTGCACAGAACCCTTTTTTTTTCTTTTTTTTTTTTGGTGGGTGTAAAATCATCGAATAACCCCTCCCGCTCTTGGGCAGAGCGAAAGGGAGTGTCAGACTTCTACTGACTAAAAACCACCCATGTTCCTTCTTCGCCCTCTATGTCGAGGCTGCGATAACCGTTGGACTACCCGCGGCCCCGACAGGCTTGCACAGAACCCTAACCTTTTTTCTGAATAGAAGTAGCTCAAGTTACTCTTCATAACATTAGCTATCTGCCAATAAAAATCTTGTCAAAATAAGACTAGCTGTTTCGAAGATAAGCCGCAACAAATAGACAAACATTTTTTTTTTCAGTTTAAAGTAACACAGTTACGACTACTAAATCATAACCTATGATTTTGGTGACACTATAAGTATAAGTATAAGTATAAGTATAACGGGCTGGTGTCCGCAACTCCACGTTCAATGCGCGTATTTTACGTGCGGGTGGGAATATCACTCGATCCACCCCGCTCCCCGAGAAAAGCCAGCAACCCCTTGGTGTTACTGGCAATCTCGCGGAGAGTACCTGGGTCACCGAAGTATTTGGCCCTGTATGGGGCAACCCCCGGACAGTGCAGGAGCACGTGGGCTGCTGTTTCTTCTTCCTCCATGCAGGCTCGACACAGAGGACTATCTGTAACTCCTATAACAAAGAGGTGCTTGTTAAAAGTACCGTGTCCAGTGATGGCAGCCGTTACTGTGCGTAGCTGCAGTTTAGTTAGCCGGAGCGCTTGTTTGGTGAGGCGAGCGTCGATGGCGGGAAGCGCCTTCTTGGCCTGCCTACACTCGCCGTGGTCTAGCCACAGCTTGGCGTGAAGTTCTTTGGTACGTTCCCTTACCAGCGTGCGAAGATAGCCGAAAGGTAGCGGCACGATGGGTTCTGGGCCCACCGCCGCCATGCTCGAGCCCCTTCGAGCGAGTTCGTCCGCTGCATCGTTGCCTCGGGAGTCGCTATGTCCTTTGATCCATTGAATGGTTATATTATTGAGGTTACCAACCTGGTTCAGGCGTTGGTGGCACTCGTGTATTAGCCCGGAATTCACCGTGTGGCTCCTTAATGCCAGCAGCACTGCCATGCTGTCTGAGAGTATGCGGATGGAGTGATCCTTTACCTCCCGAGCCAAGACGGCAGATGCCGCCAGGGAGATGCCCATGCATTCTGCATGAAAGACAGTGTTGTGGGCCCCCAAAGGTACGGCTATGTGGATGTTGAGGTCCTCCGAGAAGACCCCGGCTCCAGTACCAGTACCTGTTTTAGATCCGTCCGTGAAGATCCTTAATTCTGCAGGGTTAAGTCCCTCGCAGCGGTGGTCCTCATGGAGTTGGATTTTGTATTTCTTATCGAATACGTACTGTTTGGGTACTCGATCGTTAACAGCTTTCACCAGGGGGAACTCACTTTGGATTCCCTCTAGTGCCGCAGTATGCTGCGTGCACTTCTTACCCCAGAGTTGTAGCGTATTGAGGCGCAACGCCGTCATCGTTGCTTCCTGCTGAATGAACAGGTGGAGCGGCGGAAGCCCCAGTATCGCTTCGAGAGCTGCGGTCGGAGTTGTCCTCATGCAGCCTGTGATCGCCATGCAGGCGAGCCTTTGCATACGTTGCAGCTTGCTTATCGCTGTGATTAATTTGGTTCGGGGCCACCAGACCACTGCCCCGTAGGTGATCATGGGTCGAATTACCGCGCAGTAAAGCCAAAGTATAATTTTAGGGGATAGGCCCCACTTTTTACCTATCATCCTCCTGCATTGCCAAAAGGTGATGCAGGCCCTGTTAAGCTTGTTGTCAAGATGACTGCTCCAATTTAACTTACTGTCCAGGATAACTCCCAGGTATTTGACCTCGTTGGTTACCTGGAGCTCAGTATCGAATAGCTTAGGTAGGCGATGAGGGCCTAGCGTTCGTTTTTGAGTAAACATGACAAGTTCAGTTTTTGTGGGGTTCACTGAGAGGTCGAACTCAGCACACCATCGCTCAACTATGCGTAAGGCCTGCTGAGTGAGGTTGCAGATTGTCCCTGTCACCTTCCCCGAGATGAGGATGGCGAGATCGTCTGCGTACCCAATAGTGTAAAAGTGGTTAGCATTGAGCTTCGCGATGAGGTCATTAATCACCAGATTCCAGAGGAGGGGCGACAGTACTCCTCCTTGGGGACAGCCCCTGGCTATCACTGCTGACTGCTGCTCTGCACCAAGGCGGACGACTCGTTTGCTAAGCATATTGGTAATCCAGTCTATCAGTACCTGTTCCACCCCGTGTCGGGAAAGAGCGGCGCTGATGCTGGAGAAGTTTGTTTTGTCGAAGGCTCCTTCGATATCTATGAAAGTACCCAGGCAGATACCCTTCTGATGGATCGCTTCCTTCCTTTGGTGACACTAAAATATATAATTATTTAAACATGGAGAAACACAGTAAGATACAACACTCTTTTAAATTCAGTCACACTTGAATAAACCACCCATAAAAATCAGATATCATTCTCCATTCTTCAATAAATATTTCCAAATGCAGATTTTTATGATAACAAAAGCGCTCGGTTCTCTGAATAATTTTCTCTTTTATCTACCAAATAGTTTCAGATCAAGCGTGCAGGATTCATTTTTATTCACTTCCATTTAGAAATAAGATAAGAATTTTCTTTTCTAGCGATTCATAATTCTACAAACTATTGGTTGGGTAGGGGAGATAGGACGCTCGGGTAGACAAGTGTTTTTGAAGTTTGTCTTTTTCTTTTCGTTCGTGTTTTTTTTATTGTTCTTGGGGACAGATAAGGTAGGTTCTGTTTTTTTCGTTTTGACTGCAAATGGAAAACAAAATTATATTATTTCCTGTAGGTGCTACTGGTGCAACATTAACGTAAACAAAAATATGTTGAAACCTGATTTTTTCTGTCTGAAAAAAAATCTGTATCACTTTTCGCTATCTTCAAATCTTTTATCACACCTGATAATGAATGTGAATGGCAATGCACAGTTAAACCAAAACAGATTCTATATTTGTGTTTCTTTTGACGCCGAATAAACCAGTCATTTTAAAACAAACTGTAATTAAAAAAAAACATAGTGTCAAGAATAATTTCTATAGGATCGCGGGAAAAAATAAAAACACAGTGATAACGTAGCCGTCAAAAAAGTAACGCTGGTCAAAAATTATTGCTTTTTCAAAAAAGACTTTTTATTCTCGGCAGTCAATAGCACACATAAAACCTTGTGCTATTAAAGCACTGAATATTTCAAGAGTATTTAAAATACAGTAACATAATTTGAAATAAATACATTTCATGTAGTCGTAACTTTGACTCTTTGGAGGATCGCAACCACGACGCGAAGCCACGAGAAAAAGCTAGAGCATTGAATGAAAATACAGTAAGATCATACACGCAAAAACTATATTTTTGTGTACCTCGCGTTTTATTTTTGGTGGTGTTCTGTATTAATAATAATACTCAGCGATCATCGTGCCGATATTCGTTACAGCCAATGGCCAAGAGCCTCGTTAGGCAGCTGAATCAAGGGCTTGATTCAAAAGGCAGTTCTGGACACGGCGCGCATTGTCAGGAGGTTCCTCTCTCAAGAGCCCTGACCACCGGTAGTTCGGACTCTGTTCCCAATACTAGTGGACCACTATTTTTTATATTTTTAAATGTTTTTATATACCTTTTTGTAATTAATATTTAAAAATGTATTTAATATGTTATAAAATGAATAAAGGAAATAATAAATTTATTTCATAAAAAGGATATTATAGTACAAAAAGCATACACAGAGTTATACATTGGTATAAATTTGTACCAAGTCAGACGCAATCTAGAGAGTGAAGTTCCGCTAATCCTAGCTAGCTTATAGAATAACCTGTATTAAGGAATAACAGTCCCTGTCCCTTACAAAAAGTTACAATAAACTAGTACATTTATTGTTTTAATAATACAATAGTGTTTTTAATACAAACCATTCGAATGTGTGCTAAATTAAACGTATTTACATTCTTTATTTTTCTTTAACTTAAACAATCATTTACTAAACCAAAGTTGCTGTCATTTTTAAAACCACAAACTCCGAAGCGCTTCTCTTTCCGCCTGTACCCTAGGGAGGGTTCATATTAGCATCATATTGGTCGGAACAGCACGTGCCGACAATATGTCTTCATGTGTGCGCAGGTCTGTAATATTATGTTCTATTTGTATACAAATATGTTTGTAGTTATTGATTTAAACTGGTGACGTGTTGAAGAATTATTGGAAGAAAGGTATTGACACTTTTAAAAGCTCTCTATATATCATTAGAAAGCTACATTCACCCTGAGTAACATATTTAATAAAAAAAATATTCCCACAGGAACGGGAACTTTGCGGGTGAAACCGCGTGACGTCCGCTAGTTATTAATAAAAAGGGGTTTTGCCTGGTGATGCCCTGGGTATTAATAACCTTTTTTTTTTTTTGGCTAGTGTAAAATCATCGAATAACCCCTTCCGCTCTTGGGCAGAGCGAAAGAGAGTGTCAGACTTCTATTGACTAAAAACCACCCATGTTCCTTCTTCGCCCTCTATGTCGAGGCCGCGATGGTGTTAATAACCTTCGGTAAACTTTGAGGCTGCACTGAATCTGTCATTTGTAGTCAGCTTGACGTGCGTTCACGTGAGGCACGGAGGAGACTTAGTATGATGAGGTATTGCCATCTGAGCACTGATTTTTAGAGCACCTTCGCTTAGAGCACCAAAGCTATTCCTACGATTTGGAAGCTGCTAGTGATGGGGTGTATAATAAAAGTAATCACACTATCATATCACACTAATAGGAGTGTCAGACTTCCACTGACTAAAAACCAACCATGTTCCTTCCGAGCCTTTTCTGTCGAGGCTGCAGTATCTCTTCCCAGCAACCCGCAGCCCCGACGGAAATTCATGGGACTCAAAATAACTCTTGAAGTTTGTATGCAGTCTACCTAGCAAAAATAATAAAAATTATATAGGCGAAAGTTCGTGACTGTGTGAGTGTGTATGTTTGTTACTTCTTGACGTCTAAACGGCTGGTGAGGTTTTAATAAAATTTGGTATGGAGTTAGCTAATACCCTGAATTAACACATAGGATAGTTTTTATCCCGATTGTATCTTCCCGTGGGATAATTTTCGAGTTGTAGCGGGCGAAGCCGCTGGCAACAGCTATTATCGTGATAAAAGCAAATAAACTATTTGGTACCACTATTTCAAACCCTTTCTCTACCCTTTTTCAAAGCACTGCGACAATTTCTTTTGACTTTGTTCTTTCCAAATAAAAAGAAAATACATATTCATATATTTGAAAAGCGTTTACCCTAAATTGTACAAAGGACATAGAGAGGGCGCTGCCATCGCTACTTCCTGTTGTAATAAAATGGAAAAATTTACATTTCCGGTTCTGTCCGTGCATATGCAAAGTAATGTTAAAAGAAAGGCTTTTTGGGGTAATTTTTTGTTTATTTCTTTTCTACTAGCTTTCCGCCCGCGACTTCGTTCGCAAAAATTGTAATAACTCGGCTAATATATGCATGATATAAATATAAAACGAAAACTTACCTTAGAAAAGTGAGGTCACTATTTGGTGGGTTTTTTCTATGTGTATTTTGAGGAACTAGACATTGATGGAGAAGCTTGCAAAGGATCATGTTCATGGATATATGGAATCACGTACCAAACTGCATCAACATCAAGCTTTGTTTTTTATTGTCTACATTTATCATATTAACTCCTACAAAAGTTCTTTTTGTTAACTAAATCCGAGTTACGGAGTAATTTTATAAAATCGAAAATAACCTCAAAACCAGGCAAGTAGATTTTGTAGGAAAACCATGTGAAGTCAGCCGTACTGTCAAAATCAACTGACATATCTAACAGAACGACTTTTGAACTTGTTGTGTGAATGCCAAAACAATATTCATACTTTTATATTTGAAATTAAATTCCCCATTCAAAAATCAAATCCCAGCCGCATAATGTCGTAAAAAATTATGAAAATAATGCTATAACATTTTGATCTTGAAACATGAGAATTCTTGGACTTACGAGTTTTGGATCATTGTCTTTTATGGCCAGCTTTGGTTAATGTAAAATTAATACGTTAAAACGATTAGTTGACGCTTCTCGTGACCAAAGGGCTGGCTTTTATCTTGGCCAGAGGCTAAGCGTTGTACACTAGTTATCGCGGCCTCGACATTGAGGGCTAAGAAGGAACATGGGTGGTTTTTAGTCAGTAGAAGTCTGATACTCCCTTTCGCTCTGCTCAAGAGCGGGAGGGGTTATTCGATGATTTTCCACCCGCCAAAAAAAAGGCTTAGCGTTGACATACAACGTGGTAATGCCGCCAGTTTTTTTCGGTACATTACCGGCTGACAGCATTGAGGAGCAGTATTTCGATGCCCTTTTATAGTTTCTTGTTAGTTTATTTTATATTTTTAAATTAATGTACCTTGTATATAAATCCCACGAATGTCATTCCGGTCTCTTTAGGTACACCTCTGGCTAACCTTTTGAGGATTACAGGGTCATGCCTGTTTCCAGACAATGGTCATCAACCAATTTCAAATCCTGACGGAGTCTGGATAATTTGATTCTGCTACTGAAATTCCTGATGAAAAACCCAATAATAATAATAATAATAATAAAACTTTATTGCAGACCTCGGTTCATAATGTTAGTAATACATGAAACATACTTACTTAACTAATATTAGTAACACACTTAATCAACAAGTACAATACAAATAACAACAGACAATAATATACAACACAATGTAGAATACAGAACACAAAAGTACATAACCGACGTTCACCTTAGATACGCGACACAGGTCGACTCAAAGTAGCTACTTTGAGTCGACCTGTGTGTGCAGTCTCATCCATCGGCCAAGCATCGGGCAGTCCCACCGGTCACTCAAACCAATACTTCTCACTTTTTTTTTATAAAAACGGTTCCCCACATACGAATTTCTCCTGTATCGTGAACGCGTTTACAAACATTTAAACTCGCATACACAAACACACCCAGACTCGAAACAACTAACTGTAGGCCATACACATATTTGTTACGTGCGGGGATCGAATCCGCGACACGCAACGCAGCAGTCCAATCCCTCAGCCACTGCGCCAACCGTGCCGTCAACTTTACCCGACCGAATCGAACAAGTATATATAATATGCTCAGCAGTGGACATAACAAACTCAACAAAGCAGTATATAATACTTAGCCAAAGAAAAAAAAAATGAACAACAAAATTCTCTCTAAATCAAAGCGAGTACTGCCATCTCAGCTTACTGCTTACCTCACTCTGTACAGTCAGACGCATGAAGAAGAGCACACTTGGAGAATTGAATATTCTTTTTTTTTAATTATTTACTTATGGCTTTTAGAGACAGATTGAAGATGTTGAGATGGATAATATATTGTGAAGTCTTCTTCTTATCGTGTGAGAGTAAGGTCTAACGACCCCACACACCCTAGTGTCAGAGTTTCTAAACCGCCTCAAGGGCCTCTGACATGCGGGGCTGCGGGATGTTGTAAGAGATACCGCAGCCTTGACATATAGGGCTAAGAAGGAATATGGGTGGTTTTTTGTCAGTAGAAGTCTGACACTCCCTTTTGCTCTGCCCAAGAGCGGGATAGGTTATTTGGTAAATGTCCCAACCCAAAAAAAAAAGAAAAAAAAGTAATTGAAAAATTGCGCGCCGCTCTGATCGATCCACCACCACTATATCAGGCTTATTGGCTACAATTGTCCTGTCAGTGATGATGGATTGATCCCAGTACAATGTGATACTGCCATTTTTTTTTAAATTATTTAATATTAATATTTCCTAATAGAATTTATTAAAGTTTCTCAAACCATTTTTTCTCAAAGTTTTAAATTAAGAGAGTAAAAAATCTAAAAAAACATATTATTATATGCTGTAGATTGCAATGAAATCTATCAACCAAAATTGGTTCGAACGATATATAGTATAAAAGTTTTGGAGATATACTTAGCGCATTTAGAAAACCGCAAATATAACTTTGTCATTCATACAAACACTATAAAAAACATACTTATCACAAAATATGTTTTTTCTGTTGTCACTATAACAAGAAATAATTCAAATCAAAGGGGGCTTTCCTACTACTATGGTACGGAACCCTTTATGTGCAAGTCCAACTTGCACTTGGCCAGTTTTTTACCGGTTAAGTTGTCTTATCCATCTCGAAACTGAAACGTGACACAAAAAACTACCTTCAAGTTGAGCTTAGCAAATAAACACATATTCCTGCTCATGACTGTACATGGAGAAGTTCAATGAGGATCATTTGCAGGATTCCTTCCAAGCGTTTTATTAACGTAGGGTGCCGCGGGCAAGTAGGGGGACAATGTTCGAGGGTGGCGGTTTTTGGGAAAGAAATGTTTAGTTCAAAGCTTTTACCTACATAAGAAAAGTATGAAAAAATATTTATTTGTCGCAATCGTATGCTCGTTATGTTTACAACGAGCATACAACAAGACACAGTAAAAAATACACACACAAGCCACCTACCTACTAAAACCTACTTAATTTTTCTCCTACTTTTTTTTATTTTTTTTTTATTTTTGCTTGCCTTTTCACAGTTTAGGGTGAGTTTCCAGTGTAACTGGATATCAGTCTAACCGGACCAGCTAAATACTAGTATTTTACATGAAGCGTCTGCCTATTTGACCTCTACAACTGGGTAATATTATGATACCCCTTTATAAGACTGGTTGTCAAACTTTCAGGTCACTGACTATCTACCTGTAACAACTGTCAAAAGATTTACTAATGACTGCCAGGACCAACGGTAAAGCTTAAAACAGAAAGTGCCCGTACGCTTAAATTATAGAAGGACTAGCTCTTGCTTCGCCCGATGCACCTCGAAAATTATCCCACGGGAAGATAAAATCGGGATAAAAACTATCCTGTGTTAATACAGGTGAAAAACTATCTGAGTACCAAATTTTATCCAAATCCGTTCAGTAGTTTTTGCGTGAAGAAGTAACAAACTTACACACTCACAAACTTTCGCCTTTATAATATTAGTGTGATAACCACATACATTACTAATCAAACGAATAAAAAAAACTAAATTCATGAAAAAAAAACACTGACAAACGATAACTATAGACAGGAAGAGGAAGAAAAAATTTGTCAAAAGAAGTACGACGTGGCATTCAGTTAAAAACCGTGCCAACGTTTTATTTGGACGTCTTCATTCCCAGACTTACCCTACCGTATGGTCACCCTACCTTCTAGCCAGCGGCATCGTCTCCTCGTCTCCAATGAACGTTTCCGCACGATAGCTTCTCTGTATTACAGTCACAAGAAAACTCCTTTAAACTGAGCATAATACACAAATTATTGTGGTTTAAAGCCACTTCACCGTGAGGGGCTCGTGGCTCTATAACAGCCGTACTTAAGGTTAAGCAACACTAGCCGAGGTTGGTTTGTGGATGGGTGACCACTCATTGCATACGGAAGGGCTTCAATGCCTCGGAAAGCACGTTTTCTTTCTTTGTCGATCTGTGAAAGTCGTTACAGATACAAGCCCACAACACTATTCCCAAACAACTGCATCTCCTGTACGCCAAAACTAACAATGGCGAAGCGCCGATACTATGAAGCTCGAAGTCATTGGATCCTGTAACGAAATTATTTTTAAAAAAATACACACCTCTGACGGTCTATCACTTCTGATAGTCAGAAGCTTGAAATTCTGACAACCAGTCTGACCAATTTGTATCGTGGTGTCAAATAACTGGAGTGTGGACATCAGATAGGCAGTCGCTTCATATAAAATACTGGTATTCAGCTGCATTTGGTCAGAGTGGAAGCTGAACTCAACATAGCTTTGAAAAGGCACTTTAAACTCCTCCAAATCCTTTAGAAAAGTCCCATAAACAGTCAAAATATCTAATTAGTCCGTCAGATAAATTCCCAAAAAAAATTAAATATTACACATATTTTTCACGGTATACAAAATATTAAGACGATACAGTGCTCCCAAAAGTAGTGTGACGTCACATTTTGGTACATTTTTTACCAGAAAATGACGTCACAACTTCATCGGCGTGGGGGCTTGTGAAGTTGTGACGTCATTTTCTGGTAAAAAATGTACCATGATGTTTAACACGTTTTATTTTCGTTAATTTTTATTAATTTACTAAAACAAAAAACACATCAAATATGTTTCGATAATCTAACAGATGTTGAGCAGTGGTGGCCCAGTGGTGGCGGTCGCGACTTACGAACAGTTGGTCGTGGGCTCGAACCCATGCATTACTTTGTGTAATTTATTTCATCACCACTGCTCTCAAAACGGTGAAGTAAAACATCGTGAGGAAACCGGCATATCTTAGAACCAAAAATCCGAAGACATGTGACATCTACCAAACCGCACTGGGCCCGCGTGGTGGATTATAGCCCATCCCACTCCTAGGGAGGAGGCCTGAGTCCCTGCAGTGGGAACAGTATAGGCTGATGATGATTAATCGAACAGACTTACTAAACAGAATATTTTTTTTTTGTCAGGACACACCCTTATTGTACTCAACTTACTGTGGTTGAAAAGAAATTGGCGTTGCCCGCGGAGTGCTTTTGAAATGAATGGAATTGGTGTAATGGCTTGTGGTCATAGTAAATGGTTCGTAATACCGTATACTAGCTCGTGGTCGGGTTATTGTGTGTGAATTTGCAAATGCATGCGGTGGTTTTTTTTAAGAACTTAATCATACTTTTGCTATTTTGACATAACGTTGGATCAATAACGGGTTTTCCAGGTACATTATATCGAAAATACGGCTTATTCCACTTTTCCCTCCTGAAAATATCCTCCTTGGACTTGGATGTAAAAAATGTCCAGAAAGTCCACTTGGCATTTTGAAAAATCACACTACTTAAAGTTTCAAGATTAAAATGTTATAGTAATTATTTTCATATTTTTTTACGACATTAAGCGGCTTTGATTTGATTTATGAAGAAGGAATTTAATTTAAAGAATAAAAGTATGAATATTGTTTTACTCTCTATACATGGCGTTCACACAACCAGTTCAAAAGTCGTTCTGTTAGATCTGTCAGTTGATTTTGACAGTTCGACTGACTTCGCATCGTAGACCCTTTCGATTTTACAAAATGACTCCGAAACTCGGATTTAGTTTACAAAAAGAACTTTTGTAGGAGTTAATATAATAAATGTAGACAATAAAAAACAAAGTTTGATGTTGATGCAGTTTGGTACGGGATTCCATATATCCATGAACAAGATCTTTTAAAAAAAAAAATATTTCAGGTTTATTTCGAACTAGGTGTTGCCAGCGGCTTCGCCCGCTACAACTAGGAAATTATCCTACAGGAAGATAAAATCGGGATAAAAACTATCCTTTGTGCTAATCCAGGTTATAAACTAACTGTGTACCAAATTTTATCCAAATCTGTTCAGTAATTTTTGCGTGAAAGAGTAACAAACATCCATCCACACACACATACGGACTTACAAACTTTCACGGTTAAGTATAATATAAGTAGGATATTTCTCCACGTTTGTAAATATGTATATTTCGACGATTCTATGATGCATTATAATCCAGTCTATAGAGTTTAAATGCATATTTTGTCATAATTTAAATTATCGATTTACCTTTGACACATGAGAAATACAACTAACTGCCGTACTCAGAGATATTTAACGATTACTTAAGCCGTCACTTAGTAAACGTTTGACATATTTTTGTATGACAAAACTGTCAAAACCATTACTAAGTTATGGCCTAAGTAATCATTAAAGCTCTCTGAGCTCGGCAGTAAGTAACATAATTATTATTGTGAGTGGCAACGAATTAAAAATTGTAGCGCAACCCCGCTGGCATATTTCATACATCCAAACAAAAAAAGATGAAGTTTTATGATACACTTTTGTGCAATGACGTAATATATTATATATACATAGACACGTCATGAACTAACATGGCGGCCCTTCAAAACGGCGAAAATATTATATAACTACTTTTACGCGTAAAGAAAGGGAAAAAAAATATGACACCGTACAGCGGGATGCCTGTTGTCTTTATGTTTCGAGCAGGTTTACACACACGATTTAAATTAAAAACAAACGTAGCATCGCGCGAGAGGTTGGTGCGTAACTAAGCGCGATGTGGCCAATTGGCTTCATTTCATGTTGTAATTTTTGAGGGCGGACAACGTATCTATAGTTTCAATATATCATTGCTTTTGTGAAATGTCTGAAATTCAAAAATAACGTCCTGTATTTATCCAGATTTTGCTCTCAAGAAGTAATAACAATAAACCTATGACTATAAGCTACACGGCATTTTTAAATTGAAAAGAAAAGACACATCCCTTCCATAATTACCTATTAGAAAACCATCTTATCGCCCCCTACCGTCCCTCTTTTGACAAAGTGCGCAATAATACAGTATTTGGCGAAACGTTTCCGAATGATAATTGTTATTAATAGCTGTGGGGTGAGCAGGGAAGGTCTATAATGTAGTATTTATTTTGGGTTTGGGAATAAATTGTACCCTATAGTAATATAGTTTTGAACTGTTGACTACACAGGGGTGGAAGGTATACCTGCACTAAAACAGTTCCACTCATTAAAAGTATTGAACACGTTCATTCAGTTACGCTGTATAAATAACTAGCGGACGTCACGCGGTTTCACCCGCGTAGTTCCCGTTCCCGTGGGAATACAGGGATAAAAATTAGCCTATGTTACCCGGGGATAGTGTAGCTTCCCAACAGTGAAAGAATTTTTCAAATCGGTCTAGTCGTTTCGGAGCCTATTCGTTGCAAACAAACAAACAAATCTTTCCTCTTTTTAATATTAGTGTAGATAAATGTCTACTGCTAAAAAACTCTTAGTACGCCAACTCAATGAAAAAAAAAATTAAAAAAATCCCACATTTAATATCAAGCTCTTTGGTAGCCGTCGATCGTCGATGATATTTATTAAAAAAAAATCATTAAGTCCCAAATAATGAGAGCGGATCTGTTATCCTCAATCAGGCACAAATCCAGATTCAATCAATCAACAATCTGCTCATCACATTTTATGGAAGTGTAGTCTTTGGCAGAATGAACGTATTATTATGTAAAATAGTGTACAGGTTACATCCGGATGATCCGGAAATATTTACTATAATACGGCTCTTGTAGAAACTAGAAAAAATTTCCGTGCGTTCAAGCATTTTTGTCATAACTATTTTTGGAATCAAATTCACAACACAAGCTCACAACTTAGGACCCAGTAATAACAATAATATCCGTGGTGCTATATAGGCAACTGGGCTTATCCCAGTTGTATACGTCCCTGTGTGCCTATTGGCCTTGTTCAGTTCTGTCTCCTGCTGATATGGAGGGAAGTGTAAATTATGTTTTTCCTACTCCTCCGCTATTCTTTTCTGATTAATTTCGTTGCGGGATCCAAGACAGTCAAATCGTTTCTCTGGGACTTCGTCGAGCTTCATTGTCCCGACGCTTTTCTTGTGGTCGCCACTGTTGATTCTGGCTTTCAGGAGTTACAGTGGTTTGGGAATACTGTGGCGGGCTTGTCCCATTTTATAAATCCCGATTCCAAGATACGAAATTCCAATATCTATTGAAAATAAAGCAATATTACTTGATCGGCCATGGGGATTAAAGCCAAGAAACTACAAAGCATCGTTACTTTGTAGTTAAAGGTTTACTTTTTTGATGACTGTCTCGTGACAGTCATCAAAAAAGTATTCATTTCAGTTGTATTAAACTAAAAGTCATAGCAATTATTTCAATTAGACCATTACAGACACTTTTGAATATCAGAAAAACAAATAAAACGAAGCTACAGTCACAGTTTTTTTTTTTTTTGGTGTGTGTAAAATCATCGAATAACCCCTCCCGCTCTTGGGCAGAGCGAAAGGGAGTGTCAGACTTCTACTGACTAAAAACCACCCATGTTCCTTCTTCGCCCTCTATGTCGAGGCTGCGATAACCGTTGGACTACCCGCGGCCCCGACAGGCTACAGTCACAGTCACAAGGCATAATAACTTGTGAAAGTACTGTAGTTGCCCATTCCCTAGCGTAGATCTCTATGGAGAAGAACGGGCAAGAAACTCCATGGACACTCTTTTAAATCAAAATATTGTTACAAAATGTTGGTTAAATCATTCATGTTGATATGGTATATTATGTGAGTACTATGTAGCAAGATGTGCAATTTAAGAGCGTCCGGAGTATAATATTAAAACAGATATAAATTGTGAACGAAGAAGTTGAAGTTGTGAACGATTATGGTCTACCTGGGACGAACGGTCCAGTTGGGTAGGTCTAACTTCAAGAAAGAGCTAGGTGAATCGTCAAATCCAACTCGGCTGGGCAGCATTCGGGAAGTGCGCGGTATCTTCTCGTCCAACTTACCACAGTGTCTCAAGACGAAAGTCTATGACCAGTATGTGTTGCCAGTGATTACATACGGGACCGAAACATGGCCGCTCACAATGAGCCTCATCAGAAAGCTCAAAGTCACCTAAAGGGCAATGGAGAGGGCTATGCTCTGAGTTTCCTTGCGTGATCGAATCAGAAATAAGGACATCCGCATGAGAACCAAGGTTACCGACGAAGCCCGAAGAATCGCCTGACTTAAGTGGCAGTGGGCAGGGCACATTGCTCGCAGAACGGATGGCCGATGGGGCTGAAAAGTTCTGTTGTGGCGACCGCGAACCGGAAGACGTTGCGTCGGAAGGCCTCCCACTAGGTGGACCGATGACCTGGTGAAGGTTGCGGGGACCCGCTGGATGCGAGACGCACGGGACCGGTCAATGTGGCGACACCTGGGGGAGGCCTATGTCCAACAGTGGACGTATTTTGGCTGAATTGATGATGATGATGATGATGAAATTGTGAAAAATAACGTATCCCATTTTCCGTTCACCATCTTTCTTTCTGTACTTTTCTTTCAACGCGAAACGGCAACCGTTTTCGTGAGCAGACACCTAATAAATAGTGCGATTTAATTTTCTTCCCCCAGATTGCACATTTAATTCCCCATAGCGCTGCGTCCACTGCGGGCTTGGCAGGAAGCCAGGCGTTGCCACTGCTATGCAGATAACTGATCAACATTATTGAAAACTGTCCTTTTGATTTACTAGTTGGTAAGCTGTGGGAAATTTGAGATGAAGGGTTACAATTTTAAGAAAATTGTTTTTTGGAGATATTTGTGTCTAAATTTTAATGTATTAGTATCAATAGTCTTATACAGGCTGTAAATTAACCCTTCAGACATACGTCAACCAAGCATTCTGTACATCAAACTAAGTACCGCTACGCAAAAATGTTTGCTGGGAAATGACTTTTTTTTTGGGGGTAAAAAATCACATTTTACGGTAAAACTCAATGTAGCACTATTAAAACATTGTGCTAGTGGATGCTATGAATAGTAAACGGGTCATGGAGATAATTTAAGTGAAGTTTTAACCTAAAAAACTGGTATTTACAAAAACAGCTGTGCAAAATTTGGAACTTTGAACCCCAATATCTCCGTAACTAGAAGGTTCCCAGGTATTGTCTAGAACCAAAAAATGATCGCAGTGGTGGGGAGAACAAGTGCCTTTCGCTTGCGTTAAGGGTACTTTTACACCCTTTATAGTTAATAGTAAACCTATAAGAAGAGCAACGAAGGCCCAACAGTAAATCATGGCAGTATTTTGTGCAATTTATTTCATCACCGCTGCTCTCAAAACGGTGAAAGAAAATATCTTAAAGAAACCATAGCATGTCTTAGAACCAAGAAATTTGAAGCTATGTGACATCTCCTGTCGGGGCCGCGGGTAGTCCAACGGTTATCGCGGCCTCGACATAGAGGGCGAAGAAGGAACATGGGTGGTTTTTAGTCAGTAGAAGTCTGACACTCCCTTTCGCTCTGCCCAAGAGCGGGAGGGGTTATTCGATGATTTTACACCCACCAAAAAAAAAAAAAAAAAAAAAAGCTATGTGACATCTACCAACCCGTACTGGGCCGCGTGGTGGATTATAGCCCATCCCTCTCCTAGAGAAGAGGCCTGAGTCCCTGCAGTGGGAACATTATAGGCTGCTCAGAGCGGGTTGGTGGTTTTCAGATGTCTTCGAACTGTTTGGTTCTTAGATATGCCGGTTTCCTCGCGATGTTAACTATAGTTTAACATTAAATAACGTCTTGTTTATTTCATTTTTAGTGGCCGTTTTTGTCGTAAGTTTTAGCTTTTTTATTCTACTACAATATTCACAGACATCACAAATCTCTTACACCAGGGGTCTAAAATGGCCACTTGAGCAGATCATAATATGAATTGCGTTAAAAAGCGTAAAATAGATCTATCAAAATAGTAATACGTCTGTGATCATTAAGAAAAATAGGAAAACAATATGAATTCTGTTTAACTTCGTATAATGTTCACAGACGCAGTTATACTATGATAAAAAGTTCATTTTACGATTTAAAAAAAAAAATAAAATAAAAAAATAATAATTAAATAATTAAATTAATAATAAATAATAATAATAATTATTTTAATTAAATTATGATTTGCTAAAGTGGCCATTTTAACCCCCCAGCCCCCTCTAGACAATATCAATCAATCACCAAAGAACTGCTCCACAAACTATTCACTCTCGTCGCTCAACTCAGGGAAACAAATGAGAAATAGTTGTGAATAGTTGCGAAACTCTAGTAATTATTTGAAGTAGTATAACTTGGTTCGTTGGCGAATAGTTTCACTTTTTGATCGGTTGCTTGCGAGGAGGTACAGTCGAGGTGTGAGGTTTTGTTTTTAGCCGACTGTGGGTGAAGAGGTGGGTTATGGTTTTGTTTGTTGAGGTAATTTTTCACGATTTTGCTTAGTAAATGCAGATATAGTTAAATAATACATTTGTGACATTTTCCGAAACCATACTGCAAAATGTATTTATTTCTGTAATTTATTTTCAACTAGCTGTTGCCAGCGGCTTCGCCCGCTACATCTCGAAAATTATCCCACGGAAAATTAAAATCGGGATAAAAACTATCTTAAAGTGTTAATCCAAGGTGTCAGCTAACTCCTTACAAAATTTTATTATAATCGCTCCAGTCGTTTAGACGTGATGAAGTAACAAACATACACGTGTTAGTTTGTTACGTGTGTAGTCAGTCAGTCATCAGACTGACTGACTTCGACTGACTGACTGTGTGATTCACTTCCACGAAAACTGGCGCTTATTGCACTACGATCAGGTTAAATAAGCAATGTACTTGACACTCATAGATTTTGTTTATTTATCACAACTACTGCGGAAATACCATTTTCAATACACTTCCTCGAAAACTGGCTCTTATTGCGCTATGATTAGGTTCGACATGCAATGGAATTCGCAAGCGTGCATTTTTTTAAATTTTGTCGTGCATAATTGTGTTAAATCATTATTTTACTACAATTTTAGTTCTGTAAATTGTAATTATCATTTATTAGTTAAAAAAATATTCGAATTTTATATTTTTAATACATTCTTCATATCTTGGCTTCAATCAAAACACGGAAAAAGCTAATTAAACCATAGTCTCTCTCTCTACAAATTGTTGACAAGAATACTTATCATTTTGTTAGTTTATTTTTTCGAAAGTGTTTTGAAAAACATCGTTTGATACACGTGGGAATTTGTTATTGCACTTCTCGAACCCACGAACCCATGTTTAATCCGCCTCTCATGCAATAACACATTTCCCGCACTTGTTTTAAAATGTATTATTTCCACAGATCGCTATGATTTACTCATTTTCCTTTCTTATTATTTGTCACACAATCCATAATCGTTTTATTGGGCATATAATTCATTAATAAACTAGTGGTAACGAACAGTTATACTAACTAACTGTTATGGAATGCCCAGTTAACAAAATTAGAAGCTAAATCAGTAACATATAAAGTTACCACTTAGTAACCGATTTAACTTGTATCAATAACAGTAACTTGATATTAAAGTTAACTGAAATAAACTGACGAGCGAATGGAATGAGAGTGAATGACCGGAGAAATGGGAAGATATTCCAAAAAAATATTTTAAGTCCCATGTAATAGGAGAACGACCCATTTATGCCATCAACATAAAGAAAATGCATTTATTAGTTTCGCATTGGCGAAAAAATGCATTAATTAGTTTCGCATTGGCGAAAAAATGTATTTATTAATTTCGCATTGGCGATAAAGTGCATTTATTAGTTACGCATTGGCGAAAAATGTAAACAAAAGAAAAGCTTAAAAAAAGAATTTGGAACTTTGACCTGCAATATTGCCGTAATTTTTTGGCTAGAATATAAAAAAATATTTTGTTGGCAAGGATAACAAGAGCCTTTCGGCTTTGACAAAATAAAAGTTTTTATTTGTAACTAAAACATTGGCAGAATAGGGATGTTTAGTGACTTGAAAAAATGTGATTCTAATTAGTCCGTCTGTTAGATTATCGAAAAATATTGGATACGTATTTTTGTTTTATCAAATCAAAAAACACTGACGAAGGTAAAACTCGTCAAAGATTTGAGAGGGGGTTGGTGACGTCACTGACCGCTAAAAAATGTCATACTTATGTCTTAGAGTACGATGTCACACGAGTTTTCAAAGCACTGTATCGTCTTCATTGTTTGTTTACGTGAAAGAAGAAAAAATACGTGTCCAATATTTTTTGGTAATCTATATGACGGACTTATTTGTTTTTTTTTTGTTAACTATCCTATTACAGAGAAAACGATGATAGTTACAAAACTTTATAATTGATAAAGGTGCTTTTACACCCTTTATAAGTATTCGAAATCTAACTAAATCACTTTCCTGCTCACCTGTACAACTGCAGACGGATATTAATCAATGCAAATACTGAGTTTAATTAAAACTGTTTAAACTAAAGTCGTTTGCTTCAGGCTTAGACTTCGACTTCCACGTCGACTTCGACTTCGAAAGTAAAATGAATAGTTGTGTAAAGCTGCTGTTGAAGATAAATTAAGTTTTATTTGAGAATTCTCGTATCACACTGCAATAGGATAGATAACAAATAAAATGTAATTAGTCTGTCATATGTATAGATTACCAAAAAATATTGGACACGTATTTTTTCTTTTTTCACGTAAACAAACAATGAAGACGATACAGTGCTTTGAAAACTCGTGTGACATCATACTCCAAAACATTAGTATGACATTTTTAGCGGTCAGTGACGTCACCGACCCCCACTCAAATCTTTGACGCGTTTTATCTTCGTCATTTTTTATTGATTTGATAAAACAAAAAATACGTATCCAATATTTTTCGATAATCTAACAGACGGACTAATTAGAATCACATTTTAAAAGTCAGTAAACTTTTTTTTTAAATTATGGATAGAATACTTATTTTTTCTTTTGTTATAGAAGGGATTGTGTAGTAGAAGAAGAGCTTACTTTCCAGGTCGGACAGTCTGCAGGTTGTCCGAAAGAGATACCGCAGCCTGGAGCACAAAAGGGCTAAGAAGGAACATGGGTGGTTTTTCGTTATTAGAAGTCGCTCTCCCTACCGCTCCACCCAGAGCGGCAGGACTGCAGGATTCATTTGATGATTTCCCACCCTCAAACCCCAGAAAAAAAAAATATTTGCTACTAATACGGCCGCCAGACTATGCTCGCCGCGATATTGCCCGCTCTGCTCACACTGCTCTACTCGCGCAATGAATCGCGACGCTCCTACAAAAACAAAAACCGACAACATAGGGAGCGATGGGCAGGACGAGGAGCATGACGTGCGGCATGACGAGTAAAGTGGCCACACTATGTCTCTGCCTCCTTTCCTCGCTACTTCCCATGCCACTCGTCGAGTGTGTGGCGGCCGCATAAGACATTACTGACGGGAAAGACCTGGACCTGCCTGACCTGGGAATCAAACTAACGAGATCATGTCCATGTTTAGACTACGTACGCATGTAGTCTGTATTTATGCCCGATTGATTGCAATAGGGCCACTTTCAATTACAAGAGACTTAAACTTAACTTTAATAGAATAGAAAACTCTATTTCGAGAAGCAGACGTAGACGTCGAACGTCGAAGTAGAACATCCGGGAAATCTCGACTTTACAAGATAAAATATAAATCTCAAAATCATTCATAATCTTATTGTTTATTCAAAGTACCATAAATAAACTCGTAAGTGTGGTCCATAGACAAGGCATAGATTAAATAGACCATCTGTGTATGTTCAAAAGAGGATTATGTCTATATACCATAGATTATAGAAGGTATAAAAAAGAATTGAGGCGTGTCATGGCATACATTTGACGTGTTTAGTAAAGATGATTTCAAATTCTAACTTATTTGATTTTGGTGTTGGTTGGTATTATCATATTTTGTATTAAGTCTGCCCAGTGGTTTCGTTTGCTACAAATAACGCTGTGAAGTTACATTCACAAAGCATTTTTTCAGGAAACTGTCTTACTAAACAACACGCATGCAATCCTCAAAAGGGTTACAATAGTGCGCCTAAAATAGGGTACTTCACCAAAAAATATAATTATTCCGTCTGTTAGATTTTCGAAAAATATTGGACGTGTTTTTTGATTTATCAAATTAATCAAAATCGACGAAAATAAAACGTGTCAAAGATCATGAGTGGGGGCTTTTGACGTCACTTTGTGGGTAAAAAGTACTAACCTTGTGACGTCACACGACTTGACGCGTCTTTTCGAAACACTGTATCGTCTTCATCTTTTGATTAAGTGAAAAAAGAAAAAATACGTGGCCAATTTAACTGTCTTGGATCCCGCAACGAAATTAATCAGAAAAGAATAGCGGAGGAGTAGGAAAAACATAATTTTCATTTTCAATGTTAGGAGCTAGCCTATTGCCATCAAACGGGCACAAACCCAGATGGTTTCCCATACCATCATAGCCTATAATGTTCCTACTGCAGGGACTCAGGCTTCCTCTCTAGGAGAGGGATGGGCTATAATCCACCACGCGGGCCCAGTGCGGCAGGAGTTATTTGGTGTTTTCCCATACCATCATCAGCCTATATTGTTCCCACTGCAGGGACTCAGGCCTCCTCTAGGAGAGGGATGGGCTATAATCCATCACGTAGTCCCAGTACGGGTTAGTAGATGTCACATGTCTTCGAATTTTGTGATTCTAAGGCAGGCCAGTTTCCTCACGATGTTTTCCTTCACCGTTTTGAGAGCAGCGGTGATGAAATAAATTACACAAAGTAATGCGCTTGCCTGGATTCGAATCCACGACCTACTGTTCGTAAGTCGGGGCCGAAACCCCTGGGCCACCGCTGCTCTCGAAAAAAATGTGTACTTACCTAATGTGCCAGTTAGGTATGTTAAACTTATCCACATATTTTCTCAACCATTTTGGGGTCGTCCTCCAGTCTAACCGGAATAGAATAGAAGTCATTTATTTATCAGAATATTGTACAAGGTTGTTATGTGCGTTATGTATAATTACGATCATAATATTCTGCCGTTTACGGCGTACAAATATGGTTTATAAGATAAGGGTTCATCAATTCATCATACATTAAAATAATATTAACAATCATAAGAATTACAAATAATTGAAATAACTTGAACGGCATTAATTAATTTATTCAAAGAGATACATACAATTTCTAGGCAATGATGTCAAATATTTAGGTAAATTTTTCATTCATATAATCTTCAGTCGAGTAGAAACATTTGCTTATGAGAAAATTAAATAATTTAATTTTAAATGATCTGAGGTTGAGAGTTTTGAAGCTGTCAGGTAATTTGTTATAAACAGTAATGGACATGCAGTACACATTATTGGAAAACAATTTTATTCTAAGCCTGGGAACATTAAGCATATACAATTTGCGGCTGGGTCTGGATACAACATCATTATACAACTCAAATTCTTGTCTATTTTGGTGTACAAAGATACAAATATCATAAATATAGAGTGCAGCCCGGCGAGCACGGCCTACAGTGACATGGCATGAGTCACACATTTTATCACAGTTTGGGCGATAAAACCGTTTTGTCTTAAATGCTAGCACGGCGGCGTAAGATAATTTCTTGATATGTGATATAACTTCTTGACGTTTAGTTGGGACTCCTATGTCTTATTTGCTAATATGGGCGCACCCATTTTGTAACAAATGTCACATTTTGACAGATGAATATGCTCGTTTATATCACGTTCGTTCGGAGGTGGTGATAAAAGTAAATTAAAAATATAAGTATATTTTTCTGCTTACTACTGCATCAAATGGCAGTAAATTATTATAATTATGTTCTTGCCCGAAGGCAAGAGGTCCAAAGTAGGAAAATATTCCGAAGAAACATTCGGGACTCCTCTAATCCGTTCGAGTTGCCAGACAGGGAGTTCCAACGGATTTTCCGCCTGACAAATATATTTCAAAACAAATCACATCAAACTTTTAAAAGAAAAACAGAACTTTTAGTTAGTAGCAAGTTATCAAATCACTACATAGTATAAAACAAAGTCGCTTTCTCTGTCCCTATATCCCTATGTATGCTTAAATCTTTAAAACTACGCAACGGATTTTGATGCGGTTTTTTTTAATAGATAGAGTGAATCAAGAGGAAGGTTTTAGTATCTTTTTAATTCTTTTTCTACCCGTGCGAAGCCGGGGCGGGTCACTAGTAATAAATAAAAAAAGAAAATGAAAGACGTGCCGCGTACGTGTTATGTCAAAAATGAATTAGTACCCAAGAAAATTAAAAAGTTGTTTAACTGTATGAACTGTGCTCTTTTATACGTATTATTTTATTTGGTCGCCTATTCAGATGGTCATAGACATTTTTATTTTTTTAATATACTAGGTCACACTATGAAGTCAGCAACAAGAAAGACAAGTCGCGTCTTAAATTATATCACATGTGGTACCCGTGCTAGCATTTAAGACAAATTCTAAGACATGACATAATTTATAACGTCTTGTCACCAACGTCTTGGGTACGCCCGTGCTCGCCCCACTGGAAGTGGCAATATTTTGAGTTTTTTAAATAGTGGAACACAACTGTCTAGTGGGTGCGCTCCACAAATTGAGCGTACACATTTTTTCTGAGCTCGAAACACTCTTTTTAGTTCCACAGAATTACCCCATATTATTATGCCATAGCGTAAAATTGATGATACATAGCCATGGTATGCGCATAGAGCTGCATCAGCACTAGTCACTATATTTGTCGACTTTTTACAAGTGCCCATTTAAGCCTATGTGAAATAAAATATTTTGACTTTACTTGACTTGACTTGACTTGCGTTAGTCTGTACAAAACGAAAACAAATCGATCTATCTTTTTACATAGGTCATCAATATGAGACTTTCCGTTACAGTTTTTATCAATTACTATCCCCAAGAGTTGTACGTTATCGACCTTTTCTACTGTCTCATTTCCGTAGTGTATTTTAATATGAGGGCGGATTCACCTGAATACTAGAATTTTAACGTGCATTATAGTTATTAAACCAAATAACGAGCTCGTCCTTTTATATAACTTTCTCAAAGACAGTAAGACATTGTTTGCAACAATAAAAACGAACAAAACGGTTCTGAAATAAACTGCATTGCGTAAGCAATTACCCCTCGTTCGGAGTTATGAGCTGATAGTGAGAGCAGAAGTCTCAGTGCGAACAAAAAAATAAATATTTTATCATTCGTGTAAGTGTATCTTTTTCTGTGACATGTTTTACGTTCTTAGTCATGGCTTAGGGATTCTAAGGAGCAAGCTAACGATTGTAGATTGATTGATCGAAAATGGTGTGGGAAATATTCTAGAAAACATTTAAAAAAAACCCGACAGACAGAAGTGAATTTTTTCAATCACTCATCATGTCAACAGTCACGTTCATTCCAGCGATATCATTTAACACACAGTCTATCCTTCGAATCTTTGGTCTTCCATTGAGATACAGTACTTTCATAAGTTATTCGCTTAATTTGTTTTTCTGGCTTTAAAAAATTCCTGTTACAATCTAATCGAAATAAATGCTTTTAGTTTGTGTTTTCAATGTTTCTTTTCAAAATGCATAAATGTAAAACTTCTGCTCATTATTTATGTACGCCTTCATTAATGACGAATGGGTCTCATAAAGTTTGCACTAAACGGATAAATTATGAGCCGCGATGTCGAAACGATTTGCAGGAGCCGACTGACTACGTACACATAACACAACTTTACGCCCGCAATTCCAGAAGAGTTAGGTAGAGGTGTTCTGTCACGAGAAAAAATATGTAAACACTAACTAACATAACGAAGAGACCTGAGACCTATTTCATAAAAGTATGGCTTCCAAAAAGCTATATGCCATGTGCTCTCTGTTTAACGTTTGTCGACTACGAGAAAGCCTTCGTTCGATCGAGACTTGGGCTGTGCTGCTGTGCAGTCCCTCCAACGGTGCCAGATCGACTATCGGTACATCGAGGTGTGAAGTGTTTGTACAAAAACGCCACCAAGAGTCCGACTTAAGGACCACACCTCGGATCCTATCCTTCTGCAGCGCGGTGTGAGACAGGGAGACGTCATATCTCCGAAACTGTTCACCGTTGCACTGGAGAATGCCTTCAAATTTCTGAATTGGAGAGAACTTGGCATTAACGTCAACGGCGAGTACTCAGAGAGAGAGAGAGAGTCTCATCAGAAAGCTCAAAGTCACCCAAAAGGCAATGGAGAGGGCTATGCTCGAGGTTTCCTTGCATGATCGAATTAGAAATGAAGACATCCGCATGAGAACTAAGGTTACCGACGTAGCCCGAAGAATCGCCAGACTTAAGTGGCAATAGGCAGGGCACATTGCTCAGAACGGGTGGCTGATGGGGCCGAAAAGTTCTTGAATGGCGTTGGAAGGCCTCCCACTATTTAGACCGATGACCTGGTGAAGGTTGCGGGGACCCGCTGGATGCGAAACGCACGGGACCGGTCAATGTGGCGACACCTGGGGAGGCCTTTGTCCAGCAGTCGACGTCTTTTGGCTGAAATGATAATGATGATGTGTAATAAGTTGCTTCGTGAATACATATTGTGAGTGTAGGTACCTAATACCTACTGCCTAGCTGACCTCCACAACCCAGTTAATACTAGGCAATATGAGAGTTTTGTTTTTCTTTTTTGGCGGGTTGTTTGGGGAAAATCATAAAATAACGCCTCCCGCTCTTGGGCAAAGCGAAAGGGAGTGTTAGATTTCTACTGACTAAAAACCACCCATGATCCTTTTTAGCCCTTTATGTCGAGGCCACGGTATCTCTTACAACATCCCGCAGCCCGGACCGGAATATGAGACCCTTTATGTTAATCTCCAGAAAATATTGAGGTTAAGAATACGTGTTCATTATTTTTTGAAAATCTTTCTGACGGACTAATTAGATTTTTTTAGTTTACTACTCTATTGCGCCAAAACCTTAAAAGATATGATAGATCTGGAGCTACTGTTATTATTTACCCACAAGCTTAAAAATATTATTACAAAACAAGTTAAAATAATTGTTATTTTTATGAGAATGGAAAATCTCACATGGGTTTTGAAACAATTACATTTATGTATTTAATTTATGATAATAAGATTTATTCACTAATGAATTATGATTTTATAAACACAGCACCTGCCTTTTGATGCGCAGTCGGTTAAATAGATCAAAGTAGTTTATTTTAACATAAT
Organism: Diarsia rubi; assembly: GCA_932274075.1. Lineage (NCBI taxonomy): Eukaryota > Metazoa > Arthropoda > Insecta > Lepidoptera > Noctuidae > Diarsia > Diarsia rubi. The sequence goes on from OW026441.1 coordinate 10,029,337, forward strand.
TTTGTTATATTGATAACAACTGTCAAGCTTCTGTTTTCTATAATATGTACGTAAGGTATTGTGTAGTACGTGAGGTATTGTGTAAGCATTGTTTTAAAACGGATACAGCTGGTTCTTCGCAAGAAATATCGCGGCCTCGACATAAAGGGCTAAGACGGAACATGGGTGGTTTTTAGTCAGTAGAAGTCTGACACTCCCTTACGCTCTGCCCAAGAGCCAAAAAGGCATAAGTAATGGTTTCCTCACGATGCATTCCTTCACTGAAGCAATTGAAAATAGGGGATCGGTCAAAAAAATCTCGTGAACTAATCGAAAACGTCACATATCAGTACATTTTTACCTACAAATGACGTCACAACCGGTGTCCAATATTTTTCGATAATCTACAACTCATTTATTAAAATACGTTCTGTAGTCTAGGCGCTACGGTGGAACATACGATCATACATACATTGACTGCCAAAATCTTTACCCTTCCTTTTGGCTTCGCCGTAGTCGGGTAAAAAGATGTTGGTTTTTAGTGTTTTTTTTTAACAATTTTACCAATTTTTCTGTGTTGCCACACAAATTAGAACCTTCACGTGCGATAAGAAACTCCATTCCAAAAAAATCGCGGAAGTTAAGCAGGTCAAATAATTCAAAGCTCTTTGCTACTTTCCAGAATTGACACTACTTTGGTACCTCATACAATGTAGGTAACTATGGCACCCCGTGGTCGCGCAGAAATGCCACTTTAATGGCACTAAGTGGCACTAAACGTGCACACTTCACTAATGCTTTAAGTGCTCCAAGTTACTACGGAGGGGTAGTTAATGTACCTTTGGTTCTGAATATGGAGATGTGTGGTTTTGGACCTCAGTGTAAAGGTATGGTAATATATACCAGGTATAAAGGGAACCGTCACGAAGCCGGGAACCTAGCATTCTGTAATAGATACACATTCACATGAGTTAGTAAACCTCGAGTTATTTATTTAACTCAAAGTTTTGGTACAAGTGGGCCTTACATTGTTATCCGAGGGGCGAAAGTTACTTATTTAGTCCCGAGACGGGGTTTGGCGCCCGTAACATAGTGAGGGCGCTAATAGTTCGAGGGACTAAATAAGTAATTTACCCGAGGTAAAGAAAAAATAATAGTGTGCTTTTAAATCGCGCTGTAATTTAGTGGCTATATAAAAAGTTGGAACATGGTTCAATAAAAACGTGAAAATGGACAGAGTTTTTTTTAATAATTTGACAGCTGTCAGTAGAAAACGATTCTCCCTAGGGCTGAAAAGTAGTACTTTCAACCCGCTCCGCAGGCATGTTATGGCCTACTTTGAGAGCATGAGTAATGAAATTACTATTACTTAGTTAGATGTCCAGAATCTGTCACTGCCGACGCCCGTCGGGGCTGCGGGTTACAACGGGCTAAGAAGGATTACGGGTAGTTTTTAGTCAGTAAAAGTCTGACACTCCCTACCGCTCTGTCCAGGCGGGAGAAGTCATTTGATGATTTACCAACAACCTCTAAAATAAAAAGACCCCTCGATTAGTATGCCCGATTAAAAATCCAGGTCCAAAATATGTATAAATCGTACTATAGATAAGTTAGACCATTACCGTCGTTCACCGTTTTGAGAGCAGCGGTGGCCCAGTGGTGTCGCCCTCGACTTACGAACTGTAGGTCTTGGTTTCGAATCCAGGCAGGCACATTACTTTGTGTAATTTATTTCATCACCGCTACTCTCAAAACGGTGAAGGAAAACATCGTGAGGAAACCGGCATGTCTTAGAATCAAAAAATTCGAAGACATGTGAAATCTACCAACCCGCACTGGGCCCGCGTGGTGTATTATATCCCATCCCTCTCCTAGAGAGGAGGCCTGAGTCCCTGCAGTGGGAACATTATAGGCTGATGGTCATGATGATGATGATACGTAAGAAGAACAAAAGAAAATGAGATTGAGAACATAAAATAAAAAAAAAAAAATAAAAAAAAAAAAAAAAAAAAGAAGAATACTAGAAGCTACTGAAAAGCTTCTGTCAACCCTTGACAGAAGCTTTTCAGTAGCTTCTTGCAATACGTTTTGAATCGACATAATGAATTTAATTTAAGAGTTTTTCGGCATCGATATTACTGAACGTAACATCATTTAGGGCCGCAATACGCTTTGCAGTTCGAATGTCACGATTTCGAATAAAATTAAAATCTTCTATTGGAACCCCTTATAAATAGGACTTAACAATTACAGCAGGGCTAGCATGGGCTGGGGATAAAACTTTTGTCCACCGGTTATTTCCACTGACAAGGGACAAAATTATTTTATCCACCTGCCAAAGCACGGCAACAGGGGAAAAGAGAATTATATCACTTTTTGACATTAGACGTGGATACTCACCCCCCGCCTATAGCATGGCGACTAGTGGAAGAGAAAAATTACAGATATTTTGACATAACAAAGGGAGAAATTTGTACTCATCTTTAGACGGTGGGTTTATGTATATCTCTTGGAGAAAATATAATTAATAGTAATATAAAAATGTCTCGTGCTTACTGGAGCTTAGTGTTGTCGTCGGAAAGGGAGAAAATCGAGCGAAAAATACACCGGCGTTCAATTCGCGATTCGAGCAACCCGTTCGAATTACCCGACACAGAATTCCGCCGGATTTTTCGAATGCACAAGGTTTGCGTCCATTATTTGTGCCAAGAACTTGATAAGGAGGCCTACTATGAACTATTATTGCGATTCAATTGACGACCTAAAATAAACTGCTTTGCTATTTCATACCACGACGTCATTATAGCTATCCAGTTTAGGTTGACGCCAAATCAAGTCGGCAATTGAATCGCAAACTGTTTTTGTTCGTTCATTTTTCGTACCATGAGGTGACATTTCAACCTAAATTGGATAGCTTATCTGTCAAAGTAAGCGATCCAAAAAAAGTTGCTACTTGCTTGGCGTAAAGTGAATCGTTTTGTTAATAACTTTAAAAAAATAGTGAAAATATACGTACTTAATTCAAGGTATTTCAGTTGAATATTTAGTGTTCCATAAGTGTCAATGTAAAAAAATGATTTCTAGAGCTATTTTTATTGTAGATGTCTGACGAATTAGTCGTTTTTGAATTCATGGAAAATGATAATGAAATAAACACAACAAGGCGACAAAAAAGACGTATAACACGGGAACAATCGGACATTATTCGTATTACAAATTATTTTACCAAAGTAAAACGTTAAAAACACTTTTAAATACTAATAATAACACCCAATGTTCTTTCAAAAAAGTTCGAGATATTTAAACTTTCAAAACAAATCGCAACAACAACAAACGCCTCCTGTCAAATCAAACTGAGTGAAGGTGCGTTCTAAACTCGTCTTAATCAATTTATTTTTACGACAACACTAAGCAAACTTTTCATATATATAAATTACTATTATTTAATGAGTACTAAAAAGGGCTTAATGGTATATAATTTAACGCTAAAAAGCGCAATTTCGAAATGTATTTGTTATAATTTTTACACAAAAAAACCGCTAAAATCATATTAACTAGGTTTCGAAACGCAACGCATATGGTTCGAGTAAAAGAGACAGACTTATGCAACGACTGTAAAGCGTCATCTCTTTCTCACACCGCGGACCACAGATAAATTTCGTTCGTTCATTCCTCCATAAGCGATTCAAACGCCAGTTAGATTATGGCACTTCATGGTACGAATCTTAGCGATTCAGTTTAGGTTCCTAAATTGGATTGCATCGGAATTGAATGGCTAACTAAAAGTTGATGGTAGGCCTACAGGCTTTGAAACCATCGAATACAGCAGATGGCCTACCAGTGCACATCAAAGTAAGCACCTATACTTAATCGTATCGTGTATTGACCTTATGCAGCAGCTAATACACCTTCATAATTTCTACATTTATAATTAAAAAAAAAAAAAAAAAAAAAAAAAAAAAGTACTTACTTTTTTGCACTCATTATAATATTAATATTATGTATGTGTAAGAATATTTTGGTAGTAAATTATTATCTGTTTTGAGGTTATTTATTCAGAGACATTGACAACAAAACAAAAATATAAAGCACAGATGTAATAAAACGAAAAAAGTATTTTGGTTTACGACGATATTCTTGACTATTTTGTAATTGAATAAAAGTTTTCTTATAATGGCAATAATTTCGGGCACAAGCGTTTCCCCTGTTTTGTCCACCGTGAATAGTTTATCCACCCATGTCGCCATGCTCGGAGGGTGGACAAAATTGACAGAGAGGAATAGTATTTTGTCCTCTCCCCGTGGATAAAATCTCTCCGGCCATGCTAGCCGTGCAGGCGGAACGTGGGTTCACGTTTTCTTACAACTCAGGCTAACCCGTCCTGCAGTGCTATTGCGTATCTCTGTTGACAGATTTATTGATTGTCACTTTGGCTCTGTGTGCTTTGATTAACTGTCAAATGGTTCTTTTTTGTACTAAACCTTAACCAATTTGACAGTTAATCCATGGACAATATGATAACCACTGTCGTGTAAAAGATACGCAATAGCCCTGCTGGACTACAAACACGATGTAACATCAATATAATACAGATTAAAAATAACTAAACCCAATAAAACCACAACATTTACACCATAAACAAGCAACAATCATAAACAAAACATAGTGTTGTCCAACAAAATTAAATTAGTCGATTCCCAGCCAATAAAAATTAAAGTAACGATTATTACTAATCGAATCACTTCAATTCTCACGTCGAAAGCTATTGCGGCAATCGTATCGATTATCAGCCGATCGGGAACAGACGATAATTGCTTGCTATGAAGTATAATTGCTAGATTTACAAACAGCGTTCGGAATAGTGATGTAACGATGTCGATTTTAATTTTTATCGATGTTTTTTTTTAATGTTTAGTGATTTTAATTATTAAGTGGAGGGCTGATGAGAATGTTGTGATAGATGTGTGAAGCGATAAGAATTGATATAGTAAAAATTGATGAGTTTGAAATCTGGGTACGGCCATGTGTGATATAGAGGGATGAAACGTGAGTGAGTGAAAAAAAATTGAATGTTTCTAAATGGAGAGGGTCTAAAAGAGAAAAAAATGATGTACTGTTTATCATACAATAAAATAACATTGATGAATATGTTCGTAATTTTAAAATAACAACTTCTTGTTGAATCGTGTATTTTTTAGGTTAGTATAACAAAACATTATTTTTTATGTGTCTGTCTGTCTGTTTGTTACGGCTAATCTCCAAAACCGCTCGACCGATTTTAACGATACTTTGACTGGTGGTTAGCTGATGTTACAAGGAGTTTACTTTAACAGGCTCCTTTTATTTTGGAAAAAGCATTAGGGTTCCGTTTGGATTCAAATAAGGAAGTAATATTTTTCGGACAAACGTCACGGTTAACAGCTTGTCAATAACAGATCATTTTCTCTAGGCTTTTTGAACCGTGCCAATAAAGACTCCAAGGGTCAAAGTCCTGTACAACTATAGGGTAATTTTCTCTACGATTTAGTCGTAAAACACTAACATTTACAACTAGTATTAAAGTCTGTAAAGTGAGGATATAAACTGTTTTTATTGACGCTATCAAGCTTTAATAGAGTCTTCGTAGTGACCGAGTTGATATGTTCTACAACATCGTGGTTTAGTGGTAGAGTGTGTGGTGGTGTGTTGAGGAGATCAAGGTTTAATCATGCAGTGTGGCTAACATACAAAAAAAGAAAAGTTTTAGATTAGTCTCGCACAGCATTAAATAAAAAAACTACCGATATAAAAAATTAACATAAAAAAACAAAATCAAACGAAATTGGTCTTTATTTAACCAGTCACCATATTTAAATACAAACACTGATACGAATTTGAAATACAACATTGTGTCTTTTCTATTGTTTCAGAGATTTACAAGGCAACAACATCACAATTGTATTTCAGAGCGACTTCCAAAGCCTGAAGGACTTGAAAACATTGTAAGTACCAACTTATTTTTACGTCATTCATAGTGTATTAAAGCAAACGGTGACTCGAAAGCTTAACCGATAAAAACAATTCTATAAACTTAATCGATTTAAAATATCTACCCTTGAGAATCTAGAATCATGAAGTTACTAAATTCGTTGTATATGTTGTAGAAATGTAGTGTCGATATTTTTGGCATTAAAAGCACTTTAATTTTGACATGCGTAATTGCCGCCATTTTGTATTATTTTCAAAATAGTGGGGCCCTTCCCCGCTATTTTGAAAATAATACAAAATGGCGCCTTGCCTGGTGTCAGAGTTTTTATACCGCCCAAGGGTTTCTGACTTGGCTTTACTTGAGAGATATTCCTCGACGGCATGTCGATAAATATCTCTCAGGCGCATGCCAGCAAAACATGCAGCCGAAGCAAGTTATAATAATTATACAACACGAACATGAATCCCAAAAAACCAAAAAAAAAAACTCTCTAATTTATAAAAAAAATAAACTGATCTACCAAATATTATTAGAACCAAACTGATAATTTATTAGATATACATTTTCATCAATTTTCTCTTCCAGACAATTATCAGAAAACTTGATCCACACGATAGAACGGGATGCCTTCCTTGAATTGAACGCGTTAGAGCGACTGTAAGTATATTTACATAATATATTAATTAATCTTACTTTAACTATATGCAGATATTTTAATGGTTTTAGAGTTCTGCAGTACTCACCTACTCCATTCGAGGAGAATTTAATGCCAAAGAAATTGGCGACTATATTTTCTACATTTTAAGAAAAAAAATTGTAGCAAAACTGAAAGCGAGATAATTTTAGATTATTTTAACACTTTCTTTATTACGATGGATGTTTTGAATTCCAAAACTATTAAAAAGTCTGTGTTTAAAAACCTCATTACAAAGTTACGTCGTACAGCAAAATGTGCGATTCCAATTTCAAAACTACCAACTGGAAAATGTGATTGCGTTTCTGACGTACGCAATGACTATGCAGTGACGTCTTAGCGTTTCTTATCCTTTTTTTAATAATATTTTTGTATTTAAAGATTTACTATTTTAACTCATTTATTATAGCCACCATAGCATTTCTTGACATAGTTTTTTTTTTATTTTTCTAATTCAGGGAGTGTACTATCACCTCTTAATGTAGTACTATTACGAACTATGTTTTTGTGTAGGAATGAGATAGACGTCAGAGATAGAGATTCAGGACTTATAGCGCCATCTTTTTCCACATTTAAATAATATTAAAATCATCATCATATTCTTGCACTTACCCCTATTTCTTTTATATCACTTCTCAAATAATACATCTATATTTCCTTTGGCCTTCCTCTGTCTCTCACCATTTATCAATATTAATATTTATCACTTTTTAAGTCACATAAGTTTCATTTCTCTTTATATTTTTTTTGTAACAGGCGAACCAAACCCCTTCAAACTTGTTTTTATATACTAATCCCTTAGTTTATTGAAGAAAGATTAAAATAATAGATGAAGATGTAGTGTTAGGCCCCTGAATAGTCCTAGATAACGCTCAATCAAACAGATAAAAAAAAAAAGCAAATAATAAATAAGTAAATAAAAAAAGGCAATTTTGTTACAAATTTCTCAGGGTAAGAAACGCTAGACTATATAAATATTTACTTCCAGGAGACTCAACAATAATCGCCTGGGCCACTTACCAGAGGGGCTATTTTTGAGACTAAGGCACCTGCAACGATTGTGAGTAGTTGGCCCCTAGAGGTCAATGGTGTGGTCCCCTGTTGGTCCCGAGGTTCTTGGTGTTCACTTACCCCCTGGGTGGTGTTGGGCGTTTGAGGTGTTGGTGAAGTCAAAGTTAGGGTAGGTTTTGAAAAATAGGATTGAGATCAAAAAATATATATAGTGATCAGGATTTTTTATAGTTGAATGTGACTGTTTAGTAGACTGCAAAATTAGTCTTAAATTTTTAAAAGTTGCATAAAGAAATTTTTTTTGTGTTAAAGATACAGTGGTTATTTGAAATAGCTCTACTATTAAACACTAAGTCTCTTTAACTAAATGATTTATTTAGTTTATTTAGCAAAAGGTTTTTACGAACACTGTTACACGTCGTTTTTTTTTTAAAGAAAATCGTACTTTAAAATTTCGTACCGTCGCGTACGAAACACCAGCCTAAGGTCATAGACTCTTTTAAAGTCTAACCACAACCTTGTTCGTAGTTGATAAAAAGTTATGAAGAATGAGTAATGCGAGGATTTTTCTGTGCACATAAAAATCATAGTTAAATACAAATAGCTCTACGCAAGTTTTGAGAGAAAATCGAGTATTTTTGCAATGGCTTCGTTTCGCTTACAAATAACGTCATGAAAATGAATGCTTTAAAAAACTATTGCATTCAATTAGATGGCGGTGCTGTAAGTCCAGCAGACAGTCAATATTGAAGTTGCTTCAAAAGCCAGTCGAGAAAAAATCGAGGTTCTTTTTTGGGACTGACCCTCGTATTCTTTAAAAATAAATACAAGGAGTCTATTTTACGTCTCTTCAATGATACTTTTAGAAATCTTCCTTGACTACCTTGAGATTTTTGGTTGTTATCCTTTTAATGGAGTTGACTGGGGCTGTAGTATTTTTTTTTTGTTAGATTCGGTTTTCGTATATCATGATCTTGGTCTTAATGAAAAAAATGTGTTGTTTGTGTGTTCGTTAAATGTAAACAGAAAAATAATTGTACTGGCCTTTTTTATGGTAAATGTGACTGAAAACCTCAGAAATTACAGTCAAGTTTTAATATTACTTAGACTAGGCTAGATTTAAATAAAAGTTGGATTAAAAAAAATGTATGGTTTAAGAAATGTATTTCTCCATAAGAAACTCCAATGGTTTCAATTACTTGCGACCATTTTTTGAACTTTAAATATACATACATTTCATACACAAACAAGGTAGGCAATGTAAAAGTAACTGTTACATAGAAAAGTTCCATGTAAGCTGACTAGCTTATCCTACCTTAACCCTTTAGGGTTAGATATCATTTGATAAGGGTATAAGGTGTAACTAGAGCCGGGCAATTTGTATCCGGCTTAAATCGGGCACAAGTAAAGGTCCAAACTTGACCCAGACTTGTGGTTTCTACTGTACAGTCACGATCATAAATAAGTGTGCAATTGACAAAATTCAAACGCAAATTACTTTTGAAATAAAGATTTCAAGTTTGAGATATGACTTCATGATAATATGGGTTCCAAAATATTAGATTCGTTACGTGACATAATAATGAAATCAACCCAGTAGGCGAAAATTGCTTCTAAACGTGCAAGTAAGTGTATATATATTGGTTCTTGAGTCTATACATATGTACCGTCATCATGATTTCGTTTAATTTGAACATCACACATACATGGGTCAATATCAGGCGTGGATAACTCTGGTCCATCGATAACTTTGGTCCATTAATAACTCTGATCCATCGATTTTAAATCAGCAGTTGTACAGACTGGAGCATACCAAGCTACTAGAATCTATAATTTTCAACTAAATATCGTTAACAACAATAACATTTTATTTATTTTCAAGTGAATTTGGCCCATATTTTGACCTTATATAGACAAACAGAAAAATGTTAAAAAATACAATTTGTGTTAGTAAATTAAAACGACCTTTTAAAGAAAAAGGTCGTTTTAATTTCGTCGTTGGTCGTTTTTTCTATTTTAACATTTTTCTGTTTGTCTATATAAGAAACTACGTAGGTAACATTTCACATGAATCGTTATAGTGTTAGTTTCAAGGTTGATTGGGAAAATGTCACAATTTCAGATAACTTGATATGCTGTTGTCTGTGCCATAATTTTTCTTTAATTAGGAAAATGACAGATCTATTTGCTCCAAAAGTCGCAAAGTACTTTAACGATGATTTAAATTCAAGTTACTGTCTCCATTAGAGACAGTAACTCGCTAATAGAGACAGTAACGATTTAACTATGATGGATGCATCGACGGCTGATTTAAAATCGATGGACCAGAGTTATTAATGGACCAAAGTTATCGATGGACCAGAGTTATCCACACCTGATATCGACCCATGTATGTGTGATGATCAATTACTGTCTCTATTAGCGACAGTAACAGATGTTAGAGACTAACATCTTAACAAAAAGTTAGGATATATTGTATTCTGCCGTTTAGGATTATTTTGACTTCACCACGTCTCCTAACGTCCCAGCAACCGTCTCCCCAACCATAAGCTTGTGCCTAAAACCGGGTTCTTGAGTGTCTATAATATATACCTTCATTATGATTTCGTTTAATTTTCCACCCAGCGCCGCTAGTAACAACAATAAAAACACATGAAACTGTTATTGTAAGTTTTTGTGACGATTTTTTGTGATTTTATGAGACATTTAGAGTGTCAAAAGAAAACTGGTATTCACAACTAATTTATTAATTTTTTATTTTATTACAAACAAAAAACAATACATAGAAATTGCAATAATGGAGCTTATGTACAATTTATCATAGTTTTCGAAGAAAATGAAAAAAATCAACCAGGTCAGCAAATATATTTCACTTTTGACACATGTCACGTTTTTCTAGATACCTGGAAGTATTGAAATTGATAGATGATCGCTATTGAGCAAATAAAACCTATTCAATATATATATATATATAAACGACGATAAAAACAGATTTTTTCTCATAAAAAATCGTCATAAAAACCCCCATGGCCTAACAGTATTCGCTTGCCCCATTTCATAGCTTCGCTACGGTGTGACCCCAACCCGTAGGGCTAACCCACCCCCGTAACATAGGCTTATGTTGTACAGAAATAATTATTTTAAAATAAATAATCACTCAATTGATGAAAAATGTGACATTAACAAATATATCGGATTTGTTAACATTAAAAAATAGGACATTAACAAAAACAAACGGTTTTGTTAACATAAAAAAATGTGACATTAACAAAAACAAACGGATTTGTGAAATTAACAAAAAAAATACTTTAACAAAACACCATCGGATTTGAGAACATTTAAAAATATGTGAGGTTAACATAAAACGGACTTAATAACATAAAAATAAAATACGACATTAACGAAAATAACAACATTTCTAACATTATCGTTTATCGAACGCTTTTATAAGAAAAAAAAATCAACTACTTTAAATGTTTTAATTCTATTATGTTCAATAAATAGATCACCAAAAATAAATAGCCCATGATAAAACCAATATTCTGCTAGTCCTGTAGGGCTAACTATATCCTGTAACACAAGCTTATAGATAGTTTTTTTTTTGTAACATTACCATCACCCCAAGAAATAGGTGTACTTTTTAAACACGGATCTTCGATGAGAAAATGTCGAGTCATACTAGATGCCGCCGACACCAACTAATTATATTATAAAATTATTTTTCATCCAATAAAGTGTATGAAATTCAGGCAACTAAAACCTTGACCCTTTTACCTAATAGTTCATAACATAATCAAAATATTCTCACTAAATAAACTATGCATACCTATTATGTCACATCCGAATAACCTCTACGTTCACAGAGGCATGACAACCAAAATATAAGGGGTCGTCCTTTACTAACATTAGTCTGTTATGAGCATAAATTTTGTTACTACCAACCTTAGAGTGCCTATGGACTTTTTTTATGAAAATAAATGATGACATGGTCACTGAAACCACTATTAATTCTGGAAATGGGATATTTTTCATGTTTACTTTTTTTATCCGACTGCGGCGAAGCCCAAAAGGAGTGTTGTGTAATCTGTGATCATGGTGGTTGTAACAGCACCGAAATATCGAGACAAAAAACAAAAAAGTAAATATCTCGTTTTCAGTATTAATAATAGATTTTTACTTTATTTATTTAATCAAGAAACGTTCAAACAGGGAGTGCGACGAATTAAAGGAATTTAATGTGGGACGAGTGAATTGTTTGTAAAAAATATAGGATTGGCTTGATTTGCTTGACCATGTTAAAACGACAGCTAGCTTATTTGTCTGTATGTAATTAAGAAAATAGAAGTTTCGGAATCTGTGAATTTTCAATAAGAATAAAATTGACGTAATGCTGATTGGGAGGAAAAGGAGTGGAATAAAGTCAAGAGACACCGTGGCCTCGACATAAAAGGCTAAGAAGGAACATGGGTGGTTTTAAGTCAGTAGAAGTCTGACACACCCTTTCGCTCTGCCCAAGAGCTGGAGGAGTTATTTGATGAATTCCCACCACCCCAAAAAAAAACAAAATGGGCATAAAAGAGAACATTAAAATCTCAAGTGATTAAAGGATGGCCCCTTACTGCCGCACTCAGAGAGCTTTAATGATTACTTAGGTCATCACTTAGTAAAGGTTTTGACAGTTCTTTCATACAAAAGTATGTCAAATATTTACTAAGTGACGGCTTAAGTAAACATTAAATATCTCTGAGTACCGCAGTTAGTGATATAATATTAAAATAACACATAATTTTTTGTTTTTGTTTAACAATGACGGCCTCCATGGTCTAGTAGCCACAAACATTACAGCTGAGCATTATGTTTTGAGTTCAATTCTAAGATTGGGCAAAGTGTTATTGGGTTTCCCACCTGGAATTTCCACGAAGCCTTAAAAAAAAAGTGAAGATAATTATGTAAAAAATAAAGGGTGTAAAAGTACCCTTAACGCAAACGAAGGGCACTTGTTCTCCCCACCACTGCGAACATTTTTTTGTTCTAGACCATACCTGGGAACCCCCTAGTTACGGAGATATTGGGGGTCAAAGTTCCAAATTTTTCACAGCTGTTTTTGTAAATACTAGTTTTTCAGGATATAACTTTACTTGAATTACCTTTATGACTCGTTTACTATTCAAAGCATCCATTACCATAATGTTTAAGAGTGCACATTGAGTTTTACCGTAAAATGTGATTTTTTACCCCAAAAAAAAATTTTTTTTTTGTGTCAAAAATCACATTTTACGGTAAACAATTTTTTTTGCGTAGGGTTACTTATTTTGATGTACAGAATGCTTGGTTTACGTTTGTGTGAAGGGTTAATTTACACCCTGTATGTGCATATCTACACTAATATTATAAAGAGGAAAGATCTGTATTTTTGTGTGTATGTTTGAAATGAATGAGCTCAAAAACTACAGAGCCGATTTCAAAAATTCTTTCACCAGTAGTAAGCTACACTCACCCTGCGTAACATTTGTTATTTATCTGCTTTATATCCCAGAGAGCAGCGGTGGCCCAGTGGTGTCGGCCCCGACTTACGAACAGTAGGTCGTGGGTTCGAATCCAGGCAGGCGCATTACTTTGTGTAATTTATTTCATTACCGCTGCTCTCAAAACGGTGAAGGAAAACATCGTGAGGAAACCGGCATGTCTTAGAATAAAAAAATCGAAGACATGTGACATCTACCAACCCGCACTGGGCACGCGTGGTGGATTATAGCCCATCCCTCTCCTAGAGAAGAGGCCTGAGTCCCTGCAGTGGGAACGAACATTATAGGCTGATGATGATATCCCAGCGTTCCCACGGGAACGGGAACTACGCGGATGAAATCGCGTAGTCTATTATAACGATCTCTTTAATAACCTTTACACTCATAAAATGACAGAATTCTAAAATAGGTACCTAACACAATAATAATCCACCTAACCTGCACATCCGGTCCAAGATGGCGGCTTCCGATGTCAGCATAAACTTCCGGTGGCTTACATAATGACATTAATGCGTCACACCGTCCTTGCTCATGAGCTAGCATTAATGTATTAAAACTAGATTATGTTGCACACGAAATTATACAAACATAACATAATATCTCTCAGCTCTCAAGACGGCGAAGGAACACATCGTAAGGAACTTTGATCTTAAAACCAAAAAAATCAAAGACATGTGACATCTACCAACACGCACTGGGCACGCGTGATGGATTATAGCCCATCCCTCTCCTAGAGAGGAGGCCTGAGTCCCTGCAGTGGGAACATTATAGGTTGATGATGATGATGATGATGACCCACCACTAATGTGGCATCCTGGTATAGATTTTTTTTTAGACTAGGACAATATTTAGTTCCGAAGATTACCTACAACTTTTAACTCTTTAGAACATTTAAATGGACAAACTCCACTTTAATTTAACATTGCCTTCTATTCTAAATCTTACAAAGATAAAAATAAAAGGATAACCGCCGTATTTTTATACATTTCTTTTGAAAAGAGCAACTTTGAAAGCGCTTTCAGTTCTAGTCGAGCGTGCGAAGGATAAAAGATGCATCGTACACTGCCGGCCGAGGTTACAGACCCAAGTTTTTATTTAGTTGGATTTTATTTTGTGTCTAATCCTTTGATTCTAATTTTCTACCTTCCCTATGTTAAATTGGGTACAAGAAAAGTGTTTTTTATTACTCTTATTTTATTACATAATAAAATCTATTATGTTTTATTGTTTTTTTATTTTTTTTTTATTAACTTTGAATAGTGAAGTGGTCGCAATCGTGACTGATCTTTGATTCAATTTTCGGGTGGGAAATATGTTATTTAGGTTTACATTGAGTATTTCTTTTGACCCCAAAATCTAATACTAATGTTCAGGACTGGCTCTACGGTGTACAGTCATATAAGCTAACGAGCGGACGTCACGCGATTTCACCCGCGTAGTTCCCGTTCCCGTGGGAACACAAGGATAAAAAGTAGCCTATGTCACCCGGGGATAGTGTAGCTTCCCAACAGTGAAAGATTTTTTTAAATCGGTGCAGTAGTTTCGGAGCCTATTCGTTACAAACAAACAAACAAATATTTCCTCTTTATAAATTAGTGTAGATAAGTATACAGGTAGAGATCTTTATAATTCTAGTACACTAAAAATATTGGTCGCAATTTAGTTTTATAAAGTGTTTTGCACTTGATGCCAAACGCTGTATTGTTGGACATCAGTCTCTAAATTTATATGTATAGTCATAAAAGTAAAAACAAGTTAGCTGGATGTATACTTATTAGCTTGTTCGACTGCATCATTGGAGTATTGCGAGTATTTCTGTCGCGAAAATGTATGCACCTACGGAGACTGAATTTGTGGCCTATTTATGACAAAAGGCTCGGCCCTTGCTGGATGGGAGTAAAGTAAAGCAACTGGATAAATGTGGGTGAACTATTAGGTATACGTCTGATATATTTAACGTAAGAAAAAAAACCGACCAAGTGCATGTCGGACCACGCACAACGTAGGGTTCCGCAGTTGCCCATTAAAATATGTGAACTTACTAAACTGATTAACTACCCTGCCTAATTGCTTCCGAACGATCATTTTTATTGTAAAAATAAAACAAACTTACATTTGCAGTTTTCAGACCTGTGATACGTTATTTGTAGGAAAATATTTCAAACAAGTACATTACACTAGTTATATAAATAATAAAAAAATAATAATAAAAACCTTTATTCATCTCTACAAATTACAGTTATGATGGATTTATAATAACAAGTAGTCTGGCAGAAAGTTGTAATTTGTGGGAGATCTGGAGTCTAAACTAAGCTTAGGCCTGTATTATAGAACTCCAGGCCCCCCATCACATCATAAATAGTTATTGTCAACATGATGTTAGTCGACTATTACTCGTAAACTTGTAAAGCCTACTTAGCTGTGATAGTTTTCTAATACCATGATTGCTTTCAAACACAACCCGTATGGTTTTGGTTGGCACACTTTGGTCTAACAAAAAATTTTGTTTAAAGCTTAATATTTCACAAACGAATCCCTTAATCGAAAAACTGTTTGAGCAAACTCGCAATGTTTTGTAGAGACCTACCAAACGACATCCCACACAATGGACTTTGCAAGACAAAAAAATCATCCCAACTGTAACTAAAGTGTACTAAAAAATTTTTTTTTCAGTATTTTACTTTAGGACTTTGTTGGCGTAACTCATTTATATATTTATGTCAAATTACAGCTCTAGTACTAAGAGTCTATCCGTCGCACTCAGAGATATTTAATGATTACTTAGGCCATCACTTAGTAATGGTTTTGACAGTTTTGTCATACAAAAATATGTCAATCCTTTACTAAGTGTGGCTTAAGGAATCATTAAATAACTCTGAGTACGGCAGTATGAGATATAGTACGGATGGACGGACAGACAGACAGACGGACATGGCGGAACTATAAGGGTTCCATATTGACTACGGAACCCTAAAAAATTAACATTAAACTTCAAAAACACACTGATTAAGTTATCCGCGATATATAGTAGAACCTGATAGCAACTGTCGGACCGTAGCTCACGAGACTTAAAGCTTGAGTCTTGTGACATTGACAGTCCAGTGGAGCCCTCATGTGTGTCCCAAGATTATGTCTGGACCTTAAACTTATTGTTAACCATTTAAAACCATTTTAAAAGATTAAAAGAGTAACCTTTGGAGTTTCTTGCCGGTTCTTCTCCTTAGGAATCGACCAATGCACCGAACCGTGCCCCTTTTTTATGTCGACGTTTTACAAGTGCCCATGTAGGCCTATGTGAAATAAAATATTTTGACTTTTTGACTTTTAAAGTTGTTAATGAATTGCAATTATTTTTAGTGCAACATAATATTGGTTTTATGCTTAATAACTGCGTATTTTTTTAAAGTTCATAAAACTCACTCTTGTTGCGTTAATCAGACGTTGAAAAGAGGTCTCTCGCGCCCAACGCAAGGCCGAGTCCACTTACAGCAATCAGTGCGAAGCAACAGAGCAACTTCTCATTTCTATGGGTGATGAAGCTTTACAATTTGTTCATCGTATCCCTTGAATACCTATTACTTTTTATTTACCACTAAAGCTAAATTGATTTAAGAGATATTTCATTATAACAATTTAACAACCACTCAATCGAAGAAAACCCAAACAAAAACGATTTAAAAAAAACCATCGCGATCGCCAAATAATCCTGTCCCGAACTACAAGACATACAAAGGCGTCTTTGACTCAGCCATGCGTGTATTATAAGGTTTCCTTCACACCTCCCCCCCGCCCCGCGGCAAGAAAATGGCTTCCATGGAAACATATCAGACATTATATTTTAGTAATAAAACTATTAGTTATTGGTGGGTATCGTGTTTGCTGTATCAGTTTACGATTGGTTGGTTTTGTTGAGTTTTATTTTTTTGTTTTGAAGGTGTTATTGGTTTTTATGGAGCTGTGAGTTTATAACAGCCGCTCGTGTCGATGTTTCGGTAAAAAAGGGACTTTAATTTCAGACATAAAGGGTGTAATAGTACCCTTAACGCAAATGAAGGGCACTTGTTCTCCCCACCACTGAGGTTATTTTTTCGTTCTAGACCATACCTGGGAACCCCCTAGTAACAGAGATATTGGGGGACAAAGTTCCAAATTTTACGCAGCTGTTTTTGTAAATACTAGTTTTTCAGGTTATAAGTTTACTTAAATAACCTCCATGACCCGTTTATTATTCAAAGCATCCACTAGCACAATGTTGTAAGAGTGCTACATTGAGTTTTAGCGTAAAATGAGATTTTTGACCCCAAAATAAGTCGTTTCCCAGCAAAAAAAATTGCATAGGGCTACTTAGTTTGATGTACAGAATGCTTGGTTGACGTATGTGTGAAGGGTTAATTTACATCCTGTAAAACATGACATTTACCGGGTGACCATTACGTACCGAGTTTCCTCCGTGCCTCGTAAAGCAGGTTAAGGCGTTGGTCCCGGCTGCTATATTAGATCTTTGGCAGTCAGTACAAGTAGTCAGTGATCTGAAAGTCCGTATACCAGTCTTACCAAAGGGTATCGTATTTATTAATCAGTATTAAATGGGTAGTGGAGGTCAGATAGGCAGTCGCTCCCGCGTTCCCGTGGTAATACAGGAATAAAAATTACCTATGTCACCCGGGGATAGAGTAGCTTCCCAACGGTGAAAGAATTTTTAAAATCGGTCCAGTAGTTTCGGAGCCTATTCGTTACAAATAAACACACAAATATTCCCACTTTATACTAGCTGTTGCCAGCGGCTTCACCCACTACAACCCACGGGAATATAAAATCGGGATAAAAAATCCTATTTGTTAATCCAGGTTATAAACTATATGTGTACCAAATTTCATCCAAATCCGTGCAGTAGTTTTTGCGAGAAGAAGTAACAAACATCAAAAACTTTCGCCTTTATGATATTAGTGTGATTATTAGTAAAATACTTAGTATAAAATCTCACCTACAATACCAAATCTCATTTCTCCAGTCTCTAACAACTCTAAAAGCGAAGCCGGAAGCATTCCCATCTCTACTGTTCAACAATAACCAACTCAATGGACGTGCCCGGCGTACTAGTGAGGGGATTAGCTCGACACTTTTATATCGATAGAAATAAAGAATGAATGGAACGAATGATTTCGTTGAGCTATGTCAAAGCACGTTCGTACGTTCTTTGTGTAATGAAGTAAATCGGATTTGGTTGCCTTTTGTTTGTGATTTTGTTTTGTTGGAAAATGGTAGCGTTTGGCGTATGAATGGTGGATAAGTTCATAGTTTTTTTTGTTTGTGTGTTTGTAAGTAGTTTAATGGAACAGGCTG
The DNA here is from genome assembly GCA_932274075.1 of Diarsia rubi. Classification (NCBI taxonomy): domain Eukaryota; kingdom Metazoa; phylum Arthropoda; class Insecta; order Lepidoptera; family Noctuidae; genus Diarsia; species Diarsia rubi. The sequence continues at coordinate 10,047,857 of OW026441.1, forward strand.
GATGGTCATTTCATTTGAGTCTGTAATATTTTTTGAAGTTTGCGTGTTGTTGAATAGACGAACAGTTGTTATGGATTTCAGCGGCTTTTTTATGTTACTGTTTGCAATAATATTAAGTGTGTTACTTACAGAGTGTAAACGGACTCGTCACGTATCCGTCAACTAAGCATTCTGTATGTCAAACTAAGTAATTCTACGCAAAAATGATTGCTAAGAAACGACTTTATTTTTACTGAACTTATCACGTTTTAATTTTCGTTTAAATTCACATCAATATCTCTGTAACCATGAGGTTCCCCATGCATGGCCAAGAGTAAAATAAAATATTGCAATGAACGAGAGAACGAGTTCTTTTCGGCTTCATTAAGATTACTTCTACAAGAGTGTACGGGTGTAAGTACACTCTATACATTTATAACACTCACAAGTACTGTCTACTTGTTTGTTTACTTTTAATATTATAACTGTTAATTGTATTTCAAGATTAATCAATACTAATTTAATGTATCTGAATAGATCGATAGTTTCCTATTTGAAATTGGATCCAGTTTGTGGCCTCGCTAAGTTCAAAGTTGACAAAATATAAACAGTTTAGACATCATGCTCCCGTGGTAAATCGATACTATAAGTTTCTCTTGTTGTCGGGATTTGTCTGTCCAAGTGTCCACTTTCATCGATATCGATAACCTATTACCCCCCTCACTAGCGCAGCGCCGGCGCACGTTTCTTACCGTCCTGACAGCAAATGATTTATATGAGTGTGACTGTGACAACGGATATTATTATCGAATTTTTCCATTATCTACTGCTCTACATATGGTCATGTCCCTTCTAGGGCAGCGACATGGGTCTATTAGGTGGACCCTAAGACCCACTTTGAGGAACATAAATCTTCATTAGGACAGGTTGAAAGGTGGGAGCAGTTCCCAGGGCAACGTGGATTAACATCTCGCTTGCATACTCTTGAAAAGTTAGGCTGAGATGGACCAATAGTGCGTTCTAGAATAAATGCATGGGCAGACATGCCGGTTTCCTCACGATGTTTTCCTTCACCGTTTTGAGAGCAGTGGTAATGAAATAAGTTACACAAAGTAATGCGCCTGCCTGGGTTCGAACCCACAACTCACTGTTCGTAAGTCGGGGCCGCCACCACTGGGCCACCACTGCTCCACCAGTTATGCTCAAACCTATTATATGAGGTTTGAGCATAGCACGGGGATCGGACTGAGTCAAAAAATATGATTCTAATTAGTCCGTCAGTTAGATTACTTATCGAAAAATATTGGATACGTGTTTTTTGTTTTATCAAATTAATAAAAAATTACGATGATATAACGAGTCGAACATCATGAGTGGGGGCTTTTGACGTCACTTTGTGGGTAAAAAAGTCCTAAACTTGTGACGTCACACCACTTGACGCGACTTTTCGAAGCCCTGTCTTCGTCTTTTAAGTATAAAAAAAAAAATACGTGTTCAATATTTTTTAGAAATCTATCTGACGGACTAATTAGTTTTATTTATATTTTTGAGAGCTATTATCGGGGCACAAATCCAGTCCCCGGGTAGTTACTAAAGTATTTCTGAAAACTTGATATAAGCGCTTGCGACAAGAAGCTAAACGAGTACACAGTACAGAAGCTAAAGAGTTTTATAATGCGTTAAAGTATACAATAGGCGTGACGACATAGTCAAAGAATCAATGATTTAATGATATTAAGGGAAATTACATACGAGAAGGATTTAAAACACTGATTAAGTTTTATTAAAAAAATTAAGATTAGTAAGATTTTTAATAAAATAAAAGATTAAAATACTGATATCGGCCATTTTGATTGAAACACCAATCATAGCGCACTACGTCACGCCAATGTAAACATCACTAGCTGTCACTAGCTCACTGTTGTTTTGTTGCCGATTACGCATTTGGATATTTTTTTTTTTACTACAATACTTTGTGAACATCTTTAGCAATGGAATCAGGCTTTGTAAAAGCAAACAGTTCAAATTTGCCCAGGATAGATTTACTGATGTTGGGCGATTTCCTTGGGTCAAATAAAGAATTTTGCTCGTCCGAGTTCCGAAATGTGAAAACCTCCCTGTAAGTAAATTTTGTAAGTATCTAACACTATAAAAATACAACAAACTCGTTTTGAGCTTGTAGGAGTTTAGTTTATTTTCACTTTCATATGTTATTTTTACAATAAACTTGTCAGTTTATTTTTGAGGTTAGCTCCTTCGCAACTTGTAATAAAAGTTTGCTACTGAGTTAATAACCAACAAAAGGAGTAAATTTCTGTAACACCACTTATAAACTTTGTTATTCATTTTTAACACACGAATTATGGTAATGTTTGTTTAGTTTCCTCTAGCTGCGCTTTGACGTTTCCATGTTTACTTATGCGTGACGTCAGACCCGACGCCATGACACTGTGAGCTGTTTTCGCGCTCTATTTAATTTTTTTTTCAAAAATGGCTTATATCTTCGTTAAACTTTACTTTATTACTGAAATAAAGGTATTTTCGTAAATAAAAAAGATGTATCCACATTACGGAAGGGGATTTCAAAATCTTTCGTCATGCCTATTCACTGCAGTAAACAAAATCAGAAAAATGTACAATATTTTTCAGGATATACGCTAGTGACATAGTGTGTTGAAACCATAATACAACTTATTTTACTCCATAGAAAAAAATTGGAATGGGATCCAATTTTAAACGCGTTTTATCTTTGTAAATTTTTATTGATTTGTAAAACAAAAAATACGTATCCAATATTTTCGATAATCTAACAGACGGACTAATTATAATCATATTTTTTTAAGTCGGTAAACATTCCTATTCTACAAGCAACATACTAAGATCCAAGTACAACATACTGAGTCCAATAATCAATAGTTTTTTTGTAAATCGCGTATTTTTATTCCCGAACATAATTTTGTATGGTGATAAAAAAAAACGGGCTGGAAAGTCCTTACTATTTAAAACGTATAGTTACCCTACGAACGAGCATACATTGCGGGGATGCGTTTCGCGGTCGCGAGGAGTGACGCAAGCCCCACCCACTAGCTCAAGGTCGCTGACATTTAGTGTCGCCATAAAGAATCATGGGAACCGTGTTTGTCTAACGACAAACACATTTCCCATGCAACGTTTAATGCAATCGTTGATATAAAATGTTAACAAGTGAGAATTGACCTTAAATTGGTTATCATTTCCTGAAACTTGTCAACGGTAAAGATAACATCATGCAGGCATGGAGGTATGTTTTGAATAGTTTTGAACGTATACGAGGTGTAAACGGACCCTTCACGTAACCGACAACCTAGAATACCATACATTGATAAAAGTAACTACTCTACGCAAATAATATATTTTTGGAGTGAAAAATCAAAATATTTTAATTTCACATAGGCCTACATGGACACTTTTAAAACGTCGACAAAAAGGTGCACGGTTCGGTGCATTGGTCGATTCCTAAGGAGAAGAACCTCCCTCCCGCTCTTGGGCAGAGCGAAAGGGAGTGTCCGACCTCTACTGACTAAAACCCACACATGTTCCTTCTTAGCCCTATATGTCAAGGCCGCGGTATCTCTTACAACATCCCGCAGCCCCGACGGGCGTCGGCCCTTGCGGGCCCCTTCCATGTTGCTAACATCTATTTGAGGCGCGCGTGGAACACGAACGCGCCGTCCACACGGCCTGTCGTCGTCCTAAGACGGACGGACGGCGAGCTAGCCCATCACTCACCGTCCATGTGTTTACACCCCTTATGTATGTATTCATATCGTAATTTTTTTCACAAAATAATACCAAAAATTAGGTTACAAATTCCTAAAAAGCCTCTGAGACCCAAGTCTTCCTGGTTGGTGCTCTGTAGCGCTTCTAGTGCATATGGTCCAGAGTTCGATAGGAAAAGAGCAGGGCTATTGCGTATCTTTTAAATGACAGTGGATATTTTCCATGGATTAACTGTCAAATTGTTTAGTACAAAATGGCACCATTTGACAGTTAATTGATGGACACTGCGTTGCTTTGAATCAAAGTAACGCCAAGAAGACTTTGCTAAGCCTGGTATTCGAAACTTTACTTAGCAACCGGATATTAACTTAACCTGAAAAAGTCAATGGTATTTGACTACCTACTCTCACCCCATGGCAATTTGTTTTTATACCAAAGCGTAACACAGGAACGCTTTCACAAAGCCATAGACACCATGACATTTTGGTTAAATTGTGTCTCTGATTACACCATAAAAACAGGTCGAGATATTGTAGTAAATTCTGATTTTCATGAAGTATTTGTTACTTGTTTTTTTCCTGCGAAATCTCTCGTGTTTTGATCTTAAATTATCCTACGGGAACATTTTAAATATCGTGTGTAATAAACACTAGAGGATTATGTGGCTTCCGATCAATGAAGGGATTCTGAAGGACTTGAAAATACACGGCTTGTAAAGGTTCCACCTCCACGATTCATGACCCTTCCACAGACCAACAAAGGCAAGCAAGACTTACAATGAAGATCTATCCGACCGGCTGGAATAAGGTAGTTAACAAAAAAAATCTAATTAGTCCGTCAGATAGATTTCCAAAAAATATAGCACACGTATTTTTTTTTTTACGTAAACAAACAACGAAGACAATACAATGCTTTGAAAACTCGTGTGACGTCATTTTTTAAGACATTCGAGTATGAAATTTTATAAGTCACAAACCCCCACTCGAATCTTTGACTCGTTTTATCTTCGTCAATTTTTATTGATTTGTTAGAGCAAAAAATACATATTCAATATATTTCGATAATCTAACAGACGGACTAATTAGAATCATGTTGTTTTAAGTCCGTAAACATTCAACAAGATCCTGAGATGGGATGTGAGTCATCTCTCGGATCCTGTGATTTTATTTCTCTATAATTTTCTATGAGATCAGTCAAAATTCTAGTTATAATCATGATCTTCAAAATAGCTATCGAAAACACCTCACTTTGTGCTACCTTAATCAATATGTTAGGATATGTACATTAATTAAAAAGAGGAGCTCGTGGCTTAGTAAGAACTGCCACTCGGGTCGATCTTTAGGTTAAGCTGCGCTTGCCTAGGTCGATCGGTGGATGGGTGACCGCCCATTACATACCGAGTTTACTCCGTGCCTCGGAAAGCACGTTAAGCTGTTGGTCCCGGGTGCCATATATGTATAAATCTTTGGCAGTCGTTACGGGTAGTCAGTGACCTGAAAGTCTGACATCCAGTCTTACCAAAGGGTATCGTATTACCTAGTATTAACTGGGTTGTGGAGGTCAGATAGGCAGTCGCTCCATGTAAAATACTGGTATTCAGCTGCATCCGGTTAGACTGGAAGCCGACCCCAATATAGTTGGGAAAAGGCTAGGCAGATGGCAGATGATGTACATTAATTAAAAACTATAAAATAAGCTATCAAGAAAATATAAAAGGGCATCGAAATATTCCTCAACGCTGTCAGACTAATGTGTCCAAAAGACTGGCGGCATTGCCACGTTGTATGGCAATGCTTATCCTTGCCCAAGATAAAAGCCAGCCCTTGGGTCACGAGAAGGATTAGCTTCCAGTCTAACTGGACGCTAATGAATACGACTGTATTTCGTTGAGCGACTACCTATCAGCAGCGGTCAGAATTCTAACAAAAAAGACACAAATAAACCCAAATGCAAATTCAGAAAGGTTACTATTGTTATACCAGTCTAACACATGTCTTTCTCCCTCTAACACCTTGGATTTCACCCTAAAGTTTGTCAATACAATATTATAGGGCACTTACTTAAATTATATTATACGGGTCCCCGGGAATAAAAGGAATACAAAATTTTATTTAGAGCGGTATTCGAAGACGATCTTCGTTTTTTTTTTTTCACATAAGAATAAGATTTTTTTTTTATTTACACCTCTAGTACACCTCTACCCAATCGTTCGGGAATTACAGGCGTGATGTTACGTTAATGTGCCCACTACTGGGACTCAGGCCTCTTCTTTATGCGAAGGAGAAAAGGCTGGGCCATAGCCCACCACTTGAGGACGAACGGACACGGTGCGATTAACGTTTGACTGACAAAACTGTACTGCGACTTAAATGCACGTAAGTGCAACAAACTAAAGTTCGAAAACACGTCGTATTTGTCGCACAAGTATTAATCGCACATCCGTGTGATAATTTCATGTACTGTCTGTTTCTGTGAGAGGCCGTATGGGTCAATTGATATTACTATTAAAGTCGTTGTGGAAATACGTTCCATGATAGTCGTATTTCCACTACGCTAGACCTTCTAATCTACCCTTAAATAACACAACAAACAAATGTTTTACAAACTATATTCTATCATGTAAAACACAACCTTATTTGACTTCCAAAGTCGGGTAAACACCCTTCCCGAACCTTTTCTCAAAGAAAATTAAATGCCCCTATAAATTTTATATAGTAAAGAAATGCCTTCTTTCTATATGTCGCGGGAACCCCATGGGACCCGTGTTTTAGGGGACGCGTTCGGAAAATGACACTTTTCGTGCCGGGACACTTTACTTGGCATAATTGGATAGGTATGGGTATTTTTTATAGGAATGTCTATTGATCTTATTACAAAGCTAGCTGTTTCCCGCGACCTTCGTCATTACTTTTTTATCTAAATTGAATTTTGTTAAAAAAATTCATGAGTTTTAATTTTTTTGCACGAAACGTTTGATATTTTAAAATACTTATCACACTATTAGGGGATCACAGAGTCAAAAAAATATAATTCTAATTAGTCCTTCAGTTAGATTATCGAAAAATTTTTGTTTTATCAAATTAATGAAAATTTACGAAGATAAGACGCGTCAAAGATCATGAGTGGGGGGGTTGTGACGTCTTCTTGTTGGTATAAAATGTACTAGCATGTGACGTTTTCGATGAGTTCACGAGTTTTCGAAGCACTGTATCGTCTTAATTTTTTGTTTATGTGAAAAAAGAAAAAATACGTGTCCAATATTTTTTTGGAAATCTATCTGACGGACTAATTAGTAATTTTTTGTCCGATCCCCTTATTTATTAGTACAAAATCAAAGTACGTGGGCATTTATTGGCTTATCATACGTCGACAAAAAGGTGCACGGTTCAGGTTGATGATGAGGATGAACCGGTAAGAAACTCCATGGTTATTTTATAATTGTTTTATTTTACGATATTTTTATGTTACAGCATTAATACTTAGATATAGGGGGACAACGTTAGCCCGACAATAAGTCTCAGGATAGGTTCGTCATCTGCCTAGCGTTTCCCCAACTATGTTGGGGTCAGTATCCAGTCTGACTGGATGCAGCTGCTATTACAGTATTTTACATGGAGCGACTGCCTATCTGACCTTCACAACCCAGTTAATACTAGGTAAGACTGGTTGTCAGACTGCTAAAGATCTATACAGGGCGTAAATTAACCCTTCACACATACGTCAACCAAGCATTCTGTACATCAAACTTAGTACCCCTACGCAAAAATTTTGCTGGATAATGACTTTTTTTTGGGTTAAAATCTCATTTTACGGTAAAACTCAATGTAGCACTCTTAAAACATTGTGCTAGTGAATGCTTTGAATAGTAAAAGGGTCATGGAGGTAATTTAAGTAAAGTTATAACCTGAAAAACTAGTATTTACAAAAACAGCTGTGCAAAATTTGGAACTTTGACCCCCAATATCTCCGTAACTACGTTCCCAGGTATGGTCTATACTAACAAAAAATATCGCAGTGGTGGGGAGAACAAGTGTCCATCGTTTGCGTTAAGGGTACTGTTACACCCTTTATGTGGCAGCCAGGACCAACAGTTTAACGTGCTTTCCGAGGCACGGAGGAAACTCGGTATGTAACGAGCGGTCACCGATCCACAGACCAACCTAAGCAAGCACGCCTTTACCTAAAGATTGACCCAAGTGCCAGTAATTATTAAGCCACGAGTTCCTCCTTAGCGTCGTCTAAAATACTTAACTTAATAAAACCTTGAATATCAAAACCACTGCATACATTTTACTTTTACGTCTTAACACATTTCCTTCATTTCGCCTAGACTACACAAAGAGAAACTCAAGCACTCCACACTACTACTTGTAAAGTTTCAACAAAAGCTGGCAGACGCCATTTGCAATTTTGCCCGCGAGTTTTTATTTCAAAATGGCTGACTTAAACTTGGTGCACGCTTTAGGGATTATTGTAAGGATTCATTTTATGAATCTTATGATTTTTCTACGTTTGTGGCGAATGAGTTATTTCTATGGCTTCAATCTTCACATTGTTGATGTAATATTATCTAACAAAACATTTAACATCACGGTGTTTCTCCGATGAAAGCAAGAAGTGCAGTAAGCTCCGGCAGAAGTGACAGTCAATTGGCATGTTCAACATGTTTTAAAGAAATAGGTCTTGCAACAATGCAGGCATGTGTCATTTATGATTATAATTCTGTAGCTAACACGCGTATTACGGTCGTCAATTATATTTTGTTTGACATACAGCCCGCCACGAAAAAAAAAATTACATAGTTTGAATTCTACGGGCTACCCTCGCACAAACACAAGACAAGACAAACGTGCAGAAGAAACCTTTACATATCAGCTTTTACTGCATGAAGTGGACGCATAAAAATATAAATTATCATAACATATAAATATGAAGAACATCCAAAAGCCTCAAGTCACCCGCAAATTAAGGATCCATTCTCGGCTTCCGGCCTCCTTTCCGCGGCTGCACAAGATGGCGGCTGTTCCGGTAGGAACGTCTTTGATGTTATAATTACTTAAACGAATTATTTTGAGCTTCCTTCTGCGTATATGAGGGTCTTTAATGTATGTCAGTGGTGCCTTTGTGCGAATGGTGTGTTTTCCTATAAGAGGTCACGATTATATCATGTTTTATGTTAAATTGAAACTGTGTGAAAATCTTTAGAGATGTCATCTTCTGTATATATAAAAGGCAAAGCTGACTGATTGAGAATCAACGCACAGGTCAAACCTGGCCAAACTTTTTTTATGCAATCATCCCCAACTGTTTGTGAAACTACACGTGTTTTTGACATATAAATTGAATTGAATTGAAAACCCTTAGGGCTTGAAGCTTTAAATTTTGCACGCGTATTCCTCTTATGACGTAGGCATCCACTATAAAAGGATTTTTCAAACTTTTTTGTATGGAAAATCGTCATTTTTGTAGTTTAAATGACATCCACGTGGGTGAAGACGCGGGCTCAACTAGTAAGTTATATTTTTAATAGAGCGGTCATATGGCAATTTGTTTTTGGGCGATTTTTTATCCGCTTCACCTAGGTCTCAAATAAAACAAAGATCTGTCCAAATTGCTACATACTGCCCGGACTAAATCGGAGTCATCCATTTGAGAAAAATATTTTTTTTTTGTCATTCATTCAAACCATTTCAAGGCGCATACACAAACAGTCAGACACATTCTTAGCTTCTATGGAAAAGGTCTTCTATTAATAAATTAACAATTTGTGACGGCACGGTTGGTGCAGTGGCTGAGCGATTGGACTGCTGCGCTGTGTGCCGCGGGTTCGATCTCCGCACGAAACAAATATATTTTATGTATGACCGATAGTTGTTTAATGTTTGTAAACGCACCCACGATACAGGAAAATTACTAGTGTGGGATAATGTTTTTTTAAAGCAAAAAAACAAACAATTTGAAACCGTCGTTGAAACCTGTCGTTTCATAATTGCCAATAATATACCTGTGTTAAGTTAAATATTGGGCAGGCCACATTGTTGCCATTCCGGAAATATCCTGGATGAGACTGGCAGAAGAACGTGGAGCTTGACACACGCAAAGAGAGGCTTATAGCCAGCAGCGGGTGAAGTCGGTTTTGGATGATGATGAAGTTGAATATTTAAGATTTTTTATTTCCAGACAAAGGCATATTTACTAATAAAATATGACCTGATAAACAAACCCCCCGCCCCATGTAGCCGTTAGACAAGCGAGTCAGCACAAAAGATCCTAAAACTGATTAAAACCAAAATACGAGTAGCGTGAGCAAATTTAATAACCCAGCAATATAATCACAAAGTTGAACACGTCCGCCCCGGATGGCATTCAGACGTGAACTGAGCTCCACCGGAAATAACGCCGCCGCCATATTGTCAACCGGAACCAAGAACTGCTTAATGAGCTCTCGAGACTTCCACAAAGTCTTGCCAAGGCATTGTGTTTACGGGTTCCTTTATTTTACTGATATTTACCGTGAAGATCGTGGTTAGACGATCCGATCAATCTTCAGGTTACGCCCCGTTTACCTAGGTTGGCCTGTGGATGGGTGACCACCCATTAAATACTGAGTTTCCTTCGTGACACGGAAAGCACGTTAAGCTGTTGGTCCCGGCTGCCCTATCTTTGGCAGTCGTTACAGGTACCCGTTGGGGCTGCGGGATGTTGTAAGAGATACCGCGGCCTCGACATAAAGGGCTAAGAAGGAACATGGGTGGTTTTTAGCCAGTACAAGTCTGACACTCCCTTTTGCTCTGCCCAAGAGCGGGAGGGGTTATTTGATGATTTCACACCCCCCAAAAAAAAATATATCGTTACAGGTAGTCAGTGACCCGAATGTCTGACAACCTGCCTTACGAGGATTTATCATACCCATTACAATAGGGTATTTGACAAAAAAACTAATTAGTCCGTCAGATAGATTTCCAAAAATATTGGACATGTATTTTTTTCTTTTTTCACGTAAACAATAAATGAAGACGTTACAGTGCTTCGAAAAGGCGCGCGATGTCATAGTTTGGTACATTTTTTACGAGAAAGTGACGTCCGACCAGCCCTCACTTACGATCTTTGACACGTTTTATTTTCGTCAATCTTTATTGATTTGATGAAACAAAAAACACTAAAGTCTCCAATATTTTTGACTAAACCAAATCGTATTTTTTTTAGTCAGTCAAGTACCCTATTGTCAGATAGGCAGTCGAACCCAATGACGTATTATATTTAAAAGACACACCATGAACTAACATGGCGAAATATTAGATAACTTCTTTTACGCGTAAAGAAAGTGAAAGAAAATATGACAGCGTACAGCGGGATGCCTGTTGATGCCTGTTTTCTTTATGTTTTGCGCAGGTTTACACACACGATTTAAATTAAGAACAAACGTAGCATCGCGCGAGAGGTTGGTGCGTAACTAAGCGCGATGTGGCTTCATTTCATGTTGTCATTTTTGAGGGCGGACAACGTATCTATAGTTTTAATATTATATCATTGGTCGAACCATACAAAAGTATTGGTATTTAGCTGCATCTGGTTAGATTGGAAGACGGCCCCAACATGGTTGAAAAAAAGCTGGCAAAAGATGTAACTCTTGATTTTTTTTTGTTTTACCATTATTTTAACCGACTTCCAAAAAGGAGCAGGTCCTCCATTCGTGTGTATGTTTGTTCACCGATATCTCCGTCAATTGTAGACCGAATTTCAAACACATAAAATTAAACTTTTGATTTCGTATTTTTTGCCACCGACTTCAAAAACTGATTATTCTACTGAAGAATATTTTTCACATTTTTGTGTTTTTGAAGTCGGTTTTCATTTTTGCAAAAAAGTTTTTGATACCATGTGTTATGCAATCAATTATATGATTCTATTCTATTCTTTTTATTTATTTGAATTGATACGAGTATTTAGATGTGCCAACTTTTTTTGTCCCGAAGACCTTTTTCTTCAGAATTATAAATATTTATATTCAACAGCGTCCTTTGCTAATATTGAGCCAATCTTTACGCCCAAATAGATTCGGATAAACGAAATTTTCTAGAGCGTTTTTCTTTATTTTGTTAGACGCTTCTTAACCTCGTTTTCTGAGGCTTGTACAAATCTGTAGTCAACTTATTTAGATGTTTCTCCATAAATATTTAACATAGCCGTTACAGGTAGTCTGTTACTCGATAGTGTGACCAGTCTTACGCAGAGATATTACCCGGTAAACTGGGTTTTGGAGGTCAGATAAGCAGTCGCTTCATGTAGTATTTTACATAAAGCGACTGCTTATCTGACCCTGTCAGCTGTTGCCATTTAGACCAGAAGTCGACCCCAACATCGTTAGACGAGGACAGGCAGATGTGAGGGATAATAAGAAAATAGGGATGTAACAAAAAAAATCTAATTAGTCCGTCATTATATTACCAAAAAATATTGCACACGTATTTTTTCTTTTTTCACGTAAGCAAACAATGAAGACGATATAGTACTTTGAAACTTGTGTGACGTCATACTCTAAGACATTAGTATGACATTTTTTAGCAGCCAGTGACGTCACCTACCCCCGCCCAAATCTTTGACGCGTTTTATATTCGTAAATTTTTATTGATTTAATAAAACAATAAAAACGTATTCAATATTTTTCGAAAATCTAACAGACAAACTAATTAGTATCACATTTTTTTAAGTCGGTAAACATCCCTCTTGTCTTGAAGAAAAATTTGCATATTATATGAATGTCGATGGTTATAAGAGTAGAGGAAGACCAAAGAAACGATGAAGTGACGGATGATATTGCTAGAAAGGAGATGACTGCTGCGATGACGAGTGACAGAAAATTAGTTAGGTAGACATTAGGGGAAGGAATTTAGAAAATAAAATAAAAGAAGTGTCAGAAAATTACACAGTAGTAGCCAATGATATATTAAAACTATAGATACGTTGTCCGCCCTCAAAAATGACAACATGAAATGAAGCCAATTGGCCACATCGCGCTTAGTTACGCACCAACCTCTCGCGCGATGCCACGTTTGTTCTTAATTTAAATCGTGTGTGTAAACCTGCGCAAAACATAAAGACAACAGGCATCCCGCTGTACGGTGTCATATTTTCTTTCCCTTTCTTTACGCGTAGAATTAGATAATATTTTCGCTGTTTTGAAGCGCCGCCATGTTAGTTCATGACGTGTCTATATATAATACGTCATTGAAAGTAGCTTGTAGTTCGGTCAAATGAGACAAAAAACTGGCCAGTTTACAAGGCAGCAACAGAAAAACAAGTCTTTCAACTTTTTGAATTTTTATATCTCAAAAGCGGTGGCCCTTAGAAATAAAAGTGTTGAGACATTTTTATAGATTCCGAGCTGTTGCCAGCGGCTTCACCCGGTACAACCCACGGGAATGTAAAAACTATTTGTTAATCCAGGATATAAACTATCTGTGTACCAAATTTCATCCAAATCCCTACAATAGTTTTTGCGTAAAGAAGTAACAAACATACACACTCACACACTCACAAACTTTCGCCTTTATAATATTAGTGCGATAGTGTGATTATCTGATCTATAATTTTGTTTCAGGTAATTTTATGATAAAACTTAACGTTTTGCTAAAATTTGCGAAAACCCCGTTTTTGTGACCTCGAATTTCTGATCGCCGAGGACTTTTTATATTTCATTTACAATGGCGTTTTGAAGTATCCTACTAATTTTCAGCGGGGTGGGAATTGTGACGTTTGAACAGTCTTCTTCGATATTTTTTTCTTGTGCTTATTCTTAAGGTTTATGTCTTAATTGTACATGTTTTTCCTTAAATAAATTAATTATAGAAGAATAAGTTTTTTTTGAGCGATAACCCATATTTGAAGTTAATCACACTAATATCATAAAGGCGAAAGTTTGTTAGTGTGTGAGTGTGTATGTTTGTTACTTCTTCACGCAAAAACTACTGCACGGATTTGGATGAAATTTGGTACACAGATAGTTTAGAGCCTGGATTAACAAAAATAATAGTTTTTATCCCGATTTTATATTCCCGTGGGTTGTAGCGGGTGAAGCCGCTGGCAACAGCTAGTTTTTAATACTTTTCTTGGGTTGATAGCACTCATCTCAAGCTACATCTGCCATAAAACAAGAGGGAGAACCCTCTATTTTACTAACACCCAAAATCTTCCTCCGAACTCTCGTGAGCAGAGCCAATTGAGGAGCTTTATCAATAATTCAGTTGAAACAGATAGCGAACAATTCTGCCCGTCCCTGCATCTAAACGTTGGATTATAGAGGATAAACCTATTTCGTCTTATATCGATACGAGGTCTTTCTTATGTGCCAAAGAAAATTTTGCTGATATTAGTTGGGGTTTTGACTTTATTTCGGTTTAGATAAAGGCGTTAAGGATCGAGATCGGATGAGAGCAGTGGTGGCTTAGTGATGGTGGCCCCGACTTACGAAGAGTGAGTTGTGGGTTTGAACCCAGTCAGGCGCTTTACTTTGTGTAATTTATTTCATCACCACTGCTCTCAAAACGGTGAAGAAAACATCGTGAGGAAACCGGGCATGTCTTAGAACCAAAAAATTCGAAGACATGTGACACCTACCTATCCGCACTGGGCCCATCCGTCTCCTCAAGATGAGGCCTGAGTCCCTGCAGAGGGAACATTTTGATAATATAGGCTGATGATGATTTTAAGGATCGAAGCTAAGTTGTCCGATTTGGTTGCTTTTATTTTTTGAACTAGCTGATGCCTTCGCCCGCATGGTCGTCGAAAAACTTGACAAATTATATACCAAAAACTTCCTCGAAAACCACTCTATTTTGGTGAAATCTTGGGTATTGGTGAAAACAGCATATAAACGGTGCAGTCGTTTTTGAGTTTATCGCAAACAGACAGACGCGGCGGAGGACTTTGTTTTGTTAGGTACATGTAGTGATTTTTTCTGGCTTTAAAGAAAACTGTATTAACAATCGTATAAGGTCAAAAAGTCACAAAAAGTCCGTGTCAAAGTGCCAAAGCCGCCGAGCCGCCGAGTGCCGTGTCAAAGTCCGTGTTTAGGATTGTGAACTTAAGTTCCCTTGGAATACAGTTGGAAATACAAAAAAAATGCTTTGTAGGTTCGTTAGGTATGGCTTTACTCACGACAACTTGCGTGATCTGTTGCAAAAATAAAACATTTTTCTTTCTTTTTTTTTGTTTATTTCCGTTGATAGTCAATTTGTGCTAGGTTTGGGACCTTTATTCATGAGGTTTTTATGTGTACCTACATTTGAGAAAATATTTGACATCATGAGAAGCTGACCCTATTTTGCCCGGTTACACCGACGCAAAAGACTTGGTACGGTCAGCAACAGAAGTAACTAAACATTTCGGATTTTTTTTTGTTTGATGTACAGGACTCCGGCTACTATTTTAAATGTTTCAGAAAATTATTCTTTATAATATTCCTTACTCTTTAAGAACTTGTTAGCAACGAGTAATATCTAACAAGTTTTTTATTGAGAAACCTGTTTTGAAACTTTAAGTAGTGGTTATCAACTTCTGATGCTAACTGTACAAGGATAAGAATACCGGAGGTACGGAATGCTTGGTTGACGTATGTGTGAGGGGTTAATTTACACCCTGTATATAAAAATATATCATAAATCATGTATGTACCAGAAATTTAAAATAAACTAAAAACAAAATGGTAACAAACTTGCTCATAACAGACTATACCAACAATGCCACATGCAGTAAAAATCAAACGACGTCCATGCTGTTGTGTTTTGTTAAACTTATGTTCGAGTTAAGGTTATTATTTATCTGTGTACCCACATAATCTGTGCGCTCTAATTATAAATTTTAACTGTAGTGTGTTTCTCAGTAAGTGAATTATCTATGTAATTCTTATGAGAAATAAAGTTGTTCTTAAACCATATAGTATAAGAATACCGTTCAGTCAGGTCTGTCTATTTAGAGGATCCTCCATTTTCTTTGGGGGATAAGGAACTTTACACCCTATTCTTTAGACCCCAAACTGGTACTCAGCTGTATCCAATTAATTTGGGAGCCAACTCCAATTCTAAAAAGATCTAAGCTTTGGTTTCCCGAAAATTTAATCCTTTCTTAATTTTGTCTGCTCGAAAATAATATCTCATACCTGAAGCTTGTTAAAAGTAGACTAAATTTGGGAAACACAATAGGGGATCGGACTGAGTCAAAAAACAATGATTCTAATTAGTCCGTCAGTTAGATTATCGAAAAATATTGGATACGTGTTTTTTGTTTTATCAAATTAATCAAAATTGACGAAGATAAGATGTGGTTGTGACTTCATTTGTAGGTAAAAATGTACTATCATATGACGTTTTCGAAGAGTTCACAAGTTTTCGAAGCACTGTATTGACTTCATTTTTTGTTTATGTAAAAAAAGAAAAAATACGTGTCCAGTATTTTTTGGAAATCTATCTGACGGACTAATTAGTTTTTTTTTTGTCCGATCCCCTATTTGTAAATTTTAAGTCTACAGCAAAAACAATGCTTCCTGTCTTCCGTCCATAATTTATCTCGAAGCCAAACTTGACCTTAACATTTAAAACTTTTCAATAGATTTTAAAGATAGATAATTGACATCTTCAAACGTGGCAAATCCACATTATTCCCTACCAAGGTGGCCTATTAAAGTTTAATATTTAACACGGTAGAGGGCGCAAGACGCTTTACACTGCTATAACTGTTTACACCCCTAACGCAATGCCTTCAAGCTGTTAACAGGATGGAGCCGGCAGTGTTTGTACTGCTAATTTTAATCAATAATTTAATAAATTAACTTTGACAATAAGGCTTGGTTTTTTTGCGCTTTTTTTTTAATAATTCTGCTTAGGTTGAAAATATATTTGTTTATAGCTTACACATTTATTTATGTGTCTAATTAAATATCTAGATGGTAGATACATAAACTGAAATGCGTTGATATACAAATTATAGGGAAAGTAACAACTTGAAGTTAAAATTCAAATAAAAAAAAATCATTTTCAATTTAATTTATTTCTCTTCGCAAACAAAGTTAACTTAATATGTATATTAATAGAGCTTAAAATTACATAACACAGAGTTTGTGAGAGACTGGTGTCTGCACTAGGAAAACCTGTAAAGCAGATCACCAGGGTCCCACCACACGGTTATTAGTACAGTATAATTATAATCATATTAAAAACACATGTAAATCACGTATTTAAAAAGCGAAGGGAATGCATTAAAACATAAAAAACGGTAAAAAATAAAAACAATTATTTAAAAAAACAATGGTAAAACAAAACAAACCAACTCAAAACAGAGAAGGAAACCATGTGGGAATCGCTAAAAAATCTTGAAAGAGTGGGGAGGGTTGCAGGGCGGAATTATTCAATATTGCACTCATGACTTCTATTGTGATAGCTCGGATATGCATGACATACAATAATATAATTTAAACCCTATAGCAACCACAAATAATGTGTAGGATCCCGCAAATAAAAAAAAAATTGGATTAACTCAATAGTTTCAAAATATCAATAAAGAAAACTAAACTCGAATTTGATTTAAAAATAAAAAGGGATATTACAACACAATCAACAAATAAAATTATCAACAAATAATTTAAAATGACAGCCCGTTGATATTACCACAGACTAAAAATCAAATAATTAGTATGATTTTTATACTGTGATATTACTATGGCTAATAATAAGTAACTTATTACTTCACGAACAGTTATTAAAGGAATAGGACCCAAACAATATAACCTTAATGGAAACCTAATGCTTAAACCTGTACATACTTATAATAATTAAAACCGTGATGACTCCCAAACCTGAAATATATATATCAAATCGATGATTGATGATTTAATTATTTTCCCACCACGCTAATATATGTAATTCCAAAGGAGCTTCTTTCTCAATTTTAATAACTTGACAAAAAAATCACAGAAAAATTTCTTATTTTTTCACAAATCAAACTTATCCTACATGCAATCATCCCAGTAACTAAGACTATCCAAACTCAGGATACTCTTAAACCAAAAAAAAAAGAAAAGACGACAGATTTTCTCCTACCCATCAACTAACACTTATCCTGTATTCTAGGGATCTAAGTCGCAATGAGCTGACGGCGATCAGTCGAAGGACCTTCAGAGGATTAACAGCGTTGAAGAGTTTACACCTGGATGGAAACCACCTCAAATGTATTGATGAGAAGGCGCTGGAGAACTTGAAGAGTTTGGAAGTACTGTGAGTAGCTTTTTGAGTAAGTTTTCTTTGTGCCAATTTTAGCAGTTCCTTTAGGGTAAGGAAAGTGGGCAAATGTTTAGACTTTTAGAGAAACAGAAAAAAATTGAAGGTTTATTGTTGAATTTTGATCTTTCGGTGTGGAGCCTTTACCTTGCAAATTAAACATTGTTTATATGATTTGTTTGTTTGTTTGACGACACGGTTGGCGCAGTGGTTGAGCGATTGACTGCTGCGCAGCATGTCGCGGGTTCGATTCCCGCACGGAACAAATATTTGTACGACCTACAAGTATTTGTTCCGAGTCTGGGTGTTTTTCTATCTATAATATGTATGTATTTACAAAAAAAAAAAAATGTATGTAAGTAGTTTATCAGCCATCTCGTTACCATAACACAAGCATTAGGTTGCTTAACTTGGGACTAGATGGCGTTGTGTGAAAGGTCCAAGGATATTTTTTATTTATTTGTGACTTTAAATTTATTTTAAACATATAAATAAGTGTCATATATTTTTGTAACCTCCTTTTACAACATTTTGATACCCTACTCGATGGCTGGTATTATTATATTTTTTAATCCGCGATATGGCCCCGAAAAACCGCAAACTTTGTTTTTTAATTTTAATTATACGTAGTAGCCAGTGACACTCGCGTTATCAAGATGAATCTAACGACGTATATTTTATTCAAATCTCTTAATCCGTTTAGGCTTTATGAGGGAACAAAGTCAAACACATAACCCTCCCTTTGGGCTTCGCCGCAGTCGGGTAATAACCCTCCTTTTGGGCTTCGCCGAAGAACGATGATTGTTTTTTTAACAATCAAAACCTTTTCCGGCCTCAAATTCCTTTCCAATAAAAGTAATGAAATAAAAGACTCGATCAAACAATTATTAATTCCTCGTGAACCAGTAATCGGGTCAAATTTCGATTCAATAAGACTTCACAAGACAGAGGTCGGATCAATATTCTCTGGGGCAGTTGAGGTCAATTGATGACCTTACTTTTATTGTAAGACTTCTGTTTTCTTATGGATTCAACTGTTTTCTGAGTCATTTAGAGGGTTCCTTATTAAAGAAACTGCTTTGTTGGTTGCAAGAGCGACTACTGAGAATGAGGCACGGAATCTTTTTATCAGACAATCAGGTATTTCAAGCCTGCAATGTCCCAACCAAACTGGAAACAACTTTACAAAGTATACTTCCCGTGGGAATCGAACTCATGACCACCGGGTCACAAGGCAAACGCCTAAACCACTCGACCACGGACCAGTAGCAACCAAGGACTCTGGATTTGTGTATTCATGACAATAAGCTCCATAGGAGGTTGTTCGATCGAGGATAGGAGATGGCGCTTATCCTGCAGAGTGCCATTTGACTAGATTAGTAACTACAACAGTAGTCAATCTCACTGGTCACTCATGGGTCACATCCCATCTTTAGCTAGAGTCGGCTCACCTAAGATGTCGTTTCTGTTTCGTCATTGGGTAAATATCGCCATAATAATAGGGTAATTCACCAAAAAAATCTAATTAGACCGTCAGATAAATTTTCAAAAAAAAATGGACACATATTTTTTCTTTTTTCACTTAAACAAAAAATGAAGACGATACAGTGCTTCGAAAAGTCGCGTCAAGTCGTCACAAGGTTAGTACTTTTTTACCCACAAAGTGACGTCAAAAGACTGACTCATGATCTTTGACATGTTTTATTTTCGTCAATTTTTATTATTTTGATAAAACAAAAGACACGTTTACAATAATTTTCGATAATCTAACAGACGGACTAATTAGATTAGGCTTAGTATAATAGGGTATTTTTGGTGAAATACCCTATTATACTAAGCCTTTCTTAACTATAAACATTTGAATGTACGTTTCCTCGACAAACCCTCGTCGTTATCATTTCAGGACACTGAACAACAACAACCTAACTTATCTGTCTCTGGAGCCAGCTGCGATTAGTCGACTGAACACGCTGCGACTGACCGACAATCCTGTCGTGTGCGACTGTCGTGTCGCCAGGCTGTCGACTACTGTACGAGCTGCGGGGATTCTTGGAGTTGGCGCCAGGTATAGTAATATTCAAAGAGATTTCAGCAAATGGAAGGGGTCCGGTAAGGGTTGACGGCGGTGCCTGCGCGCTTTGAAAGAGATACCACGGCCAGGAACAGAATGGTCTAAGAAAGAACATGAGTGGGTTTTATTCAGTACAAGTCTGACATATATTTCGCTCCACCCAGAGCGTTAGGTGTCATTTAATGTTTAGCCATCCAAAAACAAAAAAAATATAGTCAAATTGTATTTTGTGAAGGTATCTATCTACAAGGAATGAAGACACTGAACACCGTTCTGAAGCTAGATTCTGACTCGCAAATAGTCTCTCCCCTAACTAAAATATTCGTTTTGTGTTGATTTAATACTCTAAAGTCCAATTATCTGCTGAATCAAACTCTGGTAAGCTTGAGAAACAATCTAACAACACAGGCATGAAAAATTTTTCAGACTCAAACAAAACTGTATTTCCAGATGCCAGGCACCGGCTGCATTAAGAGGAGCTCTACTGACGGAATTGGAAACACATGAGTTGATTTGCAGCGGTAAGTAACCTTCGAATACCTGTACTCTTATTAAAACACATACTTACGCTAAACTTAAAAGATAAAATCATGAAGAAACCTTAGTAGTGATAGCATTGTAGTGATGTGACTGTAAGACTGCCAAGCCACAGGTTTCATGTTTGAACCCAAGACACCTCACGCACCTCTATTTTTTAGAATCATATGCAACGTATTGTGTGACTATGACTTGCTTCAGTGAAGGACAACATCCTGAGGAAACCAGCTTGCCTGAGTGTCCAAAGAGTGTCCATGGAGTTTCTTACCCGTTCTTCTCCATAGAGATATACGCTAGGGAATTGGCAACTACTTTCACAAGTTATTATGCCTTGTGACTGTGACTGTAGCTTAGGAGTGCAATGCGTCGTTTCGGGGGTTGCTGCGTCGACTTGCGCGGTGCCGAATGTTAACGGCGGCGAGTGCTGTGGGTGCGGGGGCACGCGGCGGTGCGTGCCGTGGTGGCGGGTGCGCGGGTGGCGCGGGGCTCCGGGTCGCGGGGCGGCGGTTGCGCGTTGCGGCGTGCATTCGTTGTTCCGTGATTCGAAGTCTCGTGCATTCAATGCGGTGCGGGTCGCGCGTGTTTTCGTGCTTGCAGTGTTCGTCGTTACGGGCATTCGGCGGCGTGTGATTCGGCGTGGTGGCTTTCGGAATGACGTATTGCAATCGTATCTTTTCGTAGTTTTGTTTTATGAATTGTTCTTGTGACATTCAAAAGTGCCAGTAATGGTTTAATTGAAATAAATGCTTTGAGTTTGAGTTTTTGAGTTTGAGATAGATCTCAACGGTGGCATATAAAAGCTTGTCGGAGGCACATGGATAACATAAACCACACGAAAAGAAATATGAAGAAATCTGGACTGCAAGCAAGATCAAACAAGCACATTATTTTCCGTCTTCTATTTAAATTCTGCAAGCAGATGGACTCGTAATAGGGCAGTTAACAAAAAATCTAATTAGTCCGTCAGATAGAATTCCAAAAAATATTGGACACGTATTTATTCTTTTTTCACGTAAACAAACAATGAAGACGATACATTGCTTTGAAAACTCGTGTGACGTCATACTCTAAGACATTAGTATGACATTTTTTAGCGGTGAGTGACGTCACCAACCCCCACTCAAATCTTTTGATGCGTTTTAAATTCATCAATTTTTATTGATTTGATAAAACAAAAAATACATTGTTAATACTTTTTGACAATCTAGCAGACGGACTAATTAGAATCTCATTTTTACCGGACTGCGGCAAAGCCCAAAAGGAGGGTTATTTAAGTCAGTAAACATCCCTATTCATTTTGAATCTTAATCTCAACCCATATATCTCTCCAGGACCAACCACCACAACGACAGTAGAATGCTCAGCGGAGCCCCGCTGCCCCCCTCCCTGCCGCTGCACCCCTGAAGGTACAGTGGACTGCCGGGAGAAACTGCTGTCTGAACTGCCGGCTACCATCCCTCACAGAGCCACTGAGATGTAAGTACTTTTGGACAAGCCTACTATTCCCAAACCACTACAACTCCTAAAAGAGTGGCGATCACCAGAAAAGCGCCGAAACAATGAAGCTCGACGAAGTCCCAAAGAAACCATTTGGACCCCGCAACGAAATTAATCAGAAAAGAATAGCGGAGGAGTAGGAAAAGTATAATTTCCACTTCGATGTGAGTACTGCTGAACTACCAACTAACATTTGGCGGACAATCGGCTACCTCCTGCCCCGTCACTGCACCTCTGAGACTGCCAGGAGAAGCTGCTGTCTGACCTACTAGCTACTATCTCTCATAGAGCCACTGAGATGTAAATACTGCTAAAATGATATGTGCTGTCTGGTGGTGGTGATATCAACAGTGGTAGAATAGTCGATGCACTCCTGAAGGGACCGTGGACTGCCGGCTGAAGCTATTATTTGAACAATGAGTCACTGAAATGCAAGTTCTTTTAGACAAGCCCGCCACACTATCTTCAAACCACGCCTAAAACTCCTGAAAGCTATTAATCAACAGTGGTCGGTCCCAGAAAAACGCCAAAACATTTCGGTATTGCCCATAAATGGTATAATAAAGACCACCTTCACCAAATCTTCTTTCAAAAACTAAACAATGTATTCGTGTCTTTCCAGCCGCCTAGAACAGAATGAGATAACCGAGGTGGGGGCTGGTGCCTTCGTCTCAGTGAAGAGAGTCGCAAGGATTGACCTCTCCAACAATAAGATCACCAAGTTGGCAGCTGATGCTTTCACCGGATTGGTGCATCTTACTTCTTTGTAAGTCTCTCATATTTATATCTTTTATAGGGAAAACATGCATACAGGGTGTAAACCCTTCACACATACGTCAACCAAGCATTCTGTACATCAAACTAAGTAGCCCTACGCAAAAAAAAATCCATGGGAAACGACTTTTTTTTTTAGGGGTCAAAAATCACATTTTACGGTAAAACTCAATGTAGCGCTCTTAAAGCATTGCGCTAGTGGATGCTTTGAATAGTAAACGGGTCATGGAGGTAATTTAAGTAAAGTTATAACCTGAAAAACTAGTATTTACAAAAACAGCTGTGCAAAATTTTGAACTTTGACCCCCAATATCTCCGTAACTAGGGGGTTCCCAGGTATGGTCTAGAACAAAAAAATGATCGTAGTGGTGGGGAGAACAAGTGCCTTTCGTTTGTGTTAAGGGTACTTTTACACCCTTTATAGTGTTTGGGTTAAGATAGTAGAATATGTCCAGCCCTCTTAACTCAAAAACCTGCAGCCTCTGCGCTGGCATCGTCGACGCCATTTAAAAAAAATATAATTATAATAAGAGAGAGCAGACAAATACAGTGGGTGCTAAATAAGACAGAGGTGCAAGATGTAAAAGTCTTCACAAGGCAATCAAAATCAATAGTACTGTTAGCGACGATACGTAAATACTGTGATGTCATTTCGATTAGGATAGATTTAGTTATTATTACGATGTTTTTAAGTGTTTCTTAAATTAGCTACAGCTCTGCTTAAACCCTTCGGGTACGATGTTATAAGTGTTGTGCATTCCTACCGCCTGGCGGCGCTAGCTGTAGGTTAAGTACTACGGTACGTTACCATGACGGGAGCCGTTTCGCAGCTTAACCCCCTAAGGATTACAGGCGTAATGTTAAGTGTTGTGCATTCCTGCCGCCTAGCGGCGCTAGTCGTAGGTTTAAGTATTGTAAGGTCAGGTACCATGGAACATTACCATAACGAGAGCCGTTTCAGTATTTTTGTAATTTTAAGGTGTAAATTAAGGTTTTTATATATTGTCTTTGTTTTGTTATGTAAAATAAGTTAGTCCTAAGATTAGGAACATAAGAAAAACCATGTGAGGGATGTTTTACCACTAAAAACAAGTAAGGCTAATTTTCCCGCGTTCCCACCAGCAGTAAGGTTACCTTTTCCCGCGTAAATGCACTAAAAGGCATGTGCGCATGCGCAGACTATGGGATCGTGATTGGTCAGCGCCTTTAGCAATTAGAATATAAATATGGGAACATTTTCGGTGGAAAAGCATTCCGAATCCGACTGCGACTTAAGTAAGAAACCTGAAGAATAAACTAGAAGAAATACTCCGAAGAAGTGTCATTATTTCACCCTCCACTGCACACTCTCCAGTCGACATCCCGCCAGCAAACCCGCTCCACTCAACATCACAACAAACTCTCTCACGAGCGCAACAATTGGTCCTTCGAAAGCCGGATTGGGTTCAAGAAAACTGGGAAGATGCCTACGAATACAAGGTCAAGATCAGTGCAGTCGAAGACTACAACTACGAGTGAAAGTAACGCTACTTCGGGTACCACGGGTACCAGTTCGACGGACTGGAGTATGAATACGCCGAGTGAAGCTACAAGCGCGGCGACTACGAACACGTCGATTTCTAACCGATCGACGTTCACAAGAAGATCGCCGCCGAACAGCGTACAAGAACTTCAACAACCCGAACTTCATCCCAAGGACAGCGCCGGAAAGGAATCAACATTGGGGGAAGTGACTCATACCACGCCCCCGACCCGCACCAGTGAAGCGTCGATTCCCGTTAACCTAGAAGAGAGTCATTCAACGCCGCAGATTCAAGAAAGAAGTGTCGCAGTGAAAATGCGTCTGAACGATGGAAGCATACCAACGTCCAGAGAAGAGAGTCTGCAGCGGCCTCACCCTAAGAAGTCGACCCGCGATCTAGACTACCATTCTGTTCGCTCGTCGCATAGGAAGAGAGCAGAAGCGCAAGCAAGAATGACCTTGGCACTAAGGGAACTACAACTGGCCGAAGCACGATCAAAAGTTGCTCAAGCCGAACTAGAACTTCTGACTGCAGAATCAGAAGAAGAAGATGGTGCCGGACAAGAAGAGCTGTATGAACGAACTCAAGAGGTCGAACACTGGTTCATTACAACCGGGGACCGACCTAACAAGAATCAGAGGCCGACTGAGACAGAAGAAAAGAAGAGCGACATGCAGGAGTTGGCTTCAGTCATAGTCAAGCTATCCGAGAAGTCACGTGACACCGTTTCATCGAAGCACGTCGAACTCCCTCACTTCAGCGGGACCTGTGAAGAATGGTTGGCTTTTAAGAGATCATACGAAGATATGGCCGCTTCGTTCAGCAACAACCAGAACTTAGCGCGCCTAAGAATAGCAATCCAAGGAAAAGCTAGAGAAGCCGTCCAAAGCCTGCTGTTCACTGCCGAAGACCCTCGTGAAGTAATCAAAGGTCTGGAAGCAAGATTCGGAAGACCTGGAGCGCTGGCATTAGCTGAACTAGAGAAGATGAAGAACCTGTCAAAAGTCGGCGAAACCCCAACCGACATATGCGTATTCGCAAGCAAAGTGAAGAACGCCGTCGAGACAATCAAAGCCTTAAAGAAACCACAATATCTCAGTTCTCCTGAAACGCTGAGAATTATCGTCGAAAAAATGCCAACATCTATGAAGTTTCGTTGGTTTGCCTATCACAGAAGCAGAAGAGAAGAAGACATGCAAGAACTACTCCTTGTCGAAGCGTTTTTAGAAACAGAAGCCGATATGTGTGGGGACTTTGCTCCACCTGAAGTGCCCTCGGAGCAAAAGAAGGGAATAAGAAGACCCGTACATTCAGTGCAAGAAACATCGAAAGAAAACTACAAGAAGTCATGTCCATTCTGCGAAGAAGAGCATTTCCCACTAGAATGCAAGCAGTTTAAGGAAGCTAGCCTAAATGAAAAATGGGATATGATCAAGAAGGCTAGGATATGCTTCAAATGCCTTCGGTTCAAGCACTCAAGAATCAACTGCAAAGCTCCAGTCTGCAAGGTGTGCAAAAGATGGCATCATACAATCCTGCACTCTGACAAACCACCAGTTCCAGTTGAAAAAGAAGACAAAGGCAGCACGTCAGAAGAAAAGGTTGCTTCAATCCACAACGCAAGAGGAGAAGAAAAGGCATACCTGAAGATCATCCCAGTGGACCTCTATGGTCCGAAGGGCCAAGTCCGAGTCCTTGCATTATTGGACGAGGGCTCTACAGTCACACTATTAGACGCATCAGTTGCTGAGAAGATTGGACTCGAAGGGAAGCAAGAAAAACTCACAATCGAAACAGTCGGCGGGAAGGTGCTAAGAAAAGATAGCTCTCAGAAGATCGAGTTCAAAATAAAAGGGGCTCACAAAAGACAGAAGAGATCTATCATAGCAAGAACTATCGACGACCTGAAGCTGTCCGAGCAATGTATAAACAAGGACACTGTGAGAAACTGCGAACATCTAAGGGCAATCGAAAGTCAACTCCTCTACGTCACCGATAGACCCAAGCTGCTGATAGGTCAAGACAACTGGGGGCTGATAGTGACAAGAAGACTGAAGAAGGGCAAACCATCCGATCCTGTAGCTTCCCTCACTTACCTAGGGTGGGTGTTACACGGATGCGAAACAGGGGCGACTGCCTTAGTAAACTTTACTCACTACGGCAGATCGACCACTGAAGAAGAAAGTATTGAAGAAATCGTCCGAGAACATTTTCAATTGGAATCTCTCGGTATTCAAAATCGGTCGCCAACCAATGACAGCGACAGAAGAGCATTAGAAGTTCTCGAGAAAACTACAAGGAAACTGTCAAGCGGTCAATATGAAACAGGACTTCTGTGGAAAAAAGAAGATGAAACTCTGCCCAACAACTACAATCTAGCAAATCGACGCCTGATCAACATTGAAAAGAAGTTGGATCGAGACCAAGAAGCTAAAGAAGACTACGAAAAGCAGATCCAGAGTCTTATTGAAAAGGGTTACGCGGAGAAAGCTACGAAAACATCAACTAAAGGAAGAACATTCTACTTACCCCACTTCGCAGTCGTGCATCCTATTAAGAAGAAGCTGAGAATAGTGTTCGACGCTGCTGCCAAGTTTGAAGGGAAGAGCCTGAATGACTCCTTGCTGTCAGGCCCAGACCTATTGCAGTCACTATTTGGCGTACTACTGCGTTTCAGAGAAGGACCAGTGGCTGTCATGGCCGACATCCAAGATATGTTCCTTCGGGTCAAAATAAGAGAAGATGACCGAGACAGCCTCAGGTTCCTGTGGCGTGGAAACCGAAGGACTGGCAAGCCCGAAGAGTACAGAATGTCGTCAATCATCTTTGGAGCAGCGTCATCACCAGCAACAGCTATATATGTGATGAACAAGAATGCAGAAGAATTCAAGAACACTCATCCCGACGCAGTAAAAGCCATAAATAGAAACCACTACATGGACGACTATCTACAGAGCTTCGCGTCTGCAGCTGAAGCAAAGAAGATATCAAAAGAAGTCAAAGATATTCACGCAACAGCGAACTTCCATCTAAAGGGTTGGGCCAGTAACAATTCGGGGGTACTATCAGAAGTAGAAGACACCAATACAGAAGATTCTCTGCAATTGACAAAAGAAGAAAAGACTCTGGGGCTAAGATGGCTGGTAAAAGAAGACACACTAGCTTTTAATATTGGGCTGCGTAACACGTCAAAGGACCTGCAAGACGGTTTATGGACTCCAACAAAAAGAGAAGTTACAAGCGCAGTGATGTCCACCTTTGACCCAATGGGCTTCGCAACACCAGTCTTGATACAAGGAAAGAAATTAATTCAAGACATCTGGCGAACAAAGATAGACTGGGACGAACCTATCAACGAACCACAAAGAGAAACCTGGATGCACTACCTAGAAGAAGTATCAGCGTTAGCAAGTCTGAAGATTCCAAGATGCATCTCACCCCGCGGCATAAAAGGTCAACTGCACACGTTCACCGATGCAAGTGAAGAGGCCTACGCCGCAGTTGTCTACTGGAGGACAGTCGAACCCAACGGCAAAGTCCATGTCTCCATGATCGCCGGCAAAGCAAGAGTAACGCCGACGAAACCAGTTTCAATTCCGAGGTTAGAGCTACAAGCAGCCTTGCTCGGCAGCAGACTAGCCGCCACGGTTGAAGAAGAGTCTGAGCTGGAAATATCAAAGAAAACTTACTGGACAGACTCCAGCACGGTACTGCAATGGATACAAGCGGAACCCCGAAAATTCAAAACTTTCGTGGCCAATCGCCTAGCAGAAATTGAAGAGAAGACCAAGCCAGAAGAGTGGAGATGGGTACCGACTAAAGAAAATCCAGCTGACGACGCCACAAGGGGAACTCCAATAGAATTTGACCACAGCGCTAGGTGGTTCAAAGGTCCATCATTTCTCCGTCATCCAGAAGAAGAGTGGCCTTTTCACGACTTCAAACAAGAAGGTATCATGCCAGAAGAGAAAAACAAACAGAAGGTGATGGCGATCAAGGCTACAGAAGACACCCTTCTGGACCCAGAGAGGTTTTCAAGCTGGGAGCGACTACTGCGCACTACGGCCAGGGTGGTTACCTTCACATACCACTTAATGAAGAAGGCCCGTAAAGCGACTACCGCCGCCACTCGCCAGAAGGACGATACCTGGAAACCTCAGAGAAAAACCCAGAAGAAAGATACGCCGACCTCAAATCAACCCGCCACCCTTAACAAAAATAAGCGGCTGTACCTTCCCCTAGAAGAAGAACACTTAAAGAAGGCCGAAGAATTACTTATAAAAATGAGTCAAAACGACAGTTTCGCTACAGATATAAAGAATATAAAAGCAGAAAAACTCTTTGAAAACGCAAGTCGACTCAAGAAGATCGATGTTTATATTGGAGACGACGGAATCATCAAGTTAAGAAGTAGGACGCCGAAGTTCAATGATGCAAGCGAAAGAAGAATGAATCCCATCATTCTAGACGGAAAACAGAAGATAACGCGTCTCATTATACAACATTATCACAAGAAGTTTCTTCACGGAAATACTGCTACAGTAATGAACGAGATTCGTCAAAAATATTGGATCCTGGGTCTAAGAGCGACTTTAAAGGCGGTCGCACACAGCTGCCAATGGTGCAAGACAAGGAAGAGTCTACCGGACATACCCCCTATGGGAGACCTACCGAGCGAGAGACTACAACATCATCAGTTCCCATTCACTTGCGCAGCCGTAGACTACTTCGGGCCAATGCAAGTCACCGTCGGAAGAAGAACTGAGAAGCGCTGGGGGGCATTATTGACCTGTCTCACCACTAGAGCCGTACATCTAGAGTTAGTGCCCTCTCTTAGCACAAGCTCGATGATTATGGCACTTCGACGAATGGCAGCCAGAAGAGGAACTCCAAAGACCATATTCAGCGACAACGGGACAAACTTCGTCGGGGCCAAAAGGGAACTGGAAGAGGCCGCGCAAGAGAAGGGCATCAAATGGAAGTTTATTCCGCCAGGAGCCCCGAATATGGGGGGCGCCTGGGAGAGACTCGTGCGAACAGTCAAGACGGCGTTGGCAGTGGTTCTCCATGAAAGAAGTCCACCCGAAGAAGTACTCCATACATTAATGACCGAGGTCGAGCACATCGTCAATTCTAGACCCCTCACCTCAGTCAGCATGGACCCTGAAGACGAAGAAGGTCTAACCCCGAACCACTTCCTGTTGGGGAGATCCTGCGGAGCAATGGCACCGGGAGAATTCGACGACACCGAGCTTATAAGGAAGGCAAATTGGAGAACCTCTCAGAGACTCGCAGATCATTTTTGGAAAAGATGGATCAAAGAGTACCTACCTCTCCTTATGCCAAGGAAGCTCGAAGGAAAAGAAACCAAAGACCCAAAGGAAGGAGATATCGTGTTAATAGTGGACGCCACGCTACCACGAAATTCATGGCCCCGTGGAGAAGTCATCAAGAAGTATCCTGGACCAGACGGAAGAACTAGAGTGCTGGACGTGCGGACATCGGGAGGAGTACTTCGCCGCCCCTCCCGACGGATCATCGTGCTGGTTCCCGCCGTATCGTCGCCCCCAGAGGATGAAGTGCTACGCACCGTGGGGGAGAATGTTAGCGACGATACGTAAATACTGTGATGTCATTTCGATTAGGATAGATTTAGTTATTATTACGATGTTTTTAAGTGTTTCTTAAATTAGCTACAGCTCTGCTTAAACCCTTCGGGTACGATGTTATAAGTGTTGTGCATTCCTACCGCCTGGCGGCGCTAGCTGTAGGTTAAGTACTACGGTACGTTACCATGACGGGAGCCGTTTCGCAGCTTAACCCCCTAAGGATTACAGGCGTAATGTTAAGTGTTGTGCATTCCTGCCGCCTAGCGGCGCTAGTCGTAGGTTTAAGTATTGTAAGGACAGGTACCATGGAACATTACCATAACGAGAGCCGTTTCAGTATTTTTGTAATTTTAAGGTGTAAATTAAGGTTTTTATATATTGTCTTTGTTTTGTTATGTAAAATAAGTTAGTCCTAAGATTAGGAACATAAGAAAAACCATGTGAGGGATGTTTTACCACTAAAAACAAGTAAGGCTAATTTTCCCGCGTTCCCACCAGCAGTAAGGTTACCTTTTCCCGCGTAAATGCACTAAAAGGCATGTGCGCATGCGCAGACTATGGGATCGTGATTGGTCAGCGCCTTTAGCAATTAGAATATAAATATGGGAACATTTTCGGTGGAAAAGCATTCCGAATCCGACTGCGACTTAAGTAAGAAACCTGAAGAATAAACTAGAAGAAATACTCCGAAGAAGTGTCATTATTTCACCCTCCACTGCACACTCTCCAGTCGACATCCCGCCAGCAAACCCGCTCCACTCAACATCACAACAAACTCTCTCACGAGCGCAACAAGTACATTGTTATCCAAGGGGCGAAAATGCTAGTGAAGGAGGTGGCGGAACGTGAGAGGGAGAGCACCTCTCGTCCCAGCCGCCGCGGGAGGCGCTCCGGGCGTCGGGGGTCCCGCGATGACCTCCAGCCACCGTAGACGCGAGCCTGTGGACGGTGAGTGATGGGCTAACTCGCCGTCCGTCCGTCTCACGACGAAAACAGGCCGTGTCGACGGCGCGTTCGTGTTCCACGCGCGCCTCAAAGAGATGTCAGCAACATGGGAGGGGCCCGAAAGGGCCGACGCCTGTTGGGGCCGCGGGTAGTCCTCTGGTTATCGCGGCCTCAACATAGAGGGCGAAGAAGGAACATGGGTGGTTTTTAGTCAGTAGAAGTCTGACACTCCCTTTCGCTCTGCCCAAGAGCGGGAGGGGTTATTCGATGATTTTACACCCACCAAAAAAAAAAGGGGCGAAAATTACTTATTTAGTCCCGAGACGGGGTTTGGCGCCCGTAACGTAGTGAGGACGCTAATAGTTCGAGAGACTAAATAAGTAATTTACCCGAGGTAAACACTGTGCTTTTCATTACGAGTACGAGAAAAATAAGAACATAAATTATTAACTAAAGAAAAAATTAGTGTTCATTTTTTTTCATTTCATTTATTCAATAACAATAAAAATTGTGTCTGAATGTTACATCACAAAAAAAAAAGTCTAAATCACATAATTAAAATAAGTTATAAAAAATAAAAAACATAATTTGACTAATAATAAATAGAAAAAAAAAACCACTAAGTAAATTAAATTAAAATAATAAAAATCACAAAATTATACAATGTCAACATAAAAAATAAAATAAAAACCGTGAAAATATTTAAAAATGTCATACCAAAAGCTTCGCAAGTGTCAAAAATTAAAATCATAATTATTAAATAAAATCCATTAACAAAACATGTAAAATAATAAATAACCACAATGTTCAGTAATAATTAATTTAAAATAGAAAATCATAACCACAATTTGAATTCAAATTCATTCTACTTGGGCCATAAAAATTCATTAAAATATTTAAAAACCATACAAAAAATAAGTTGAAAATTAAAATTATCATTATCATTTCTTTATAAAAATTATTCAACGTCAAAAAATTAAAATCACAACAAAAAAAAACATTAAAATCATGTCACAACAACAAGTAATTTTACAATTAAAAAATAACACTGTTGATCAGATGTTGTCGCTTCCCCGCTTATTTTGTTTTTTTTTTGCCTCTGGTCGTCCAACTATAGGTACAGCCAGTATTTTTCATGTACATCATTAAAAAATGGCTATGTTATTTTAGAGAAATAGTTAAAACTAAATTATATCAAAGTCATAGTATAATTTTATTGTTATTTTAATTTTAAATCGCGCTGTATAAAAAGTTGGAACATGGTTCAATAAAAATGTGAAAATAGAGCAAGTTGTTATTAAATAATTTGACAGCTGTCAGTTGAAAGCGATTCTCCCTAGGGCTGAAAAGTAGTACTTGCAACCCGGTCCGCAGGCATGTTATGACCTACTTTCAGAATATGAGTAATGAAAAATATTTTTATTCCACATAGGCCTACATGGGCACTTATAAAACGTCGACAAAAAGGCAATAAAACGTAACATCACGTCTTGTAATCCCCAAAGATTTACACAGAGATGATGTAAACAAAATCCGGGCACAAATCCATACACCGCGATTGCTACTAATAAACTGGTGGAAAATTCCAATAACACTTTTGCACGACCCGGAGATCGAACCAATGCAGGACCCTCAAACGCCGGCACCGTGAAGCGATACGTGTTGTAGACTGAAGAACACCGCTGCCCTCCTGCCAAAAGACATGGTGTTTATACAATAACACTTGTTCGCGTATCCGTCTCAAAAACAAACTAACTACCGTACTCAGAGATATTTAATGATTAGCCGTCACTTAGTAAAGGTTTGACATATTTTTGTATGACAAAACTGTCAAAACCATTACTAAGTGATGGCCTAAGTAATCTTTAAAGCTCTCTGAGTGCGGCAGTAAGTTTACAAAACAAAGACATACTTTGAAAAATACAACCATTGTCAGACATTCAATGTAATGTGTGTTTACTCGGTTCAATGGTCGTAGTATTAGTAAGAATAAGTCAACATTATAAACAAAACTAGCTAATGCCCGCGGCTTCGCCCGCATGCATGTCGGTCAATTATATATTTAAACCTTCCTCGAGAACCACTTTAGCCATTGGTGAAAACCGCATGAAAATCGGTGCAGCAGCTTTTGAGTTAATTGCGAATAGACAGACTACAGACGCGGTGAAGGATTTTGTTTTATAACACTTTCACTACTATGCTACTAAATGTTTGCAAGTTTTATATCAATAACTAACTTTTACCCGCGGCTTCACACGCTATAAATGTCGATTTTTCTTATCTAAGAAAGAGAACCTCTAAACTTTCAGCTTTCTAGGTCCAAAGGTTTAGACTGGGCATTGAAGAGTCAGTCAGTCAGTCAGGAGTTCTTTTTAAATTATTAATCTAAAAAAACAATCAAATAATATAAATAAATAAAAACATTGTCTTATTTCAGAGTATTATATGGAAACAAGATCAAGGACTTACCATCAGGAATATTCCACGGACTAGGGTCTCTACAACTACTGTAAGCATACAATTTGTATACAATAATTAGCGGACCTGGCAGACGTCGTACTGCCACCTACCGGGTCCAAGACAGCAAAATCCCCATTAACAAAATGATCCGCCATTTATTGAATTCATTTGTTACAAAAAACGTGATAAATGAAGATCGACCGATTTTGTGCAAACTTCACATAAACCATCTACTAAATAGTCCGAACAAAGCCTAAACATTTGGTTTGGAAAGGTGAGCCCGTTCTTGAGTTATAAAATTACAACGAAAGTGGCTTTGATTTTTATATTAAAAGGGAACTTAATTAAGGGAAAAACTACACTTGGATTCACTTTTAAGTAAATTTGTAATATTAATTTACTTGGGAACAATACAGAGTAATTGACATGTAATTTTTTATAATTCGATCGAACAACGAAAAAGCCATAGAGTAAGAAAAAGACGCATGTGTCTCCAATGAGGTCCGAGCACAGAGATCGTAGGTCACAGGGCACGCGCTGCGCTTGCCGGAATCCTTACTTCCTTACAACATTCAAAAGAGAGGACTAGAAAGATCTATCTGACTTGGCACTAACCTCATTTATCAGTAAAAAGATGATGGCAGACCTTAATGTCCATGTCCTCTACAAAGTTTAACTCAATTCATATTATGATCCTATTATGATCTGCTAAAGTTTCATCATCATTATCCACAGCCCGACTTTACCCATTCCTGGATATAGGCCTCTCTTTTTGCTTGTGTCAAGCTCCAAGCTCTTGTGCCAGCCTCATCCAGGATATATGCAAGAATGTCGTCTACCCATCTTGCTGCTGTGGAGGACCAACACGTCTCTTTCCATTTCTTGGACGCCACTCGGCCACAACTACCTTCACCGCGCCTTGCTAGGTATCCTGCCTAACTCCATTAGGGTTCCATAACGCGACAGTTACTAACTTTTGTAAAATGTTGCAGATTGTTGAACTCGAACGAAATTACCTGCGTCAGGAAAGATACGTTCCGTGATCTGCAAAATCTGAAATTATTGTAAGTATTTCATAAATCCCGAAATAAAATGATGAACAAAAAATTTACAGCACTTTTTGTAAACTTATAATTTTTTTACAGGTCTTTATATGACAACAATATCAGATCCTTGCCGAATGGAACCTTTGATGCTTTGACCGGAATACAGACACTGTAAGTATTTAAATTATTACATCTTTAAACATTTTTAATGGCATCTCGCATGTCAGCCTATGAGGCTGGCTTCTGCTTAACCGGACAATCAATTCAATATCCTGATAACCCTGACAGTGCTTTGAGCGTAAGACCTCCAGCTAAGGCGTAAGAAAATATAATCTAAGTGACAGTGCGCTATAAGCACGCCCTGTAGGATATAAGCCTTGACTTAGGGCGTCACTCCTCAGTTACGCCCTAAGCCCCCGGGCATGGTTGTCCATTGCTGGATGGAGCTGGGAGTAAAGGAAATCGCCTGTCTGGCCTACTGGCGGCTTCTTCAAAAGTCTAGTGGCAGCCATCGCAGATGCTGATCGCAAAAGTGTAATTCTGAGTAAATCTGAGTGTGCTATTAAATCCGCTAATTCATAACGTGATTCAAATGATAGACCCTTCTAAGTATAAGTCCCACTTTCAAAATACACACAGTCATGAAGACATCATGTTATCTGTTGAGATAAAAGGTTTCAAGAAAAGGGAGATAGAAAAAAAAATACTGAAGATTTCTATTTTGTTATATTAATGTTTTGCCAGTGGAAATGTTTATGAAGAAAAATTCCAAGCTGTCATACGAGACCTTCAATTTTACAACTAACAAATTCAAACGTTACCCCACAGACACTTAGGCCGCAATCCCTTCGCCTGCGACTGTTCCCTGCGCTGGCTGGCAGCCTACCTTCGGAAGAACCCCATCGAGACGTCGGGGGCGAAGTGTGACTCCCCCAAACGGATGAGCAGGAAGAGAATCGATGCTTTGAGGGAGGAGAACTTTAAGTGCAAACGTGAGTAGTCAAACACAATCATCGTCTTTCCAGAATCAACAGTGACGATCACCAGAAAAGCGCCGAGACAATGAAGTTGGACGAAGTCCCAGATCAATCATTAGCTTTTTTTTCTGTTAAGGTGGCTAGTGACCATGTCAGTTTAAAATCTTACATCCTCTTGGATGTGCTC
This sequence comes from Diarsia rubi, assembly GCA_932274075.1. Lineage (NCBI taxonomy): Eukaryota > Metazoa > Arthropoda > Insecta > Lepidoptera > Noctuidae > Diarsia > Diarsia rubi. Next base: position 10,083,491 of record OW026441.1, read on the forward strand.
CGCTCTGGGGCAAGAGAAGGGGTCTGTCGGACTGTAACTGATTAAAAACCAGCCCGGTGTTCCCTTCAGTGTTCCCTTCACACACTTTCAGGTCCGGCAATCATGGGAATTAGTGCGCCTTGTACGATCCCTGGATCATCTATCTAGCCTTACCGAACCCAGCCATGGGGCTGGTTGGAAATAGTTGTAGGTACAGACCTAAGTAAAAATCGCTATAATTTATTTGTATGTTTGGGGGGCATGAGGAACAGGGTGTAAAGTTCCTCATCCCCCATAGAAAAGGGAGGATCCTCCGACCAGACGGGTGTTGTGTCTGGTGGGCTAACTGCCCGACATTTATGTAAGTCATGATTTTCTATATACGCTATATGTGGCGGATAACTTTGATAGCGCGATGCAGGAATTGTCTATGTTAGTTCGCGTCTCTTGCGATAGATGGCGCTGTCGCCACAGTATGTATAGAGATGTTAACTGACTTTAAAAAATGTGATTCTAATTAGTCCGTCTGTTAGATTGATCGTGAATCTGTGAGATTATCGAAAAATATTACATACGTATTTTTTGTTTTATCAAATCAATAAAAATTGACGAAGATAAAACGCATCAAAGATTTGAGTGGGGGTTGGTGACGTCACTGACCGCTAAAAAATTTCATACTTATGTCTTAGAGTATGACGACACATGAGTTTTCAAAGCACTGTATGGTCTTCATTGTTTGTTTACGTAAAAAAAGTAAAAATACGTGTCCAATATTTTTTGGTAATCTATATGACGGACTGGAGTCCATCTGCTTGCAGAATTTAAATAGAAGACGCAAAAATAATGTGCTTGTTTGATTATGTAGTCATTTAATTCGTACTGATGCCTCTCTGTGTCTCGAAATAACCTTGATTAGTCATTCGTAGATCACAATAACGGCAACCACTTTCAGAGGTATGAGGTGTTCAGTAATTTAATCGTAGTCTATTCATATATCACCGAAACTTGTTTTAATGTATGTTTGCCACTGGTCATAACAACCCCAGCTAGTTTAACATTAGTTATCAAGCATTTAAAGACCCCTTTGCATCCAGCTGTCGTTCCATAAGACAGTTTTCTATGAATTACGAACTAATGCATTCTATTTCTCACTTATTTCAGCTGGTGAAGAATCAGCGAACGCCTGCGGCTCAGCAGCCGCCTGTCCAGCAGCTTGCGCGTGCGAGTACGGAGCGAGAGCAGTAAGCGTAGCTTGCACTAGAGCAGCTCTTACTGAAGTACCCAGAGACTTGCCTGTCAACACTGACGCGCTGTAAGTAACAGCTTATGTTAGATAGCCGTACGTTATAGCAGTGTGAGTACGGAGCGAGGGCAGCAAGCGTGGCTTGCACTAAAGCAGCTCTCGCTGAGGTGCCTAGAGATTTTTATAATATTACGAGTATCAAACGGAATCTTAATATCATTCTCTTCATCATATTTATTTTATAAAATTTTTAATTTTTGGTCAGTCTGTAATCTGAAATAAACGTTAAATAATAATCATAAAATTCCCTCAAACATTATGAAATTGTTTACAGGTTGATGTCAGACAACAGTTTGGGTCAGATCAAATCGGATGGACTGTTCGGACGTCTGCCAGACCTGACGAAGCTGGACCTTCGGAATAATGGTAAGTTATATAAAATTTCTGTAAGCACATCGCTGAAAGAACAATCCTAGGGAAGTCAACGACAAATCAAACATCTCTCCGTGTACCTCGTCTGCGCACTCTGACAAGAGTGTACCGACTAAGAAGAAGATATTAATATTTTGATCAGGATTGCTCAATGTATCGGAAAATCGATTTAAATATAGCCTTGTAACTGTTCCCTTGCTGATTTAAAGCCGTTTCCCTAAAGTTAAAATTGTTAGATGATATATCACGCAAATCTTTGTCCAGTCTCAATTTTAGAAATTATTTGAATGTCCTCGTCGCTGCGAGCTCAAAACATCACAACTGTAGAAGTGGAGGTGTAGGTAAACTCTTAGGTCGGTCCCGTGATGTCACTGGCGCACTTGTGATTCATTCACGCGGATCCGACATAATTATTCAATTTTCCCTTTCCAGGTATAACTCTAATAGAAGACAACGCATTTGACGGCGCAGCCAGCATCCAGGAGTTACTGCTGGACGGTAACCTGATACAGACGGTCACTGATAAGATGTTCTTCGGGCTACACAGTTTGGGCATACTGTAAGTACATATTGCTCGCTTCCTTGTCTGAGGAAAAAAGAATACTAGAAACTTCAAGCAAATTCAACCATGGCATTTTAACAGTTTTTGAATTTAAATAGTTACATCACATTGTCGAATTGATCAAATCGACACTCTGTTTACTTTATCACTGTTTGAGAAGAGGCTTAATAAATGTCTGTGCTCCAAAAATCATTAGGATTTCGTATGCAATGCTAAGTTATAGAAAATTACCGGCAAACGTGGCCTGCTCAGTCTCATTTTAGTCTTGCAGGTTTATAAGCTACGTTCCGGAGCACAGTGTGGTGTTTCTTTTCAAGGCAAAGGTGTTGATACTTCTTGGATGCCTTTCTCCCTAATTAGCGTAAAGAAGCACTAAATCGTGGATAGTGATATAAGTACTGGGGCTTTGCCCATTTGGGGTATAAAGCGGGCTACCAAAAAAAAAGACATTTAAGTGTTCGTTCGTGATTTAAGTCTCGTTGTTTCGAGACTTGTCCTTCTCCGCTGATTGTATTGTCTTCCTATTGCACACCAACACATTGCAATGCATTGACTGGCCTGTCGGTCTAGTGGTTAGTGACCCTAACTGCTATGCCGGAGGTCGTGGGTTCGATTCCCACCCAGGACAAATGTTTGTGTGATGAGCACGATCATTTGTTCTGTGTCTGGGTGTAATTTATCTATAATATGTATGTATTTAGAAATATATAAGTATGTTTATCAGTTGTCTAGTACCCATAACACAAGCTCTGCTTAGCTTGGGACTAGATGGCGTTGTGTGATAGTCGTGGAATATTATTATTATTATTATTATTATTATTATTATTATTGCAGGTCTCTAACGGACAATAAGATCAGGTGCATCACTCCAGGAGCCTTTGACCATCTCACCATGCTGTCGACTTTGTAAGTACCTTAACCTATATAAATAAAAAGATAAGTCCTGACTGACTGACTGACTCATCAACGCCCAACCCACACCCTTAAATTGGACCTAGAAAACTGAAATTTTGCACAGAGGTTCCTTTATAATGTAGACAGGGAATAAGGAAAGATTTTTCGAAATTCAACCCCTAAGGGAGTTAAATAGGGGATGAAGGTTTGTATGCACTCATCACGCATCTCGTGCATTCGTTGTAGCGGTGTGTGTCGTTGCGTGCTTTCGTGCTCGCGGTGCTCGTTGTTGCTGGCATTCGGCGGCGTGTGGTTCGGCGTGGTGGCTTTCGGAATGACGTATTGCACTCGTAGATTTAATTTTGTTTTTATGAATTGTTCTTCTGACATTCAAAAGTGCCTATAAAGGTTTAATTTAAATAAATGCTTTGAGTTTGAGTTTGAGTTTATGAAAAATCTTATTCCTTGAGTGATACTTGAAACTTGGCACAAATAATTATAAAGTAAATAATAAAGTTTGTCACTTTTATTTTTTCTAAACTACCCCCTAAGGGGGGATTGGGGGGTGTCAAAGTTTGTATGGAAGTATTTGAACACGCGGTACGGTTAATTCGAAACTCAGTATTTTCGGGTTCACGGGATTATTTACGTAACTATATTTTTCTAACTACCTAGATTAATAAATGGGGTACTTTTAATCTCGAGTACGTTCCCGTGGGATATTTTCCGACATCCACGCGGGCGAAGCCGCTGGCAAAAGCTAGTTTTTTATAATTGTACTTCTTTGCAATGACATGTGTTCTTCAATGTAAATTGGTGTTTTTAAGCTAGATCCATATTATACGCTGCCAAACCTTTTTACTATACATTAGGTCGGCTTTCAGTCTAAGCTGATGCAGTTTAATACTAGTATATATTTCATGGAGCAACTGCCTCTGACCTCCACCCACAAATCAGCTAGTACCTGGTAATATGTACCCTAGAAAAGACTGGTTGACAGACTTCCTGGCCATTGACCCTGTAATAACTGTCTAAAATCTACCGGGACCAACAGCTTTACTTGTCACCAACACCAGTCACCCTATACAAGGACCAACTCAGGCAAGCCGCAACTTAATCTGTGCATCTACCGGAGCGGCATTTATTATTTAAAAATGAACTCTTTTGCAAGTTACAGGGTAACACGTCACCTCTCCTAAGAATGTGCCTGACAACCTGTAACGATTTACAAATGACAACCTGGTCCCAGCTTAACATGCTTCCTGAGACTTTATGAATGGCCATATTTATTTATTTAAACTTTATGTACAAGAGTGGTCCATAGGCGGACACGGCATTCTCTACCAGTCAACCAGCACCCATAAGCATGTAGTCAAATTTGTCATCTATATCCAATAACCATATCTTTTCATCTCCCTCAACAGGAACTTAGAATCAAACCCGCTAGACTGCACTTGCCATATCTCCTGGCTGCCGAACTGGCTGCGCAGCCGACGTCTGTCACCCTCAGCCACCTGCAGGTCTCCCGCGGCGCTGAGAGACGCTAACCTGCATCATCTGGAGGTTTCCGACTTCAAGTGTACACGTGAGTTACTAGTTAGCCTACCTATTGTTATTCAATGTACCTGGTCAGGGTACATCATCGCCATCATTTCAGCCAAAAGACGTCCACAGCTGGTCATAGGCCTCCCCTAAGTGTCGCCACATTGACCGGTCCCTTGCGTCTCGCATACCACGGATCCCGGCGACCTTCACCAGATCATCGGTCCATCGGTTCAGGTTACATCTCTGCCTAACACAAAGGGTTATCGATAAAAAATTAAAAGATTGTCCATGGAGTTTCTTGCCCTTTCTTCTCCATAGAGATCTACGCTTTGGAATGGGCAACTACAGTACTTTCTCGTGACTTTAGCTTTGCTTTCCTTGTTTTTCTGACATTCAAAAATGTCTGTCTAATTAAAATAAAGGTTATGAGTTTCAAAAAATAAAATACCACCTTTGATTCCATTGACGATGGTACAAAAAGAAGCGTTTATTATAATTAACATTTAGTGGGGATGCATGGGATCCTGGGCGCGTTTCAGGCCGGGGAGAGTGTGGGTTTTCCCATCATAAATTTCTGATTATGGATTTATGCCCGTTTGGTGGAAATAAGCAAGCCTCTGGGGACATGGGACTTAAACATTATGATAATTGCCGAAGGGTGGGTATGTCTATGTAGTACTATGTACATTAAGCTCTTCAGCTCACAACATTCATCCCCAACTCTTCCACTCCGCAGCTGAAGACAAGGGCTGCCTCTCCTCAGACTACTGCCCCGCGCAGTGCGCATGCGCGGGCACCGTGGTGCGCTGCGCACGCGCCTCCCTCACTAGCGTGCCGCTCAACATACCCAAACAGACGACTGAACTGTAAGTATAACTGGCTCACAATTTTATAGCAGGTTAAGGGCGACTAAAGTGAAGTTTCAAGCGATTTTGAACCATGTGCGGTCAATTAACTGCAACTCTACGTAAACTTACCCTGTATTTAGACTTCCCGGCCAAAGAATACGGTTGGGTTAGCTACCGAAGACCTGATAGTTCTGCGTGTAGGTCACTCAGTTCGATATTTGGATTGACAATGAAGGAAACAGGCCTGTGAGGCCTGTGTGACATTAATATCCATCATTCTTTTAGTCACCGTTCATCCCTCCTCATTTTTTTCTATCAATATCCCTTTGTTCCAGCTATCTAGAATCAAACGAGATAACATCAATCCTGCCGGAGCACATTCGCCACCTCACGCAGCTGACTCGTCTGGACCTGTCCAATAACATGATAAGCGTTATCACCAACGACACGTTCGAAGGACTCACCAAGCTCTCCACGCTCATCGTCAGCTATAACAAGTTGAGATGTGTTCAGGTACGTCTGTCTTCTATTCTTAGCATGCTGATGAGACCACGCAAAACTTAGATAGGGAGATACTGAGATTGGGGCCACCCAAACGCATATCTAAGTTTTGCGTCTTTAGCATAAATCAATTCCTGTAGTGTGCAGAGATCAGGGCACGCAATGTCCGGGGTTCTACACACATCAAAAGTGTCTAGGGATCAAGCATTTTTATGCGGATTTCTTGAGATTGAGATGTGGCTTTGTAATAAATTTATGATTTTATAAATTTATATGGATCCTTTTTGGTGCATTTCATAATTTGAATCAGGAACTGTGAATCAAATTCGAGTAAAAGATGAAAATCAGCTGTCAATATTTTCCCTATAAAAACATACAACGCATTGAAGACATTATTAGTGCTACTGTTTCCCTACTACTGATTAAAACCAACGTTATTATGGAGCGGCGACGTCATTTAAGCAGGGAAGAAATGCTCAGAGCCGTGGGAATGATAGAAGCTGGTTCCCGGCAACGTACTGTGGCTTTAGCTCTGAATACAAGTCAGAGTGTTATCAGTCGACTTTGGACACGTTACCGAAGCACTGGTACCGTGGCTGAGCGCCATGGAGGACGGTATCGCTGCACCACACGGAGACAAGACCGATACATTCAAATCTTAACTCGAAGAGCTCCAACAATAACCGCCATGATGTTAGCCGTGAGGCTTCATCACTCTTCAGGGAACTTAATTAGCGACCAAACAGTCAGAAACCGCTTGCATGAAGTGAACCTTCATTCCCGAAGACCGCTACGGGTACCACCTATAGCAATGCACAATCGTAGGATTCGATATCAATGGGCTCTTGAACACAGAAATTGGGCAGAAGAACAATGGCGTTTCGTGTGCTTTTCTGATGAGTCTCGTTTTGGTATGAGACCGGATACAAGACGTATACGACACTGGAGAACCCCTGGACGCCAACAGCGATTAAAATCCTGCCAGGAAGTCCATCCTTATAGTGGTGGAACCATCATGGTATGGGCGGGTATTTGGATCGGCGGAAGAACTGAGTTGATTTGGATCAGAGGCAACCTCAACGCTCAAATTTATGCTGAGACGATTGTATCAGACGTCATCGTTCCTCTACAAGTGCAAATCGGTCCCTTATTTCAGTTAATGCATGATAATGCACGACCGCACACCGCAAGAGTTGTAAGACAGACTCTCGCCGCAGCTAACATCAATGTCCTGCCCTGGCCTGCTCAGTCGCCAGACTTGAACCCGATTGAGCATGCATGGGATATGCTACAGAGAAGAGCTCTGCCGAATATGGAGGGTATCCAGTCGCAAGAAGACCTTTTTTTGTTGTTGCAACGAACATGGGCGGCCATTCCACAGCGTGATTTGGATGAACTCATTTTGAGTATGCCAAACCGATGTTCTTGTGTTGTTAGTGTTCGCGGTAGAAACACGGATTATTAATTGTTTAAGTTACCCAATAAAATTTTAAAGAAAACTGTTATTTCAGTCTTTTTTTCGAACTTTAATGTTAGTGGTTCAAATGTCAAAAATCCCTTTATTAGGAAAATGGCAAATTTCTTTATTAATGCAAAGGTGACTTGGTTTATCGTTACTGTGACAAACGAAAACACTTTATTTGATGAATCCTTAAAGAAAATTTTAATTAATATCAATCAGGAGAAAAGTTATTGCAAAAATATATGTTGATCCCTAGACACTTTTGATGTGTGTATTTTAAGGATCATTTCGGGACCAAAATTCTATTCGCTTACCTCCTTTTCACACAAAAAAAAACAGTTGAATGGCAGACACAGCACAGTACTTTGTCAGCGGATCTTATGTTCGCAAAATATGGTCTTTAGAATTAGTATTCTTCGAGATCGCTCTAAGGGGGAGAACCTAGAGCAGGGCTCCAAAAAAAATCCCGCTATACTGGGCAAACTACGGTTGGTTTTGAAAAGCTTGAATTATTTATACACTAGTGACCCGCCCCGGCTTCGCACGGGTGCAAAAAAGATACTTATACCTTCCTCTTGAATCACTCTATCTATTAAAAAAAACTGCCTCAAAATCCGTTGCGTAGTTTTAAAGATTTAAGCATACATAGGGATATAGGGACAAAGAAAGCGACTTTGTTTTATACTATGTAATGATCAAGTATTATTTTCTGAAGGTGGAATGTAGCAGGAGCCTGGAAAGAGTCTGCGTTCTTAGATTTCACTGCTATAATGAAATTTTGGCAGCAAATTTACGTATTTTGTATTGTATTTTTAAACGTAGTCTGTAAGTTTCTGATTATGACGACCAAAGAGTTTTTAAGGTAAAAACAACCTTAATTAATAATCTTTTATTTTTCTTCTTGTTCCAGCGTGACGCCCTCAAAGGCCTGACTCAACTGAGGGTGCTGTCCCTCCATGGCAACAACATCTCGATGCTGGCTGATGGCGTTTTCAGAGACCTTGAATCTATATCTCATGTGTAAGTTTAATTTAAGTAATCGCCTTCATTATTCTTGTTAGTTTGTCGATGGCAATCTAAATAGAGTAGTTAACAAAAACAATCAAATTAGCCCGTCAGAAAGATTTCCAAAAAATATTGGACACGTATTTTTTCTTTTTTCACGTAAACAAACAATGAAGACGATACAGTGCTTTGAAAACTCGTGTGACGTCATTTCCTGAGACATTTGTATGACATTCGTTAGCGGTCAGTGACGTCACAACCCCCCACTCTTCTTCTTCAATCTTTGAAGAGTTTTATCTTCGTCAATTTTTATTTATTTGATAAAACAAAAAATACCTTTTTAACCAATATTTTTCGGTAATCCAACAGACGGACTAATTAGATTCATTTTTTTCCAAGTCAGTAAACATCCCGATTGTGTCAGCCAAGAACTAAGGTACTAGTTTGGCGCTTTCATAAGTTTCTGTATTAAAAAACAAACAAACAAAAATTATTTCACTTTAAAAACCTATATGCTTCTGTGGGTCCAGTAACTTCGCTTTGTTAAAAGACTGAAATCCAACGCTCTTTGCAACAACCGCAATATACCTTACCTGGTCACCTTTTACTCTAAACTCAAAATCAAAAGTTATTTATTCAAACTAGGCTGATAATCAGCACCTTTTCGAACGTCAAAATTTACTTTACTTATTTACAAGAGACAGTCATCCAAACGCCCACCCTTCGACGCTTCCTAGTTTTTTAGCTGGAAAGAAGAAGTGGCGGAACAAATTCCCCAGCATAAACTCTGCTCTGCTCTCTCTCTCTCTCTCTGTCTTATACAATCGAAAAGACAATGACCGAAACTCGTATTAAGAAGTCTCGAGTTTCAAGACCAAAATGTTTTAGTAATTATTTTCATAATTTTTTACGACATTATGCGGCTGGGATTTTATTTATGAAGAAGGAATTTAATTTAAAGTATGAAAGTATGAATATTGTTTTACTCCCTATACATAGCATTCACACAACCAGTTCAAAAGTCGTTCTGTTAGATCTGGCAGTTGATTCGCATCGTAGAGGTTTCCCTACAATACCTGGTTTTGAGGTTATTTTCGATTTTATAAAATGACTCCGAAACTCGGATTTATTATACAAAAAGAACTTCTGTAGGAGTTAATATGATAAATGTAGACAATAAAAGCAAAGTTTGATGTTGATGCAGTTTGGTACGGGATTCCATATATCCATGAACAAGATCTTTTCAACCGCCTTTTCAATGCCTTCGCAACACAATCATCTAAAATTCAACTGATATGGCTGTTAGTATATCTGTTTTCTTCCATTTTCAGTGCTCACACCAGCTCAATTGTTAACGACTACCTCCATAATTGTTTTTACTTTGACTTTGACTTTAACACCCGTCATCTTACATCCCTAAATCTTCTGTTCCCAGTGCTTTAGGTTCAAACCCCCTCTACTGCGACTGCAACGCCCGCTGGCTGTCAGAATGGGTGAAGAGCGCGGGCGAGTACGTGGAGCCGGGTATAGCGCGCTGTTCTGAACCCGCCGCCATGACAGACAAGTTGATACTGAGCACGCAGTCCAGTGCATTTGTTTGTAAAGGTATGTTACTGGCTGGATAGAAGCTAGGAAGAACCAGCAGGGCTGTTGCGTATCTTTTAAATGACAGTAGCTAACCTATCAATAACTGTCAAATGGTTCCATTTTGTACTAAACCATAACCAATTTGACAGTTAATCCATGGACAATATAATAGCCACTGTCATTTAAAAGATACGCAATAGCCCTGCTGGATATAAAACTTTTTATTTATGACTAGCGGACGTCACGCAGTTTCACCCACGTAGTTCTCGTTCTCGAAGGAATACAGGATAAAAAGTAGCCTATGTCACCCGGGGATAGTGTAGCTTACCAACGGTGAATGATTTTTTTAAAGCCATCCAGTAGTTCTAAAGTTTATTCGTTACAAACAAAAATACAAATGTTTCCTCTTCATAATATTACTATAGAGCGTAGATAATATAATAGACTACCTGATCGCAAAGGCCTTCGTTTGATCATCCGCCGAAAGCATCTGAATACCAATATTTTACATAGAGCGACTGTCTATCTGACCTCCTCAATCTAGCTATTACTAAGTAATACGATATCTTATGGTAAGACTAGTTGTCAGACTTTTAGGCCACTGACTGTCTGTTAAAACGGTCGACGATCTATAAATGAAACCAACGGCTTAACGTGCTTTCCAAGATAAGAAGGAACCTCGGTAGGTACCTACTTAATGAATGGTTACTGGATGGATCTACAGACCAACCTAGGCAAGCGCTACTTAACCTGAACATTGATCCGAATAGCTGTTCTAGTATCTAGCCTCGAAATCCGCTTGTGGTGTGGTATTATGCCATAAAAACAGAATAAAATATTATTGTCGTATACCACACCATCTACAGTCCTAGACAAATAGTCTTTGGGGGGGGGGGGGTCATCCAACGACTGATGAATGAGTGTCAGACTTAGACTGACTAAAAAACCACCCATGTTCCTTCTTAGCCCTTTGCGACGAGACCGCGGTATCGTTTCGTACAACCCGCACCCCCGACGGGAGACAAATAGTCTTCAGTAATCGTAATTAATTCAGAATGATCACACTAATATTATAAAGGCGAAAGTTTGTGAGTGTGTATGTTTGTTACTTCTTCACGCAAAAACTACAGAACGGATTGGGATAAAATTTAGTACACAGATAGTTTATAACCTTGATTAACACAAACGTTTTTATCCCGATTTTATCTTCCCGTAGGATAATTTTCGAGTTGTAGCGAGCGATGGCAACAGCTAGTAACCAATAAATAGTTATGACTGTGTGTAACCTCTTTCTTTCCTACTTTCTCCAGGCAAACCACCAGCCGAAGTGATCTCAAAATGCGACAGCTGCTACAGCAACCCGTGTCGCAACGGCGGCTCGTGTCGCGCGCGCGGCGCGGGCGGACACGAGTGTGTGTGCGCGCGGGGGTACCACGGGGACGCGTGTCAGCACCAGATCGACGCCTGCTACGGCAGCCCCTGCGCGCATGGACTGTGTCGGGTGTTGGAGGAGGGGCGGTTCCAGTAAGTGGGGGTATAATGTGGGGTCAATTTGTAGAGGGGCCTATTTGGGGTTCGATTTTAGGAGTCAATATGGAGAAAGAGCTAGTTAAAGATGAATTTGAGAAGTCCAAACATGGCTGTAATGATTATTTAGGTAGTCATCATCATCATCAGTTGTATGCGTCCCTGTGTGCCTATTGGCCTTGTTCTTTTCTGTCTCCTGCTGATATGGAGGGAAGTGGAAATTTCTGTTTTTCCTACTCCTCCGCTATTCTTTTCTGATTAATTTCGTTGCGGGATCCAAGACAGTCAAATCATTTCTCTGGGACTTCGTCGAGCTTCATTGTCTCGGCGCTTTTCTTGTGGTCGCCACTGTTGATTCTGGCTTACAGAAGTTACAGTGGTTTGGGAATAGTGAGGCGGGCTTGTCCCAAAAAAATAAAATAAAAAAAAATAGTCATCATCAGCTCACAATTTAGGACCCAGTAATATTAATGACGATAATATCCGTGGTGCTAGGCAACTAAGCTTATCCCAGTAGTATACGTCCCTGTGTGTCTATTGGCCTTGTTCAGTTCTGTCTCCTGCTGATATGGAGGGAAGTGAAAATTATGTTTTTCCTACTCCCCCGCTATTCTTTTCTGATTAATTTCGTTGCGGGATCCAAGACAGTTAAATCGTTTCTCTGGGACTTCGTCGGGCTTCATTGTCTCGGCGCTTTTCTTGTGGTCGCCACGGTTGATTCTGATTTACAGGAGTTACAGTGGTTTGGAAAAGACAAAAAAAATCATCAGTCTAAAGCAATCCAGAGCTGTATATAAATATACCTCTTCAATCGCATATCACTCAAATTGATGCTCAGCAACTGTCATCCAGCCGCTCCAAGCCACCCGGCGAAGATTTTCGCTCCAACGAGCCTGATGGTGTCTGACCTTAAGCATGTGTAGTGTAAACTGGGGTGTTGTCAGACTTTGAGGTCACTGGATACCTGTGTAATGTCTGTCAAAATCTGCAAATTACAGCCGGGACTAACGGCTTAGCATACCCAAAATCAAAATCAAATCAAAACTCATTTATTCAAACTAGGCTGATAATCAGCACTTTTCGAACGTCAAAATTTACTTTATTTATTTACGAGTACAAGAGACAGTCCCCCAAAACGCCCCCCCTTCGACACTTCCTAGTGTTTTAGCTGGAAAAAAGAAGTGGCGGAACAAACTCCCCAGCAACACATCTGTCTGTTAGGTTAGGTTAGAAGAACCAGACTCGATACAGTAGTAAGGTGCAAGTTAATGACTACAGACAGAAATTTTAATCAATAAGTAAAAAGTTATTAATAATAAAAAAAAAGACTAGTTATACTTTCCGAGGCACGAACGGAACTCCGTAAGTAATAGGTGCGGTCACCCATCCACGGACTACTAAAGAACGCTCCTAGTTGTAGCCACAAGCTCAACTCATATCAACCGATGACGGCTAGTATCACATAAAAACCCGCAACCAAACCTTCATTCATCATTTCAGCCAAAAGACGTCCACTGCTGGACATAGGCCTCCCCCAGGTGTCGCCACATTGGCTGGCCCCGTGCGTCTTGCATCCAGCGGGTCCCCGCAACCTTCACCAGGTGCACGGTCCACCTAGTGGGAGGCCGCGCAACGCAACGTCTTCCGGTTCGCGGTCGCCACTCCAGAACTTTTCGGCCCCATCGGCCATCCGTTCTGCAAGCAATGTGCCCTGCCACTTAAGTCTGACAATGCTTCGGGCTTGTGGTTCTCATACGGATGTCCTCATTTCTGATTCGATCACGCAAGGAAACTCCGAGCAAAGCCCGCACAGAAAGCTCAAAGTCACCCTAAGGGCAATGGAAACAAAACCATGACCTCTCATAATTCCAGTTGCTCCTGCCAAGCCGGGTACACGGGCGCGCGCTGCGAGGTGAACATCGACGACTGTGTCGCCAACAAATGTCAGAACAACGCCACCTGTGTGGACCATCTCGAGGGGTACTCCTGTAAATGTGCACCTGGATTTATGGGTGAGTATCTTCTTCTCTTCGTCTATCTGCCTAGCTTTGTCGGTCGTGTTTTACATAGAGGTGCTTATCTGATTACGAGCAGCAAACCTCTAGCAGTGCTGGTCAAGTGGTGTAACCGACTGGGACTGCCAAGTCAAGGTCTCAGATTCGAATGAAAAAGACGATTGGAAAAAAAACTCAATGAATTATAACATCGTTATCATTCATTTCGTGTAATATATTTTGCCACAGCAACAAATATGACTTTTCTGAGTTGTAATCATTCAACTCTCACATTTTAATTACCATACAAACTGACATTGAACTGCAAATTGCAAACAATGTAAGAAAAATCGAAAATCATCAAATAACCCCTTCCAGCTCTTGGGCAGAGCGAAAGGGAGTGTCAGACTTCTACTGACTAAAAACCACCCATGTTCCTTCTTAGCCATACATGTCGAAGCCGCGGTAACTTGTAAACAATCCGCAGCCCCGACTAAGGTGCCCGCAGTCCTGACGGGGTTGATTTTGAGCCTTCCACTGGCACAGCACTTTGATATTATGAACCCAATGTAGCTGCCTTCTATTGGCACTGCCATTACTAACCCAATGTAGCTGGTAGCCTTTCTGACTAGACTCTCCAGGATGTGTCATATGCATTTTGAAGTATCAACATTCCTAAGCAAAATATTAACCATTTCAAACAAACTTTTTTTTTTATTCCAGGCGAATTCTGCGAGAAGAAGATCCCCTACTGCACCAAAGAGTTCAACCCATGCGAAAATGGGGCCGTCTGCACCGATCACCATAGTCACTACACCTGTGCCTGTCCCAAGGGTTACTCCGGACAGAACTGCACTGTCAATGCTGATGACTGCATCAACCATATGTGTCAGGTATGTTGTCACACTGATCATCACACTTTATCACAGTCACTACACTTGTGCCTGTCCCAAGGGTTACTCCAGACAGAACTGCACTCTCAAAGCTGATGATTGCATCAACCATAATGTGTCAGGTAATGTAGCTTAGACGGACTTCATCCTGAGATCACCTGCGTTCCACGACGTGGATAGCTTAAACAGTATCCTCTTCGAAAAGTTTAGACAACACACCAATGGTCATAGTTGCAACTGCTGAACGGTTCTGGTTCCCAAGTAAGACATACAAATAAATCATACAAAGAAATGCGCCTGTCTGGGTTCAAACCCACGACTTACTGCTCGTAACTTCGGGTTGCCACCAATGGGCCACCGCTGCTTTCTATTATATATTCTTCGGTGCAGGGTGGTTATTATTGTAGCAGAAAGCTTAAGTAAACTTGTAATGTATCTCTCTTCTCCCCACAGAACGGCGCCACCTGCGTGGACGGTCTAGACGAGTACCGTTGCGCATGCGGCGCGGGGTACGCGGGACGGTACTGCGAGGCAGCCCCGCATGCTGCGCTCGGGACTTCGCCGTGTGCGCATCATGACTGTGTGCATGGAGTGTGCTATCTACCACAACCCCGGCCTTTACAAGTAAGTGATGAGGTCTATTGCGGCCGCCACACTATGCTCTTTGCGCTGCTCATGGCGCTGCCGCTATTTGCCGCGATATTGCCCACTCTGCCCACACTGCTCTACTCGCGCAATTAATCGCGACGCTCCTACAAAAATAAAAACCGACAACATAAGGAGCGATGGGCAGGACGAGGAGCATGACGTGCGGCATGACGAGTAAAGTGGCCACACTATGTCTCTGCCTCCTTTCCTCGCTACTTCCCATGCCACTCGTCGAGTGTGTGGCGGCCGCATTAAGCATAGACCTTGCTGTAGTGATCTGGTGGTAATAGCCATGACCTGCCGAGTCGCATTGTAGATCGTTCTGCTGTTCACATGGAATCTCAACATAAATAATGTAATGTAACAAAGGTTTTGTAACAATATTCAGATTTATAAGAGTGTTCATGGATTTTGTTGCCCGTTCTCCTTCATTTTGATGGGCATCTACAGTACACTCAGTTACTATGCCTTGTGACTGTGAATAAGCAGCATCTCTTTATTTTGTATTTGTTTCGACTATTCAAAACTGGCTCTAACTGGGGTACTCAGAGACATTTAATGATTATTTAAGCCGCCACTTAGTAAAGATTTGACATACTTTTGTATGACAAAACTGTCAAAACTTTTACTAAGTGATGTCCTAAGTAATCATTAAAGCTCTCTGAGTACGGCTGTAAGTAGCCGAATTGAAATAAATACATTGATTTCAATATTTTCCACTTTCACTGTTTAGAGCATCCCGCGAACTTCGTGTTCCTTAATTGTGCTCATCGATGTTTTTTTTTATAGATACCTTTGGCACAAATCTTAGAAGCTGAAAAATGTGATTACAATGAAGTTACCAAACAAGGAAACTATTCATTAAACTGTGCTTTTTGTTTCTCAGGATGACATCATAATGGAGCGACCTCTGCTCAGCACAGCCAACGATTACCTTTGCAAATGTGCGCCTGGATACTCAGGTATAATACCTATACATTACTTAATTATTAAGGTGATGGCGACGAGGAAACCCGCGAAAAGACAATGACCGAAACTAGTACCAAGAATTCTCGAGTTGCAAGATCAAAATGTTATAGTAATTATTTTCATAATTTTTTACGACATTATGCGGCTGGAATTTGATTAATGAAGAAGGAATTTAATTTAAAGTATAAAAGTATGAATACATGGCGTTCACACAACCAGTTCAAAAGTCGTTCTGTTAGATCTGTCAGTTGATTTTGACAGTTTCCGAAACTCGGATTTAGTTTACAAAAAGAACTTTTGTAGGAGTTAATATGATAAATTTAGACAATAAAAAACAAAGTTTGATGTTGATACAGTTTGGTACGGGATTCCATATATCCATGAACAAGATCTTTTGAATTTCCTTACGTTTTTTGCCTTTTCTCGGTCAGTGTCAAGTGGATGTTACATAAAATAGGATTCGCGGCAGTAACAATTGTCTATTTACTGAGTAATAATCATTAAAACCACCAAAACAACCGCCTCAGTTCATAAAAGTGTCAAGAATGCCTTTGTCATCAAATAATCACACACACTTGTATGCAATTAATTGTAAAAAACGTAAGGAAATTCGAATTTAGCGGGCTGCCTCGTCGCCTTTACCTTAAAAACCTATATTATTTCACTGCAAACGGGGCCTGATTCCCTCTTTCCATGATACGCGATTTAGTCCGATTGTATTTTGTTTGCATGGAACCGAAAAGTAGCCTACGAGTATGTTACTCCTTCAGCATAGCTATTCACGACCATTCGATTGTCAGTCGTATCCAATCGATCCATCGTACTATCGAAAATCGCTATTCACAAAATCGAAGCCGAGTAATAGATTCGTTTGTCATTGCCGACAGCTATTTACTATCGGAAGCGCAATCCAATCAGAATTACGACGCCATTTTGTACTATACCCTAAGCAAGAGTCGTTGCGTATCCATTTCAAATAAAAATCTTTTTTAAATTGTTTTTAATTATATTTTCTGTTACTCGACGGATTTTCAGTACAATCTACAGTAAACTTATAGAAATACTCATTAAAGATAATGTATATGTATTTTATTTATAAAATTTTCGCCACGAGTGTTTATGTAAGTACTACAATGTCGATCGAATCTGTGAATAGCATTTGCTAATCGTTCGATTTCTTTGTGCGAGATTGGTCGGAGAAAACCGCACGTAAGTTATTATATAAAAAAGTATGTTATTGCGTCAAAATTTAAATCATTATTTTTTTGTTTTGCAGGTCGTCTCTGCGAGTACCTGACCTCTCTGACATTCAGTCACAACGATTCTCTGGTGGAACTAGAACCGTTGAGGACTACACCGCAAGCTAATGTCACACTAAGTAAGTCGTATTTTTTCATGATGGGTACCGTGTTACCCAGTATCTTGATTGTGGAAGTCGAAAGAGCAGTCGCTCCACATAAAATACCCTCGAGCAAGGTCAAGGGATACTTCATCAATTGCCTAGCTTTTTTCTAACTAATTACCTAAACTGACTTAGGGTCGGCTTCTGGTTTTAAGGGTAAACAAGTTAACGGCACGAACTGGGCGGGGTTAAAATGCATGCTATTTCATCCGACATCACGAGTGAAAGGGAAACAACTAAAACGGGAGCGCGAAATTTTCTATGCAGAGCTTTGGTAGTATGGATATCATGAAAAATCTATTGGGTGTATCTGTTCAAAATAAAATTAATTGTTTTTTTTAATAACTAATCTATCCCTGTATGGTTTCACTTTTTCCATTTTCACACTATATGCGTTAGTTATTTACGCACAAAGATGAGTTAAAAATTAGTGCTAAAATGTGAAAGTTTCGACGCTCATAACTTCAAAACCAATTTTTTTGTCCTAATTCTGCGTCCATATAGGCTAGATAATGACAAGACCAGGGTGACTAAAATAAGCGCTTTAGCAGAATCGTGATTTTAATCGTGTTAAAAATTTAAAATTCTTAAAATGAACATTTTGGTTAAAGACATAAAGTCCATTTTAGAATTTGAAATTTTTAATGTGATTCATACAAGTCCTGCGTGGATTCTGATAAAGCGGCCATTTGAGACCCGCTGGGTGTCTAAAATGGCCGCTTTAGCAAAATCGTAATATGAATCATGTTAAAAATATAAAATTCTTAAAATGGACTTTATAGAGACAATAAGTCCATTTTAAGAATTTGAAATTTTAACGTGATTCATACTAAGATTCTGCGTGGATTCTGATAAAGCGGCCATTTTAGACCCGCATTTGATACAATTTTTAACTTTGAACCTACACCGTCAAAAAGAGGAGTAATCACCATACTACGTTTGTATGGAGGAATGACTGACTTGTACAACCTTAAATGAATGCAGCTGAATACCAGTATTTTAATACTGTATCCCCTCCCCCTCCCTGGGTAAATCTGGTAATACTTTTGGGTCACTGACTATCTGTACAACTGTCAAAAATCTTCAAATCATAGTCGAGAGTAACGGCTAAACGTTATTTCCAAAGCACAAAGAAAACTTTAGCGTGTATGGAATTCATCACCATCATCATCATTTCAGCCGAAAGACGTCCACTGCTGGACCTATCCTCCCCTAAGTGTCGCCACATTGACCGGTCCCGTGCGTCTCGCATCCAACGGATCCCCACAACCTTCACCAGGTACATCGGTCCACCTAGTGGGAGGCCTTCCAACGCAACGGTTCGCGGTCGCTACTCCAGAACTTTCCGACCCCATCGGCCATCCGTTCTGCGAGCAATGTGCCCTGCCCACTGCCACTTAAGTTTGGCAATTCTTCGGGCTATGTCGGTAACCTTGGTTCTCATTTGGATGTCCTCATTTCTGATTCAATCAGGCAAGGAAACTCCAAGCATAGCTCTCTCCATTGCCAATGGTATGGAATCATGGCTATGCTAATCTTACCTCGTTGCGGGATCCAAGACAGTTTAAATTAATGTTTCTCTGGGACTTCGTCGAGCTTCATTGTCTCGGCTCTACACTCTGGAGGTCGCCAACTCGCCACTGTTGATTCTGGCGCAAAAGAGTTGCAGTGATTTGGAAAAAGTGTGGCGAGCTTGTCCCAGTTAAAAAAAACTCGATATGCGGTGGGGGTCATGCGTCCACGGGTCAAAAAAATATTTAATTTCTTTAATTTTTCAGTATTCAGTACAACACAACTGCATGGTGTGTTGATGTACTTCGGAGAGAGTGAGCATCTTGCCGTGGAGCTGTTCAACGGGAGGATTCGCATCAGTTACGATATCGGCAATCATCCCACTTCTACTATGTATAGGTATGTCATGACTTATCTGTAGAAAGGGTGTAAAAGTACCCTTATCGCAAACGAAGGGCACTAGTTCTCCCCACCACTGCGATCAATTTTTGGTTCTATGCCATACCTGGGAACCCCCTATTTACGGAGATATTGGGGGTCAAAGTTTCAAATTTTGCACAGCTGTTTTTGTAAATACTTACTAGTTTTTTAAATACTAGTTTTTTAGTAAACTTTACTTAAATTACCTATTTACTATTCAAAGCATCCACTACCACAATGTTTTAACAGTGCTACATTGAGTTTCACCGTAAAATGAGATTTTTGACCCCAAAAAAAAGTTGTTTCCCAGTATTTTTTTTTGCATAGGGGTACCTACTTAGTTAGTAGTACATAATGCTTGGTTGACGTATGTGTGAAGGGTTAATTTACGCCCTGTATAAAAGTCAAAGATGGTAAATGATGATGAAAGATGGTGGAAAGGTCGGCTTTAAGCCCTCACCTCTTCTTGTTGATTATGGATGATTTGACGTCGGACATACAAGAAGAGACACCCTGGTGCATGCTGTTTGCCGACGAAATTGTTCTTGTCGGTGAAGATGGACCTGAGATCCAGAGCAGATTTGAGAAGTGGCAACAGAAGCTGGAGAATGTTGGCCTGAAAATCAGCAGAAGTAAAACTGAATACATGTTTTGTGATTTCGGCGGTCGCTCCAGTTCTGGAGCCATTGCGCTAGATAGCGTGCTTCTTCCAGTTTGCTCCGACTTTCGGTATCTCGGTTCACTTGTGCAAAGCGATGGCGAAATAGATCGTAGTGTTAAGCATAGAATTAGCACTGGATGGATGAAATGGCGGCAGGTCGGGAACAATATGCGACTCCCGCATTCCCCTTAAACTCAAGGGGAAGATTTATAAAACCATGGTTAGACCTGCTGTCGTGTATGGATCAGAATGTTGGGCCACAAAAGGGATAAATGAAAGGAAATTGCATGTGGCTGAGATGAGAATGCTAAGGGGAATGTGTGGTGTGACGCGAATGGATAAAATAAGGAATGAGTACATAAGAGGAAGTCTGAAAGTGGCGCCGTTGAATGAAAGTTGTGTGGTAATCGATTGGCGTGGTATGCACATGTGATGCGAAGGAATGAAGAAAGTGTTGTGAGGAAAATATTGAGTATGAATGTAGATGGGTATAAGAGTAGAGGAAGACCAAAGAAACGATGGATGGACTGTGTGAAGGATGATATGGCTAGGAAGGAGGTGACTACTGACATGACGAGAAATAGAGAGGTATGGAAGAAAAAGACATGTTGCGCCGACACCAAATAAATTGGGATAAGGGCAGGAGAATGATGATAAAAGTCAAAGATGACTGACTGGAGATCAACGCACAAGCCAAACACTTAGGAGTAAAAGCTTAAACCTTCGCACACGTATTCCTGTTATGACATAGGCATCCATTAGGGAAGGTTTTTTTTTAATTCTACCCCCAAGCGGGTGAAATAGGGGATGAAAGTTTGTATGGACATTTTCCGTCATCAACGCGGGCGAAGCTGCGGGCGTTAGCTAGTTTAACATATACTGCCTCGAGTGATAGGAACTGAATTTGATTTTCTAGTTCAAACTGAAAGTAACTGAAAAATAAATGAATAACACCCACAGGACTTCAACGTAACTGTGGCAGTTCAGTATGATAAGCAGATCTACCAGGTACTTTAAGTCGCAGACTTCACCAAGCAGACACGAGCGGAGATGTGTGAAGCGAAGAGGAGAGTAGGGGTGTTAAAGCTATTGTGTATTTAACCATCGAGCTTCCTCCGTAGTAGTCTCCTTCGAAGCAATGCGGATGAGCATAGCGGCAACCAGCTCACAGAACGCCGCACACAGCACTCTCATCATACGCTCTCTTCTCTAAATCGTTTTACTCAAGCTAAGACAAGACGAGATGTGTAAATCAAGAAATGCAATGTCCTCTTGTACTGCTCCGCTTCGGTGGATTCTATCCCTCCCTGTTTTTTTCGTGATTTACAATATTACTTTACGCATTTTTTTCCTAATGATATATTGTTCCAATTAATACATACATGTTACAGTTTTATTTAAAATCAAAATCCCAATTCTTATTTAAACTAGGCTTATAATCAACACTTTACAAACTTCAAAATTTACTTTACTTATTTACAAAAGACAGTCCCTCAAAACGCCCACCTTTCGACACTTCCTAATGTTTTAGCTAGAAAGAAGAAGTGGTGGAACAAACTCCCCAGCAACACATCTGTCTGTTAGGTTATGCTAAAAGAACCAGACTCTATACAATAGTAAGGTGTAAGTTAAATTAAGGTTTACTACAGACACAAACCAATATTTCAGTACTGGTACAGTAATATAACAGTACTTATTATAATTTCAGTTTCGAGATGGTGTCCGACGGCAACTATCATAAGGCGGAACTTATAGCTATCAAAAAGAATTTCACTCTAAAGGTGGACGATGGACCGGCGAGGTCTATCATCAATGAAGGTAAGTTTTCGTCCTATTTTTAATTAGAGAAGTCACGAATTCGGACATGTGGACGGTGAGTAATGGGCTAGCTCACCGTCAGTCCGTCTCATGAAAAAACAGGCCGTGTCGACGGCGCGTTCTTGGTCCACACGCGTTCAAATCAAATCAAATCAAATCAAATCAAAATCATTTATTTCAAGTTGGCCAGTTATAGGCTCTTTTGAATAGTCGAACAAATACTAAATTTTAATAAGCTAATAAACTAAGCTACAGTCCCACTCACAAGGCATAATAACTGTCAGTGTACTGTAGTTGCCGATTCCAAAGCGTTGGTCTCATGAGAAGAATGGCAAGAAACTTCATGGATACTCTTTTAAATCATAATATTGTTACAAAACTTTGGTTACATCATTCATATCGAGATTGGTATATTATCATGTGAGAACGATGTAGCAAAGAGACACATAGCGTCTCAAAGAGATACATGTCAGCAACATTGCATTGTCAGCAACATGGGTAATTTTTAGTCCGTAGAAGTCTGACACTCCCTTCCGCTCCTTCAAAAGCGGGAGGAGTCATTTGATTATTTCACACCGTCCAAAAAGAAAAATGAACTGGTATGATTACCATGAAAATGGTATCGCTTAAACTGGTTAAGAGAAATAATAGTCAAGTCCGTTTGACCGTAAACTCTGTAAAATTAAATCATTATGGGTTTAGACATGAGTAACGTCTTTTAGGAACATAAAGGGTGTAAAAGTACCCTTAACGCAAACGAAAGGAACTTGTTCTCCCCACCACTGCGATATTTTTTTTGTTCTAGACCATACCTGGGAACCCCCTAGTTACAGAGATATTGGGGATCAAAGTTCCAAATTTTGAACGGCTATTTTTGTAAATACAAGTCCGTCCGTAAAATGAGATTTTTGACCCCAAAAAAAAAAGTAGTTTCCCAGCAAAATATTTTGCGTAGGGGTACTTAGTTTGACGTACAGAATGCTTGGTTGACGTATGTGTGAAGGGTTAATTAACACCCTGTATCCCTCGATTGCTACGATCAAAATGTCTGACTCTTGAAAACAAACGACACTCGTATTTTATTTACTTCTTCTTTTGCTCTTTTTTAGATTCTTAATTGGCATTGTTGTCTTTACAATACAGTTATAGCTGGTTACTCTGCCCCCACCCTCCCACCCCGCTTTTATGAAATATATTGTCAGTACAATATTTATATTGTATTTTCAGGTACCAAAGAGTATCTCCGTCTAGAACGTCCTATGTACCTAGGAGGAGTTCCGGAGGACATCGCCAAGGAAGCATTCAGCAAATGGCATCTACGAAACATTACTAGTTTCAAAGGTAGATATAATATAAATATCATTAATACTACTCTAGAATTTTTGAACCAAGAAATAAAGTATTCTTCTTCTTATCGTAAGGTCTAACGACTCCACACACCCTATACTGTCAGAGTTTCTAAACCACCTCAAGGGCCTCTGACATGGGCTGCGGGACGTTGTAAGAGATACCGCGGCCTCGACACAAAGGGCTAAGAAGGAATATGAGTGGTTTTTAGTCAGTAGCAGTTTGACACTCCTTTTCGCTCTGCCCAAGAGCGGGAGGGGAGGATATTTGACGACAGTCACGTGGTTTGACGACAATCGTTTAGCTGCCGGGACCACTTACTTATACGTACCTTCTGAAGCACGGAATCTGACGATGGTACTCTTACTTATCGCGTACCTCCCTCACAGGATGTCTGAAGGCCGCCTGGATCAACCACAAGCGAGTAGACTACGTGAATGCCGTCAGGGTGCAGAGAACATCCGCGGGATGTGGAGAAGACGAGCCCACCAGCGCTGTGCAGGCCACTGTCTTCATACAGGAAGATGCGGGCAGACATAATCAGGTAACTCTACCAGAGAAAACATCACCAGGTATATCATCTGCCTAGCCTTTTTAGAACTATGTTGGGGTCGGCTTCCAGTCCAACCGTATGCAGCTGAATACCAGTAATTTACATGGAGTGAGACTGCCTATCTGACCTCCTCAACCCAGTTAATACCGTGTAATACGATACCCTTTAGAAAGACTGGCTGCCAGACTTTCAGGTCACTGACTACCTGTAACGACTGCCAAAGATCTATATATGGCAGCCGGGACCAACAGCTTAACGTGCTTTCCGAGGCACGGAGGAAACTCGGTATGTAACGGGTGGTCACCCATCCACAGACCAACCTAGGCAAGTGCGGCTTAACCTAAAGATCGACCCGAATGGTGTTTTCTCCTGCTGATATGGAGGGAAGTGGAAATTAAGTTTATCCTACTCCTCGGCTATTCTTTTCTGATTAATTTCATTGCGGGATCCAAGACAGTTAAATCGTTTCTCTGGGACTTCGTCGAGTTTCATTCTCTCGACGCTTTTCTTGTGGTCGCCACTGTTGATTCTGGCTTATACGAGTTACAGTGGTTTGGGAATAGTGTGGAGGGGTTGTCCCAATAAAAAAAAGCCACGAGCTCTATAAACTGCCAGGTTATCGGGTAATCAATATTTTAGGACCTTTTGCGTTAGCGCGCCCGGGAGTACTACCACCAAATATATTACTGTCACCAAGCAATGCTTTTTCCCTGTTTGAAACATGATTCAATATAAGCCAGAGTTATACCTGGCCTCCGAACTGATTGGTTTAACAGGCGTAAATATTAAATACTCAATTGGCATCTTAGCAGTCACAGGCAGTTAACACTTGCAAACTAAAAGTTTTCCCCTATGAAACTTAACATAACTATCGAAATATGGGAGCACTATTAGGTACATCTCTGACTAACCCTTTCGGTTATTACTGGCGTGATGTGATGTGTTATGCTATGTATAACTTTTAGTCATATAAATTCCTGTGAATTGCAGTTAGTCTTAGTCAGAATCTTGATTACCAGCGTTTCAAACACCGTGTGTGAGACGCATACATTTGTACAGTACTCTTTCTGACCTGACGAAGTGTTCTAATCAATCTTTCTTTGCTTCCAGGACCCCTGCGTCCCCAACCCGTGCGCCCGAGGAGGTCGCTGTGTCCGTGAAGAAGGGTCTCCATCAGACTACACCTGCCGCTGCAGGGCGGGCACCGCAGGTCCTCAGTGTGAACTCCGGGCTTCTATCAGTGAGTATCAGCTAATCGCAGCTCGTTATACTGCTCAGAGAAGAATGTTCTCCATCACCACACCTATCTTTGCACCCAGCATGGACTGGACAACCTGTTGAGGTAGAGATTCACAGACCTATCTGGATTTTACTCTGGAAAGTTAATGTGATCTGGTTCCTTCAACGAAGGGACACGTAATATTATGTCCTGTGTGTTCTTTTCTCTGCGCTGAAGGTGACATACCCGTGCCCGTCGGGGCTGCGGGTTTTTCGCAAGAGATACCGCGGCCTCGACATAAAGGGCTAAGAAGGAACATGGGTGGTTTTTAGTCAGTAAAAGTCTGACACTCCCTTTCGCTCTGCCCAAGAGCGGGAGTGGTAATTTTTAGAGACTCCCACGAAGCGGTTTGTTGCTTCATATTTTATTAAGCGCACAAGTGGAATTCCCTGTCTGTGTCGATTTTCCCAAGGTCATACGACCCCAAACTGTTTAAGGCGCGTGTTAATAGGTGTCTTTTGGGTTCGCTCATTCCAACGTCGACCTCATCTCTGTCTGTCATCATCAATCATCAACATTTCAGCCAGGAATGACTAACTGTTGAGTATATAGCCCTCCCTTTTCTCCGGCCTTTATTCTCTGTTCTGTTCATTTCTCATTAATTCGCTTCCCGCACTCCTGACGAAATCATCTACCTAACGCGCTTTAGGGCGGCCCTGGTTTCTCACACCAAACCTTGGTCACTTTTGGTCAGAATATTACTCCCTCGGCCATCTCCACGCCTAGCCAGATGTCCTAACCCAACTCCACTTTAGGCGTAATATTAAAAAAACGCCTTTTTTTGGCAGTACGTAGCGTTGCTGTTCGATTATAGGCCTAGTTTCCACCTAAGAGAGGACAACAGGCTACCTATCTGATTGGTTGATTCTCGCACATCTCCTTTTCGCTCCGTTCGTCTCAGCTTTGGTGAAAACTGAGCCTAATGTCAGGCACTGACACATTTTAGGGTGTCTAAAATGGCCGCTTTAGCAGAATCGTAGAATTAATCATGTTAAGAATTTGAAATTTTAACGTGACGTGAAAGTGGCCATTTTAGACCCGCAGCTGTCTCTAGGATTGATCTTCTGATGTTTGATCTGATGTTAAATACTAAATTGTATTTGTTTGCAGGTGGTGCTCCAGTTATAACTCAAGGAAGCAAGATGGCACAGCGGAAGCAAGCCATCAACAACGTGCAAGCGTCACCAGGTATGTTCGGCCATTTTTTTTCCATCTATACTATAATATTATAAAGAGGTAGGTTTTGTTTGTAAGTTTATATGTAGAGAGTAATCTTCGGAAATCCTACTAATATTATAAATTTGAAAGTTTGTGAGAATGGATGTGTGGATGTTTGTTACTCTTTCACGCATAAACGGCTGGACCGATTTGGTTGAAATTTGGTATGTAGATAGGTTATACCCTGGATTAACATATAGGATAGTTTTTATCCCGATTTTATCTTCCCGTGGGATAATTTTCGAGATGTAGCGGGTGAAGCCGCTGGCAACAGCTAGTACTATAATAAAAAAGAAAAACAATTTGGGGGTAAGGTTTACTTGCCTGATTCAGGTTTTTTTATTTTTGTCATAGATGGCGCTGTAGTACTTTTTTACTATGTTACTGTAGGACTATTTGCAGTACCGTTACCATTTCATATAATTGTTGATTACTTTGCAGCTGCTCCATCGCACAAGCAGCAGATGCCGTCCGAGCACACGGCCTCCCAGCCACCTCCCACCGGCGCCTGCAGAAAGGTATGTATTCTTGGCTCCAATTCACAAATTACGGCAATCAATCGGATTGGTCTATCGCAGTCCACTACTAAACCTTCAGCTGCACCGTAAAACCCTGATATTTGCTTTTCACAAACAATCTGTCCTGGAAGCCAAGTGCGAGTCGTACTGGCACACCAAGGACAAATCAGTTACATTAATAATAATATTCCACAACTATCACACAACGCCATCTAGTCCCAAGCTAAGCAGAGCTTGTGTTATGGGTACTAGACAACTGATAAACATACTTATATATTTCTAAATACATACATATTATAGATAAATTACACCCAGACACAGAACAAATGATCGTGCTCATCACACAAACATTTGTCCTGGGTGGGAATCGAACCCACGACCTCCGGCATAGCAGTTAGGGTCACTAACCACTAGACCAACAGGCCAGTCAAAAGTCATAACAGAGAATCACCGCTAATATTTTTCACATCACATTTTTGGAGCGGTTTATAAATGGCTACTCTCCCAACTCCCAATGTTCTCGGAGGAAAATGGCCGTGACATACTGACCGACAGACACAGACGAACAGGATGATTCTATAGGGGTTTCATTGTTTGGCAGCGAAACCTTAAATATACAACTTAGGACCCAGTAATATTAATGACAATAATATCCGTGGTGCTAGACAACTGGGCTTATCCCAGTTGTATACGTCCCTGTGTGCCTATTGGCCTTGTTCAGTTCTGTCTCCTGCTGATATGGAGGGAAGTGGAAATTATGTTTTTCCTACTCCTCCGCTATTCTTTTCTGCTTAATTTCGTTGCGGGATCCAAGACAGTTAAATCGTTTCTCTGGGACTTCGTTGGGCTTCATTGTCTCCGCGCTTTTCTTGTGGTCGCCACTGTTGATTCTGGCTTATAGGAGTTACAGTGGTTTGGGAATAGTGTGGCGGGCTTGTCCCGATTTAAAAAAAAAACTTAAATATAAATAAAGCGATAGCTGCAGTCACTTTCTCGCTCTACTTACATTTGGTAGTTTGAAAAGGTGGCCCAACTCAGTCCGTTCGAATTCTGGTTTCCAATTTAAGTATGGTTTAGGTATTCTTTTTTGTTCTATTGTAACAAAAATCTATTTTTAACTTGTACCAATAAATGCAAAACCTATCCCTCTCAAATATCTATAAATAATATGGTAGTTGACTAAAAAAAACTAATTAGTCCGTCAAATAGATTTCCAAAAATTATTTGACACGTATTTTTTCTTTATTAACATAAACAAATTAAGAAGGAACGAGAAACATTGATGTCTAAATTAAATTTAAATAAACATGATATCGGTTCATATGTGCCAGTTTTAGCACAGCCGTCACCGGAGATAGCAATTCTCCTTGCTGATATGTTTTTTTTAATTTTTATTGTTTGTTTACTATACTAAAATGTAAAATAGTTTAAGTTATGATGAGGCTGACTTGCCTTTAAGGATAAAAGCCTCAATTAATATTAAAGAATTAAAAAAACAAACAAATAATAAAGACGATACAGAGCTTCGAAAACTCGTGTGACGTCATATCGCACTAGATTTTTTACCACGTAGTGACGTCACAAGCCCCAACTCATGATCTTTGACACGTTTTACGTTATTCAATTTGTATTAATTTGATAAAATAAAAAACACGTATCCAATATTTTTCGATAATCTAACTGACGGATTAAACAAAATCGTATTTTGTTTAGTCATTCATCAATCATTATTAAATTCCCCAGGAGGCGACCCGTGAACTAATAACCGAAGGTCTGTGTCGCTCACGTCGCGCGGTGCGGGGGGCGCGCTGTGTGGCGCGGGACGCGAGGGGAGGGGGAGGGGGAGGGGGAGGGGGCTGCGCTAAGGGACACTGCTGCGCGCCCAGGAAGACTAAGAAAAGAAAGGTAAATGGTGAACTTCCAAATAGAGCTGCGGGTCTAAAATGGCCGCTTTATCAGAATCCACGCAGAATCTAAGTATGAATCACGTTAAAAATTTCAAATTCTGAAATGGACTTTATGTCCATAACTACATAAAGTTCATTTTAAGAATTTTAAATTTTTAACATGATTAATATTACGATTCTGTGAAAGCGGCCATTTTAGACACCCAGAATGGAATCTGCTAATAGCTTTGTATTGCAAATGCCATAGGTGTTATCACACTTTAATATTAGAAAGCCGTTGTGAGTGTGTGAGTGTGTATGTTTGTTACGTCTTCACGCAAATACTACTGAACGGATTTGGATGATAAAATTTGGTACACAGATAGTTTATAATCTGGATTAACACATAGGATAGATTTTATCCCGATGTTATCTTCTCGTGGGATGATTTTCGAATTGTAGCGGGTGAATCCGCTGGCAACAGCTAGTGAAATACATACATTGACAGCTCTTGAACGCAGTTTCCACCATGACGACGAGGAAGAGGGCTGCCTGGAATCCCAACAGTAAATTTTATTTTTATTCGAATGTCTCGTTCACTTTCCTCACGGATCGGACCACGTCAGGTCAACAAATTACACAACTGATTATTAATGATTTATTTAATCGTAGGGGTGGTAAGAAATATATCTCCAACCTACCTGTTTTCTTAACAGACTCATTGCCACCATCATTTTCATGCATACTTTAGCCAGGCCCCGAGCATTAGACGATGACGCGCCAGCCGCGTCATGGGCCTGCAGCAAGAGTGACGCACCTAGAGCGTCATTGGCCCCCTGTGATATTTTATGCGTATTTCACCGTTATCTTGCGTTGATATACTAATGAATAAAAAAAACTGTTTTTAAGTAATCTCGACATGACGCACCAGGTGCGTCATGGGCCTCCCGTTATGTTTGCTTATGACGCACCGGGCGCGTCATAGCCATTGAATCGGTTAAAGTACTCATCCACTGCTACACGGCCACCAGCGAGCTTGGGACCTCGAGGCCAACAGACTTCAAACAAGGTCCCTAGTGCTTTTAGTTATAGATCTTTATAAGCATTTGCATTAACTGTTTCATCAACAAACAGTCCTATAAAATACTTAACATGGCATTTAAAAACTTGCAGTGCTACAAGAAACATTAGGCGGATAAAAACATTGAATTAGAAAATAACTGAAATTCTTTTGAAAAAGTCTATTGTAAAAACAAGATGGCGGTCCATTCGATTGATTTGGGCTAGGTACACATCACAGCATGCTTTTACAACTTAATGGACCTTGGTCTGTCTCCAAATGTCTTAAAAAAAAATTCTATCCCATTTCTAATAATTTCATATTTTGTTCACAGATAAGGTTAATCTGCTCCGACGGTACGCGGTACACCAAAGATATCGAAATAGTAAGGAAATGCGCATGCGGCAAGAAATGTGCACGAAACACCCCATTCCACTAAACAAGACTGACCATGAACCACCCCCAAGTCATATTATTACCTTCATAAACAAGCCTAGGTCATGAATTACCCTAATTCCGTAAATAACTCTAATTTCATGAATAACCCTATTTACATGAATAACTCTTATTCATGGAACACCCTAATTCATTAAAAACCTTCTTTTATTAATGACCCTAATTCTATGAATAACGGGGTATTTCATGCCAGATGCAAGTTCATGAATAACCCTAATTCATGATCAACCCATTTGACATGAAATACGCCGTCGTAATAGGGTCCCCTATGTTGTTTCGAACGCCGCTGTTGCGACACACGCTGTTGCGAATTATTTTTCCACTGCCTCACAGGTTCGAAAGCTCATGGAGTCGAATGAAGTAGTCGCGAAAGACGCTGCTTCGAAAAACATTTTCACTGTCTCATAAACTAGTAGGGGGGCAATGAAAATGTTTTTCGAAGCAGCGTCTTTCGCGACTACTTCATTCGAGTCCATGAGCTTTCGAACCTGTGAGACAGTGGAAAAATAATTCGCAACAGCGTGTGTCGCAACAGCGGTGTTCGAAACAACATAGGGGACCCGTCGTAATAAATACACCACTACAAAATGAGCGTATGATAGCTGAACACTTATAATAAAATAACTTAAAATCTCCCGATATCATAGAATACCAGTAACTTATGATAGGTCGTTTAAGGAATTTAAGAACTAACCCTGTAGGAATATAAATAAAGAATTACCGTTTTACACTAATTCGAAATAACACCTCGTAATTAAAAGTCGGTACTAAGAATTATCCATTTTCCAAAAAGTGCCCTAAATCATAATCACAGTGTGTCCACAAACGCTACACTCTATTTATTATTATGACCGATGTTAAAGTGTTGCCACATCGAAAACTTAAACTTATATTATGTTAGAATATGTGCGAGTCTAATATTTATTTGGACGTATCCTAATAAAGAGAAGATTTTTCAGACAGTTCCAAACAAATTAAAAAATACATCGTATTTCAAAATCTAACACGCAACTTACATTTTTGATCATAGTTCTAGCGTAGTTTAAAAGTACAAAATACTTTGGTAAAAAAATAATATAAATGGCAACACTAACAATTAACGAGCTCATCTCAGGCAATAGACAATAAAACACGCTTCTTTTAATAATAAACATACATCCTTACAAATATATATATTTATAGTAGCATTTGTATTTAAAAATATTAGTAGAAAATTAAAATCAACTTTATAGATTGAAAATAAAATCTCAACTGATAGCCGATAGGTGTGACATCTGTAAAGTTGAAATTTTATAGTAAATATATCATGCAGTTTAAAAGGTTTTTATTTTTTAAGTAAACTGTATTATTTTTACGTGAAATAATTCTTTAATCATAATAATTAATCACTGCATCGAAAACTGACTGATTTCTAAATAATATTTAATCATTTATAAATCCCTTGCTCTTCACTCACGGTGTCTAATTGATCAATACTAAAAAGAAAATGCAGTTTACTTAAAAATTCAATATTAAGGAAACGAATTTATCCCCCATTTTGAAATAAGAATTTTACACGGGAGTAGTAACGGCCTAAATGTGTAGAAGTAGGCAATTTATATCCAATATCACCTAGAAATTATAATCGCGTTGATCTGTCATTTATCATATGGTTACTAAGGTTTATGATGCTTTTAAATACAATCCATTTTCCCTTGCTATCCTATTCCCAGGTATTTTGAAATCAGCTTCCATCCTAACAGGATTTAAACAGCAGAAGCTTCTGAGCATCACACCCCAGTATCTGGGTAAAACGGGCAAGACTGGTTGTCATAATTTCTAATCAATTTTTCGCACATCATCCTTACATTTTGGTAAAAAAAAAACTGTGTTTCTATGTTAGTACATAAAGGCTTACCCAGTCGTTAAATTTAAAGTAAATAATACTTAAATAAATAAATAACACTTAGGAGCAATCGTTTGTAAGAAAAATTTACAAGGAAAACTTTCCTTGTATAATAATTGTAACTACTTGTTTGTAATTACTTGTAAGTAATTAATTAAAAATACAAACTTTCCTTCTAAATGTTTCCCCCTGTGGTCTAACCTAAACGTAGCCTAACCAAAGCGATGCAAATTTTTTTCACTTATAAATTTGTTTAAAAAAAACAAAAGGGTCAGACAGCGTGATTATCCGAAGCATGTGACATGTTCATGTGATGTTCGCTTTGGTTAGGAAGCAGCCATTTATGGCGGTCAAAACTTTTGTGGATGTGCACTGTCACTTATCGACAATGCTTGTTGCTTCGACTATTGAAATGCATTCACTTGTTTTTCAAATAATTTGCACTTTAAAGCCAAAATACGCTTAAATATTTCACCAATTTTATTATGATTGATCAACTAACTTGGTTGATTCTTCAATATTTGATAGAAGAAGATTTAAAATAATTGATACATTTT
Organism: Diarsia rubi; assembly: GCA_932274075.1. NCBI lineage: Eukaryota > Metazoa > Arthropoda > Insecta > Lepidoptera > Noctuidae > Diarsia > Diarsia rubi. The sequence continues at coordinate 10,116,152 of OW026441.1, forward strand.
ATTTACATTAATATGAGGCTTTTAGTTTTATTGACAGAATAGTATTAAAATTTAATAAACTTAATAATGAAATTGTTTTAATTTGAACGTACTATGTCGTGAAAATAATCATGAAATATTTTATCCATGACAAAATGTAAAAAGGGCAATTGTTTTTGCATTTTTAAACAATAATAAAAGAAATATGATATCAATGTGTTCATTTCATGTAATTAAAAACTATTTATTATTAATATTATTTTATGTTGTTTATTTTTTATAAAATAAATTAAATAAGTTAGTTTTATAAGTATTATGTAATCTGTAATCTATTGGCGTTTAAAATTAGCTAAGTAAATTTTAATTTATAAAATGAGATAGTAGAAATTTAAAATTTAGACTTACAAATCAACGTATTGTTTTAAAAAAATAACTTAATATTATCAATCTTGACACAAAACTTTCTTGCATATACAATTTAATACCGTTTCCGTAAATAATACGCTTTCTTAAGAAAAAAATGATGAAATCTAGTCTACACTTTCAATTTTATAATTTTGTACCGACATTACATAAGCTCTTATTTGATATTCTGTTTTTCTCATTTTCTTGCCACCTTATTCTGCCTGGGGCATTGACCCCACTTGGTCTAAACACAATCTTGCCATTTAAGACGTAAACAATATTTATTTAAGTAAGTTAGCTTTAAGCAAACAACTAAGAGTGGTAGGAATGAATGATATATCTTATACATACTTAAACTCTTCCTTAGACATACCCACGCAGAGAACTACAAATGTAACTTAGCAGATAGGCACTTTGGTTATGTGTTATTTCTGTCCTTGTCGTACAACTGTTAAACTACAAGTGCATGTGAAAGAGACTGGTACATGTCTAAGTTACCACAGGCGGTTAAGTAATGGTTATAGAAGCCTGGCCTTAGACTGATCCAGATTTGGACTGCATCATCATCTGCTTAGCCTTTTCCCAACTATAATGCAGCTGAATATCAGTATTTTTATTCATAGAGTCACTGCTTAACTGACTTCGACAAATCAGTCACTGCTTTTACTTATTTATTAATGTCTTTTAAAGTTTTAAGTCAAAAAGGAAGATAAAAAGGAAAAAAAATTCTATCATTCGTTCTTATAACTCTCAGATAGAGCCTCATATCTTTTTGTTTTAGATTTTTTGTAAAAAATATACTTATATAAATAAAATATTTATAGTTATGTTGCTGAATCAGCTTGTAAAGTAAACTTTAAGTATTCGAGAAGATGTGTTAATGTGCTGTTGTGAGCTATATTCATAAAATGACGGGATTTAACTTTGCTGCTGGATTTTCAACTCTTGGCACCGAGCTGAAAGTTGACAATTCAACTGCGTCAAAGATACATTACAGGAGTATCCCAATATAAAAATAAAAATTGCACTAGGCATGCCCTGACTAAGATGTCTAGTTTATTTTCTTTGAAAATATGTTAGCTATCATTTGACATACAAATTGATATCGCTAAAGAAGAATTTACACTTTAAGTCGTATAAACATTTGACTTGGAGTACGGCAATCAACATCACTTTAACATATCTTTCACTTAGTTATAAGAAAAATGTAATTTAAAGCATTCCCTATTTATTTACTACCATAAAGGTAGAACATTAATGAAATGGTAACACTTATCAACGCATTTACGACCTAATTATTATCATCAGTATTAAATTAACAAAATAATGTAAGAAAAGAGAAAATCTACCATCAAGCTAACTGAACACTGCCATTTCCAATGTTGCCATATCAAAATAACCTCTCGATGTTGCTATGCGGAAAGTCTAAAATTCTACCAAAACGGCTTTTTGGTAGATTTCTCGGTAGGTTTAAGGTTAATGTACCTATTAAAATGTGTTGCTTAACGAGACGCTAGATGGCGTTGCATGCGCTTTTTATTAAAAAGTAAGAAATATTGTCTATAAACTTTATAAGTTATTTGTCGTATTAAAAGATGTTAGATATATTTTTTTGGCTTTTCATTGGGTGATCAATGTGATCATCATTTGCCTAACCTTCCTCCAAGTCGTGGTCGGCTACCGAATGCGGTTGAATATTACTATTTGGCGCATACGCCTAATACTACCTAATCGCCAGAACCAGTTAATGAGAAATACTATAAGTATAGACTGGTTTTCAGACCTGCAGGCTTGTTGATCAAAGCAAAGATGTACCAATTTTTGTACATCTACATTTTTCACATCTCCAAACGTACTTATTTGCTAATCTCATCAGTTGGGAGCAATGGCTTGACGTGCTTTCTAAGGCGCAGAGCAGTCTCTGTATGAAATGGATGGCGACCCATCTCCGGACCGACCTCGAAAAGCGTTGCTTAACCTAGGAGATCGTTCCGTGCACCTCTTTTTGTCTAGCCACGATCACCTCCTAGCCTGGGGCCTGCAGATGTTCCTTTTTGGTAGTTTTCTTCATTGTTGAAGGTCGTGTCTAGTCTAAGGCATTGATTGGTGCACTATGCTCTTCCACGTAGCTATATCCTCGGCTGTCTTAAAAGCTTCAGCTATTGATAGGCCAGTGAGAGTATTCACTCGGTCTGACCAACGGGTAGGTGAACGCCCGCGTGGTTTTTTCCTATCGCCAACTACCATAATTATGCTTCTCGAGGCTGTCAGGGTTTCTACGCTGTTAACAGGTGTTATTATAAAAAAAATAGTCTCAAAATAAAGTTCATTTATTTTTTGATGGACGAAATAAATCTTAAATTTTTAACAATAAAAATAAATTATAATTGAATTAATTCTAAAAATATTTTATAAAGTTTTTACCTTATTTGTAGATGAAGATTTCCTTTCCTATTTGTATAAGTATATCAATAGGCGACCCTATTGGCCTCAACCGGGCACAAATCCAAACACAGGGCAGCTACTGAGGCTGTGGGATGTTGTAAGAGATACCGCGGCCTCGACATAAAGGGCTAAGAAGAAACGTGAGTGGTTTTAGTCAGTAGAAGTTTGACAATATTTTTCAACAAGATTAAAGAGAAGAGACTTTTTTGAGAGAGAAAGAGAGAAAGAGAGAAGAGTTTGCCGGTTTCTGAATTGAGTAATTTAAGTTTAAGACTTAAGTATTTTATTTAAGAGTTACATTACATTGCAGCATTGTCATCATCATTAGCCAATAATGTTCCCACTGCTGGGACACAAACCCCCTATATGAGACCACACACCCTATATGAATCCACAGGCCCAGTGCGGGTCAGATGTCACATGTCTTCGAATGTTTGGTTCTAAGACATGCTGGTTTTCTCACGATGTTTTCCTTCACCGTTTTGAGAGCATTGGTGATGAAAGTCAGGACCATTCCCGCTGAACATCCACCGGTCATACATTGAATTGAAGGTAACATCTTAATTAGAATCGAACTATTTCTACACTAAGAAGAATCTAGATAACCATGACCAAAAACCGCCAAAGTGGAGATATTTAAAAGACACCTACCTAAGTCAAAACTTGAATAAGAAGAATTCTACAATCCAATACTCAAATCAGAAACTCGTCATAAGATAAAATACTACTTTGGGTGATTTCCAATTTGGGTGGCGCAATATTTTCTCATCGCAGATTTTTTTGATTTTCTGGAGTGGCAACTGCGAACGGAAGACGTTGCTTTGCAAAGGCCTCTCAATAGGTGGACGGTGCACTTGGTGAAGGTTGTGGGGGTTCTATGCACTTAGGGGAGGTCTATGTCCAGTAGCAGACGTCTTTCGGCTGAAATGATGAATATCTTTTTTAGTTTTTGTGAAAAATCCTAAAGTCGAAAAGTCCTAGTTAAACCTTCGAGAGGGCTCAGAATACCTCGATAACTCTTTCCCCACCAAAAATTTGAAATCATCCATTTACACGTGAACTTAAATCTAAATATCACATTTGTAACGCAGTTATAGTCGCTGTCTCGGTGAACTTCGCAGGGAATATAACTTGGAGTATCAGGTGGCAGTCTGTCCAAGGAACTACCCTGGCCTTCACTTGCGGTGCAGGGGAGGCCAGGGTCTTCTTTATGAGGTCGTCCAGGGGGTATCCTCGGCGGGGGAAGACTATTGACTGGAAAAGAGGAAAACACAACTAAGTATCGATAGAAAATGCCGACAATAGGGTATTTTACCAAAAAAATCTAATTAGTCCGTCAGATAGGTTTCCAAATCAAATTAAACAAAACTTGGAATCAGGCGGGGTCCATTCTATTTTCATTTCAAAATTTAATAGTCAAATGAACCCACGGTACAGATGAAATTCCTAGTGTGGGGCAACGATTTCAAAAACAAAAAAAAATATCTGAAAGCCAGAATCAACTGTTGCAACCCACCAGAAAAGCGCCGAGACATTGAAGCTCGACGAAGTCCCAGAGAAATAATTTTACATTCTTGGATCCCTCAACGAAATTAATTAGAATAACCATAAATCCACTTTCCTTCGTTGGAAGTCGGTTTTCACCATATATCGTTTGGCAATGGTTGGCTTTGTATATGCATGGTTACATGAGTCAGAGATCATGTCCGTCGAGGCTGCGGGTTGTTCGATAGAGATACCGCGGTCTCGACACAAAGGGCTAAGAAGGAACATGGGTGGTTTTTAGTCAGTAGAAGTCTGACACTCTATTGAGTGGCTAGCTAGACAAAGTTGTACTGAAAATACTAGCAGTGAATGAACTTTAACTTTGGGTATCATTTAAGCTATCGCCAATTTAATAAGTATTGTGTTTCTTAAGTAATAGGGTTTGTCCCCAAAATAGTAGGTTTGTCATCAAAACGTAGTCTCCAAACAGTATAAAATCAATTCCACAATAAATCACCTAAAATCATGGAGATATAGGCTCTAGTAGCAAATAAATGTTTTTGTATGTATTATAATAGTTCAGTGGTCTGTCTGCAGGGATTAAAGGAACCTAACTAACCGAACCTCGGGGTGACCTTGACGTCGACCCTCTAGGGTTAGGGTTTCTTTCAGCATTATTTGGTGACAGATCTACCGTTCTGGGCACAAAACTATTGTTTATGTAATAAAACTATTATAGAACGAAGTTTATATTCATCTAATGCACTACCTTTTTGTTGCTCTTATTTTACACATAATTATATTAACATTAATTTGATAATTCATTTCTGGAAACACTTTTTGTTTATCTGAGAACGAAAATATTTAGTGGTGACGTTTCTATATATTAGGTGATACAACTTGGTGACAAGAAATATAGTCCCCTTTAACTTTGATAGGTTAAATGTGTCACTTTAGACCATTTTGTCTCATACAAAACTTGTTTCAATTGATTCCAGCTATCGATTAATGCAGGTTCCATGAGGGGCTGTTATTTTAAAATTTAACGCCAGAAGCGAAGAGACCAATTTTTTTAAGGATGGATCTTGAACCATCGATCCCGCTCTGGGTGGAACAGAAGGGAATTCCAGACTCTTTGCTTTCCAGGGCCGCAACCCTGGCACTGCCCATAGTAGACAATACATAAAGAGAGAGAGTGAGACAGGCCAGATCTCATACAAAAATGTTCCAACCTCGTTTAATACTTACATTAGCAGGCAAGGACGCAGCAGGACAGAAATCATTCCTTCCATCTCCACAATACACTATCTTGCTGTAGGAGCGTTTAGCGCACCACTCGACTAGCGCGCGTGACTTGCACAGGTTACTGGGACATCGCGGGCAAGTCGACTGGCGCATGCAAGGCTCTATGAAGAGGCGGTCGCCTTGCCAGAAGGCGCGGTTCGTTATTATTTCTGTTATGGAGTCCTGAAACAAGATATATAAACTAGTTAGTCCTAACCAATGACGTATTATATATAGACACGTCATGAACTAACATGGCGGCGCTTCAAAAAATTAAATAAATAAAATATAACTACTTATACGCGTAAAGAAAGGGAAAGAAAATATGACACCGTACAGCGGGATGCCTGTTGATGCCTGATGTCTTTATGTTTCGCGCAGGTTTACACACACGATTTAAATTAAGAACAAACGTAGCGTCGCACGAGAGGTTGGTGCGTAACTAAGCGCGATGTGGCCAATTGGCTTCATTTCATGTTGTCATTTTTGAGGGCGGACAACGTATCTATAGTTTTAATATATCATTGGTCCTAACGTTCAAACCTTGACGTCTTATGTGTATTCTTTCCCCAACTATGTTTAAATCGGATTCTAGTCTCACCGGATGTATCTAAATTACCAGTAGGTACTTTTTATGGAGCGACTGGCTGTCTAACCTACATAACTCAGTACTGGGTAATACAATATCCTCGATAACCCTTGGTAAGACCGGTTGTCACACATTCTGGTCACTGACTACCTGCATAGGCAGGTTAAAATAAACCTAGATCGGGCAGGTCGCTGTACAAACATTTGGAGTTAAAAGTACCACTGCTTGTAACTCTTAAATATATTATAGATATAGTTAACTTATAAGTAATAACTTTGTATATGAAGCAACACTACTGTGCCTAAATTTACACCTTTTTGTGTTATTTTTGTTGAAGATAAGTTTAGTAAGCCATATAGTATCTGTGGTATTAATTGTTTATCACAGAGTTAAGTCAAAAATGTATTCACTGTCTGTGTCTCTTTACATCATTTAGAATTGTCTATGATTTGCTGCCGTCTTAGAAATATGATTAGAGTAGTTTTTCTGTAACAATACAATAAAATCCCAGTGCATCTAAACAAATCCAGTTTAATTTATGCCCGAATGTCCATCATTTTTTTCTTAAATAAATTATTATTTTCTCTTCTTTTCTTAAAGACTGTTATAGCTATTTTGAATCGAATAACTAATTACCACAAAATCCCGGACCTGCAGAAAACGTTTTTCTGCATTAAGTCTACAATCGCATGTACGAAATTAAATGTAAGTAAACTCTAACAGCATTTACGTAATTAAGTATGGCACGTGGAGATTTTATGAAACCTTTCATCAAATTACGCTGAAGCTTGGTTACTAATACGGTAGTTGATAAAAAAAAAATCTAATTAGTACGTCACATAGATTTCCAAAAAATATATTTTCTTTTTTTTTACCTTGCACCGTGTCCTTGTTTTTTCAATTTACTGGACATTGGCAAAATAGTCGACATCCGCTTTAATTGCTATTAAACAAAAATAGAATAGACTAGAATATTTTTTCGTTTTTCACGTAAACAAAAAATTAAGAAGATTAGTATTCTGAAAAGTCGTGTGACGTCACGTTGCAGTACATTTTTACCGGCTAGTGACCTCAAAAGCCCCCACTCGTGATCTTTGACGCGTTTTATCTTCGTCTATTTGTATTAACTTGATAAAACAAAAAAAAACAGGTATCCAATATTTTTCGATATCTAACTGACGTACTAAACAGATTTTTTTTGGCATGAAGCATCCCTATTACAGCCACACCGGTTAATTATCAAGGTTAGCAGTTATTGCCAGGTGCGTCCCTAGATGGTGTCTATCCTTCCTTCCTTATCTCAGAAATCACGTCAAGCCGTTTTCTCTTATGTACTCGTACTTATTTCTTACTTTATCCATTCGTTGACATGTCATTGAGATGACTATGGGTGATGCCAATAGCATTCTCATCTCAGCCACATGCTAAATGCCTTTCATTCATCCCTTTTCGTCATATCGATAAGGTCTTTTTCCACCTCTAAATCACCTGATTTTATCAGATGTTTCAATCAACACTGAAGCACATTTTCCGGTTATAAGCAGTCATCTCTTCGTGACTACACTAATATCACATCATCGTGAAAATGTACTAAAACGATACATCCTAGTGTTGTCAATAATTAACACACTTTTAGTCATTTCAGTAAACAAAGATCATTCTGAGTGGCAGTGATTTAGTACTTTGAAAACAAAATGCTCTAATTATAATTAAAATGGTTGGAACACTGTTTATCCTTGTCGGGTAATAGCGTGATAGCGCAGTGGCGATTTCATGATGTTCAATGCTATATTAACATACTGCTTCCACTTTACATAATAGGGGATCGGACTGCGTCAAAAAATATGATTCTAATTAGTCCGTCAGTTAGATATCAAAAAATATTGGAAACGTGTTTTTTATTTTATCAAATTAATAAAAATATACGAAGATAAGACGCGTCAAAGATCATGAGTGGGGGGCTATGACCTCATTTGTAGGTGAAAAATGGTGAATGTACTAACATGTGACGTTTTCGAGTAATTCACGAGTTTTCGAAGCACTGTATCGTCTTCATTTTTTGTTTATGTGAAAAAAGAAAAAATACGTGTCCAATACTTTTTGAAAATCTATCTGACGGACTAATTATTATTTTTTTGTCCGATCCCCTACTATACAGTCATCATCAACCTAACATTTTCCCAACTATGTTGGGGTCGGCTTCCAGTCTAACCGGATGCAGCTGCATACCCGTATTTTACATGGAGCGACTGCCTATCTGACCTTCACAACCCAGTTAGTGCTGGGAAAAGTAGATATCCTTACCATTAGGCCATGAACCTTTAACCAGTGCGACACGAAGACTGTGTTAGCGTCAGTGACCAGCACTATGTCCCACCCCTCGGCCGCCAGGGTCATGATCAGCTTCTCAACCCCCGGTGTAGGCCGCATGGATGCTATGCAGTCCAGGATGTCGGCTTGGCAGAGGCCCGCGGAGTAAGCGTGTTCGAAAACCTGGGGAAGGAGAGGATTGTCAAGTAATTTGTGACTTGAGCTTTATGCACAAGAGTACACACGCAAACAGCGGCCAAGCGGCAAGTTTGCAAGCCAGGAGGTCTAAAATGGCCACTTTAAAATCGTCGAGGCGCAGTTACTATATATTAAGAATAGTCCATTTTACGAATTTTAACAAAATTCATGTCATGATCATATTATGATCTGCTAAAGTGGCCATTTTAGACACCCAGCTTACAACTGATAGACTAAAAAATGACAGCGCAATAAGGGCGAACACGAAGGGCATTAAAGGCCCTTGCGGGCCGCTTCCTTGTTGCTGACATCTCTTTGAGGCGCGCGTGGAACACGACCGCGCCGTCGACACGACCTATCGTCGTCGTAAGACGGACGGACGGCGAGCTACCCCATTACTCTCCGTCCACAGGCCCGCGTCTACGGTAGCCGAAAGCCTCCCTCCTCTCCCGCGGCGGCTGGGACGTGAAGTTCTCTCCCTCTCACGTTCCGCCACCTCCGTCGCTAGAATCAATAGGTACTTCGCATAAGGAGGCGACGGCGTCCCATTCCATGCATTAATGGCCCTTGCATTCCCTTCGGCGAATGCTCTTCTTTGTCGGTGTTTTGGTGACAGTTTTAATGTCGACCATGGCCTTGACTTGGCTTTACAAGCCGTCGACAAATATCTCTCAAGCATGCTGGTTTCCTCACGATATTTTTCTTTACAGAAGCAAGTGAACGGCGAATGATGATGAGAATTCACAATCGAACACATGACCATCCCATGGTCAGCTAAATTAGTGCATTTTAATGAATGTAAATACATCCCACATAATTACATTACATTCTAAAACATAATTAAAAACAAGATTGATAATGATTAATAACTAATTTTGTCAAATGTTAATTCAATTGCTTTCAGAACTTTGGCACAACTTTCTTCGCAGATAATTATGTACGAGTATACTGGGACAGCTGCCAGAGATAATACAATTATTTCACAGATGCATCTCATTTTCCCGGTTGAAAGGAATCAAAATTAAAATATTTTATTTCACATAGACCTACATTGGCACTTCTAAAAAGTAGACAAAGGGTTCGAGTTGGTCCTGCCGGAGCTACAGGTTGTACGAAAGAGATGCCGCGGTCCCGGACACATAGGGCTTTGAAGAAACATGGGTGGTTTTTAGTCAGTAGAAGTCTGACACTCCCTTCCGCTCAGCCCAGAGCGGGAGGAGTCACGTGATGATTTCCCGCCATACAAAAAAGGGGGTTCGACTTCGTTCTTTCCTATGGAGAAGAACAAGCAAGAAATTCCATGGTTGGTCTTACTTTCTGAAAACACTAAAATAACCTGACTTCCGGAAATTGGAGAATTTATTTGTTTCATTGATTTTTTTGTTTGTCACCGACTTCCTAAAGTAAAGTTATTTTAGACTGTTTGTTGTGTTTATTTTTAGAAACTCCACCTTTTTTTGAAGCCGGTTAAAAATGTAACCATACATATTTTATAAATGTAAATAAGTAAATAGAATTTTAAAAGTCATACAATGTATGACAAAGCATCATATACACCTACAAAATCAATCAATTAGCGCTTAATTTAAATCAAAGCTATGAAACACGCTTTTATGCCATCGTTAACACATCTGTCACGCTCGCACTCTCAGTCAAGGTAAGCAGTGAGATATTACCCGAATCCATAAGCAAGGTTAATAAGGGGCTGTGGGTTGTTCGAAAGAGATACCGTGGCCTCGGCACAATGGCTAAAAAAAGTAGTTAAAAAACTAAAAAACCCGACTGAAAAGACTGAAAAGCAAAAAACAAGCACATTTTAAATTAAACAAAACTTGGAAGCAAACGGGGTCCATTCTCTTTTCTTTCATTTCATAATTTAATATTCAAATGAATTTTTAGTTCTTTAGTGTTTGTTCTTTCGTTGGTCGCGTAAAATACTTCGCAGATAATTTAACTTTTGTGCTTGTTTATAGAATTTGTGACTTTGAATTTATTTTATACACATAGATGTCATATATTTTTGTAATCTCCTTTTAAAACCCTTTATTTTGATACCCTACTCGATGGTAATGGTTTTTTTTTATTTTTTCAAATCCACGATTTGTCCCCAAAAACCAGCATTTTTTAATTTTAATGTAGCCAGTGACACTCGCGCCATCAAGACGAATCTAACGACGTATATTTCATTCAAATCCCTTCATGCGTTTAGGAGTTATGAGGGAACAAAGAAACGGACATACATACCTACATACTTACATACATACATACATACATACACGCCAAACACATAACCCTCCTTTTGGGCTTCGCCGCAGTCGGGTAATAATGAACATGGGTGGTTTTTACTCAGTAGAAGTCTGACTCTCCGTTTCGCTCTGCCCAAAATCGGGAGGGGTTATTTGATGATTTCCCACACCCCATCAAAAATAAAGCATGTTAATAGTGATGTTTAAAAAAATATAATTCTAATTAGTCCGTCTGTTAGATTATCAAAAAATATTGGATATGTCATTATTGTATGTATTGTTGCATGTTTGTTTTATCAAATCAATAAAAATTGACGAAGATAAAACGCGTCAAAGATTTGAGTCCCGATTTGTGACGTTAATCACCGTTAAACTGACATACTAATGTCTTAGAAAAAGACGTCACACGAGTTTTCAAAGCACTGTAACGTCTTCATTGTTTGTTTACGTGAAAATAGAACCGGCCAAGTGCATGTCGGACCACGCACAATGTAGGGTTCCGTAGTTGCCCATCAAAATAATTATGTGAACTTACTAAACTGATTAACCACCCGCCTACCTGCCTCCGAATCACGATTTTTATTGTAAAAATAAAACAAACTTATATTTTAAGACCTTTTTTTTTTGGTGGGTGTAAAATCATCGAATAACCGCGCTCCCATACAATAAATGTATAGGAACATATTTTATTTCAGCACTTTGTGGCGTAACTCATTTGTATATTCATGCCAAATAACAGCTTTCTAGTACTAAGATTCTTTGAGAAATAATACGGACGGATGGACAGACAGACAGACAGACGGACATGGCGAAACTATAAGGGTTCCATATTGACTACGGAATTCTTATAATACGTGTACAATATTTTTTGGAAATCTATCTGACGGACTAATTAGATTGTTTTTGCTTACTACCCTTTTATGTCTAGAAAGGAGATGTCTGCTAAAATGACGAGAAATAGAGAAGTGTGGAAGAACAAGACATGTTGCGCCGACACCAAAGAGATTGGGACTGCCCAATGCCCTTAGGCAGGTGATCGATGATGATGATGATGATAAGAATGAGCTACACGATAACTTCTTTTTCCACCTCCTCCGCTATTATTTTCTGATTAATTTCGTTGCGGAATCCAAATCGCTTCTCAGAGCCCCGAGTCTGCTATTCAATAGTGTCAGAATGATCTATCACTGATCTCATAATTGTTGATTTTGACAAGTCTGGTGTTGTCAAAATCAACAATTATGAGCTCAATGATAGACCATTCCGACACTATTGAACAGCAGACTCGAGGCCCTGGGACTTCGTCGGGCTTCACTGTATGCCCACTCAACTGGTAGTCGCCACTGTTGATTCTGGCTTACAGAAGTTACCAGTGGTGTGAGAATAGAGTGACGCGGACGGGCCAAATAAAAAGAAAGTCGCTTCCGCTGTTTATAGACCTAAGTCTACAAATGAATTCTAATGCAGTTTTCAGAAATAAGCAGGTTTATATATATCAGAAAAATCTACATTACATCCGTGTGAAACCGGTGTGGGTCGCTTGTATGAACTATAATTGAAAATTTGCTCTCTCAGACCAACCCAAGGTAGCACACGGACTGCTTTTTTTTTCACGGGAACATTATTTTTAATGGTGTGAGGATTGACGTTATATCATGCACGTTTTGCATCCCATGCATCCTAAGAACCCTAAATTTAGCCATGCATGCACGTCAACTTACCATATTTATTTTTATTGATCTCTTCCGATTTTAATTATTTGTGTAGTAGGTATATCTATGCAAATGATTAAAAGCTTTTTAAATGCAAATGAAGTTTAAATAAAAGTAAGTTCACGGTAATTTAAAAAAAATTTGGTACAGACCATAATTTTTTTTTGTTTTTTCAAATAATTAAAATCGGAAGAGTCCAATAAAAATAATTATGGTAAATTGACGTGCATACGTGGCAGCCGTTTCGGAGTATATTCGGAACAAAGAAACAGCTCTTAGTTCCGAATATGCTCCGAAACGGCTGGACCGATTTTGACACAACTATTCCGTAAGTGCGGTCCCCAGAAGGGAATAGCATCAGCAGGGCTATTGCGTTTCTTTTCAATGACAATGGCTAATCTACAGTGTCTATCAATTAACTGTCATATGGTTCCATTTTGTACTAAACCATAACCAATTTGACAGTTAATCCATGGACAAATATGATAGCCACAGACATTTAAAAGATACGCAATAGCACTGCCGATCTTCAAGTTAGCTAAACTGCGTAAAAAAAGATAAAAGGTAGTAAGCTGGTTCCGCCTATATAAAACTCTATTTATTTTTATAGACTTCGCGTGACGACTTGGTGGAGACATGTTTATATTATGTGCGAATGAATAAAGAACGTTTTTTATCTAAACTTTGCGGTTGCCAACAAAATCGCGGTCTCATAATAATTTTCCCTGTTCGTTCTGGTTCTGTGTTGCGTTGGCTGCAATCGCGACTTTGAGTATGGAGACCCTGGGTTCGATTTTCGGAAAATTTGTTTTTGGGTTTTTCCATCAGGAACTTTTTTTTTTGGACGGTTGGAATTTATCAAAAGACTCTCCTCCCGCTCTGGGCTGGTGTGATACTCCGGCAGGGAGTATTAGACTTCTACACTGACAAAAAACCACCCATGTTCCTTCTTAGCCCTTTGTGTCCGAGGACGCGGTATCTCTATCGAACAACCTGCAGCCTCGAAAAACATCGGCCCTTGCAATGTTGCTGACATCACTTTGAGGCGCGCGTGGAACAGGCACGCGCCGTCATCATGGCCTGTCATCAACAAAGGACGGATGGACGGTGAGGTGGTCCATTACTCACCGTCCACAGGCCCGCAAATACGGTGGCCGGAAGCCATCACGTGGCCCCATACGCCCGAAGCGTCTCCCGCGTCGACTGCGACGAGAGGTTCTCCGCCACCGTTCCGCCTCCTCCTTCGCTAGCACCACTGCTTCGCAGAAGGAGGCGATGGTGTCCTGTTCCCCCTCGCCCCGGACAATCGCTTGAACCAGGGCCGGAAGCGAGAGGTCGCCGCCGCCAATCGCCGCTAACCTATACCTAGCCCTTAGGCCATAACGGGCGTGATGTGTGTGTTAGGTATGTTCACGACATATTAATATTACTTATGTATGAAGGTCAGTCGGCTACTATACCATGCCCACATTCGGATGAATACGATTCCATAATGTAATTGGTTTCCGTAGTTTTCCTTCCGCTAATTCATACAAAGTTTATTCAACGTTTTCATTTAAAATGTAATCATCAACAGCCTATTAATGTTCCCACTGCTGGGACACAGGCCTCCTCTCTTTTTGAAAGGAAATAGGCTATAAATCACCACGCGGGCCCAGTGCGGATTGGTAGATGTCACATGTCTTCGAATTGTTTGGTCCTAAGACATGCCGGTTTCTTCACGATGTTTGCCTTCACCGTTTTGAGAGCAGCGGTAATTAAATAAAATACACAAAGTAATGTGCCTGCCTGAGTTTGTAAGTCGAGGCCGCCACCACTGGGCCACCGCTGGTTTCAAATGTAATAAATAAAGATATTCTTGTTCTTCTTTGCAATTTAAAAGATGTGGTGACAAACATTTAAAAAGTAGGTATGCTTAAATGGTTAGATCATGACAATGTGGAGAAGAGCAGCGGTGACCCAGGGTGGCAACCCCGACTTACAAACAGTATAGGTCGTGGGTTCGAACCCAGTCAGGCGCATTACTTTGTGAATTTTTTTTTTCACAGGTTTCAAAACGGTGAAGGACAACATCGTGAGAATACCGGCTCTCACCATCCACGGTATGTCTTAGAACCAAAATATTCGAAGACATGTGAAATCTACCAATCTGGGCTCGCGTAGTGGAAGAAGATGAAAAAAAGCGAATGACAAAGACTATCCCCTTCCCCCCGGAGCTCTGTGTGGTACAGACGTGTTTTAAGTTGGCTGCTATATTGTTAATTTTTAATTTAAATAAATAAAATCAAATATAAAATTTCGTGCAAGTACCAGGCGCGCATAAGCTACGAAGAAGCTACAGAAACCAAGTATAACAAGTGTCCGACGAACATCACCTACCTATACGAGCTATCTCTACGCCGCAACTGCGTGAGTAATCCACTAATTAGCCAATAAGGCACTACTAGCGCGCAACGGTTACCGCCCACTTACCGATCCAGTGCGCACGCACTGAGAGCGTAGCTGTCGCCGAGTACCAGGAGCGTAGCAGTTCAAACGTGCGCCGCTAAAGTAAAGTAAATATGATTCGACGTTCTCCGCCGAAGGTAGCGACCTCCTCGGAAGCTTTGCTCTCCCCATACCACGGCGGGTCGGAACCGAGCATTCCTACTTGCGGTCGTGAAGAAGTAGCTGTTGGTGACTACTCATCAAATGTAAGTACACGAGTACCGAAGCGTAAACACGATCAAGAATATAAAGTGGAGTGGCAGTCCTTCAAAACAGAGATTTTGAGTACACTACAAACTTGGTCTGATTCTCAAAATAATAAGATCGACCAAATATTAACTAGCGTGAACGAGATCCGAGAAGAGTATCGTGAACTGCGTAAATCAGTTGAGTTTAACTCAGAAAAGTTTGACGACATAATTGCAAGTGTAGCGAAATTAGAGAATGAACGGCGCGATAACCAAAAATACATTGAGTCACTCGAAACTAAACTAGAATCTGTTGAGAGAAGTTTAAAGAGCTCAACTATTGAGATACGGAACATCCCTCCAAACGTTTCGAAAGAGACCACAGAAGATCTGATTAATGTGCTTAAAAACGTGGGGAAAACCGTCAGTATAGACGTTGAATCAACAGGTATCCGTGATATTTTCCGAGTGAATACCAACACAGCCGGTTATAAACCTATAATTGTTGAGTTTACCAGTAAACTAACAAAAGAAGCCATGTTAACTGCCGTTAAAAAGTTCAATCAGGTCAATAAGGCCAGCAAACTAAACACTTCCCACCTACAGTTTAAAGGGCCGCAGACTCCGATATACATAACGGAAACTCTAACAGCAAACGCGAAGAAGATCTATTATTTGTGCAGACAATTTGCTAAGGAGTACAATTACACCTTTTGCTGGGTAACAAACGGACGGATATTTCTACGTAAAGCGGAAGGGATGAAACAAATAAGAGTTGATAGCGAATTTGATCTCACTAATCTAAAAAGGCAACAATGACTATCGACCATAATTATTATTGTCGAACTTGTCAAAATGTATTTGTCGGTATTTTTTGTTTTTACTCTTTTAAGTTTTTGTTTACTATGTATGTTCCTATTTCCAACTAGTTTTTTCTTGATTTTTGTTTGTACCTACACATGTTCCACTTCACAGATCAACAAACTCTACACTTACCTATATATTAAAACACATAATATTACATCCAAGGCTCATATTAACACATACTCACAAGGCTCTCATTCCCACCTAGCAGCTGTACCCATAAAAACTTTATATTTACATCAGAAACTAATAAAAGTAACACTTAATAATTTACGTAACATTCGATCATAATTCGCAATTATCAATTAATAGTGATTTGGATGAGTTGACTGTCGCTGATTCCAGCTCTTGTGATATTGATAACTGCTCCAGTTTAATTTATAGCAAGAATTCCCCCTTGAATATTATTGTACAAAATATAAGAAGTGTCAACCGTAATTTTTCGGGATTCCAAACCCTCATTGAGCGATCTCGAGTTGACTGGGATTTGATCATTCTAACGGAATGTTGGATATCTCGGACACCGTTTATCCCGCTCATTGATGGTTACCATTTCGCAAACACACAAACTAACAGGACACAAAACGAGGGCGTTATTGTTTACTATAAATCTTCCCTTACCTTTAAGATATTGGAGGCAACGGTTGTGGATGGAAATTGTCTGATCATAATTATCAGTTCCCAGACTGTAGTTCTCTGTATTTATCGTCCCCCGGGGGAAAGAAATGTCTCTAAATTTCTGGAATCACTGAACAATACTTTACAAACACTATCTTCATATAATAACATTTTCCTTACAGGCGACATTAATATAGATATATCACCATCCACTTCAGATGTAAGAGCGGACATGTATCTTAATTTGTTAGCCTCCCATGGTATGTTGCCTGCGTACTATATCCCCACCCATTCTCAAACATGCCTTGACCACGTAATTGTCAAAACGAAACTTTCGGTAAAATGTTTTGTTGCCCATACAACCCTAACCGACCACTATAGTGTCATTATAAGCCTTTCTCACATGAGCTCTTCTCACCATCTTTCAAAAACTATTAAACGCATTGATTATCCATGCCTAGACGAAAAAATTAAAACTATCGACTTTGACAGTGTTTATTGTTTAGATAGAGCTAACGGAGCTGTATCTCTCTTCCTTAAGACTCTAACCACTTTGATGAGTACGTGCACTAAAAATATCACTGTTCCGAGACGCAAGCGATTGATTAAGCCATGGATCACTCCTGGTCTACTACGATGCATGCGAAATCGAGACAATCTTCACCTTAAAACTAAAAAGCATCGTAATGACGAAGTTGCAAAATTAACTTACACACGCTATCGTAATTTTTGTAATGGCATTCTAAAAAAAGTTAAGCAAGAGTATGATAGAGATGAACTGTCGAAATGTCAAGGCAACACTAAAAAATTGTGGAACACCATCAAATCAATCACCTACACCACTAAACAGAATAGTCCACCTATGGACTTGATTGATCCAGATCACCCCAAACATTCAGTGAATGAGATTAATCAATTTTTTATAGGAGTCGGTAAATCTTTAGCGGGATCTTTCACAGGGTTTGACCCTACTTTATACCAGACTTCTTCTCTGCCATCGTGTCCCTTTTCTTTAGTCCTTCTGCCCACTGATGTGGATGAGATCAAAATCATCATAGCATCTCTAAAAACTACTTATGTCGTAAAGAGTAACGATATTCCCAGTGAATTAATAAAAAGATACGTTAACTCATTATCGGATCCTATCGCATTTATTTGTAACCTCTGCCTTTTCACTGGTGAATTTCCATCAGATCTCAAGAAATCCCTAGTTCATCCAATTCATAAGTCTGGTAGCAGGGACTGTGTCAATAACTACCGTCCAATATCCATTTTGCCTACACTATCCAAAATTCTCGAGAAAGTTATAAATAAGCAACTTATCAATTACTTAGAAACAAACAAACTTTTATCGGACAATCAATATGGTTTTCGTCAAGGTAGATCAACCTGCGATGCCGTACATCAACTAACTGATACCATAGTTTCTAGGTTAGATGAGAAAAAGAAAGTTCTTACAATTTTCCTCGACTTGGCTAAGGCTTTTGACACAGTCTCTGCGCCACTCTTATTGAAGAAGCTTGAGCACCTCGGAGTTCGTGGCGATCAGTTAAAATTGTTCGAAAGTTACCTGATTGGGAGAACACAGCGTGTGGTGATCGATGAGTGGTTGAGTGATGACTGCGAAGTCAATATCGGTATTCCTCAGGGAAGTATTTTAGGGCCTACCCTCTTTTTAATTTTTATTAATGACCTCTGTCAGCTGAACCTTACTAACGGTAAGATTATTACATTCGCGGACGATACGGCTCTTCTGTTCTTTGGAGATACTTGGGAGGAGGTGTATCACTTTGCTCAAATGGGTTTTTCACTCGTTATGACCTGGCTACATGACAACTTACTCTCACTAAATACGGACAAAACTAAATATATAACGTTTACACTTACAAACAGTCACCCCACGCAAGACGCCTTATTAAACATCACGGCCCACTCATGTAACAACAACTCTTCCTGTTCATGCCCTAAACTTGAAAAAGTGGATTCTCTCAAGTACCTCGGGGTAACAATAGACAAAAATCTCAACTTTAGTTCCCATATCGATCTGTTATCCAAGAGAACTAGGAAGCTCATCTTCATTTTTAAAAACCTACGAAGTGTTGCAGATGCAAAAGTTCTTAAAACAGTGTACTTTGCACTCTGTCAATCTGTACTGAGCTATTGTATTTCTGTCTGGGGTGGTGCCCCTAAATCTTTTATGATTAAAATCGAGCGGGCACAAAGAGCAGTGCTTAAGGTAGCCCATGCTTTACCGTTTTTTCACCCTACCGCTGAACTCTACGATAAGTGCAAGGTTCTTACTGTTCGACAACTGTTTATCATACAAACAATCTTGCGCAAACATTCTTCGTTGAAATACAACTCATCCTTGCACGCTCATAAACGCATTAAGACAAATGTATGTTGTACTCAAATGTGTAGAAGTAGTCTTTCGCGACGAAACTTTTGTTTCCTTGGCAGTTACTTATATAATAAACTAAACTCTCAACTAAAAATATACCCTCTTACCAAGACAAAATGTAAGCAACTACTCACCACATATCTATTGGACCTTGATTACGATAGCACTGAAAGTCTCTTACTTGTTTTAAGATAAATGTGTTTTCAGCGTACCTATCACATCCCCACATCGCACCACACTACACCACACCGCACCGCACCACACCATACCACACCACGCCTCACCATACACCACACCACACCACACCTCACCACACCACACCACACCACACCACACCACACCACTCCACACCACACCACACCTCACCACACCACACCACACCACACTTTACATATACTTTACTATTACACTTTCAATTTATTAGTTCAATTGTGTAAACTTCGTTTTTCCCTTTTTGTTTACTGTGTTCTTCTACCAAAGGTTACAATACTTTTTTTACCAGTTAGGATAGAATACTAAAACACTGTTTTGGGGGGGGGCTGGTAATCTGTGTGACAGGGTTTTTCCTAGTGCAGATACCAGTCTCCCACAAAGGATTTATCTGAAGTATTATGTACATATTTTTAAGGCGCCTTTGTGGAAGAGAAATAAAAAATGTTTATTATTATTATTATTATTATTATTCACAAGGCAGATGTTAGTGGTAATGGTAACGCGGAAGAGACACACACTGACCTTATTGGTGATCTTGTTCGAAAGGACAGGGGCTCGCAACCGGCGTGCGTGTACGACCAGCATGGCTATTGCGTATCTTTTGAATATCAGTGAATATCATATTGTCCATGGATTAACTGTCAAATTGGTTATGGTTTAGTACAAAATGGAACCATTTGACAGTTAATCCATGGACAATATGATAATAGCCCTGCTGATTTATGAATGTAGACAAAGCAAAAGGTATATGTAAGGTTCGTAGCAGGTGGCGTTTTGTAGTTTCTGTATGTGTGTGTGCCCTTTAGGAAAAATACCTAAGTTTAATTATGAATGTATTTAATACCGAGGAGTCAGTTCGGGTGTCTTATTTCCTTTTCTTTGAATTTCTCCTGTATCGTTGGTGCGTTTACAATCATTTAAATTCGCATACACAAACACACCCAGACCCGAAACAACTATCTGTAGGCCATACAAATATTAGTTCCGTGCAGGGATTGAACCCTCGACACGCAGCGCAGCAGTCGAATCGCTGAGACACTGCGCCAACCGTGCTGTTTT
Source organism: Diarsia rubi (assembly GCA_932274075.1). Taxonomy (NCBI): domain Eukaryota; kingdom Metazoa; phylum Arthropoda; class Insecta; order Lepidoptera; family Noctuidae; genus Diarsia; species Diarsia rubi. The sequence continues at coordinate 10,136,635 of OW026441.1, forward strand.
GGCCACGCATTCCAAGATTCATGTACAGTTACATACAATCATAGGTTAGACCGCTTTATATTCTACCTCAAACTGTCACAATTTCACTGGCAACCTTACCACGGTACAAGGCCGCCAAATTGATACTCTGCCAAAAGCTAACAACTACTGATATTTCGGATATTCGTAAATTACACTGGGAATGGTATCTTCTAACCTTGCCCCTAGTTTATTTATAAATTGACTTTCTTTAGCCAAACTTACCTGTGGCAGGCAATCATATTTGAGTAATCGTTACTGGTATTGGCTCGTGGCTAAAGCTATGTGTATTTATACTAATACTAGCGGACTTGGCAGACGTCGCTCTGCCCGGGCGGACAGCAGCGCCACCTACCGGGTCCAATTGTGAATCTAAACCATTCTCGAATCCATTTGAAAAAAAACGAAATATTTACAAAAAAAAAAACATCAAAATCGGTCCAGCCGTTTAGGAGGAGTTAATTTCCAAATGGCGAGTCGTGTCGTCGTGGCGTCGAGTTAAGTTGAGCAGGTCCCCGAGTCTGCTATTCAATAGTGTCAGAAGTCAGAATGGTCTATCATTGATCTCATAATTGTTGATTTTGACAACACCAAACATGTCAAAAACAACAATTATGAGATCAGTCATTCTGACACTATTGAATAGCAGACTCGGGGCCCAGGTCGTTTGCTAATACCAAAAAAAAAGTAAAAACTAAAACACGCGACTGAAAATATTGAAAAGCAAAAAACAAGCACATTTTAAATTTAACAAAACTTGGAACTTGCAGGCGGGGTCCATTCTATTTTCATTTCATAATTCAATATCCCCGCCTGCTTCCAAGTTTCCAAGTGTCCTGCTGCTAGCCAGTGACACTCGCGCCATCAAGACGAATCTAAAGACGTTTATTTAATTCAAATCCCTTCATCCGTTTAGGAGTTATGAGGGAACAAAGAAACAGACATACATACACACATACACGCCAAACACATAACCCTCCTTTTGGGCTTCGCCGCAGTCGGGTAAAAACTTGAACATAAAGGAAACAAATCTAATAACGGATATTACTTTGAATATTACCATGTGCATATAAAACCATGTAGCACCAAATGGTTTAAGATAAGCGCATATTGCTACAGATTAAAGATAAGAACAAATTATGGGCTCTCGATATACAGGGTGTTTGGAAGGGAGCTGTACATACGCCTAGGGTAGAAACTAGGGATAGTCTGCTACCTACCCCCGCCCATTATATTGACCTTGGCCTCAAGGTTTTTTTTTAACCTATTATTATTTTTTATTTGACTTTTTGACTAAAACTACCTGTAGCTCAAAATCTATCCATGGGACCGGTCGGCTAATGGTCTTGTTTTAATCGTTAGAGTCTTAGGGTCCTGCAAAAAATTATTTTACACCAGAAAATTGTGGAGAAGAAAAGTTATGGGGCCTGAAGTACCGTAGTAAGGTAAAGAAATAATTTTAAATTAAAAAAAAACCTTGAGGCCAAGGTCAATATAATGGGCGGGGGTAGGTAGCAGACTATCCCTAGTTTCTACCCTAGGCGTATGTACAGCTCCCTTCCAAACACCCTGTATAGAACCGTCAAGTATCGATTCTTTTGACGGAGTTGCGGGCAGAAGTAATGATAGCCACGGTGGAAGAACTACTGCTAAGCGAGGGGTTCCGAGGTGGGGCTATATCTATAGTGGTGCTAGGCAACTGGGCTTATCCCAGTTGTACATACGTCCCTGTGTGCCTATTGGCCTTGTTTTGTTCTGTCTCCTGCTGATTTGGAGGGAAGTGGAAATTATGATTTTCCTACACCTCCGCTATTCTTTTCTGATTTATTTCGTTGCGGAATCTAAGACAATAAAATCGTTTCTCTGGGACTTCGTCGAGCTTCATTGTCTCGGCGCTTTTCTTGTGGTCGCCACTGTTGATTCTGGCTTTCAGGAGTTACGGTGGTTTGGGAATAGACGGGCTTGTCCCAAAAAAAAGGTGGGCTATATGTGATTGAGGTTTACCATTTCACTAACAGCCCGGAATCCAGTCGTCTACCTGGATGGCAATAAGCTTGCCCCGTATAACATGGGGCTTGAACATCAATTGTGCGGAAATGTACACTAGTGGCTGCTACTGGTAAATTCTTGAAGGAAAAACCAAATCACATTTTTGCCGATCTGGGAATGAAAGCAGGACCTCAGCGGCTGCGCTTGTGGCCACTATACACAAAATTTAAACAAATTATCTCTTAAGAGACTTGAACAATCCCCATGGGATGAATTTGCAACGGACGAGGATCTAACAATCATAATTGTCACTAGGGCCCTTCTTCATTATTTTACACCAAGTAGCTGGTACGCTTAGGAGCAGCGGTAGCCAAGTGGCGGCGGCCCCGACTTACGAACAGTAGGGTTCAAACCCAGGCAGGCACATTACTTTGAGTAATTCTCTCATCACCGCTGCTCTCAAAACGGTGAAGGCAAACATCGTGAGGAAACTGGCATGACTTAGAACCAAATAATTCGAAGACATGTGACTTGTACCAATCTGCACTGGGCCCGGGTGGTAGATTATGGCACATTTCCTCTCAAAGGGAGGAGGCCTTTGTCCCAGCAGTGGGAATATTAATAGGCTGTTGATGATGAGCTAGTACGCTACACAGATTGGAAGAGCTCGTGGTCTATCTTCAGCCGCAGTTACTTTTGTTGATCCGTGGAAAGGTTAAGTCTTGACTTTAGATTATTTGACTCTGTTAAAATTTTACGAAAATGTTATGTTATTTCAAAGAACAAACAGAAAAACTACGATGTGTGAAAAAAGTAATAAAATCGATCAAAAAATGGCTTAATTTTAACTGTAATATGACGAGTTAGACAAAGACAGCGCTATAGAAACGTGACGTCATATTTTATACCGCCATAGTTACATAGTAAAAATGGCGGTTCGCGCGACAAGGATAGAAAGTGCCCCAAACAAAAACTTCTAAAGCGTATAGCTACTCCATTTTTTTATTGATTTTATTACTTTTGTCACACATCGTTAGTTCTTTGAAATAACATAACATTTTCGTGAATTTTAACAGTAATCAAATAGCCAATTATAGACCTTTGACAGTCGTTAACCAATCCATTGTTCACAGAATACATCCATCATTTCGATTGTCTATTACTTTGATTTTCATGTTGGACATGTTTTCGTAAGAGCTTTTGAGTGTGGGTTTCTGGCATCGGTCTTAGAGAGAATTTCCGTCAGGAAATTCTATGTGGCAGTCTGAATTAGATGACTGATTAATAGCAACTGAAACGATAGAGCGGTTATAGGTAGCTTGTATTATTGTGATAGGTTTACTAATATTATGAGGAGGTTTTGTTTGTAACTTCGTCAGTAGATTTATTTTTCACTGATAGAAGGATCACGGCACGGTTGGCGCTGTGGCTCAAGAAATGGACGGCTGCGCTGCGTGGCGCGGGTTCGGTCCCCGCACGGAACATGTATGACCTACAGATAGTTGTTCCGGGTCTGGGTATTTGTGTATGTGAGTTTAAATGTTTGTGAACGCACCCACGATACAGGAGAAATTCCCAGATAGAGGCAACGTTTTTTTAAAAATACAATACATTTATTTGTGGGTGCTATAGGTTGCAAACTATATTTATATCACAATTCAATCAATAATCAATCAATCAATTTTTTTTCACAATTTTTGCACCATTTCTGCAGGGCTATTGCGTATCTTTTAAATGACAGTGGCTATCATATTGTCTATGAATTAACTGTCAAATTTAGTACAAAATGGAACCATTTGACAGTTATTGATAGGCACTATAGGTTAGCCACTGTCATTGACGACACGGTTGGCGCAGTGGCTGAGTGATTGGACTGCTGCGCTGTATGTCGCGGGTTCGATCCCCGCACGGAACAAATATTTGTATGGCCTACAGATAGTTGTTCCGGGTCTGGGTATTTGTGTATGTGACTTTAAATGTTTGTGAACGCCCCTACGATACAGGAGAAATTCCTAGTGTGGGGACAATGTATTATAAAAAAAAAAAAAAAAAGATACGCAATAGCCCTGCTGGACTTTTTTATAAGTGCCTTTCGGAAACAAAATATTTTGATTTTGATGTTCGATTGTTGGGAACAAAACCGCGGGCAAAATGCGGTATATTAATACACCTCGTTTAGTCCATCATACAATAAATAACACAACACAACGCCTGTAATCCCCGAAGCGTTAGGCAGAGGTGAGTACAATGACAGGAACACAGACAGAATAATATCATTTGATCCAATTACCTACAAGACACTTTTATCATCTATTTAAACAGCACTGTTAGTAATAAAGCTATTACTGACACTACACTGTTTTTTTTGTATTGGCTCCAGAAATAATTAATTAATTTAGTCACTATAGTAAAGTAAGGTTTCAACTCAATTGACTTTTTACCACGCATGACGCAAGACTTTGACATTGAACATGAAACTATCATTATAACCCCGCCTCAGATGCATACAGACATAGACACACAGCACTCTCAAGGTGGTACGCAGTACCTACAGAAAGCCAGAAGCTATGATCCTTTTTTTGTTTGATGTTGCGGAATCATCAAATGACTCCGCCCACTCTGGGAGGAGCGGTAGGGGGGAGTGTCAGACTCAGGTTGGGAGGCCGCTGAATCTATTTCGAACAACCCGCAGCCCCGTAGCGACTATAAGCCTTACATACTCATTTTGCGTCGTTCACATAAAGGGTGTAAAAGTACCCTTAACGCAAACGAAAGGCACTTGGTGTCCCCACCACTGTGATGATTTTTATGTTCTATACCATACCTGGGAACTGGGGACCCAGTTACGGAGATATTGATGGTCTAAGTTCCAAATTTTTTACAGCTGTTTTTTTATAAATACTAGTTTTTCAGGTTATAACTTTACTTAAATTACCTCCATGGTCCGTTTACTATTCAATGCATCCATTTGCACAATGTTTTAAGAGTGCTACATTGAGTTTTACCGTAGTGTGATTTTTTGACCCCAAAAAAAAGTCGATTCCCAGCAAAAAAAATTGTACTTGAGGGTTTGAGGGGCTTGATTGATGTACAGAATGCTTGGTTGACGGCTGTGTGAACCCTTTGGTAAGACTTTTTCGACTTGAACATAGGTCTAAATGCAGGTGGAAAAAATACAACTGTGTTAATTACCAACTACAGTTTCAAAGAACTGTAGAAGAAGGGTCTGTAATGACGGTCTGAAGACTGCAAATGATGCACCATTCATCTGATGGGTTCCTTTTAACAGGGATTTTAATTGCTTCTTCAAAGTCACGAGGTTAAAATAGAGCAATTAGTTTGTTTGTATTCTAAAGATTTGATGCATCGTCATTAAGCTGTGGCGAGGCTTGGGGTATTTCAGCTCTAATGATGTTGATGATGGTGGCGACGAAATTCAGGATCACGGTTCTCGGTTACGGTGTTTTTCGCATTCCATCAGGCTCCGCCGTGTTTGTCTGTCTGTCTGTTCGACATAAACTAAAAAAAATACTGTACCGATTTTCATGCTGTTTTCTCCAATGGATAGAGTGTTTCTCGAGGAAGGTTTTAGTATGTATAATTTGACTGCCATCCACGCGGACGAAGCCGCGGGCATCAGCTAGTTAAGCAATAGAAATAAGCGTTTCTTCGATTTTTGGGCATATTTTAGTCGTACACACACACATACGTATATCTCGGTTTCTATGAGAGATATTATTTATCTATTCAATAGCGCTATTAGTTCGATAGCTGGACACAATATTAAATTCCAAAGCACTCAAGAGTAAAAACAATAGTGGCCATTGATACTTTATCTTGGGAATTTAGCGCCACGAAACGCATTGGAGGACAAAACAGCAACAGCTTTCATTTGTGTGCGCAGTACTTCAGAGTGCGTGGAAATGATGTGGCTGGTAGATGATAAATCTACACTTCTACACTAATATTATTAGGAGGAAAGATTTGTTTGTTTGTTTGTAACGAATAGGCTCCGAAACGACTGGACCGATTTGAAAAATTCTTTCACCGTTAGGAAGCTACACTATCCCCGGGTGACATAGGCTACTTTTTATCTCTGTATTCCCACGGGAACGGGAACTACGCGGGTGAAACCGCGTGACGTCCGCTAGTAAATTATATAAAAGCTATCACCTCGCCCACGAGTTCAAAATATATACTAAAACCTTCCTCGAGAACCATTCTATCCATTGATGAATACACCATGAAAATCGGTACAGTAGTTTTTGAGTTTATCATGAACAGACGAGACACGAATATGTAGTGATGTAAATTAACATCGAATTCAAGCAAATGGTGGCCCAGAAGTAGAAGCTTAGATTTACGCGTTTTGTACAGACTCTCAAAACCAAAAATTCGAGGATGTATATCCTTGAATTTGTAACATTATCATTAGGTATTTTTTTTTAATGTTGCCCACATTAGGAATTTCTCCTGTATCGTGGGTGCGTTCACAAACATTTAAGCTCACATATACAAATACCCAGACCCAAAACAACTATATGTAGGCCATACAAGCTTCGTGCGGGGATCGAACACGCGATACGCAGCGCAGCAGTCCAATCGCTCAGCCACTGCACCAACCGCACCGTCAAAAAAAAAAGTAACGAACAAGGCGCAGTGATGACAGGTGGACTAAATGCTGTCACCAAATGGCGCCCAAGAACTGGCAAAACAAATGTGGGTCGTCTGGCGGCGACGACGTGTCGAGGGAAAAACCTGGGTGACGCTGGCACAGGACCGTGGACATTGGCACGAGAAAAGAGAGGCCTAACCCAGCAGTGGTCACCCATTCCCCATTCAGGCTGTTGATGATGATGATGATGATGAACAAATGAGATAGAAAAACCAAATACGGTAAGTACTAAGAAGTAGACAGATTCTTAGTGATCCTTTTATTTTTAAGGTAAACCCTGCAAGAACTGTTTAGTTAAATACACGCCAAACACATAACCCTCCTTTTGGGCTTCGCCGCAGTCGGGTAAAAATACCGCAAAACAGGAAATCAGAGAGAATATTCGTTAAAGTTTTATTGACAAGTACCTACTTAATAAAATTTTATAGATATTATCGGAAAAGTTTTAATGGCATGCGATTGGAGATACATAGGTCCTACAGTGGACGGTTTGAGCTGATGATGATGACAGAAAATGACCTGTAATTATTATTTAAAAAATTCCAAAACCCTTAAAACCATGTTTTAAGGCGGCAACCATGCAAAACTCAGTCAGTGGTGACGGGATATTTCAGAAATACTACGTTTTAATACGCGGTAAAACTAATTAATAAAAATAAAAAATTTAGTCTATTCCAAAATGTAAAAAAAAACTACCTACCTACGATTAAACTTTTTTTATACCTACTCATGCTACGAGCAAAAGCAACAAACATAGAAAGCCAAGTTAAAATAACAAACTTACATCGCTCATGTAAGGAGTCCAGTCGTGATTGCCAGCCTCCCATTCCGGAGGAGGTTGCTTTTCCCTCAGTCTATTTATTATTGTAGCGTCCGAATCATCGTCGACGATAGTCCGATCGAAATCAAATACGGCTAAGCTCGCCATGTTTGAAAATTACGCGCGCACTCGATCGCGGTTTGGAACACACTGAAGTTGTGAATTCTGTTCTCTCTGAAGTCCTAGGCAATGTCTTGTGAACTAGAGATTCGTTTAATGACGTCAACGGAGGTGGAGACATGGGACGGAAGAATGGTGGATGATGCAATCATTTTTGCGTGTGGATTGTGTGAATGAAGCACAAATACTTGTGAATTTTGACAGTTATCAGCTGTTTTGACGTTACCGATTTGAGTTTGACGCAATTGACGTGCTTTTTAAGTTTTTGTTTGGATACATTTGTTAGAGAAATATGTTTTGGAATGGAGTCATTTGGAATGAGGATTGGGACCATCTATAAACACGGCAGCGTTTTAATCTTGCAAAACATTTCTACATCTTTCATCTTTCATTAGTCTTGTGTTCTTTACATCGTATATAAGTAATATTGTTAAAGTATTGAGAAGATTAACAACAATATTAAAAATCAACTTCTTGGTGAGAGAAATATCCAAACCTGTTTTCTGTCAACATTTCACACTTATCTGTCAGTGTCAGTAAGTCTAATTTAAAAAAAACTTGACAGCCAGAGAATTCAGAATTGCACCATAACCTCTTTTTATGGGAATTTAATTTACAAATTGATACAAATACTTACATAAACTAATTGAAATGGCTTCATTAAGTGTGTATTCGGTTGGTAGACTCGCCAAATATGTTTCTGGGTCATCATTGAGGAGCCTTCGAGCAAATATATACAGGTGAAATTGCGCAATCAATTTTGAGGTTATAGTCACAAATTATTTTCGAATTTTGGAAAAAATACTAAATGAACATGTCAAATATTGATGTAGATAGCATTAGAGAAGTTAATTTGATATGTTATTTTGGTGTTTTTACTACAAATGCTTATAATTTGAAGGCTGATGTAATATTTACTCAACATCTATCTAAAAGCATTTTGAGCTAATACTAAGTCAAAACTTAGTTGTAAAGCTTTTAAAAGTACCTCCTTTATATCACCCAGTAATCTCTAAAGCTTAACCTCCTCACATCAAAGAAATATCTTTTATATAAAGCCTCCCAAATCATCACCTATTGGAAGAAACTATCCAAAGATGTTGACAGGACTAATGGTCTCTTCCAAAGAGACCTCATTACATGAACAAGCCTATGTTCAAAGTACAAGCCCCTCCATATGCTTATCTAGAGAGATAACAGCCACTTCAATATTATCAGGGTCATAATTTGATTGAAGATTCACTCTCTGACATCTCACAAGACTGTCCCTTATTGATAAATCACATTGAAAGAGTCTCTTATGAACTTAAAATTGCCAACTAGAAATTTGTAATCTGTTTATGTATGACTGACTGCCATACACTGTTCTGACATTGTTAAAACAGACCATTACAAAACAAATGTTTTTACTCTGCAAGTCTACCTCCTACAGACAGCATCTGAATCAGAGTAAAATAGCAGTTTTGTAAAACATTGTATTTGAAAATTGATTATAGTGAATTTTAGTTTACTCATCATGCATGGGTTTTAATTTTATTGTGAACAGACAGACATGCCAGAGGACTTTGTTTTCTACTAATGCAGTGATAAAAACGTTTAGCAGACTGAAATAGTGTTGTAAAGTACTAAAATAATACAAATACAAAAATATTTATTTCATCTCAAAACAAACAGCTGCCTCAGTTTATATATAAATAAACTGAGGCATATATGACGCAATTGTCATACATAAATTGAGGCAGCCCCAGTATAGTTTACTTTTGAAGGAGTTACATCACATGCCTATACCACAACAACCAATTAACACAAGCAAACATAAATAAAAGAAAACAAACAATTTATTTTTTTTTTTCAGTTTTTCCTTTGTATAAAAAACCTTTAAGTAATAATGCAAATTTACCCCTTTCATTCCAGCGCAAGCACAACCCGTGCATACAGCGCTGAAGAGAAGACAAATACAAAGCCAGAAGAAGACAGCAAACTGCCTGCCAGCGTGGAGGAATGTCACAAGCAGATTGAGGCTCTCACCGTTGACTTGAACACACTCAGGACCCAGTCCAAAGATTTTGAAGTGAGTCTCTTGATACAATAAAACTTTTGAGTTTTAGCCATGGCATAGACTGTGGCATTTTACTACAATGCTTAAGGTGGAAGCTCACATCTGGCCCGCAAAATTCTAATTTTCTTACGTTTTTGGCAATTTGCAGGCCAGTGCTTGGTTGTATGTTTATTTGATTTGCGACTGTAAGACGTATGAAGTTACCGAATTATAACCATCAAAATTATCAATACAACCCTCCAAGTTCATTTCCATGTCAAGATTGATTTTTGCATGTAAAAGTCATTCTTTAGTAATTTAGTCGTCGTTCTTTAGTAGTTAGTAATTTTGATGGTTTTAATAGGTAACTTCATACGTCTTACAGTCGCAAATCAAATTTTCATAAACATACAACCAAGCACTGGCCTGCAAATTGCCAAAAACGTAAGAAAATTAGAATTTCGCGGGCCAGATGTGAGCTTCCACCTTAAGGGGTTGTCTTTTAATCATGTGACGTTGAAACCAGAAGGAAGTGGGTCAGAAAAAACTATGTCTTAATTTTTTTAAATTTTTTTAATCACTAATTTTATTTACACACATAAACTCACGCCCTTTTCCCATGCGGGTAGGCAGAAACCACAGAACACCTGCTACAATCCTTACATACTCCTTTTGCCTCCACTCCCTGTCCACATTCATACACCTAGTCATACACGCACGCCGGTTACAAGTACTACGCACCTGTCCTTTCTGAAGAACGGCATCAATAAGATCAGTGTATGTCTTTCTAGGGCGTCCCCTCCCGGCTTTGCGGCGTACCAATTTTATTTTTCTGTGACAAACAGGGAAAGTCTTACTTATTAATTATTTTACGAATATTAGATTGGGTTAATTGTGTGACCACATAAAAACCCGAGCAAGCAAATATTTGTGTAAAAAATTACATTCTAAAACTTGTTGATCTTTTCAATTTATCACCAAGGGTTCCCTTGTGATACTCGTAGAGAGCTTAAACAGTGGCCTTAAAACCTCATGTGATTTAAATAGACAAGATGCATGAATTTAGCTCCATTTCTATTTGTGTTAAGATCATATCAAAACTTGCTGACACAGATTTGAGTTTAGTTGGCAATGTTTTCATATACAGAATAAAAAAAAATCCCTTAAATACAAAGTTTTTCACAATTAAACAGCAACCTATACTACTTGTAGGACAAATACAAGCGCGCGTTAGCAGATGGCGAGAACGTGAGACGTCGCATGATGAAGCAGGTCGAAGACGCCAAGTCCTTCGCCATCCAGAGCTTCTGCAAGGATCTGCTGGACGTGAGAAACCTTTTACTTCATTAACAGAACCAGTCTGGGTAGTGGAGGTCAGATAGGCGGTCGCTCCATGTCTTCTTCTTCTTTTGTGTGGGCAGTAAGGTCTAACGACCCCACACGCCCTAGTGTCTGAGTTTCTAAACCGCTTCAAGGGCCTCTGACATGGTTTGACGACCGCCATTTAGCGACCGGGACCACCGACTTAAAGAACTGAAGCACGGAATCATCTCTTTATCAGACAATCAGGTGATTCAAGCCTGCAATAATATAATAATAATATTATTATAATTTATTTATTTCAGTTAACATAGATCCATAATTTTGTTAGTAGGCGCACTTAAAAAATAATGTTATAAAGTTAGTAAAAAATAAAATAAAAATCATCGGAGGCCAATACATGCACACTAACTATTCAAAAAATAAGCAACAAAATTCAACTAATAGAATCAAAAAATAAAATGTTCATATCAAAATCAAAATAGTCAAAAATAAAATTTAAATGTAAAAATGTCCACAATCAAGTTAAAAATTAAAATAATTATATGGTAAATAAAAATGTATTGTATAATTATAAATAAATAATTCAATTTACCTGTCCCACGCCCTGTTCAATGCAATGCACAATGTCCTAATCAAACTGGAAATAACTCTACAATTTATGCTTGCCGTGGGAATTGAAACCACAAGTCACAAGGGTCACAAGAAAAATGCCTAAACCACTCGATCACGGAAGCGGTAAGGGTACGCGCTCCATGTAAAATACTGGTATTCAGCTGCAGCCAGCTAGGCCAACCCCGACATAGTTCGCTACGCTTGACAACTGATGATCACGATTGTAGTCCTTGAAGAGGTGGAGTCCGCCCAAATAGCAAGCACTCACTTACGGATAGATGTTTACGGGTAGTTGCGTGCAAAATATTATTATATTACCTACATCTGAACTTATATTTATTTTTAGTGATTGTCTTTTTTTGTGTTTTTTGTGTTGTTAAAGCGAATGTGAGTACCAATACAAACCATCTATGCTTTAATGGTACGAAATTAATATAAACCTGTGATAAGACTGTATATGTAAATAAAAAATAAATAAAAAAAAGTGAGGTGTACCTAACAAGTATTCCCACATTGTGCCAGTCAGGTTTAAGTCCCACGTAATAGGGAGCAAGCCTATTGCCATCAACCGGAGATAAATCGTTGGCTGCTACTCAAAAAATACTGATGTATAAACCCTATATCACATTGCCAACCAGTAGGGCTATTGCGTATCTTTTAAATTACAGTGGCTATCATTTATAGTGTCCATCAATTAATTGTCAACCATAACCAATTTGACAGTTTATCCATAGACAATATGATAGCCACTGGACATTTAAAAGATATGCAATAGCCCTGCTGGCAATCGCACATCATGCTCAGAAGTCGCGCTTCCGACCACGCAACCAACCAGTATTTTACATAGCGCGACAATTTATTTTTTTAATTGGGACAAGCCCGTCACATTATTTCCAAACCACTGTAACTCCTGTAAGCCAGAATCAACAGTGGCGACCACAAGAAAAGCGCCGAGACAATGAAACGACGAAGTCCCAGAGAAACGATTTGACTGTCTTGGATCCCGCAACGAAATTTATCAGAAAAGAATAGCGGAGGAGTAGGAAAAACATAATATTCATAGAGCGACTGCCAATTATATCAATCTGCAGTTCCAATCACAAGTCATGCATAACTGCCTCCGTGGTCGAGTGGTTAAGGAGTTTGTCTTGTGACCCCGTAGAAGTATACTTTGTAAAAATGGTTTCTAGTTTAGCTAGGATATTGCTGGCCGGCCAAGGTTGATTCCCTTGGTAAAAAGATGATTCCGTGCTTCGGAAAGCACGTATAAGACGGTGGTCCCGGCCACCAAATCGCGGTCGTCAAACCATGTCAAGAGGCCCTTTTTGGAGGAAACCAGTTAAAATCATCAAATAACCCCTCCCGCTCTTGGGCAGAGCGAAAGGAAGTGGCAGACTTCTACTGACTGAAAACCACCCATGTTCCTTCTTAGCCCTTTGTGTCGAGGCCGCGGTATCTCTTTCAAATAACCCGCAGGCCCGACGGGATGTCAGAGGCCCTTGAGGCGGTTTAGAAACTGACACTAGGGTGTGTGGGATCGTTAGAACTTACTGCCCACAGGAGAAGATGAAGGCATAATCACTCTGGAAGTACTGTACTTGCCCATCACTAACACCATGAAAATGTTTCTCGATGTATAATCCATCCTCTCATATCAGGTAGCGGACACACTAGCAGCGGCCGCGGAGAGCGTACCAGAGAGCGAAGTGTCGGAGGGTGGCGGCACCGAGGGCGGCGCCTCCGCAGCCCTACGCTCACTACACGACGGTGTTAGACTGACCAGGGCACAGCTCACACAGGTATGATCTTATTGAGAACTAGGTGTTGCCAGCGGCTTCGCCCTCTATAACTCGAAAATGATCCCACGGAAAAATAAAATCGGGTTATAAACTATCTGTGTACCAAATTTTATCTAAATCCGTTCAGTAGTTTTAGCGTGAAAGGGTAACAAAGATCCTCACAAACTTTCGCATTTATAATATAAAGAAGGATGGCTGAAGCTTCATGGGTACTTGGGCAGTCAGTCCGAACACTAACTAGATGATATCGTTAAGTCATCTTGGCATCAGATAATGTCAAAAATGAATTTAAAGAAATCATGTGAAAGTATATACAATTTTTTTTATTATTAACTAGCGGGCGACACCCGTTCCCGTGGGAATACAGGGATAAAAAGTAGCCTATGTCACCCGGGGATAGTGTAGCTTCCCAACGGTGAAAGAATTTTTCAAATCGGTCCAGTAGTTTCGGAGCTTATTCGTTACAAACGAACAAACAAATCTTTCCTCTTTATAATATAAGTGTAGATTAGTTTATTCGGCCCCACTACTGGGCGATGGCTAAAAGGAATGATTGTAGTACAAACCTTATAAGTTTTTTAGGATTCCGTAGTCAATATGGAACCCTTATAGTTTCGCCATGTCCGTCCGTCCGCACTATATCTCAAAGACACTTAGTACTAGAAAGCTGTAATTTGGCATGAATATACAAGTGAGTTACACCGACACCGAAGTGCTAAAGTAAAAATCAACATCAAAATCAAAATATTTTTATTTCACATAGGCCTACATGGGCACTTATAAAACGTCGGTAAAAAGGGGCACGGTTCGGTGCATTGGTCGATTCCTAAGGAGAAGAACCGGCAAGAAACTCCAAAGGTTACTCTTTTAATCTTTTAAAATCGTTTTGGTTAACAATAAGGTATAATACACACATGAAGACCATGCAGATTCATGTCCGAGATGGTCTTTTGAAGAAAGCACCACACAGATTTGAGTGGTGTTCCAGTAAAATATTGATACTAATTTTTAAGGGTATCTCCAGTACACACTAAAGTGGGGATGACTTTGTTATTCTCGCGAAGTCCATTGTGTGGGATGTCGTTGGATAAGTCTCAAATATTGCGAGTTTGTTTAAACAGCTATTCGATTAGCTATCGTTTGCGAAATATTAAGCTTTAAAGTGCAAATAACACTCAAGTGTGGCAACCTAATATATACAAGGTGTTGATTTGCATCCTAGTCAAATTCAAGGACGTAATTATGCTAATGATTCTCGACCCAAATCAACAATAAAATGGGTAGGTATTTTTTTATTTATTTTTCTTATTTGCGGAAATCCGTAAGTGTAAACCAGCCGTATTTAAACGCGGCCTGTCTGTTACTAGCCCTATAACCGCGCTTTTACACACAAACAAAAGCAAACAATACATACACAACGCATACGCAACGTTCATTCAATAAATTCGTAGGTAGTCAATCCTACCCCAATCACGGTGCGCGCACGCTCCTAGCCGCGCCCCCGCGGCTCTGGAACTAACAGTGTGTTTGATGTCGCCGAAGCGTGCGGGTGCTTTGCGAATTTCGCTTCTCGGTACATCGTTGAGACGTAGGTACAAAGTGCAAGATGACGGACAACTATTCAAATGTCGAGTTGGTGGAGATGGTCCGTCTGTATGCCATCAGTGGAGACAGCCTACGACGAGCCATCCAGATGTTCACCGAAATGTTTCCCGATCGGGAACCTCCATCACAGAGCGTCATGCTGGCTGCTACGCAAAGACTGAGGGATCATCGGCAGTTTGACGTTCCCCTGCATGCTCAAGCTCGCGGCAGCGTAGGCCTGCCTGTCGCCTTGCAAGAAGATATCCTGGAGTACTTCCAGCGAGACCCACGGGCAAGCACGCGGGAGGCTGGTCAACACTTTGGAGTGCACCACACCACAGCGTGGCGCCTACTGAAGCGTGAACTGCAACACCCGTTCCACTACCGCAAGGCACAAGACATTCACTCAGGTGATAATGCCGTGCGGATTACATTTTGTCGCTGGTTGCTGGAACACCAAGACGCCAACATCCTGTGGACGGACGAGTGTTTATTTACTCGAGTTGGCGTCTACAATGTTCATAACGAACATTGGTGGGCTCACCGCTACCATAACCCGCACGTAACCAAACGGCATGCGTTCCAAGTGCGGTTTGGACTGAATGTGTGGGCTGGCATAATAGGGGAACATGTGCTTGGACCCTACTTCATTGATGGGTACCTCAACAGTGCCAAATACCTGGAGCTGTTGCGTCACGTTGTCGAGGATATGTTGGGTTTACACGGAGGAAGTGACAAGTGTAACAGAATTACGTGCAAGGATCATTAGTGCTTTCGACACTTTAAAATAAAAACGAATGTGTTAGTGTTACGTAAGGTGAAGGAAAACCAGCTACGTCGTGCTCGATTGTGCGAGGAGCGTGATGGTGGCCACTTTGAACAATACCTCCGGGTAACTTAAGTAGGTAATTTATTTATTTGTACATTTTGTAAATACGTTGTTAGCTTAATCAATTTTATTAGTGTAAATAATTTGATTTCAAATTTTTAACTACGCCAATAATACCTAAGAGTCGAAAGTATCACCACGTAGGTACATACACTTAATTAGCACGTCTTTCCATTTCCATCAAACGTAGAAAACATTTTTAGACTTAGTGGATCGGTACACCAACTAAGGTAGGTATTATTGCCGGTCCTAAACCCGTTAAGTAGGAAAGAAAATTTCAAATCAACCAATTTAATCCACAAATAAAAACAAAATCACTACGAAAACTTTAGGTTGAAGGATAAAGCAAAACTAACGTTTTATTAATCATCTGATATCAGGTCAGTGAACTTTTCTTTGGCGCACTAGTATTACTGTCATTAGTAAGATTTCCGTATTCCAATGATGCTCAAAAATGAGTTAATCCACAAATAAAAACAAAATCACTACGAAAACTTTAGGTTGAAGGATAAAGCAAAACTAACATTTTATTAATCATCTGATATCAGGTCAGTGAACTTTTCTTTGGCGACTAGTATTACTGTCATTAGTAAGATTAATCCGTATTCCAATGATGCTCAAAAATGAGTTAGTTATTAAGCGAAATTTATGACAATAATGTAGGTGGTTTTCGAAATAAAATTAGGTAAAATGATTGCTACCGGTCATGGCTCGGTCGCGCTCGAGCGCACGCGGCTTGCATTTCGTAGGTACAGACGTCGACACACACGCACACAGCTCAGCTGCATTGTAGCTGTGTGCGCAGTCGGGTGATTCTGTTTTATTTGTATTGAATTAAGGGTTTAATTCTGAAATACTGTTAAATTTCAACAACAAAAAAAAAGCAGCGCTTATTAGTTATTACCCGCTACCGTACTTCAATTGATTATTTATGTCTTTTATGACAACCTCCTGAAATTTGACGAGGATGCAAATCAACACCTTGTATAATGGTAATAGCATATATCATCTGCCTAGCCTTTTCCCAACTATATTGGGGTCGGCTTCCAGTCTAACCGGATGCAGCTGAATATCAGTATTTTACATGGAGCGACTGCCTATCTGACCTCCTCAACCCAGTTAATACTAGGTAATACGATACCCTTTGGTAAGACTGGATGCCAGACTTTCAGGTCACTGACTACCCGTAACGACTGCCAAAGATCTATATATGGCACCCGGGACCAACAGCTTAACGTGCTTTCCGAGGCACGGAGGAAACTCGGTATGTAATGGGCGGTCACCCATCCACAGATCGACCTAGGCAAGCGCAGCTTAACCTAAAGATCGACCCGAGTAGCAGTTCTTATTAAGCCACGAGCTCCTCCAGTTTTTTTAGTAATAGCATATATAACGAAAATAAAAGGAAAACTATCACAGCTAAGTAAGCTTTACAAGTTTACGAGGAAGTGTCGAAGGGGGGGGGGCGTTTTGGGGGACTGTCTCTTGTAAATAAGTAAAGTAAAGTAAATTTTGATGTTCGAAAAGTGCTGATTATCAGCCTAGTTTGAATAAATGAATTTTGATTTTGAGTACCTAATAGTCCACCAACTTATAAAATGTACTTATGAAATATTTTCCTAAACATAATGTATGGGAGTGCTTGTCTCAAAACATCAAATGTAAGTTTGGTTAATCAGTTTAGTAAGTTCACATATTTTGATGGGCAACTACGAAACCCTAGATTGTGCGTGGTCCGACATGCACTTGGGCTGTTTTTTTATGTTTGTCTGTCTGTGGATCCCGAAGCGATGCCTTTACGGTGTCCGTTAGTGTGTTTAATCTCCGCATGCCTGAGTTAGGTTATACTAATTTTCTCTCCATATTCTCAAATGCAATAACTGTTAATGTATATATTTGCAGGTATTCAGTAGACACGGTCTGACCCCAGTGTCTCCGCTGCGTGAGAAGTTCGACCCCAACCTACATGAAGCGCTGTTCCAACAGGTAACATCTTATAATATAAACCATCATTCTTTTAATTAGTGTTTTCTATACATTTGTTTCATTTTAAAATATTTCTTAAATCACCAAAAAAAAAATGATAGTTCTAAAGACATTGCTACCATCACACAGGGAAACTCCTCATGATGCGAACCTTATCAAGGAGTAGTGATTTCTGAATCAGGCCCTCGATCCAGGGCTGCGGGTTGTTCTAAGAGATACCGCGGCCTCGACATAAAGGGCTAAGAAGGAACATGGGTGGTTTTTAGTCAGTAGAAGTCTGACACTCGCTTTCGCTCTGCCCAAGAGCGGGAGGAGTTATTTCTGGAGAAACCCTCCACAGCTCCCTCCTCGAGGCTACAAGGCCGTGTGCCGTTACAACAATCGACGATGACTAAGTTCACATTCCACATGTCGACAACCTCGTACGCCAAATTCAGATATTTTTTTTTATTTTTCTTTCTCAATATTCACGAGGTTTTTGTACACTAACAATGGGGTATTCACCAAAATAAATCTAATTAGTCCGTCTGTTAGACTATCGAATCATATTGAATACGTGATTTTGTTTTATAAAATCAATAAAAAATTACGGAAATAAAACTGGTTCAAGATCATGAGTGAGGGCTTTTGAGAAACCTAGTGTTTATTTTGCACATATGGGTACAGTGCATGGTGATATAAACAAATAAGAGGCAGGTCCTGCCATATTTTTGACGTCACTTTGTGGGTAAAAAAAGAACTAACCTTGTGACGTCACACGACTTTTCGAAGCACTGTATCGTCTTCATCTTTAGTTTACGTGAAAAAAGAAAAAAATACGTGTCCATTATTTTTTTTTAAATCTATCTGACGGACTAATTAGATTTTTTGGTGAAATATTTAATTTATGTTAACGTAATTCGGTAATCTCCACAGGAAGTAGAAGGCGCAGAATCCGGCACTGTAGTGGCCGTCAGTAAAGTGGGATACAAGCTGCACGAGAGATGTGTGCGGCCTGCGCTTGTGGGCGTTGCAAAGTGATAGCAAGAGAGGGAGTAGGAGTGAGCGAACTGTGCGGTACCAAGTAGGGGAATATGGGGTGTGCTTTAGATGTATTGGAGTTAATCTACTTGAAAAAACCTTCTGATGGGGGTGGAATTGGTGTTTTCCTGACAATATTTGGTAGTTATTTAGTCAACAGATGGAGGTCTACTAGTAGAGGTACACTTGTGCCTAACATGCGCATAATTACATGTGTGATGTTAATATTGAAAGGTGGTCAAGAATCTCTGGGTTCTGACTACTTACCTGTAATGGCTGTCAAAGTTTCGAAATCTCTGTCAAAAGCATGTAAAGTCATTGCATTACATGGTTTGCGAGGCACGAGGTAGTCTGTATTCCGTGGATGATCTCTCATCCATCGACTGACCTCGGCAAGTGTTGATTAACCTAGAAAAGGACTCCATGTGGCTTTCTTGTTAAGCCACGAAACCCTCACATTGTTTAAAAGTGCTGTTCATAATTTGAGTTTGAAATTACCAATTTTGCTCTAAAACACAACCTGTTATACCTTGTAACCTACTACTTAGGTAGTGTAGTACTGTTAAGGCTAGGCTTAAACCATAGTTTAACCGCATTTTAAACTTAACTGAAAAATCACAAACTCGAGCTAGATATTAATATATAGTAGTTTTGCAAATATTTTATAAAATACGAAAAAAATAAAACACCAGAAAACCGCGACCAATTTTTTAAATAAAATTCATTTACTAATTTTTGGCTCTTGAAAAATCAAAATAATTATTATTCAATCTGTAACTTGAGTTTTTGCAATACAGAAATAGATGTGTCCTGATTATAAAAAATATGATTCGGTTTAGTCCGTCAGTTAGATTATCGAAAAATATCGGATACATGTTTTTTGTTTTATCAAATGAATAAAAATTGACGAAGATAAAACGCGTCAAAGATCATGAGTACGTGGTAAAAAAATGTAGTGCGTTGTGACGACACACGAGTTTTCGAAGCACTGTATCGTCTTCATTTTTGGCTAACGTGTAAAAAGAAAAAAAATGTGTCCAATATTTTTTGGAGATCTATCTGGCGGACACATTCGATTTTTTGTCAACTACCCATTATTGTTTTTGTCCTGGATTTTTGACTAGACTCGAACACATGAAGCTTTAAGTCGAAAACTCCAGGCAAAAACTACAGGCATCTTTCTCTATAATATCTGTGGAACTATCAGTTAAAAATGGCCATTAGTCTTGCTCACTCTAAAAATAATAAATTAATATGTTAGGAAGAGAAGGAGAACATTACACAAACAAAATACAATAATAAAGTCTGTACATTTAATATTTTTTTAAGATAACTTCTTAAATTGCTTAGATATATAGTATGATACAGGTCAAATTAAATTGATTGGTGAAACTTTGAAGTATTGCTTTTTGTAAGAGACATATTGTCGGCACTTTCGTTGAGCAAAAATGTCGACCCGATGGAATTGTACATGTACTCTGCTTTCAACTTGTAAAAGAAAAAAAGAAAAAGTATTTATTGTGTCACACAGGACAGAACAAATTGACAAAAAATAATAAAAATTAAAATCATAAAGAGAAACACTTAAAATTAGGACATACTAAATGCCGATCGGTAAACTCCATTCGGCATCGCTGAATCATGTGTCAGGACCGCTACCCAATGAAGAAGTTTTATTGTGTTGATATCTAAATGGAATTACCATAAAGGTCAGGTAATAGATCTAATCCAAAGATATTCAAGGTAAAAATATCAGATTTTCCCACTTTTTCAAGTTCAGTTAAAGCAAAAGCGATATTTCAAAACAACGAAGTTTTCTCCATTCAGCTAAACAACGCGCCTTCTTCCCGAGCTTTAATTCGTGCCGACCCGAATATGTGAAAGAGAAAAAAAATATTTATGTGTCGCAGAAACACACCGAGTATACAGTAAAAAAACAATACACAAATAACAGATATTTTGTAAAAAATACAACAAGCAGGATGTAAAAAAACAATATTGCATGTGTGCCTCTTCACATTTCATGAACGTAGATACACGCGGGGCTTTCTAATAGGGGATTGGACTGAGTCAAAAAAATATGATTCTAATTAGTCCGTCAGTTAGATTATCGAAAAATATTGGATACGTGTTTTTTGTTTTATCAAATTAATCAAAATTGACGAAGATGTGGTTGTGACGTCATTTGTAGGTAAAAAATGTACTATCATATGACGTTTTCGAAGAGTTCACGTGTTTTCGAAGCACTGTATTGTCATCATTTTTTGTTTATGTGAAAAAAGAAAAAATACGTGTCCAATATTTTTTGGAAATCTATCTGACGGACTAATTCGTTTTTTTTTGTCCGATCCTCTATTGTGTCTATATTCTCGGCGTTACGATATACGATGAGTTAATCTGTGAAGTTTCACTAGCTAATTTAATTGTGAAATATAGAATACCTATACCGTGTGAGTCCCTGAAACCTTTGCGATTGATATTATGACTGTATGAAAGAAACCTATTCCTATATTTCGAGTAAATGATATACGTTTTTCGAAAATATGCTGAATTATTTTCAATAAATCGTTGATATGAACTACAAATGAATTGAATCTTTTCGAATTTATCGAAAAGATTCAGCCGTTTTCAATATGGCAATACATGTTTATATGAGGGTTTTATTATGTTCTTTTTGTAAAGCCCAAACATTTTATAAATGAACCATATTTGTTTATGTAAGTTAACTCGATCCTTATTTAAAATGTCTCGAAAAGTAACTGTTTTTCACGAATAAGGATGTTTCTTGACTATACAAAATATGATTCGGTTCAGTCCGTCAGTTAGATTATCGAAAAATATTGGATACGTGTTTTTTTGTTTTACCAAATTATTAAAAATTTACAAAGATAAAACCCGTCAAAGATCATGCATGAGCCGGGCTTGTAACGTCACATTTCGGTAAAAAAATTACTGAAATTTTAATGTGATCTCACACGAGTTTTAGAAGCACTGTATTGTCTTAATTTTTTGATTACGTGAAATAAGAAAAAAAATGTGTCCAATAATTTTTGGAAATTTCTCTGACGGACTAATTAGATTTTTTTTTTGTCAACTGCCCTATTGTTTTATATGAACGAAACTTCTTTGAAAAACAGGGTATAAAACTATTAGCTTTTGTTGAAACTCGGAGAAGTCAAATAAAAATAGACCATTCAGGAATACTTCTAACATCTTTGTATTGTACTTAAAATGACATCCTTTTGTCATAAACAAATTATTTGCCACAGACCGTGTACTAACCAAAGCGAACATTGCACGAACACAGTTCATTTTTCAACGATCTTGATTGCGTAGTGACTTCGCTAGAAGGCACTTTTCCAATTTCTGGCCAAATGAGTGACATAATTATAAAGATCGGACTAACTTACCAAGTGACGTCCGATCCTCAATTATGTGAAGTAATCTCGTCCTCATAATTTTATACAATGTAGTATGCACTCCTGCATGCTGCGCGCTGCCACAATATTTAAAGATGAATATCTTCTTAAGAAAAAACTAAACGCGCCCATCACTAATTTCCGTTAACATCCCTAGTGTCGCTTCCTCATCTGTCATTGTTTCAAAGCACACAACTTTCACCAAGGGTGAGAATCTGAAACATATTCTGGGTAGGGTTGGGAATGGATGAGGACGAGATTACTTCACATAATTGAGGATCGGACGTCACTTGGTAAGTTAGTCCGATCTTTATAATTATGTTCCGTAATCTCGTCCTCATAATTTTATACAATGTAGATGTTTAAAGAAGAAAGTTGTGTAATTAGGATGAACATTGTTTAATCAATCAGTCTTTCTTTCCAACAATTTAGTCTAGCATTAAGAATCAACTAACTTAAGAAATCCAACTTACTAGGTGTAGCACAGTTCTCATAAATATACTATATAAAGCTTTATGATATAACATATAAAGGTACCAACTTAGTCAACAATTCAATCTTATTGAAAATAACAACTTATTTTCTTCTAAAATACCAATGTAGTTACATAGAAGAATTTTCTACAATCAATGTATGTTTTCTTCTCATATGATAAAACAGTTATTGTTACATATATAAGTAAGTATTAATCAAAAGTGTTATTGTTACATCAGCCTGTGTAACATTAACTTACAAATACTAATATTATCCTACAGTCTTATTTGTTTCCCTTAAATTCTAGTTAATGATGAAAAACTGAGCAAGCTTACTCTACTGTTTATACATCAAAAAAGTCAATTATCAATCATTAGTATCAATCATATCATTAGAACAATTATTAGTATTATTATGAATTCCACAAACTGCCTGAGCAAAATAGTTGGGATCATGAATAATAGGTCTTTTATAAAAGCGAGCAAAAGTTGTGGAGTTGGCGCTCCAACCTGCTGACTTTCTAATTACTTCAATGTTAACACCTACCTCAGAGGCTTTTGAGGTAGCTGCATGCCTCGTGCTATGGGCAGTATATTTAGTGACATTTATACCACTAAGAGATAGTGTTTGTTTGATCCATCTACCAATGGATGCTGATGAAGCTGAATGATATGGTTTCCTAAATGTCAGTATTAGTCTCTTATTATTATTAATTCTTAAGTTTTTAGTTACATTTAAATAGGATAACAGTGTTGTTGCAGGACAAATATTAATGTTTTCTTTAAAATAAGGTAAAATGAGGTTAGGTTGCAATTTATGCGGACCAGAGGTCTTGATAGGATCTGAAATTTTAACACTTATGTTATCCCTATTTAGAGATATATTTTCTACTAATATAAGTGATAGTGTTTGTACTCTATGAGCAGTAACAAGTGCCAAAAGAGTGACCATTTTTTTAGTAAGTACTTCTAGGCTAAGACTAGCATTTGGATACAAGGTAGATAGATAATTTAGGACTATACAGGGATCCCAGACCTCTTCATACTTAGGTTTCTTTGGCCTCAGCTTAAAAATACCTCTAAAGAAACGTTTCATCCTATCGTCCACTCCTACATGTGGTCCTATGATCAGTGATAAGGCTGATCTAATAGAGTTAAGAGAACTATAGGATAACCCTTCTTTAAATTTAATAGTTAAATATGAAATAATCATGGGTATTGATGCTGTTATGGGATTTATATCCTGCTCCTTACAAAAGACACACCACTGCTTCAGGGCAGAGGCATATTGTTTCCTTGATCTATCTGAAAGGGAGGCCAGCATAACTTCCATTGAAGATGTGGCAATTCCTCTTCTTAGGAAAGCTTCCTTGATAATACAGCTGCTATAAGAGTTAAGTTCTTGTGTAGGGGATGTGGGTCTCTGAAAGGAGATTGCAATAGATTGAGGTGAGGTCTAAAGATTAATTTTTGTGATATGATCATGGATTCAAAAAGTGGGTACCATGGTTGCGATGGCCAGTATGGTACCACCACAATACCTTTCCCCCCCTCTTTTTTTATTTTTTGAAGAGTCCTACTTAGTAGTGCGAATGGGGGGAATGCATAAAAGAAGTTTGTATTCCACATGAGGGTGAAGGCGTCTATGGAAATTGCATCTGGGTCTGGGTACCATGAAACATAGTTTGGGCACTTGGCATTGGCTCGGCTGGCAAACAAATCAATTTCTGGACAGCCAAAACTGTTAACTATTGATCTGTATGCTATATCTGAAAGCTCCCATTCTATCTCAGAATGTGAGCGTCTGGATTCCTTATCTGCTATGGTATTCTCCATGGAGCTTACATAAGATGCATACACCCATATGCCTCTGTCTTCACACCACTGCCATATATTTCTAGCTAGATCATTGAGATGAGGGTATCGTGATCCCCCCATTTTATTGATATATGCTATGGCTGTAGTGTTATCGATTCTAAGTAAGATTTCACAATTAATTAGGTTTGATGCAAATGTCTTCAAGCCTATAAAAGCTGCCAGCAATTCCAGGTAATTGATGTGAAATAGTTTGTCTTGGTCTGTCCAATAACCGTGACTTCTAATACCATTACAGACAAGACCCCAGCCCGTGAGTGAAGAATCAGAAAAAATTTCTAACTTAAAATTAAAGTCTTTTATTTTGCAATGATGGTGCAGGTGAGATGTCCACCACTGTAAATCCATTACCACTTTACTATTTAATAATATGGTTGCATTATAATTATCAAAATTATCTAATAAAGCTATTGTTTTATACCTTTCAAGGATTTTTGTATATAGCCAACCATATTCCACTGCTGGGCATGCTGCTACAAGTAACCCTAATAATTTTGCTAACTCTATTACTTTGCATTTATGACCTGTTTTTAAAATATTTTGAATAGCTTTAGAAATAGTTCCTATTTTAGTTTCAGGGAGTGAAATAGAAAAATTGGTGGAATTTAAGAGAAAACCTAGAAATTTGCATTTTTGTTTAGGTACTAAGCAACTCTTATCTTTGTTAATTATGAACCCTAAACTTTCAAGTAATTGTATAGTAATGTCTACATTTTTCTTGCACTCGTCATAATCATCACCAAAGCACAAAATGTCATCAAGGTATATCACTGACATAAGCTTTTGTGACCGGAGATGGAACATGATTGGTTTCATGATTTTAGTGAACACATAAGGTGCTGTGCTGAGACCAAAGGGGAGACAGGTGAATTCATATATTATGTTTAAAAATTGAAATCTCAAATATTGTCTATAAGATTTCTCTACTGATAATAGATAATATGCATTTTTAAGGTCAATAGTTGCCATGTAACAATTAGGACTCATTAGTCTAGTTGCTGTTCTAACGTCCTCTAGTTTGAAGTGAATTGTGTTAATAAATTTATTAAGTTTCTTAAGGTTTAAAATAAAGCGCCATGTGCCATCTGCCTTAGGATGAAGGAAAATACTAGATAAGAATTGTTTTTCTACAGGATTACATGGTTCTATAGCGCCTATATGCAGCAATTTGTCTATTTCTAAAGAAATCAATGTTCTTTCCCTTTCTGAAAAACTATTGTTGGCTGGATATAAACTCTGTGAAGGTTCACTAGTGAATGGGATTCTGTACCCTGATATCCAGTCACGTATTGTAGGGTTAGTGTTGATGCTATCCCAGTTAGGAAGAAAATACTGCAATCTGCCTGTTTGTACCTGGTTCAACGGCGCGTCTGGCGACGATATTGATGTCTCGGTGGGGACCGTTTGGCGCGGTTCGACGACGCAGTTTGCTGGTATGCCGGGCGCCTCATCTTCAGTTTTGGCCCACTCGGACGAGGCATTGGCGGTCGTTGAGGGCCCCGGTAGTTTAAATTACTGTTAAACTTGCGTTTTACAGGTAGCTTGGGTTTTGAAGGCACAGTATTTTTTAGTTCCTGGGCAGACTTCTTTACTGCTTTACAGGCGGTCACTCTATCTTGCAGTTTGTCTCCAAACAAATATTCAGTTATTGTTGTATTTTCCATTAGTTCTCTTAAATCCTTGTTTAGACCTGGGAGAATTAGTGACCGTCTTGTGACAGTGTCACTGTGGAATATGTCACATAATAACCGTGAAGCATCACTAAGTGTCTCAATTTCTTTTATATTCCGCTGAGTCAACATTATGTTTAGCACATGTCCAATTGCAGAGATGGCGGCGGCCAGTGTGGCTTGTTTGTCACTAATCCTTTTATCTCGCTTAGTTCCACTGTCATTCATGGCTGCTGCCACTTCCTCGTTGAGTTTGGGTGGTATCAACAACTGACAGTTATTGGGAGTATCATATTTTCTTCTTATTATGTCTCTTGTCTCTGCATTTAGGCCATCTTGAAGAATAGCTATCCATCTTGTATTTAAGCTGCTATGTAGGTCCTCAGCTTTCTTATGAGGAACAATACCTTCATCACCTAAAATTTTTATTATTTCTTCAGGTACCTCAGGTGCCCCCTTGACCGGTTGCTCTTTGGGTGGTTCACTATCCTGAGTAAGGGTGTGTTCGTCAATGTGTTCACCCACTGAGTGACTGCGCGAACGTGAACTGCTGATCGGAATGGGGTAGCTACGGGGGCGACTGTGTGAACGCCTCTGACTGAGTGACCGCTTCCGACTATATGAACGGCTTCGATTGCGTGACCGGCTGCGACTGTATGAGTGGCTGTCATGTTCGTCAGACTCGTCTGTAGAAAAAAGACGCTAACATTATGGCCTGACCATGCCTAACCTCTCGTGGAGGCTCTAAGTACACCAAATAATTTAACATTGTCTGCCGGCTAACCTCTCGTGAAAGCTCAATTATGGCGGTTACATTGTCACGCTGGCTAACCTCTCGTGAGAGCTCAATAGCGTGTGTATTCTACAGTAAGTATACTGGATGTATAGATCCTCATGGCCAACCTCCCGTGAAAGCTCTTGAGGTATACGATAACACGCCGGCTAACCTCTCGTGAAAGCTCAATATGGCGGTTGTAGAATACATATTAAAACATGGTGTGTGGGTACTGGGTACTTATTGGTTTTAATCTTCCGTAAAATATATATAACCCGATTGTACGTGATAACGTGATGTATAAGACACTATATTTATATGAAGATAAGTTTTACAGCTAGTAGTAATAGTTCACAGAACTTACCCGAATGGCGGCGACGACGGCGGCTTTGTTTCATTTCCTTTTTTAACTTTTTTATTTCTTTATGAAGAGAATCAAAGGATAATTCTGATTTTCTTTTCCCCATACCTAGAATGGGTCTATAAGCTAAAACAATTATTTATAATATTTCTCTTTTAGAGATTATTTGTGTGAGCAACGCAGCGCACAAAAAAGTACAATGACAGATGAGGAAGCGACACTAGGGATGTTAACGGAAATTAGTGATGGGCGCGTTTAGTTTTTTCTTAAGAAGATATTCATCTTTAAATATTGTGGCAGCGCGCAGCATGCAGGAGTGCATACTACATTGTATAAAATTATGAGGACGAGATTACGGAACATAATAATGCGTATTCAGGTCGAATCGCTTTGGTTAGAAGAGAGGTAGCGTGGTTTTATTTATGTCAAGCAATCAGTACCCAAAGATGTGTGTGTGTGTACATATTTGAAGAATATTGAGAATGTCGCAAAACAATTGGTTTTTATTTTATATAATTGAATAGTAAACAGGTGTAAACGAATCCTTTACGAAGCCGTCAACCAACATTCTGTACATCAAACTAAGTGACGTATTTTTGGGGTGAAATGTAATTTTTACCCGACTGCAAGGAAATGGTTGTTTTTTTTACGGTAGCAATCAATGTGACGCACTCAAAACATTGTGCTAATGGATGCATTGAATAGTACGGGAGTCGTGGAGATTTATAACATTAAAATCTTGTGGAAAATGTGGGTACTTTGACCCACAATATCTCCGTAACTAGAGAGTCCCCAGATATGGTCCATAATAATAAAATAATAGCCGAAAAGCAGCTTCGTTAAGGGTACTTTTACTGCCATTAGAGTTAAATACGAGAGAGAGATTCTGTTGAATGCATTTATATAAATGGTTAAATTATTATGTTTTTATACTAGGAAACCATATTATTATCTTCTGTATTTATTATTTGTATTTTTCTTGATCTAAATGTTCATAACTTACTGCCGCACTCAGAGAACTTTAATGATTACTTAGGCCATCACTTAGTAAACGTTTGTCATATTAAAGTATAGTCAAATCTTTACTAAGCCATTAAATATCTCTGAGTACCGTAGTTAGCTACATATTAGATTACTTATGGCATTTGATTCAAGTATCAATGTTTTTTGAAAGGCTGATATAGTCAAAACCTACCTAGCTTTTGATTAAGCTAAATAACAGTATTTTACATGTAACGGCTTACTATCTGACTTCCACAACACAGTGTGAAGTCGATAAGACTGAGTTTTGTATATATATTCCTTGTCAGTACTTATACGAACGGCATGGGTGGCGCAGTGGCTGAGCGATTCACTGCTGTGCTGCATGTGTTTCGATTCCGGAACGCGTTTGTTTGTTTTTGATAAAGTAAATACTGCAAGAGCCGACTACGAAAGTGGCCGGATAGTCGGCCTTACAGCAGGGCTATTGCGTATCTTTTAAATGACAGTGGCTAACCTATAGTGCC
Source organism: Diarsia rubi (assembly GCA_932274075.1). NCBI lineage: Eukaryota > Metazoa > Arthropoda > Insecta > Lepidoptera > Noctuidae > Diarsia > Diarsia rubi. Next base: position 10,165,589 of record OW026441.1, read on the forward strand.
TTTCAATTACTGTCAAATGGTTCCATTTTGTACTAAACCATAACCAATTTGACCGTTAATCCATAGACAATATGATAGCCACTGTCATTTAAAAGATACGCAATAGCCCTGCTGACTCGGAACATCTCTAACGTTCATGAGTCAAATGCCATAGTTTTTAGCCAATGTCAGCGATATGTTCTCTCTCTCAGCCTTCAGTAGAATTCCATTGTATATTTTGTTGATGAGTGTAAGGTGTTAGTTGTTCCAAATATAGTTGGTTATTGTTATAAGACGTGTTTTATTTTCCTTTATTTACACATTTCTTGCATTTATACACATCTTAAATATGTATATATATCTAAAATAGACCCACCGGTATCGGGAACAGGGTCCAAGCTCCAGAGAAAAATAACCTAACAAAATACGAGTACTGTGTTCAGGAGGACCGCTTTCTGTATCAAGCCCTCGAGCCATCTGCCTAACGAGAGCCTCCTCAGGTGTTGGTCGAGGCTCTTGGCAATTAAGCCATTGGCTAACGACTATCGGCACAATGATCGCTGAATCCACACCCCACATGTCGACAACCTCGCGAGCCAAGTCAAGATACTTGATTTGCTTATCTTTCTCAGCTTTCACGTGTTTTATTTTGTTATTATGCAATATCATCCTGATTGACTCTAAGTGGTAAGCAGCGGCATATGGTACATCCCCATTACCCCAAGGCAAGTGTGATTTTTACACTAATTCTGAAAGAAACTATAAACATATATTTATTCATGCTTTCCAGGTATACCACACATATTATAAATTTCGCAATAGCGGGAAAAGTAATCAGTTTTCCTGTAGGCTCGCATCTTTAACAATGGCGGCCATAGACTAAAAGAACGAGGTTTCTGTTTTTGGCTATTCGCGGATAGCATTTTAGCCACGTAAAAAGTGGGGAATTCATTTTTATTTATTACTGAGAAAACAAAAGTTATATGTGAGTGAAAGTTTTGTTTATTAAAAACGTTGAAATTATCAATTTAAATTCGAAATTGCATGAAATGATCAAGCAATAGGTACATTAATTTTTTGTATTATTGAACAAGATCTTTTTAGTATTTAATTTTTTTTAAGAAAAACGCAACTCGACCAATAAAAAAAACTCACTTGTGAATAATAGCAACGAAAAGAGTCGAAAAAGTCACAGCTTGATTACAGGTGTCATTATGTGCCTAAAAGCAGTGAAATTAGAGCAATTTTATGAGTAAGTGTGTTAAAAAAATAATTCTACGTATAGCGTAGTCTTCGGATGTAATTTTTGACAAAAACGCATTCGTAAAAATGGCGATTAACAAGACAAGGAGAGGGACAGATGTTGTGGTGGAAACCATAGAATTTCGTTACTTACACATCTCGTCGCCGCTTAGCTATTGGCGCTGTCAAAAAAATCAGAGAATAAAACAATAAAACTGTATTTTAAAATATATTTTATTTCATTATCTTTGTACGCACGGAGTGCTAATAATACATTTTGTCATAACTATAATATGTCGGCGGCAATCGACACGGGCAACTATCGCGCAACTGACAAATGTAGCAAAATCTGTCCATAAGTTGATAACCATTTAGTAACTCGGAACTATATAAACAATCACTGGTACTAAGAACTAATTACTATAAACTTCTAGTTTACAATGTTCCAATCACTAAATGATAGCATATTCCATGGCATTTTTTACGGCAAAAAGTTACTAATATTAGATATTTTATAAAATCACACCTGTAATCCCCGAAGTCCAATCATAATGTGACTTATTTTACGTCGAAAGGTATTTGGTATACAGCCAGCTAATTTGCATTTACTTTTTTTGAAATGGGCTTACTCTTGACCTCAATATTGTCCTAAGTGCACCTTGTTGTCGACGTTTTATAAGTACCCATGTAGATATGGTTTTGTCTGTTATAATAAGTGTTTTTTTTTTGTTCATATTTTTATTAGTATCATTTTTTTTTTGTTCATCTTTAGCAGGTTTCAAAATGTCCCTCGTTCAAACTAACATACTGTATAGCTGGTTATAGTTTCTGCCTACCTCCAAAGGACAAAGGCGTGAATTTATCAGTTACATTACTAGTCATTCGTGTCGATTGCCAAACACCAAACATACAACTCAAATAAGAATCATTACATTTATTTATATTCTATTTTACAGTAATTTACAATGTACATTAATTATTAAAAATTATATTGTGGCAATATTTTGATATTTATATCTTTAGCGTATCCCACTGTTGGGATCACTTCCCATTTCCTATCAAAGAGAGAAGGCCGTTGCCCCAGCAGAACATTATAAGCTGATTATAAGTATTAACAAGTTTTCCTGCCTATAGAAAATATAAATGCCAAAATATTGCTACCCGATAAATAATAGTTAGTTTATATAAAAAAAAGACGAAACTGATATTCTTATATTAAGGGCCAATTTTACGTGCATATTGTCATATTTTAGTATTATTCTTGAAGTTAGATGTAAACAAAGGCTTATAAAATCAAAGGCAGCTAAGCGCCATACATTCGTAAAATGCTAAAGCTATGGCGCCATCTGGTTTAGTTAGTTACGCACGCTTTGATAACTTCATTTTAATAACAAATGCAGCTAAACTCTCTATAAATTCAATTCGAAAACCGATGATAGCATCAAAAACAGCTACGTGTCAACCAATAAGGATCAAATACAGCTAGGAGTCACGCCGGCCAATCAGAGAACAGGATTTATGAGATTCATCATGGCCGCCGCCATACATTTTGTGTGCAGTCCAGTTTTTGGCTAATATCTTGTGGTTTTAGTGAAATAACGTGATTACTTTTATATTAAAACACGAGTTTAGATACCCATGGAGGTCCCAGTAACACCAGCAAGTGCGGGCAAGGCTCGTAAAAGAACAAAACACCCCGACAAGTGGAAAGCTAATATATAGCTAAGAAAATGAGGTTAGTGATGTGACGATTCGATACTATTCCGATAATAATATAATAATATTAAAATTTATTAAACGTTGCAAAGACAAACTATTTTCTTGCATTCTTACAACTCAGTATTACACCATATAAACACTATTTCATTAAACGGGATAAAGTCGTTGTGTATACCATGTACCAATTATTTTTCTAAAATCCGACTTTTCCGTGCGTTTAAAATACTACTACAGCCATATAATTTTTGGCTTACAGGTACATGCCAAAGGAAGCACCAGACCGAATAATCTGTACACATAAAAGCACAAAACTGAAATGTTCTACTTTGACAATGCCGGACATTTTGAAATTCCACCGCTCTTTTTATTCTACAAGTGAAAAGAGCGTACAAGATGCTTTGATACTGAAGTGTTATAAAGCCGAAAAGGTAAAGAGAAGGCGTCCTACAAAAAACGAAAGATGGGGTAGAGACTTCAACATCAAGTATCATATTATAAGAGGTCGCCATGAGTTTGTTCCTGTTTGCCAGAAAGCATTTTTGAAAATACTTGGCATTACGAAATATCGTGTAGAGTATGTTTTAAAACATTTATTTTATACAGGAGAGATTGCCAAGGAAGGACGGGGGGGTAACCGCAAGATAAATAAATATAAAGATCAGAAGGAATCCGTTCGTCAATATATTATGAAACTAAAATGTATAGAGTCGCAATATTGTCGCTCGGCTACTCAAGAACGCAAATATTTATCTAGTGACTTGAAAATCCTCAGTTTCCTGTAAAACAATCATACTTTCGCCATATTTTTAATAGAGAGTTTAATTTGGGGTTCGGTAACCCTAAGACTGACGTCTGCTCAACTTGTATAGAATTAAACGAGAAAATCAAAGCAGAAAACGATCCAGCCAAAAAAAATGAAGTCATGACGTCACTGAGAGTGCATACATTACGAGCCAAGGCGTTCTTCAAAATGATGCAGGAAAAAGAAGATGACATGATAACATTTTCCTTTGACTGTCAGAAAAACAGTCCACTACCTCGAAGTCCTGACCAGAGTGCATATTACAGTCGACAACTTTACCTGTATAATTTTACTATTGTACAAGGAACCTCTAAAGACAAACCAACCTTTGCCTACACCTGGACAGAAAACGAATTTGGTAAAACAGCTAATCAGATATTATCAGCCGTTTATGATCGATTAAACAAAACTAATATAACAGGTATCGCCGTCATACGCTTATTTGCCGATGGATGTGGTGGCCAAAACAAAAATAGCATAATGCTAGGTATGCTATCTAAATGGTTATTGGACCACGCGTCCGTCCAAAAAATTGAAATAATATTTCCCGTAACCGGACATAGTGTCTTTGGTAACATAGAAACGGTCATAAAGAAACGAGAAGTAATCATACAACCAGAAGAATATTGCAATGTTATTTCCAGTAATGCGACGGTCACAAATCTAAGGGATATTGAAATATTTGACTTCAAAAGCGCCACTCAAAAGGTTTTTAAACCGACAACGAAATGGCCATTTAAAATAACCCAAAGCAAAAGATTTATTATAAAAAGATCGAAGACCCCAGGAAATACACTTATCCGCGGTGAGCTGTTTTATCAATCGGATTTAAGTAAATTTTCAAATGTTTGTAAAACCGGTCAAAAAACAAGCATGCTTCGACCTACCACCATTTCATTGGGAGCGCCTGTGACGCGTGCGAAAATAACCGACGTTGACAAATTATTACAAAACCATTTAGAATTGGACTTGGAAAGAAAGAGACGATTTACAATTTTATTCAGGTATTATTAGAGGGCCAACTTCGGAGGAAAATCAAGATTTAGAGGAAAGTTTGTGTGAAGGAATAGAAGAAGAGTCACCAGATTTAAGAGTGTAATGAAAATAATAGTATGTAGGTAGTTATGATGATTATTTTAAGAATTTATTAAAATGTTTCAAAATATTGTTGTGTTTACTTTATCGAATTGATGAACATCACTAACAACAATACACAAAATGGCGGCTGTCATTATCAAACTCAGCTATATCCAGTTACTCCGAATCAAATACAGCTAAGTCCAATAGTGGGCATCAAACACAGCTAAGTGCGATCTTATTATCACTCTGTACTCAAATATGGAAGGAGTTTTATTATATTTAATTCAGATTATGAATAATGTTCTCTATCTTTGTAAATCTGATTTCAAAATATTGAATTCGTCGTTAGATTGACAATATTATCGTTTTTTTTTGGTTCCTGAGAAACTGACCGACTTGGACTTAGCTGCCTTTGATTTTATAAGCCTCCAGGGCTAAGAAGGAACATGGGTGGTTTTTAGTCAGTAGAAGTCTGTCATTCCATTTCGCTCTGCCTAAGAGCAGGAGGGGCGTTTGATGATTCCCCCCCCCCCCCCAAAAGGGTAATTTCCTCAGGGGGCAATAAGCCATATCGACCCCATAGCCGCTAGTGAGAAATTCCTGATGGAGAAACCCGAGTTTATCTATTATAGCGAAGATGAATGATAGCATCCATTTTATTGAATTAGCATCCATTTTATTGAATTTTATACAAGGTTTTACACATTACATCATTCTGAATGTCTAATGGGCCATTAGAAAAAGGTGTGTGTTTTTTTTTGTAACAGTACAATCCTGCCACACAATAGGCATGTTTACCGACTTAAAAAATATAATTTTAATTAGTCCGTCTGTTAGATTATCGAAAAATATTGGATAAGTATTCTTTGTTTTATCAAATCAATAAAAATTGACGAAGATAAAACGCGTCAAAGATTTGAGTGGGGGTTGTGACGTCACTGACCGCTAAAGAATGTCATACTAATGTCTCAGAAAATGACGTCAAACGAGTTTTCAAAGCACTGTATCGTCTTCATTGTTTGTTAACGTGAAAAAAGAAAAAAACGTGTGCAATATTTTTTGGAAATCTATCTGACGGACTAATTAATTATTTTTGTTGTCAATCACGTCAATTTTCTGGTAGCGACCACCAGAAAAGGCTTGAGTATAATAATATGTATTTACAATACTATCAATTCGCTTTTATCTAGAGTATTATTTTGTTTAGGTGGTGTTATAATGCGTAAAAGGAAGAAGTCAACCAAGCATTCTGTCCACTAAGTAACTCTTCCCAAAAAATGTTGCAGGAAATGCTCTGTATGTAAAGTTACAGTTTACTGTAGTAAGGCTCTAGAAAATTACCAAAGGGTGCGTGTATGACTAGATGAATGACCGTGAACGAGGCGATACTCCTTGTATTTAAGGATCGTGTATATAATAATAATAATAACAAAGCTAGCAACACCAACGTCAACATAGTTGTCATACAATTTCTTCGTCCAATTTTATTTAATTTAAATATATATTCTGTTTTATTTTCAAAGTTTGGGACCAACATTTTCATCATTATTTAAAATATTATCATAATTTCTATCACAATACAATAAAATGAGACAAAATTCAAGGAAATACCATAGAAGAAAAATAAATGACATATGTCAGCCCAAAATTGCCAAAATGAATGTGAAGAAAATTGTTAAAGTATGATCAAGATATTATGTTGACAAGATCTGCAGCTGCAGCAAGACGTGCACGCCCACCATCCCCGGACTCGTCGCTCAGCTCCGCCTCGCCGCCGCCGGAACCCAGCCCCATCGTGAGTGCTGTGACACCGACCGCGGCAGTCGCGTCGAGCTCGAGCGACGAGTATTTCTCGCTGTCCCCGACACCACCACCTGCTCGGCGACGGAGAGGACGCCGGCCGCCGGACGGCTTAGGACCTCGAGGCCCACCGGCTTCTGATAGGGTCCCAGCTCCCGGCGGAAGTGTGCAGCGCATGCGATGGTCGCAATCCATCAACGAGAACGTCATGCGCTCATACTATGGGGCTACAGAGGGAGGAAACAACCTGACCGCGTACCGTGTTCGGATGCTCTCTCTGTTTCAGGTACTTGAGCCGGCTGTCAACGTATCGGCACAACGACTGTCGGATCAGGTGCGAGTCATCCAGCGTAATCGTATGTTGGATGACACCGTACTTGATCGCTTGCGGACTGAAATGCAGAGTAACCATGTCATTGCTACGCCGTCACAGGTTGTGGTACAATCACAGTCTACCACGCCACTTATTTGTGAAAACGACGTGAGTAGTGACATGAACGTAAGTATCCAGTGCAGTGAGGAAATGAGGAGTACTTTGGAGGGTGCGATCAGAGAATATAAGTTCATGACACCCGAACGTAGACCACGCTTACCTCGTTTGCCCATGCATAACAGAAATAGGGCGCTGGTGGCTGTTCTGGATTCGCAGTTGTCAAGCTTTTTTGATAACTGCGATAACCTCAGTGATGCTCATTCAATCCTCTATTGCGCGGCTGTAACGGCATGTCGTGTAGCTCATGTCAAATTTCCGGATGACAGAGCTACACGACCGAAACCAGCCGTACCGGCATGGCAGTATAGGATTGAACGACGCATTGCTGGGGCCAGGGCGTTCATCGGCAAACTAATCTGCTTCCGGGAGGGCAACAATCGCCCTCGAGTGATGCGCTTTGTGAGACGGGCGTTTACGGGGACTGATATCAGTCCTCAAGACTACATGTCCCGTGTCACAGAGCGCATCGACTTCTGGAAGCAGAAAGTGTATGCATGGGCAAACCGTATTCGTAGGTATAAGCGTCGGGTGGAACGGTACACTCTAAATCGCACCTTCCAAAGCGATGAAAGGTGGGTTTACAGAGCATGGGAGCGACCGGACCAAGGTGTGACTGACACGTGCCTACCGGATGATAACGCCATGTGTTCATTTTGGCGTAACATCTGGTCGGTACCTGTCAGTCATACCGAGGGTGAGTGGACTCGGGACGTCGAGCGAGCATGCGATCCAATAACAGAAATGGGGGCAATAACGATCAGCCCCCAAGATGTAGGTTGTGCAGTTCGTCCGTTGCCAAATTGGAAATCACCAGGACCGGACGGACTGCACAACTTCTGGATTAAATGGTTCACAAGATCGCATGCTTGCTTGGCAACCCTATTCCAGTTAGCCTTAGAGTCAGGGTCGCTACCAGAGTTCCTGACGACTGGAATAACTCACCTGCTCCATAAATCGGGTAGTACTGCGGAACCCAAAAATTATAGACCGATTACGTGTCTTCCAACGGTCTATAAAGTTCTTACCTCCATTTTGAGAGCTAAAATAAATAAACATATTAACGAGAATTCTATTTTGTCTGCTTCTCAAAATGGATGTAAGAACGGGTCCCGTGGTACTAAGGAGTTACTCCTCATTGATATGGCCATTAGTCAACAGGTTCGCCGTTTCCGAAAGGATCTGTCGACATGTTGGATAGACTATAAGAAGGCCTATGACTCGGTGCCACATACATGGCTCATAAGGGTGCTAGAGTTGTATAAAATTGATACAACCCTGCGCACCTTCCTGATGTCGTGTATGAGGCAATGGAGGACAGTCCTTCGCTATCCAGGATGTCGGCAAATCCATAGGAATAGTGAGCCGGTAAGAATAGAGCGGGGTATATTTCAGGGCGACAGTTTGAGTCCACTTTGGTTCTGCTTAGCCTTGAATCCTCTTAGCACGCTGCTGGAGGATTCAGGTCTAGGCTATCGGTTGAAAAGAGGTGGTCAGGTTATATCTCACCTCCTTTACATGGATGACCTGAAACTCTTTGCCCCCAACGATTTGCAACTGATGGAGCTATTGAAGGTCACTGAAACTTTCAGTAACGCCATCAGGATGGAATTCGGTGTGGACAAATGTGCGATCATGCATGTAAAGCGAGGGGGGATTGTGGAATCTGTGGGAACCCAGCACACAGATTCCATAAATCTTAGATCCCTCTCAGCAACCGAAACCTATAAGTATTTGGGTATGTCGGAAGCACTGGGCATCAACGTTGCCGACATGAAACAATCGTTGAAGGAGCGCTTCTTTGGCCGCCTGAGAAAAGTATTTAATAGTCTTTTATCAGGCGGAAATAAAGTGCGAGCCTTCAACGGTTGGGTCATGCCGGTTTTGATGTACTCTTTCGGTATACTCAAATGGACTCAAACAGAGCTAGACGCCCTGGATAGGCGGGTCCGTACATTGTTGACGACATATCGAATGCATCACCCACGTTCTTCGGTTATGAGACTGTATATCCCACGGAAGTGTGGAGGTCGAGGCTTTTTAAATGCTAAGACTCTTCATAATCGTGAGATATGCAGTCTCAGGGAATATTTCCTAGAAGCCGACGTGGGGATGCATCGAGATGTTGTAGCAGTGGACAGGGGCCTTACCGCGCTCTCCTTGGCTAAAGAGAATTGGCGCAAACCTGTAGTGCTTGACACTAACGACCGCATGGAGGTATGGCAGAGTAAGGAGCTTCACGGACGCTTTTTCCGGGCCCTACACGGGCCTGATGTAGACTTCCTAGCGTCCGTGGCCTGGCTACGTTCCGGGGAACTCTTCGGAGAAACCGAAGGTTTTGTCTGTGCAATTATGGACGAAGTTATGATGACCAATAACTACCGGAGATTTATTGTGAAGGACGGTACGGTTGACATATGTCGGGCATGCCACCGTCCGGGTGAATCAATCCGTCACATTATCTCCGGGTGTTCTCGTCTGGCTAACGGAGAATATTTACATAGACACAACCTTGTAGCCAGGATTATCCATCAGCAACTTGCTCTGCAGTACAACCTTGTGGAATCAGAAGTGCCGTACTACAGATATGTGCCCGACCCAGTTCTCGAAAATGGCCATATCACACTGTACTGGGATCAATCCATCATCACTGACAGGACTATTATAGCTAATAAACCTGATATAGTGGTGGTGGATCGATCAGAGCGGCGCGCAATGATCGTTGACATAACCGTCCCGCATGACGAGAACCTCGTGAAAGCCGAGAAAGATAAGCAAATCAAGTATCTTGACTTGGCTCGCGAGGTTGTCGACATGTGGGATGTGGACTCAGCGATCATTGTACCGATAGTCGTTTCAGCCAATGGCTTAATAGCCAAGAGCCTCGACCAACACCTGAGGAGGCTCTCGTTAGGCAGCTGGATCAAGGGCTTGATGCAGAGAGCGGTACTCCTGGACACGGCACGCATTGTTAGGAGGTTCCTTTCTCTGGAGCCCTGACCGCCGGTAGCTTGGACCCTGTTCCCGATACCGGTGGGCTACAATTTTTTTATATTTTTAAATGTTTTTTTATTGTTTTTTTTTGTAAAGAATATTTAAAAATGTAATAAGTTTGTGACAAAATAAATAAAGGGAATAATAATAATAATAATAATATTCCACAACTATCACACAACGCCATCTAGTCCCAAGCTAAGCAGAGCTTGTGTTATGGGTACTAGACAACTGATAAACATACTTATATATTTCTAAATACATACATATTATAGATAAATTACACCCAGACACAGAACAAATGATCGTGCTCATCACACAAACATTTGTCCTGGGTGGGAATCGAACCCACGACCTCCGGCATAGCAGTTAGGGTCACTAACCACTAGACCAACAGGCCAATCAGATGTATGTAAGTATCATAGGAAAAACGCGAAATGTATATGTATCTATGTTACATCTTATCCAGTAACAATTATAAAGTACAATATGCACGTAAAATTGTTAATCTATTTAACTTCAGACATTTTTTTGTATTTCAAATTATACTTTATTTTACTAAATAAACGAGAATTTAGAAATCAGTAATATTTTGAAATTAATGGCATTTTTATTTACATCTTTACGGATGTAGGTAGACACTTTCAATTTATTAATTATGATACCAAAATAATTTAATTGTTTGATTTACAGTTAGTCGTTTAATGCCGATCAGTAAATGGAGTATTTGACTACTGTTAAAAATTAACGAAAACGTTTGTCAAAGAACTTACAAAAAAAAAGTAATAAAATCGATAAAAAAATTACTTGGTTTTAACTGATTTTAAATGACTTTCTAGACAAAGACAGCGCTACTAAAAAGTGACGTCATATTTTCATACCACCTTAATACGTAGTACAATACGAATAGCCGTTTCGCGGGACAAGGATAGAAAGTGCTCCTACAAAAAACTTCTAAAGCATGTAGAGCTACTCCACTTTTTTATCGATTTTTTTACTTTTTTCACACATCGTGTTATTCCTGTTAGTTCATTGAAATAACATAATTTTTAACACTAGTCACATAACCAATTATCGAAAAATATTGGATACTTACTTTTTGTTTTATCATAAAAAAATGACGTAAATAAAACGTGTCAAAAGATCATGAGTTTGTGACGTCACTTTCTGGTAAAAAATGTACCAAACTGTCACGTCACGACTTTTCAAAGCACTGTATTGTCTTTATTTTTTTTACGTGAAAATATAAAAATACGCGTGTCCAATACTTTTTGGATATCTATCTGACGGACTAATTAGATTTTTTTGGTCAACTCCCCAATGAATCAAGTGCTGGTCGACTCGGAAGTTTTTTGCTAAATGTGACCTTGAACCCGCCTGATGGAAAGCGATGGAAGAGGTCTATGGTGGAACGAGCGTACCCAGAAGATGCCTAATCCCTGACTTACTTTGAAGCCACACATTTCGAAATGACAAGGGTATCATAATATCAACTGAACTTAAAAAAAACATTACCGAATATACCAAAAAATATACATTTCCGTAATATTAATTTAAAAATTATCCTACATTACAATATTATTATAACAAGGCATATATTTAATAATATTTAATTAGTGATTTCACTAATAAACCACCCCTTTGGAGTTAGTTTTTAAGATCAATGTTTGTGCCCCTAACAAACAGGTTTATGGGGTCATTTTTAGCCCATCCAAACTATGTTATGGTCGGCTTCCTGTCTGACCAGATGCTGTAGAATATCAATGTTTTTCTTTAACATGGAGCGCCTTAGGTGGGTTATAAGCAGTGATAGGAATAGGTAGTGCCTATTAGCCTAAACTTCGAAGAACAGAGACAAGAAACGGAGACTTCCTTAGGACTAAATTATTTCCGGCACATCTGTCTCGAAATTTCGAGACAACACTTACAATACATTTAAAAAAATGTGTTATTTGGAATAAGTAATTCGTCTATATTTATCTAAAGTTTGTCTATAAAATTCAGAAAATTTTATGGTTGTAACGACTGTGTATGTTATTATTTTATTATGATATATCTAGTCGCAAACTTTAGGTAAATATAGACGAATTACTTATTCCAAATAACATTTTTTTTAAATGTATTTATGTGTTGTCTCAAAATTTCGGGACAGATGTCTCGGAAAAAATTTAGTCCTAAGGAAGTCTCCGTTTCTTGTCTCTGTTCTTCGTAGTTTAGGCAAATAGGCACTACCTATTCCTATCACTGGTTATAAGTAGAGATCGGATATTCAAATACATACATGCCTAAAGATGTTGATTCACAATATTTTCAGCATTTTATTTTCAATAAATTCCTTGTCAGGTTTTAAATAGATAATACATATTCACTATGCTTCTGAATAGGTAATACATTTGTAAACACTATAGAATTGTAAAATTCTGAGATCAGGGACTTAATGCCTTGTGGTATTCTCTACTAGTCAACCTTTGGGTCAAATAGAAGAACATTGCGATAGATTGTGATTTAAAGAAGCCGTTTACACACTTTTAAACTCGTTACTGAGAAAAAATGTATACAGTATGTTAACTAACAGAGGGCGTTCCCGTCAACCAAGCATTCTGTACATCAAACTAAGTACCCCTACTCAAATTTTTTTGCTGGGAAACAACTTTTTTTTGGTGTCAAAAATCACATTTTACGGTAAAACTCAAAGTACCACTCTTAAAACATTGTGCTAGTGGATGCTTTAAATAATTAATGGGTCATGGAGGTAATTTAAGTAACGTTATAGCCTGAAAAACTAGAATTTACGAAAACAGCTGTGAAAAATTTGGAACTTTGACCCCCAATATCTCCGTAACCAAGGGGTTTCCAGGTTGGTAATTTCTTTTTTAGCATGTATGGATGCTATACTATTGCGGGTTAACGGGAACGCCCTCTGTTAGTTAACATACTGTATATAGCTAAATATATATCTGAATATCCAATGCCTAGTATGACGCCCTAGAAATTTCGCGTACTTGTGAACCACGATTGCCTTTGTGTCACTCTTTTGAGCGAATCTCACCAAAGAAACTTGTTTGATGAGATTCGCATCAAAGGTACATTTTCATTGCGTGTGAATCTCTTATAGTTCTTATACTTAAGTAGGCATTTAAAACTCTCTTATGTGGATATTTAGAAAAAGTAATAATTGAGCTAAGAGGCTGGTTTTATGGCATATTATGCTGCTTTTTCAAGCAGAGGTTAGCCTGTGTTGAAAATCCATAGTAGTCTTTCAGCTGAAAAATTACACTTTCCAAATACTTTGCCGCGTACACAAAGTGATATCAATATGATATTTTACTGCATAATTTTTGGGATCATATTTTATTTGGGACCAGCCCTATTTACAGTGGTTTGGGAATAGTGTGGTTTTTTCTCAAACCACTGTAACTCCTGAAAGCCAGAATCAACAGTGACCACTAGAAAAGCGTCGAGACAATGAAGCTCAACGAAGTCTCAGACTTTTGAATCCGAAATTAATCAGAAATGAAAATTAGTAATTAATTTATCGGTTATTTTTCTTGAGCTAGCTAAACTTTGAATAGCGGAGGAGTAAAAAAAAACATAATTCCCACTGCGTTCCATATTAGAATGCTCGTAGTCGTGTCAGCGACTTAATAAATAATTGTAGGACATTGCCAGGCTTTTTAATAGTCACTCAAGGAAGTAATATGAACTGAAAGGGTTGTATTGGTGATTTTAATCATTATAACTCCGTAAAGTTATACATTATTATTATATTTAACAACCTGACACTGACCAGCGGGTCTAAAATGGCCGCTTTATCAGAATCCACGTAGAATCTTAGTATAAATCACGTTAAAATTCTTAAAATGGACAATGTCGATAAGTATTAAATCCATTTTAAGAATTTTAAATTTTCATATTACGATTCTGCTAAAGCGGCCATTTTAGACAGCCAGGAATACCGACATTGGATCCCGAGTTGAGACAGCGAGTCGCCGCAAGCCGCGAGTGCTAGCAGTGGTGCAGCTCGTACAGCTCGGGCTCGAGCCGCCGCAAGCCGCGAGTGCTAGCAGTGGTGCAGCTCGTACAGCTCGGGCTCGAGCCGCCGCAAGCCGCGAGTGCTAGCAGTGGTGCAGCTCGTACAGCTCGGGCTCGAGCCGCCGCAAGCCGCGAGTGCTAGCAGTGGTGCAGCTCGTACAGCTCGGGCTCGAGCCGCCGCAAGCCGCGAGTGCTAGCAGTGGTGCAGCTCGTACAGCTCGGGCTCGAGCCGCCGCAAGCCGCGAGTGCTAGCAGTGGTGCAGCTCGTACAGCTCGGGCTCGAGCCGCCGCAAGCCGCGAGTGCTAGCAGTGGTGCAGCTCGTACAGCTCGGGCTCGAGCCGCCGCAAGCCGCGAGTGCTAGCAGTGGTGCAGCTCGTACAGCTCGGGCTCGAGCCGCCGCACGCGCACGCGCTGGCGGTAGTGGTACTCCTTCAGGTACACGCGCAGCCGCGCCGGCAGCGGCAGCTTCTCTACACCTGCAGTTAACGAGGGGGACTTACACAATGCTAGTTATTATTATTTCGGGGAGCTTGTTCCGCCACTTCTTCTTCCCAGATAAGACACTAAGTGTCGAGGGGTGCCGCGGGTTGTTCACAAGTTATCGCGGCCTCGACATATAGGGCTAAGAAGGAACATGGGTGGTTTTTAGTCAGTAGAAGTCTGACACTCCTTTTCACTCTGCCCAAGAGCGGGAGGGGTTATTTAATGATTTTCCACCCGCCAAAAAAAAAGGTGTCGAGCGGTGGGCGTTTTGGGGGACTGTCTCTTGATAAATAAGTTAAGTAAATTTAAAAAAAAAGAAAAGTGCTGATTTTCAGACTAGTTTGAATAAATGTCTTTTGATTTGATTGATTGTAAGTCATCCTGATTGTTTTTGGTTTGCGCGGCCAATCTTAGCGAAGATTTGTTATCGGCGCACGAGATATACACTCTGTTCCTTTAATCCGATGGGACGACAATCTAACACAACCGGAGAGAAATCAAGAGCAGAGACCGACGCTTTAACCTACTTTCCGAGTCACGAGAGTATCATATCGCTAATTTCTAAACCCCCAACTGAGAAATTTCTAATGGAAAAGCTTTTTCTCGAATCGCGAAATCTACTCCGTTACTTTTGGGGTGGGAGTCCGAACCCTGAGGCTGCTCTAAGCGTAGAGTCACTTCTTCTCTTACTGCCGCACTCA
Source organism: Diarsia rubi (assembly GCA_932274075.1). Taxonomy (NCBI): domain Eukaryota; kingdom Metazoa; phylum Arthropoda; class Insecta; order Lepidoptera; family Noctuidae; genus Diarsia; species Diarsia rubi. The sequence continues at coordinate 10,180,912 of OW026441.1, forward strand.
AAAAGCTTTAATGATTACTTAGGCTATCACTTAGTAATCATCATCAGCCCATAGCAGTCCACTGCTGGACATAGGCCTCTTCAATTGCACGCCACTTTTCTCTATCCTCGGCAACTCTCATCCAGCTGCTACCAGCCACCCTGCGAAGATCGTCGCTCCACCTAGCCTGAGGGCGTCCCACCTTACGTTTGCCAATTCGCGGTCTCCACTCAAGAACACGTCTACCCCAACGGTTATCGGTTCTGCGACAGATATGGCCGGCCCATTGCCACTTCAACTTGCTTATTCTGTGAGCTATGTCGACAACTTTAGTTCTCTGCCGGATCACCTCATTCCGGATTCGATCCCTCAGAGAAACTCCAAGCATAGCTCTTTCCATAGCTCGCTGAGCGACCTTGAACTGATGGACCAGCCGTACCGTGAGTGTCCACGTCTCGGCTCCGTAAGTCATAACAGGTAGGACGCACTGATTGAAGACTTTAGTCTTAAGGCTCTGGGGAATACGCGACGAGAAGACTCGACGAAGTTTCCCAAACGCCGCCCAGCCCAGCTGAATTCTTCTGCTAGCCTCCCTCTCAAAGTTGTTCTTACCAAACTGCAAAGTTTGCCCGAGGTAGACGTATTCTTGAACAACTTCGAGAGCACCGCCATTGATAGCCACCGGCTCCGGAGTAATGTGTTCGTTGAACATAACCTTGGTTTTGTCCAAGTTCATCCGGAGACCGATGCGCGCAGAAGAATCAACTAGGCTGTCCAGCATCTGCTGCAAGTCGTACAGCGATTCGGCTAGTAGGACGATGTCATCTGCAAATCTCAAGTGTGAGATGTACTCACCGTTGATATTAATGCCGCGTCCTTCCCAGTCCAGCGTCTTAAACATATCCTCTAACGCGTTGGTGAACAATTTCGGGGAGATTACGTCCCCTTGTCTTACCCCTCTACGTAGTAGGATATGTTTAGTTTGCTGGTTCTGAGTTTGGACGGTCATTGTCGCGCTTTCATAAAGACATCTCAGCACTTGGATATATCGCCAGTCGACTTGGGATCGCTGCAGACTCCAAAACAGACCAGGTCTCGATAGAGTCAAAAGCCTTCTCATAGTCCACAAACGCACAGCACAGGGGCCGATTATACTCTTCCGACTTCTGTATAATTTGCCGCACTGTGTGAATGTGGTCCACGGTACTGTATCCTCCTCGAAACCCGGCCTGCTCCGGTGGCTGAAACTCGTCGAGTCTTCGCGCCAGACGATTTGTGACGACTCTTGAAAACAGCTTATATACGTGGCTAAGAAGCGAAATAGGTCTGTAGTTCTTTAAAAGAGTCTTAGCACCCTTCTTAAAGAAAAGAACGACCACGCTCCTTAGCCACGCTTTCGGAGTTCTCCCAGAGAACAGGACAGAGTTAAAGAGCTCCTGAGCTTCCTCAGTACAGGACGTCCACCCGCTTTCAGGAGCTCGGTCGTGATCCCATCCTCACCAGGGGCTTTTCCATTTTTAAGCTGTTTAAGAGCCGCCTCAATTTCGTCTTGGCTGACTTCAGGCAGGTCTTCTGTGAAATGGCGGGTTAAGGTGGCTCTTGAGTCCTCATTTCCGGGATCGGGTCGAGATGCATGTGACGCATATAGCTGGCTATAGAAGTTCTCAACTTCCGAGAGAATCTCGAGGCTTCGAAACGACGCTGTCCCCATTGCATTTGGTCAACTTCGTCAGGTGGCTCCTCCCGAGTGACTGCACGAACACTTTCGACCCCCGGTTTTGCTCAATCGCTTTTTCTATAGATCGTGTGTTGGAGCGTCGGAGATCGCGTCGTACCAGTTTTGTTATCTTATTATTAAGTGCCCGTTGTTCTGACGAAGTGATAGGAGGGTTTTCACGTCGTTCCGTTAAAAGCTGCAGAGTATCTGCCGAAAGTTGAGACTTCTTGCCCGTACGCCGCATCTTACAAAATCTCGTCCCTTCCTCCCTGAGGACTTCCAGCATTTGGTCGAGTGCCTGATCAACGCTATCTATGGTTTCCACGGCAGCAAAGCGGTTCTCCAGGTCAGACTGGAATGCTTCAGATCCTATCATAGTTTGGAGCATATTCGGACGGAGCTTAGACTTCATCAAACGGGTACGTTCAAGATTGAAGTTGATATTCAAGGAGCCTCTAACAAGTCTGTGATCACTGCCAGTATTAAACCTGTTGATCACTGAGACATCCCTGAATATATGCTTTTTGTCCGTTATGATGAAGTCTATCTCATTCTTGGTCAAATTATCGGGGCGCCAAGTCCACTTCCTTTGGGGCTGCTTCTTAAAGAAGGAATTCATCAAGAAGTGCCCCTCCTTCTCTAGGAAGTTAACAAGCATTTGCCCCCTATAATTTCAGCTCCCAAACCCATAGGATCCTACTACCGATTCGCCGCAATTCTGTACTCCCACTACAAAAATATGTCAAACCGTTACTAAGTGACGGCTTAAGTAATCATTAAGTATCTCTGAGTACGGCAGTTACCTCTCAAATTAAGATTTAACAATAGCTTCTATTAGCAACAAGCAAATTATGAACTATAATGCTAAAATGATCTTTTGGGAGCGCCATTGTTGCCCCAATCCTCTCCCAAACCAAAAACAAACTTTTCCATATCGAACCAGTCGTGTTCGGGTAATCGAGAAAGATATTTATAAAAAATAACGACGAATCGAGAACCTCCTTCTTTTTAGAAGTCGGCAAAAACGAAGTGTACTCACCATCGTAGCTGGTGTGTGACACAATGACGGCCCTCGCCAGCTGCTGCAGCGCGAAGGGCTCGCTGCGCGGCAGCGGCGCCGTCAGCATCGGCTCGAAGAACATCACGCACGCCGGGTCCTGCGGACACGCCAGCCAACGACTATAGAACATCCACTGTCAATCTACAATATCATATAGACACTCATTGCGGATGAAGACTCAGTTGTTCCAATCAAAAGGCATTTATACAAATAATAATAATAATTATATTCCACAACTATCACACAACGCCGTCTAGTCCCAAGCTAAGCAGAGCTTGTGTTATGGGTACTAGACGACTGATAAACATACTTATATATTTCTAAATACATACATATTATAGATAAATTACACCCAGACACAGAACAAATGATCGTGCTCATCACACAAACATTTGTCCTGGGTGGGAATCGAACCCACGACCTCCGGCATAGCAGTTACAAATTAGGTTGGTATACGGCCTCAATTTTAAGTTGCCCTTAAATCTCGTTCTGTCTCTGTTACTTCAGCATAGAGCGACCGAGACAACACTAGATTTGAGACTTACTTATATTTCAGTGGCGTTTCAGTATTCGGCCGATATTTAAGCACTTTTTAAACGTGTAACGACAGTGGTAAAAAAATAGACAGGAACTGATTAATTATTTTATTCGGGCAGAGTCTCGACTTACAGGTTTCACAATCGAGCGCGACAAGACCTCGAAACTGAGCTTACAGGGCATTATATAGACTGATATCCCCACCGGAGGCATCCGGTAGTTATGGCGGTGTCTTCGCTTGACTGTGATTGGCTCGCGAGTCGTTGCCTGTCATTGGCTGGCTAGAGTGGCATGGCTATGGTATGCTAGAGTGGCATGGCTATGGTTTGCTAGAGTGGCATGGCTATGGTTAGCTGTCATTGGCTGGCTAGGGTGGCACGCTGTGAGCAGGCTGTTGTAACAAACGTCAAAATTAATACAAGACAGTCCCTCAAGACATGCATTTTTCGTAATTTTGTAGTGCCTGATAAAAATGGCGAAACCAACTCCAACTCCCCAAGGTTCATGTAAGCTGTCTTTCAATCTCCAGATTGGAAGACGATGGTGTGCGGTGTCTTGTTTTGATGCACTGTTTCTTACGCTCTAAACCACTCTCGTAACACTTAGAGAGTGCCATTAGCGCACTGTCAATTACTTTATACGTTTTTACGCTTTGACTGGAGACCTTACACTCAATCACCCACAGATCATCTACTTAGCGTGTCTATGGAAATCACACTAATATTATAAATATGAAAGTTTGTGAGTATGTGAGTGTGTATGTTTGTTACTTCTTCACGCTAAAACTACTGCACGGATTTGGATGAAATTTGGAGACAGTTTGTAACCTGGATTAACAAATAGGATAGTTTTTATCCCGATTTTATATTCCCGTGGGGTTGTAGCGGGTGAAGCCGCTGGCACCAGCTAGTATTAAATAAATTGCGCCGATGTTGGTAGTGCTTAACATTTAGCTCTGTTCCCATACCTTATAATGCTCAATGAGCTTGGTGACAGTGGAGGCAGCGAACACGGCGGGGTCGTGGCTGTCGAAGCTGAACCGATGTTGGTAGTGCTCGATGCGTGCGTGTAGTGAGCGGCCGTATTTGCGGAAGGATACTGAGAACAGGTGTTCCTCTTGTGCTGAGTCGCGGAGGAGGAACGTGCCTGTGGGGAGAGAAATAAAAACTTAGTAGGTATTGAAAAACAATTTTTTTTTTTAGGAAATTTAAAGTTTTGTAAGAGAGCAGTGGTGGCCCTGTGGTGGCGGCCTCGACTTACGAACTGTGAGCCGTTGGTTCGAATCCAGTCAGGCGCTTTACTTTGTGTAATTTCTTTCAACACCGCTGCTCTCAAAACGGTGAAGGAAAGCATCGTGAGGAAACCGGTATGTCTTAGAACCTAAAAAATCGAAGACATGTGACATCTACCAACCCGCACTGGGCACGCGTGGTGGATAACCCATCCCTCTCCTAGAGAGGAGTCCTGAGTCCCTGCAGTGGGAACATTATAGGCTGATGATGATGATGAAAAATTTGTCTAAAATCATCACGATTTGTTTTTCATCGTAATGCAAAATAAGTTGTAGTATAAACTAGGCCAGTAACAAACATTTTTATACTGTCGAAACAATCGCAAGGCATAATAACTGTGATAGTACTGTAGTTTCCCTCGTTTTGGTGCCATTCTTCTTACGATAAAATAACTAACAAAATAGGGCAACAAATATAAAGGGTGTAATAGTACCCTTAACGCAAACGAAGGGCACTTGTTCTCCCCACCAATGCGATCATTTTTTTGTTCTAGACCATACCTGGAAACCCCCCAGTTACGGAGATATAGGGGGTCAAAGTTCCAAATTTTGCACAGCTGTTTTTGTAAACACTAGTTTTTCAGATTATAACTTTACTTAAATTACCTCCATGACCTTTTTACTATTCAAAGCATCCGCTAGCACAATGTTTTAATAGTGCTACATTGAGTTTTATCGTAAAATGTGATTTTTGACCCAAAAAAAAAGTCGTTTCCCAGCAAAAATTTTTGCGCAGGTATACTCAGTTTGATGAACAGAATGCTTGTTTTACGTTTGTGTAAAGGGTTAATTTACACCCTGTATGTACAAAGATTATCATCAGCTAGCCTTTTCCCAACTATATTGGGGACGGCTTCCAGTCTAACCGGATGCAGCTGAATACCAGTATTTTACATGGAGCGACTGCCTATCTGACCTCCACAACCCAGTTAAAACTGGTGTTCGGGGTTGGAGTAAGGTTGAAATAATAATAATAATAATAATATTCCACAACTATCACACAACGCCATCTAGTCCCAAGCTAAGCAGAGCTTGTGTTATGGGTACTAGACAACTGATAAACATACTTATATATTTCTAAATACATACATATTATAGATAAATTACACCCAGACACAGAACAAATGATCGTGTTCATCACACAAACATTTGTCCTGGGTGGGAATCGAACCCACGACCTCCGGCATAGCAGTTAGGGTCACTAACCACTAGACCAACAGGCCAGTCAAATAAATTAAGATTAAAGATATTTCAGTAATAACTAATCAATGTAATACAACTAATGAGATGAATAGGATGAGATCGAGTCGCGCCAGATATGCTATCCGAAAGCGTACTGATTATTTTACTTAGGTAATACATAAAATATTCAAAGCATATAGCGCGGTGTCGCGATTACGCTGACATGTTCGGAGATTGACCTTTACAACTGGATAAAAAGTTTCCTCTTGGTAAGACTGCCTGACCACTGAAGCGAGGCTGTGGAGCGGAGAAACGGAGAAATATTGACCAATAAGATTGGCTGACATGTTCATTTGTTCGGAGATTTACCTTTACAACTAGATAAAAAGTTACCTCTTGGTAAGACTGCCTGACCACTGAAGCGAGGCTGTGGAGCGGAGAAACGGAGAAATATTGACCAATAAGATTGGCTGACATGTTCATTTGTTCGGAGATTTACCTTTACAACTAGATAAAAAGTTTCCTCTTGGTAAGACTGCCTGACCACTGAAGCGAGGCTGTGGAGCGGAGAAACGGAGAAATATTGACCAATAAGATTGGCTGACATGTTCATTTGTTCGGAGATTTACCTTTACAACTAGATAAAAAGTTTCCTCTTGGTAAGACTGCCTGACCACTGAAGCGAGGCTGTGGAGCGGAGAAACGGAGAAATATTGACCAATAAGATTGGCTGACATGTTCATTTGTTCGGAGATTTACCTTTACAACTAGATAAAAAGTTTCCTCTTGGTAAGACTGCCTGACCACTGAAGCGAGGCTGTGGAGCGGAGAAACGGAGAAATATTGACCAATAAGATTGGCTGACATGTTCATTTGTTCGGAGATTTACCTTTACAACTAGATAAAAAGTTTCCTCTTGGTAAGACTGCCTGACCACTGAAGCGAGGCTGTGGAGCGGAGAAACGGAGAAATATTGACCAATAAGATTGGCTGACATGTTCATTTGTTCGGAGATTTACCTTTACAACTAGATAAAAAGTTACCTCTTGGTAAGACTGCCTGACCACTGAAGCGAGGCTGTGGAGCGGAGAAACGGAGAAATATTGACCAATAAGATTGGCTGACATGTTCATTTGTTCGGAGATTTACCTTTACAACTGGATAAAAAGTTTCCTCTTGGTAAGACTGCCTGACCACTGAAGCGAGGCTGTGGAGCGGAGAAACGGAGAAATATTGACCAATAAGATTGGCTGACATGTTCATTTGTTCGGAGATTTACCTTTACAACTAGATAAAAAGTTACCTCTTGGTAAGACTGCCTGACCACTGAAGCGAGGCTGTGGAGCGGAGAAACGGAGAAATATTGACCAATAAGATTGCATATAATCTGCCCTCTATTCTAGTTTGCAATCATATCTATCTATCGACTTCATCTGTTGTTCTCTGAGTGAATTCACAAGTAATGCTTTATTTGTTATTAGTTATAAATTTATAAGTAACAATTAAGTTAGTACTAAGTAATTAAGGCGCATTTATCGCATTGGGGTTGCCCTGTAATGGTAGATGTAAGATGATAAATAAATAAATAAAAATATAAATAATAAATAAATAAATCTATCTATCTATCTATATAAAAAGAGAAGTCCTGACTGACTGACTCATCAACGCCCAGCCCAAACCCTTGGACCTAGAAAATTGAAATTTTGTACAGAGGTTCCCTTTATAATGTAGACAAGGAATAAGGAAGGATTTTTCGAAATTCAACCCCTAACGGGTTAAAAAGGGATAGTCATTTTACAGGGGAGGATTTTATCGCGGGGCTTGACTAACTCGAAAATTGGTGTATGAGTCAAATTATGGAAGTTATACTATAATAAGCAATGTGAGAATACATTGTTAACCTAGATTAACAAATGGGTACTTTTAATCACGGTAGTACGTTACGGGATATTTTCCGACATCCACGCGGGCAAAAGCTAGTTGGCTAATATTACTCCGTTTTTCCGCTCCGCAGTCGCGCACCGCTTCAGTGGACAGGCAGCCTAAGACTGGCTGTCAGACTTTAAGGCCACTGAAACAACTGTCGAAAATCTACAAATGTCAGCCTGACTAGCATACATTACAGAGTCTGTTACTGAATCATGACAGTCACACTTTTTTGTCATCCTTTACACCGAGTATCAATCAATCTATAAAACAGTTCAACTGTAGCTACCTTCAGGCTTATTGTCCAGCAACCTCTCCGCCTCATACCGGTCCATCTTGCCCCAGTAGAATGAGCATGCTGTGATCTCCTTGAGATCTGGTACTAGGCAATGGATGTAATCCACCTGGAATGTAATAAAACATATTTATAAGTATATCATCATCTGCCTAGCCTTTTCCCAACTATATTGGGGACGGCTTCCAGTCTAACCGGATGCAGCTAATACCAGTATTTTACATGGAGCGACTGGCTATCTGACCTCCACAACCCAGTTAATACTAGGTAATACGATACCCTTTGGTAAGACTGGATGTCAGACTTTCAGGTCACAGACTACCCGTAACGACTGCCAAAGATCTATATGTGGCACCCGGGACTAACAGCTTAACAGCTTATTTATAAGTATATAGGATGAGGTATAAGGCTAGCCCTCTGCAAACTGGGGTGTATTTAGCTCCTATATTTTGAATCATATTCCACCGGATTTTATTTTTAGTTAATTTGCCTTCTTTTTGGGCAGGTGGAAAATCATCAAATAACCCCCTCCCGCTCTTGGGCAGAGCGAAAGGGAGTGTCAGACTTCTACTGACTAAAAACAACCCATGTTCCTTCTTAGCCCTTTATAACTTGTGTACAACCCGCGGCCAATAGTTAGTTAATATGCCTTCATTAACCAACCAAATTACATTCTCTGGACCCCATACTTCATTTACGTAAATAGTACGGCTAAAATAAAATAAAAAACTAATCATGGATGTTAAAATAATCTAACGAACGACGGCTGAAAAGACAGTGACCGAAACTAGTAAAAAAAAATTCAAAATCAAAATGTTATAGTAATTATTTTCATAATCTTTTACGCCGACATTATACGGCTGGGATTTGATTTATGTAGAAGGAATTTAATTTGTTTAAAAGTATGAATATTGTTTTACTCCCTATACATGGCGTTCACACAACCAGTTCAAAAGTCGTTCTGTTAGATCCGTCAGTTGATTTTGACAGTTCGGCTGACTTCACATCGTAGAGATTTCCCTACAATTAATACCTACTTGCCTGGTTTTGAGGTTATTTCCGATTTTATAAAATGACTCCGATACTCGTATTTAGTTAAGAAAAAAGAACTTTTGTAGGAGTTATTATGATAAATGTAGACAATAAAAAACAAAGTTTGATGTGGACACAGTTTGGTACGGGATTCCATATATCCATGAACATGATCCTTTGCTGTTCACTTCCTGTTACAGAGTTACAGAGTTCATAGAATTCGTCGTCGCACTTGACACGTCTATATTCGCGCGTAGACATATTGGCAGCTTGTTTGTTTATAATTTGACATACACATTTCAATATAGAATGAAATCATAGAATTTTTTTTAAATTGATTACGATACCTATAGCATTGATTAAAGCAGAATGCAACTATAGGTTTGGCAAGGATGGCTGATGTAGGAGGCAACGATATAGGGTATTTCACCAAAAAAATCTAATTCGTCGGTCAGATACATTTTCAAAAAATAATGGACACGTATTTTGTCTTTTTTTACTTAAACAAAAGATGAAGACTATACATTGCTTCGAAAAGTCGCGTCAAGTCGTGTGACGACACAAGGTTAGTACTTTTTTACCCACAAAGTGACGTCAAAAGCGTCGACGAAAATAAAACGTTTCAAAGATCACGTTTTATTTTCGTCGATTTTTATTAATTTGATAAAACAAGTATACAATATTTTTTTTTGGTGAAATACTATTATACGGAGTACCATATTCGAAGATCTGCCAATTGCGGCCAAGAAATTCTAGGATTGATTAGGTGGGCGATGTCCCCTTGTTGTCACGACTACGACAGTCTACCCAAGTTCAAAACTGGACTTGAGTCTACACTATAAGTATGGGTGTAAGACATATAAGTGTTAGTTACCTGTGTGTGCACTTTGGGAGGCGCGTGTGGTTGCTGCGCTAAGGGCGGCGCGCGCAGCAGTAACGCTCTCAGCTCGCCGCCGCATACCACCTGGGGAATAAGCGAATATATTACTTGTTTCTGACTAAAACCTTTAAATAATACATACAAAAATATACTGTACGTTCGAAAACGAATCCGAATGCCTTCTGAGAAAGGTTAATTGTCTAAGTATGTCCAAAAGGTGGTCGTCAAACGGTGTCAGAGGCCCCTTATTTTTTTGTTGGGTGAAAAATCATCAAATAACTCAGTCAGTACTCCCTTTCGCTCTGCCTAAGAGCGGGCCCCTCCCGCTCTTAGGCAGAGCGAAAGGGAGTACTGACTAAAAACCACCCATATTCCTTCTTAGCCCTATATCCCGAGGCCGCGATAACTTGTGAGCAATCCGCAGCCCCGACGAGTCAGCCCGCAGCCCCAACAGGGTAACAAGAGGCAGTTAAGAAACTCTGACACCAGGGTGTGTGGAGATATTAGACCTTACTCCCCACACAAAATGAAGCCAAACTAGATGGAATATTACCTGAAAGTGTGGATGCAGTCGTATGGCATCATTGGTCTGTGTGAGCTCCGTTCGTCTGCCGCCTTCCTGTGGAATCTCGCCTTCCGCTCTGCAATACAAAAATTATTTGGTCCGTCAGATAGATTTCCAAAAAAATTTGGACATAATTTTTCCCCATTTTTTTTCACGAAAACAAAAAATTAAGACACTACAGTGCATCGAAAACTCGCGTGACGTCGTATTGCACGACATTTTTAACCGACTTGCAAAAAGGAGGAGGTTCTCATTTCGTCTGCATGTATTTTTTTTTTGTGTTGTTTTCGGATATCTACGGAAGCAGGCGGGGTTCATTTGAACATTAAATTATGAAATGAAAAGAAATTAGAATGGGGGGTCCATTCTATTTTCTTTTCATTTCATAATTTAATGTTCATTTAATGTTCCTGCTTCCAAGTTTTGTTTAATTTCAAATGTGCTTGTTGTTTGCTATTCAGTTTTTTTAGTCGGGTTTTTTAGTTTTTTAACCACTTTTTTTTTTATTTATGTACTAACGTTCTAGGTGCGACAGACAGCACGTAGACTTCAGCGGTCTGCTCACCGTTCTCCCGGCCCGTGTCACCATCTGAAATAACATTATTTAGTGTTACAATCGTTTCAATAATGACTCAGACTTCAGACTTTCGACTTACAGATGTACTCATAACAGCTAGGCTGAAAGTCGGTTATGGTGGCATGGATAAGTGTAGGATTTAGTAAAACGAACAGTTACTACCGCACTCACAGAGCTTAAATGATTACTTAGGCCATCACTTAGTAAAGGTTTTGACAGTTTTGTCATACAAAAGTATGTCAAATCTTTACTAAGTGACGGCATATGTAATCATTAAATATATCTCTGAGTACCGCAGTTAGTTTTGCAAAGTATCCTCTAATTAAATTAGGGTAGTTGACAAAAATAATTGTAATTAGTCCGTCAGATAAATTTCCAAAAAATATTGAACAAATAATTTTTTTTCATTGCTTCGCTCGTATTGCAGTATATTTTTGCTGGAAAGCGACGTCACAAGCCCCCACTCATGATCTTTGACGCGTTTCATCTTCGTCAATTTTTATCTACACTAAATATTATAAAGAGGAAAGATTTGTTTGTTTGTTTGTAACGAATAGGCTCCGAAACTACAGAACCGATTTGAAAAATTCTTTCACCATTGGGAAGGTACACTATCCCCGGGTGACATAGGCTACTTTTTATCCCTGTATTCGAACGGGAACGGGAACTACGCGGGTGAAACCGCGGGACGTCCGCTAGTTACTTTGATAAAACAAAAAACACGTATCCAATATTTTTCGATAATCTAACTGACGGACTGAACAAACTCACATTGTTTTTAGTCCGGAAACATACTTATTATGCAACTTGCTATATAAAATAATCTCACTTGTGTAAGTCTCATGTAATAGGAGCGAGCCTATAGCCGTCAACGGGGCACAAATCCATACTACGTGGCTGATCCTCAGAAATTATTGATGGAAAAATCGTATCGAAATATCGGAAAAGCCCTTAGGAACAGCATTCACTCTTGCGCCCATTAGACAAATGAGGCTGACAAATACAAACAAAAAGTTAATCTTAAATGACATACCTGTATTTATGACAATCGCGTCTAACTCTCTTCGTAGATCTCTAGCGCCGAGCGTTAGAACAGCGGCCAGTCTGCAAATACAAATAACAACATGTTTTTAATGTAATCACATTCACTATTTTTTAATTTAAATTTATAGCATTAAATAGGAAGAAGAAAGAAGAAGAAGAAGATTGTACAACTATCTTTGCAATGTATAAATTCAATCTCTTTAGTATTATATAGTCGCACAGCACATTGTGTGAGTACTATGTACTAGAAAGCTGTCATTCTCTGGAAACCTACAATTTTCTATTTTATATTTGACTTGGATTGCGATTGAGTGTGTCATGCTCACTTAAATGTCTCGCTGATGGTGGCGGGTGTGTCGGGTCATTTCGTTCCCTTTAAAATGGTTGAGTGGAATGGTGCTGATCCATGCGTCATGCTCGTGAACGGGTGCTGTCAGTTGTGACTGGTCACCTCTTAGTTGCCACGGCTTGTTTGAATTATTATGTTATTTTTGAATCGTCGTTTCGGCTTTACTGTCGTCACTTATCGTGCACATCTTGCTACATCGTTCTCACATGATTATATACCATCTCAATATGAATTATGTAACCAAAGTTTTGTAACAATATTATGATTTATAAGAGTGTCCATGAAGTTTCTTGCCATTCTTCTCATGAGACCAACGCTTTGGAATCGGCAACTACAGTACACTGACAGTTATTATGCCTTGTGAGTGGGACTGTAGCTTAGTTTATTAGTTTATTAAAATTTAGTATTTGTTTGACTATTTAAAAGAGCATGTAACTGGCCAACTTGAAATAAATGATTATGATTTGATTTGATTTGATTTGACATCACGGGAGCTGATGGAGGCTACTAAAAGTGCCAAACTTGTTGCCAAATTTTGGTCCGCCTCAATTTAAATTGTCATCGACACTCTAAAGCCGGTTTTTGACTATGTGATATATATTACATCTTGAGAAATAATATTTTATCGCTCGTCATACATATTTCAAAGTCCAGACTTCTTTGGGCTTCATTGTCTCGGCGCTTTTCTTGTGATCGCCACTGTTGATTCTGGCTTACAGGAGTTACAGTGGTTTGGGAATAGTGTGGCGGGCTTGTCCCAATAAAAAAAAAACATTACACACGTGGAGTTGCTATTATAGAACATACCTGTCATCACTAACTCTCCGGTACGCCGTACAGACGCAGGCGGGGCGGCGCCACCGGCGACGTCGACACGCGCACTCGCGGCCGCTCCATCTGAACGTACGGGGCAAGAGTTTATACGACAATTATGTTCGTTAAATGAAAAGATACGAGGGGTAAAATATTACAATAATAAGTTAAAAAATAAACGAAAACAGTAAGTTATTTTGTCTAAAATATTTCATCACCAATGCTCTTAGAACAGTGCATTTTTTTGTAAAAAAAATCTATTTTTAGTACCCAAATTTAACCACCCCGCTCTGGAGTCATGGGGTCGTTTAAGGCCCATTCCCTTTCATATGTTGTGAATTGTTGATGGGACGACCATAGCTCTCAATCTCACCAATGGGGTCTAGCTATTTTGAAATATAATACTCGTATGACACTGGGCTGGCCACATCTGCCGGATGAAACTGCACAACTGCTGTGGGCCCGAATATGAAAAACTGGAGCCCTGACACAGAAAGACAGGACAAACCTGCAGTCGCTTATGAGTGACTCAAAGCTCTACGGCCATAATAAATACAATTTACCTGTCAGTGACAGCGCTAACATATCGATGCACACTGCTAGGTGACTCCGCGTACCGGCGTCGCTCCCACGCACCGCAACCGCACGTGCATTCGCCGCCTAACAACAAAACGACATCATGATTTAGAATTATTCATTTTTAACCGACTTCAAGAATGAGAAGGTTCTCAATTCGTTAGAAAAAAATCCTGTCGAGGAGCTCATGGCTAAATCGGCAGCCACTCCAATCGATCTCTAATTTAAACCGTACTTCGCTTGCATAGGTTGGTCCATGGACGCCTTTTTTTCCCCAAAAAGGATGAAGGGCTTTTAATAAAATATACGTCTTTAAATTCCTCTAAATGTTCTATACAGGGTGTCCCAGAACTCAACGTCAAGCCGAAACGGGGTGACAGGATTGATCATAACCATCACGAGAAAAATCTGAAAAAAAATCTATCCCATGCAGTTTGAAAATTATGAGCATTTTAAGAAAAACCTAGATATTTATATTTTGTATTTTTTATTCTTTTTTATTTTTGTTCATTTGAGCTTTGGAAACGTAATCCTAAATAACATTTCTAGAATCCGTCGACTTTGACAGGCCCGTCAAAGTCGACGAATCTTGAAAATTTAAACTCGTAGTTTAACAAATAGTCTCTATTCTCGGAAACTTGAGGCAATTGTATCGTTAATTTTTATCGGGATTCTAGAAATGTTATTTAGGATTACGTTTCCAAAGCTTTTTTTTTTCAGATTTTCTCGTGATGGTTATGATCAATCCTGTCACCCGATTTCGGCTTGACGTTGAGTTGTGGGACACCCTGTATAAATAACTGAAATAATTTTGTTCTATCTATGTCTATTCAACAGTCATGTTTTAGCTGGATAGAAAGTACTCACTCTTCCTAGACGTCTGCTGACCCATCTTCAGTTTAATGTCGGTGTCTCAACTTGCACATGCAAAGTTCGTCCAGCGAACTACCATCTGGAAATGCAACAATACATACACTTTAATATTACTGTTTTTTAGCTCAGTCTTACAATCATGTGTTATTCAGTCTAGTCAAAAAGTAAGATGGCTGGAAGAGTAGAGAACAACCAAAGAAACGGTGGATGGAGTGTGTGATGGATGATGTGGTTAGAATAGAGGTGACTGCTGGAGAACGAGTAGGTAATAGAGAAATAAGGACAACCATTTGGTTTAGACACAGTATGGCAAGACTCATCATTCTCCTTGCTTTATCCCAATTAATTTTAATTGGGATAAAGGATAAAGCAAGGAGAATGATGAGTCTTGCCACAGAGCAGTGTTATCCAATCACTGAGTTGTAAAGGCCAGATAGGCAGTCATCATCACCATCATCAACAGACTCACAAGAGTGAACAGTTATCGTGTTGCAACACAAATTGTGGCTCAGGTAGCAGCATAGGTAAGGTCAAGAGTAGGCCCATTTAGCAATAAAAAAAAGTTTCTGTTAACATTATTAAATGCTCAACTTCACCAGTAGCTGCTAATCTAGATATTTTATTTTATTTTATTTTATTAATTTGCTCAGTTTATAGTAATAGGTTACATGTCATAGGGGTATTGCTAGTAACATAAACAACTGGCAAAGCAGTTGTAAACAATGATACCTATTACTCACCCGAGAACTACTTAACATGCTCAATTGTATGTTTTCCATGCATTTACATTACAATACGAATTGCGTATGCTACTCACATTAAAGTCTCTAACACCGACCCCGCATTGCACATCTAGCTATAAGTTTCCAGTATAATATGGCCTAGCTTTGTATAGATTTTACATACAATGAGAGATTCACATGAATTTTATATAGCTTGATTAGTCTCCATGTGCACATACACTCATTTAAATCAACCATGTGATTAAACCAAGTGTCTGTACTTAGGTGCATCACACAGAATGGTACAGAAGGCACACATGCTGAGACACATACAACCAAGTAGACTGATGGGCAAATGCTTTTTAACCTTATTGCTAAGGATGAGAATGAAAAGTGGCAGACTGTCAGTAAACTAAGCAGTAGATCCGAACAAACCCTTAACGAAACCGGGAACCAAGCATTCATACATCATACTGATTAACTTTTCAGGGTGAAAAATTGCAGTGTATGCTAGGAATCAATATAACCCACTAAACTCATTGTGATAATGGATGCATTGAACAGGGGATAGGACAAAAAAAGAAAAACGTCCGTCAGACAGATTTCCAAAAAATATTGAAAACATATTTTTTTTCGCATAAACAAAAAATAAAGACAATACAGTGCTTTGAAAAGTAGTGAACTCCTCGAAAACGTCACAAGTCAGTACATTTTTTACCTACTAAAGACGCCCCAACCATGATCTTTGACGAGTTTTATCTTCGTAAATTTTTATTAATTTGATAAAACAAAAAACACGTATCCAATATTTTTCGATAATCTAACTGGCGGACTAATTAGAATCAAGTTATTTAAGGGTTTCCAGCTATGGTCCAAAGCAATTTAATGATTAATTATAACTATGTGTGGATGCGTACATGGGTGTGCCTTGAGAGCATCAACGGCCAGCCCTTAAGGCAAACAGACAGTTTAGAAACCTTTACATCATGAAGAGTAGTAAGCTATAAGGGAAAACGAAGCTTATAAGCTTGTTTATAAGTACCATCAGGTCCAAAGCGTTAGTCAGATTTGTTAATCATTTTTCTATTTGCACATGCAGTGATGTGTCATGCCATCTTTATACAATCATCCAATTGAGGCTAATCTTATCCTTTTCAATTGGAACATACAATTGTTGGTGTTCAACAATGTTGTGGCCAAATGATTACTGTGTGATGTTCAGCTCAGCTGCATTTGGTTCGACTAAGTCAACCCCAACATGGTTGGGAAAGGTTAGGCAGATGAAGAATAAATAAAAGTAATTCTATATTTACAACAACATCATTAATTTCAACATGTTTCTAGTTGGAATATTACAAAAAAGATTTTATCAACATATCAATCTGTAATTTTATAACTCAAGAACGGGCTCACCTATCCAAACCAAACGTTTAGGCTTTGTTCAAACTATTTAGTAGGTAGATGGTTCATGTGAAGTTTGCACAAAATTGGTCGAGTGGTTCTTCATTTATCACACTTTGTTTGTAACAAATGAATTCAATAAATGGCGGATCGAACCCGCTGCCAGGTCCGCTAGTTATTAATGAAATTGTAGTGTAGTTTACAAAAAAATAAGAAATGCCCTTGGAATGTGGTGGTGCAGCAACAATATGCATGTTCATTTCTAGTATTGAGCCCTCTGTGTCTATCAATATCGTGGTCTCACTGAGTCACCCATTACCCTTAATTGGGCAGACACTTTAATTGACTTTAATTGTGACAATTTGTTGTCATGCTTTGGAATTAATGTTGTTAATATGTGTCACATGGTTTGCCTTTGTGGGGTAGACTGAAGTCCGAGTAGTAAGGTTATGAGATTAGCAAGAAGAATTGGAACAAAAAGTAACCAATTGATGGTAATATGCTTTGTTCCCTTTTACATGGTACTGAATCACACTTCATTTTTTTTTGGGCGTGTGGACAATCGTCAAATAACCCCTCCCGCCCATGGGTAGAGCGAAAGAGGACGAGAACATGGTGGAGCTCCTTTATATTTTTATTCCTTTTATAGGGTATGGTCTGTCTCTCCCTCCACCTACTCGCTGCCCTCACAGTCACGATGAGTAGACGCGAACCAGAGAGCAGCAAGTAGGTTTTCTTTCTCCGAAAGCACACCTCCCGAGAACCCGAACACTGTTCATGTCTCTGGGCGGTGCGCTCTCTCACACTTGGACCTTTCATAAGTATATCTACCTGCAGCGCTCCAAGGATCATTGAGACACACAAGTCCCACCACAATGGCAACTTGGGGACACTCCGGTGAGGTTGGGTACACCTCTGCCTCACCCTTTGGGACGAATATTTTTTTTTTTTTTATTAATTATTATTGGAATCAAATATAACAGCTAACAACTTAGGAGCCAGTAATATTAATGACAATAATATCCGTGGTGCTAGGCAACTGGGCTTATCCCAGTAGTATACATCCCTGTGTGCCTATGCCTATTGGCCTTTTTCTATTCTGTCTCCTGCTGATATGGTGGGAAGTGGAAATTATGCTTTTTCTACTCCTCCACTATTCTGTTCTGATTAATTTCTTTGCGGAATTCAAGACAGTTAAACCACTTCCCTGGGACTTCGTCGAACTTCATTGTCTTGGCACTTTTCTTGTGGTTGCCACTGTTGATTCTGGCTTACAGGAGTTCCAGTGGTTTGGGAATAGTGTGGAGGGCTTGTCACCTTTTGAGAATTACAGATGTAATGTTATGTGTCAGGAACAACTTGCCATTCCCACAATAATTGAGGAAATTTGAGGAAAAAATAAAACGGAACTAACCCGCTCATAGTCCGAAGACGGATTGCAGATAAAACTAATAGAAAAATATAAATAAATAAAAATATATGAATTGTCAGGACGAAGTTGACCAAAGTATAGGAAGATAAATACCTTTTAAGTTATGTTAACCACATAAATATTTCTTATAAACTTTGTGAGGAAACTATGCATGTCTGAAAGATATTTCTGGATGACATTGTAAAGCCCAGAAACTCATGGGCAGCATAAAAACTCTGGGCACCAGAGTAGCACTAAAGTTACTAAAGTACTTTTTGCTCCATCCACATTCATAAATGCAGTCTTATCTGCATACTGGTTGAGGCATCAGACCTATCTGAAGAACATCACCAATATGACGTACAAAATAACATTATTGAGTACCAAATATATATAGAACTTGCTAGAAGAGGATTCAGCACAAAACCCTACGGACCCGAACCCATTGTGCCCATCCCTTTCAAGCAGCTAAGAAGCTGGTTAAAAGACCACACTCGTATACAAGCAGAGGAATGGTGGGCCTTGACACCAGGATGTAGGCAAGCCAAGGATGCTATGCCATCCCTGGATACAATGCTGACCAAGCGTCTTCTGCGCCTGGACAGAGACAGCCTGTGTCTGGTGGCGGGGACCATCACTGGACACTGTTCACTGTATAAACACTTCCACAACCTAGGTATCACTGACAGCCCCGTGTGCAGAGCATGCATGGAGGCAAAGAAAACGGTGGCGCATGTGCTCCTTGAGTGCACAGGCGTTACCAAGATTCGTGAGGAGACCCTTGGGACACCAAGATCCCTTGCGGATGCCCTGAGGAGACCGGGAAGTCTGACCTGCTTCTGGAGGGAGGTGGGCTGGTTGGAGTAATCGGCCACCATGGCTCACGCACAATGGTCCACTTCAAGGACTAACTGCGGAAACCTGAACCCCATAAAGAAGAAAGAAGTACCAAATATCATTACATAGTATAAAACACGATTTCTCTGTCCCTATATCCCTATGTATGCTTAAAATTACGCGACGGATTTTGATGCGGTTTTTTTTTAATAGATAGAGTGATTCAAGAGGAAGGTTTTAGTATCTTTTAGGCACCCGTGCGAAGCCAGGGCAGGCAACTAGTTACTGTATATAATAGAATGTTCACTTTTCAAACTTGACTGACTAAACTGCCTGGATAAAGCAGGAAACACAATAAATAAAAAATACTGAAACTTTTTCGAGGGTCAGGAAGACTAAAGAAAAGATGGATGGAGTGTGTGAGGAATGATATGAAGGAAAAAGGAGTAAATGTAAGCGTTACTTTTGATGGAGCCGACCCCAAGTAAACATGAGGCATCGAGGGCTGCGGGTTGTTCGAAAGAGATACCGCGGCCTCGACATAAAGGGCTAAAAAGGAACATGGGAGGTTTTTAGTCAGTAGAAGTCTGACACTCCCTTCCGCTCTGCCCAGAGCGGGAGGGGTTGTTTGATAACTTCCCACCTCCAAAAAAAAAATCCCACCTACCAAAATAAAAAAAGGGCAGGATGATGACTGACACTTTCCAGGAATGTGGTTTCAAGAATGATGCTAGGAATTTAGGTTGCAATTTCAAGTGCTTAATATTAGTCACACAAGTAACTTATCAATAAAACTACAATACCCCAAAAAAGTTTAGAACAATGAGATTTTTTTAACACAAATCCTCTGCTACAAAATTTTTTCTCACGTTTTTTTTATAAACTTGATGTAAACTTGGACAGGTTTCAACAAGTTCATTAACCCTTTTCGACCTCTTTTCAAAGACAGTTAAAATAAATCTCCAAGACATAGTGCAGCTATTTAAAGTAACAACAAAACGTGTAATGCGAATGGTAGACTGCTAGAATAAAGAAATATACAAAATAATCAAAATAAAAGGTAACATTCCGCCATCTTGAAATTGTGCAGTAAAAGAAAATAACGTGTGAATAAAGCTGTTTTTTATGGTGAAATACTCACGTCTATATTTATTTGAAAGGGTTACTTCGATGTTTGTAATCTTTTGTGAAATATTACTCTAACAAATCACAAAGAATCGAAGCTCGTTCGTACATTATCATCAATTCATCACACTTCACGTTCACTCCATGATCCAAAGTCAATCACAGAAACACGAATATATTAAAGAAAAAGGGACGCGTGAATTATTTACACATTTACAAACATAATTAATAACTTCTCACTGAAATTAGCACAACAAAATACGCAGTTCTCGTCAGGTGTCTGACATCGTCTGACATTTTTGTTTGATTTCATTCCGTTTCTCGGTACAATCACATTGATTGGATAACACATTTTTAACCTCTTCATTTTTTCATCTTAATACTGTAGATTATTATTATGTTCAAAATTTGTTTGAATATTTCAAAAACTAAAGCTTGATGGTCTGAAGCAGTAATGCAATTTTTATATTATCAAACAACTTGGCATTTGCAAAAGCATTCTCAATGTTAAACGGAACGGCACACTTTTGCTTATCTAACAGAAGACTTGGTAAGCAAAGGAAAATACACATTACGCCTATTGGAAGCATAGAGTAGTAATAAAATTGGTGGTAGTTTACAAAGATGTACAGCGCATCAAACTTATTTCCCAATCAACCTTGAATCTAAAGTTGAAAACATATTACAGTTACTTAATGTGCTGCGTCTCAGGTACATTGTGCAGCACTCAAAATCGATAGAGCAAGCAACCCTTTGCCTAGTCGTGCCTAATATCACCTTCATCGTGCCATATCGCTAGTAAGTGTGATTTTTTTGCGTTATTCCTGCTGCCTTGTCGCTAACGCGACTGCTGAGCATGAAGTCCTGGGTTCGATTTCCGGTTTTGGCAAAGCGTTATTGAGTTTTTCCATCAAGAATTTATTCATTGCAGCCAAGGAGTATGGAATTGCGCCCGGTTGATGGCAAGATGCTCACCCCTTGTTACATAGGACTTCACATAACCGGCGAAATGTGGGTTTACTAATGTGTACACCTCCGCCAAACCCTTCAGGAATTATAGTCATGATGTGGTGTTATGTTCTGCTGATTTCTTTGATTTTCACCGTTTCTCAGTCGTAGTTTGTGGTTTCGATTTTCCTTGTTTTATCGTATTTTTTCTTGTACGCAACACTAAATATAGGACCCATAGACAACAAAATAAACTTTTTTTGTTTCAAAGCAGCGAAGTCGCCATCTTGTTGGATGTTAAAAATTATTGGAAAAATTGAAGAATTTTCTCTTAATTTAATTTGTTTTCGTGTTATATGTGTTGTAATCGGAAATGTCTAAGCGCCGCATCGAAGTGATGGACCCCTTTATTAAAAAGAAAAGGTTAGTAACACGTTTTCAAGCGTTGTTGTGCCATGCTTTAATTCATCGTTTACTTGCCTTTGTTTTCCGTATTTAATTTAATTATCAGTTGAAATAGTGATACACGTTATTTTACGGGCTATATCTTCGTATTTTTGTCTGCTGAAAGACAAAACCAAGGTTCTAAAAATCATCTTTCAGTGCCATAGGTACATACATTTTGATTACCATTTCCTTATTATTGTAGTCTCACCGGTTTGCATGCTTTGCTTTTCGTCATGTTATTATTATTTTAGTCTTATATTGTTAGGTTAATCATAATAAAATAGTGCGTAGACGTTGTCTTATCAAAAATTCAGATACCTTTTTTGCAAAGCAATGTAGCAACTCCCGAAAGTTTCAAAGCGCATGTCTAAATTTCGGAGTACGCCATCGGTCATAAGCCCGTTTTTCTATATCCGCTAAACAATAATTAACGTAATAACAGTTGATGTTCCAAAATCGGGAGTATAAACAAGTAAAATAACATACTTAATTGATGGAATAGATAAAAATCATTGCATATTATTTGTGTAACTACAGTAATCAAAATCGTTGCGTATTTGAACAATACGCAATGATTTTCTTTATCAGGATACTTACGTGTAACCAAAGAGTCACTCCTAACTAGTCAGCCAGTTTAGTGTTTACCATTAATGTACATAGTTGTGGTTCATGTTTATGTTGTAACATTACCTGAATTATTTGTGATATTTCTTAATGGATTCTCAGCACCTAAGGTAAGTACTTACAACTGGTATGCTTGTTAAGCCAGATAAAATACTTGGGAAGCAAACACAACAATTGGAATAGATTTTAGTTTACACAAGTATTTTTTTTTGTATTGATTTTCTTAAGAATCAAGTTTTCTATAAACTTAAGACTCAATAATATTAATGATAATATTATCTATGGTGCTAGGCAACTAGGCTTTGTCTCTATTGACCTTGTTCCTTTCTGTTTCTTGCTTTATACTAAACAGTTCACATATTTTCTTACTCAGAAAATAAGTAATTAATAGGGGTCCTGTGATCTTCATAAGTGAATGTATGAATGATTTAATTACTTAACCTTTTGTGTGCTGGAACGTAGATCCACGTGAGACATAATGGCTTTTTAATTGTGTCTAAATACTCTGCATACGAAAGGTTACACTTTTTTTAAAAACTACGTAGCAATATACCTAATAGTGCAACTATTTTGCTTTACTTATTTTCAAGTCCTAATATTTATGTATCCCCTTAAACTGGGTAAGAGATTTAATCTGTATGTCTGTACTTTTTGGTTTGTTTGGCTATAGGATGTCTCTCAACTCAGTGTGCCTTTTGGCAAAGGCCTCCTCCATTTGGGTCCCACAGTAAGCTTCAGCTCGTCTTCCCAGCGCATTTTGCCATTAACTGGACACAATAGGACTAAATAAGGCATTAAGTCTGCCTTTGTAAAGTTTGATTACAAGTGCATAAAGTTTTAATAAACAAAAATCCTCTGTTTCCATTGTCATTAATTTGTTTTAAATAGGCTTTTTTGAAGTGCGTATCGCTTATTGTCGGAAGTATTTGTTATAAAAAACGACACAACCGGAAAGGTGCATTTTTTGTGAAATAAAATATTTTGATTTTTATCTGCCACTAGCTGATGCCTACGGCTTCGCTCGCGTGAATGTCGGAACTAGTCAAATTATATACTTAATCCTTCCTCGGGAGCCAGTCACCAGAAGTTTTTGAGTTTATCGCAAACAGACAGACAGATGTGGCGGAGGACTTTATTTTATAATATGTAGGATATAACACACACAGCAGACGACACAAAAAAATATAACAATGGTCGGAAGTATCAAAATAGGAAATAAACGCAAGTAAAATAACAAATATATATTAGTTGATTTATCTATTTACCTACAAATATAACAAAAACAAATTATACAATGAAATGCAATGATTTTTGAAAAATCATTGCATTTTGTTGTGTAAGTTGTTTAAAAAACGCAATGATTTTGTTTTTTGTTCCGGTAGCTTAAACAAAGAAAAGGGAAAGCCTTCGCAAACTCAATAACATAACATCACGCCTGTAATTTTTTGTTTATTTATTTGAGAAAACATATTATTATTATTAATGCACTATATGACCTAAAATATTTGTTCTAAAATTATTATTTCTAAATTTTCTAGCAGAGACAAAGAAGAAATCGATATCTTCAAAGATTGCATTGTATTGATTGGTAAGGCGTGTAATCCTGAAGAGTAAAGCTGACGTGTACCTATAAGTCCGGAACAGGGGTCGAGGCTATTGCCATCAAACAGGCAAAAATCTATACTAAATTGCTGGAAAAACAGAGGATCTGTCCATCAATTGCGCTTGTGGCCACTAGACCATCGAATTCTAATCATTATATCATTTGTCCTCAGGGAAGAGAAGGCAGCTGCTGCAGCCAAGTCAGGTGCCAGCGGTGAGACGTCTGACACTGCGCTCGCTACTCTCGCCTCCACCATGCCCCCCACTGCCACTAGCACGGCCGGGATTAACCCGTTTACTGGTAAGTACATTGAAGACTTGTGATATGTAAAGAGAACGCAGCCGCTGCAGCCAAGACGTCTGACACTGCGCTCGCTACTCTCGCTCAACCCATAACTGGGCTGACATATCATAACTTCACGCCTCTAATCACCGATTAGCTAGGCAGAGTTATGTTTAAGTCCCATGTAATGTTTAGAAGAGAAGGACAAGACACAACTACTATGTGTGAACTCAAAAAGTCAAAATAAAACTCATTTATTCAAACTAGTCTGATAATCAGCACTTTTCGAACGTCAAAATTTACTTAATTACAAGAGACAGTCCCCCAAAACGCCCACCCTTCGACTGTGTCACACATCTGCTAAGGTTTAAATTAAACGCTAGTATCCTAACACTTACAGATACTCAAAGCTTGACTCATACATAAGATGTAATTGAAAGAGTAAACACGGGTTTTCCCCTCAACATATTATTTGTTAATGGAAGAAAAACAGACTCCCCGAACGTTAGGCAGAAGTGTAACCAAATACTACGCCCAAAAAATATTGTTCTAGTCTAGTCTAGAGGCATTGTTCAAGAAGAAGAAAGGTGGAGACATTTATATGGAGAATTCGCAGTACATATTCTCTTTTAATACAATTTTCACAGTCGGTGAAACTATAATTGTAAGAGACTATTCACAGTTTCACACGGCATATTTTTTCGACCCAGAGTGCGCGCGTTTCCGAGCTTTAAACGATATTTAGTCGTAGACTCGTAAACCTTAAATAGGGGATCGGACTGAGTCAAAAAACAATGATTCTAATTAGTCCGTCAGTTAGATTATCGAAAAATATTGGATACGTGTTTGTGTGTGAGTGTGTATGTTTGTTACTTCTTCACGCAAAAACTACTGAACGGATTTAGATAAAATGTTGTACACATATAGTTTATAACCTGGATTAACACATAGGATAGTTTTTTATCTAGACTTTATTTTCCCGTGGGATATTTTTCGAGTTGTAGTGGGTGAAGCCGCTGGCAACAGCTAGTTGACTATATTTCTCAATATCGTTTTCCTTATTGTTTCTACATTTATAATAATCAAACACTTTATTGTCCACAGGCCTCCCCCACTCGCAGCGTTACCACGAACTCCTCCGCCGTCGCTTAGGCCTCCCCGTTTGGGAATACAAAAACGATTTCATGAGACTCCTCAACACTCACCAATGTGTGGTCCTCGTCGGAGAAACCGGCTCCGGAAAGACCACACAAATACCCCAATGGTCCGTCGAATTCGCTGCCGTAACCGCGGGCAAATCCAAAGGAGTTGCTTGTACACAACCTAGAAGAGTAGCGGCCATGTCTGTAGCCCAGAGGGTGGCAGAAGAAATGGATGTAGCTTTGGGACAGCAAGTCGGTTACAGCATTCGTTTTGAAGACTGCTCTGGACCACAAACTATCTTAAAATACATGACAGATGGTATGTTGCTACGAGAAGCGATGTCAGACCCAATGCTTGAACAATACAGAGTCATACTCCTCGATGAGGCTCACGAAAGGACTTTGGCGACAGATATTCTGATGGGTGTGTTAAAGGAGGTCATAAAACAAAGATCGGACCTTAAACTAGTAATCATGTCAGCTACTTTAGATGCTGGAAAGTTTCAACAGTACTTCGATAATGCACCGCTTATGAATGTCCCCGGTAGGACGCATCCAGTCGAAATATTTTACACACCACAGCCAGAAAGAGATTATTTGGAAGCAGCCATTCGAACAGTTATACAAATCCACATTTGTGAGGAAATCTCAGGAGATATCCTCCTATTTTTAACCGGTCAAGAAGAAATTGAAGACGCATGTAAAAGAATTAAGCGAGAAATTGACAACTTAGGTCCAGATGCGGGCGAATTGAAGTGCATACCCTTATATTCGACCCTACCTCCGAATTTACAACAGAGAATTTTCGAGCCGGCGCCACCGAATCGAGCAAACGGGGCTATAGGTCGAAAAGTGGTTGTTTCGACGAATATTGCCGAAACTTCGTTGACTATTGACGGTGTAGTATTCGTTATAGACCCAGGCTTCGCCAAGCAGAAAGTGTATAATCCAAGAATTCGTGTGGAATCTTTACTCGTGTCTCCTATCAGCAAGGCGTCAGCCCAACAAAGGGCAGGCAGGGCTGGTAGAACAAGGCCAGGGAAATGCTTTAGACTGTACACGGAGAAGGCTTACAAGAATGAAATGCAGGATAATACTTACCCGGAGATTCTAAGGTTGGTCATTGGTGGTATTCGAGTTGTTATTTATTATTTAGTTTTAAGAGTTTTGGCTGAAGTATCAATGACTGGCTTTGTTGGTCTATTCCCAGGTAGGGAATTGTCTTTTGATTATTGTGGCCAGCGGGTGAAACTCATGTGAAATTCACATAATTATGTGACATCTGAAATGGTAAATATTAGAGCTTCTTCACATGATACTATAAAAACATAATATATGTTTTGAACGATTTTATTTGCGTTATAAACACCCAAATGCTCAAAATTTTGCATAACTGTGAGCTTTTATATGTTTAAAAATTGTTTAAACATGCACAAAGCCATGACAAGATTCTAAATATGGTCAGGTTTCGTAGAAGTTACAAAATTCAAAATTATGTCTTAATTGAACAGACGACACGGTTGGTGCAGTGGCTGAGCGATTGGCTACTGCGCTACGTGTCGCGGGTTCGATCCCCGCACGGAACAAACGGAACGTTCCTGGTTGGGTGTCTGGGTTTTATAGAGATTACAAAATTCAAAATTTTATTTCAAGATTTTGTCTTTAAATTGAACAGACAACACGGTTGGTGCAGTGGGTGAGGGATTGGCTACTGCACTACGTCGCGGGTTCGACCCCCGGGAACAAACAGAACCGGGTCTGGGTTTTTGTGTATGTGAGTTTAACTGCCGTACTCAGAGATACTTTATGATTACTTAAGCCGTCAAATTTTAATTTATTATAAATAATTTCATTTAAAATAAAATTTAATAAAATTTTATATTATTTTATAAAAAAAAATTCGTAAAGGTTTGACATATTTTTGTATGACAAAACTGTCAAAACCATTACTAAGTGATGGCCTAAGTAATCATTAAAGCTCTCTCAGTGCAGCAGTAAATGTTTTTAATAGCAAGCACGATATAGGATGAATTCCTAGTGTGGGGCAACATTAAGACATAACATGGCGCCTGTTACCCCGTTAGTCTGCCTAACGGGGTAACAGGCGCCATGTTATGTTGTACGTAACAGTACAGCTCGTTAACCATTATAGTGGTCGCAAGACATCCGAGTTTTATTGGGTTTTTTGCCTGAATTTGAGCCCGGCTGATGGCAATAGGATTGTATAACTGCCGAAAAAAAATAAAGACCTTCCATTTATAGAGTCGAACCCTGAACCGTGAATGACAGAAAATGCAGTGAATCTGTGAGCTAACACAACGCCCAATTGTTGACGTTGCAGATCAAACTTAGGGTCTGTAGTTTTGCAGCTGAAAAAGCTTGGCATCGATGATCTGGTGCACTTTGACTTCATGGACCCACCGGCCCCGGAGACGCTGATGAGGGCTTTAGAGCTTCTCAATTATTTGGCTGCTTTGGGTAAGTGCTTTTTGACTTTTTTTTTTTTCTTAGACTTTTATCATCCGATTTAGTAATGTGTGTAACTTACCCTTAACGAAGCCAATAGGCACCTGGTTCTCCCCGTCATTAGGATATAAGAATGCTTATGTTCTAGAATCTAGACCATTCCTAGTCTTTTTTAAATGTTTATAACGGGACTGTGAGCAAGCATGAGTAACAAGGTTCGATTCAATATGAGAAAACATTTAGATAACGGAAGTTGTGTCATCTAATTTTTCGGTAATCATCACTAAACCTACACATGTGTGAAGGTGTAACTCTAAGCTTGTTAAATTGGTATTTAACAAGGTTGTGTACTACACAAACCGTGTTGTGAAATACACAAACTATGTTGTGTAATACACAAACCATGTTGTGAAAGACACAAACTATGTCCTATCCTGCCCTGTGGCCCTTATAATGCAGCTGTCATAGTCGTAGCAAAGTTTTAGACCATACCTAGTCATTTTTAAATGTTTATAAACTAGCTGATGCCCGCGGCTTCGCCCGCGTGTAAGTCGGAACTTGACAAATTATATACTAAAACCTTTCTCGAGAACCACTTTATCCATTGGTGAAAACAGTATGAAATTCGGTGCAGTAGTTTTTGAGTTTATCACGAACAGACAGACAGACGCGGCAGAGGACTTGGTTTTTTTCGATTCCCGCACATGTCAAATAATGGTATGATCCACAGTAACAAGTAGTTGTTCCGGGTCTGGATGTTTGTGTTTGTGAGGTAAAATGTTTGTAAAGACACAGGAGGAATAGGGGATCGGACTGAGTCAAAAAAGTATGATTCTAATTAGTCCGTCAGTTAGATTTTCGAAAAATATTGGATACGTGTTTTTTGTTTTATCAAAATAACAAATATTGACGAAGGTAAGACGCGTCATAGATCGTGGGGGTTGTGACGTCATCTGTAGGTAAAAATTGTACTTAACATGTGACGTTTTCGAGGAGTTCACGAGTTTTCGAAGCACTGTACTGTCTTCATTTTTTGTTTATGTGATAAAATAAAAAATACGTGTCCAATATTATTTGGAAATATCTATCTTGACGGACTAATTCGTTTTTTTTTTGTCCGATCCCCTATTCTTAGTTCCTAGTGTAATGCAACGGTTTTTTTTTTTAAATTAATTAAATTAACATCGAAAGGACGCGATGTCGAGTAAAAGATGAAAACAATATTTATAAGTCACAGAGACTTGACCTGCATATAAAAAGTACAAACACAAACGAGGTGGATGACGACTATTTAACTGTTACTGCACGAAGATAGATTACATGCTTCTTCTAGTGGTCGCTAACGGGACTGTGAGCATGCATGAGTAACAAGGTTCGATTCCTAGATCAGTCTATTATTGAGTTTTTCCATCAAGAATGTCTAAGTAAACAGCCACGCAGCGCAGATTTGTCCACCTCTGGTTACAGTTAGCAGCACGAATATGTATACACTTAGCAACGTTTGGAAGCAATTTTGGACTTGTGTATTGATTTAATTTTCATGTTCGTAACGAAATTTTGGATCCCATGTTATTATAAAGAGCAGAGCGAGCGCTGTGGTGGCCCAGTGGTGGCTGCCCCGATTTACGAACAATTGGTCGTGGGTTCTTTTTTAATTTATTTCATCACCACTGCTCTCAAAAACGGTAAGGAAAACATTGTGAGGAAACCGGCATGTCTTAGAACCAAAAATTCTATGCAATGTGACGTCTACCAATCCGCACTGGGCCGGCGTGGTTGATCATAGCCCATACCTCTCCTTGAGAGGAGGCCTGAGTCCCTGCAGTGGGAACAATATAGCTAACATTGCGAAGTGTATACATATTTTTGCTCGTAACTCTGCCTAACCCGTCGGGGATTACAAGCGCGATGTTATGTTTAGAAACTTAACGTCTTCCTATGAAAGTTATACTAAAACCCGTCCTTATAATTTACAGATGACGACGGCAACCTGACAGACTTGGGGGCTGTAATGGCGGAGTTTCCCCTCGACCCTCAACTCGCCAAGATGCTGATCGCAAGCTGCAACCACAACTGCTCCAACGAGATCCTCTCCATCACTGCTATGCTGTCAGGTGAGTCATTGCTGGGGAGTTACCTTGATGTAACACTTAATCAGTGTCACATCCTCAACCAGATGTCAGACAACATATTTGTCATCGGGGGGGAAATCTGGATCACAAGAAAAGAGAGGCTTATGCCCAATGATGAGTAATTTCAGGTTGAGTTGATGATAATGATTACGTAGGCCATCACTTACTAAAAGTTAAGACAGTTTTGTCATACAAAAGTATGTCAAACTTTTACTAAGTGCCGGCTTAAGTAATAATTAAATATCTCTGAGTACCGCAGTTAGACCGGTTTGACATTTAGGCAATTTTAGCAGCGCGACAGTCGTGCGACTAAACGAGTACTGACAATCATGGCTGTTCCTATAATGTTAAGGAATATACTTCTGCCCCGCTACTGTCACACTCCTAACGTGAAAGCGTCCTTAATCTGTTGCACGATCATCATCATCATCATCACCATTTCAGCCTTAAGACGTCCACTGCTGGACATAGGCTTCCCCCTAGTGTCGCCACATTAACCGGTCCCGTGCGTCTCGCATCCAGCGGATTCCCGCAACCTTCACCAGGTCATCGGTCCACCTAGTGGGAGATTCAACGCAACGTCTTCTGATTTGCGGTCGCCACTCGTTCTAGAAAATAGTTGCCATCGGGCGACAATTCTGGATAGGACAGAGGACATTGGGATAAGAAAAGTGAGGCCTATATGCTGCAGTAAGCGAATTCAGGCTGCGGATGATGATGATGAATCCTTAATCTGTTGCATATGAGAAAACATTTAGATAACGGAAGTTGTGTCATCTAATTTTTCGGTTATCATCACTAAACCTACACATGTGTGAAGGTGTAACTCTTAGCTTGTTAAATTAGTATTTAACAAGGTTGTGTACTACAAAAACCGTGTTGTGAAATACACAAACAATGTTGTGTAATACACAAACCATGTTGTGAAACACACAAACTATGTCCTATCCTGCCCTGTGGCCCTTATAATGCAGCTGTCGTAGTAGTAGCAAAGTTTTAGGTTATTTTATTTAAATTGTATCAAGTATTTGGGTTTCGCAGTTCAGTGTTATTGGGGTTTTCCATTAAGAATAACTCGGTAGCCGTAGCTGTTAGTCTCGGCTGCCATATAATGGGTGTAAAAGTACCCTTAACGCAAACGAAAGGCACTTATTCTCCCCACCACTGCGATCATTTCTTTGTTCTAGACCATACCTGGGAACCCCCTAGTTACGGAGAAATTGGGGGTCAAAGTTCGAAATGATTTAATTTGATTTGAAATACTAGTTTTTCAGGTTATAACTTTACTTAAATTCCCTCCATGACCCTTTTACTATTCAAAGGATCCACTAGCACAATGTTTTTAAGAGTGCTACATTGGTTTTACGGTAAAATCAGATTTTTGACCCCAATAAAAAGTCGTTTCCCAGAATTTTTTTTGTGCAGTGGTACTTAGTTTGATGTACAGAATGCTTGGTTGACGTATGTGTGATGGGTTAATTTACACCCTGTATAGATCTGAAAACCAGTCTTACCAAACGGTATGGTAATATCTAGTATTAACTGGGTTGTGGAGGTCAGATAGGCAGTCGCTCCATGTAAAATACTGGTACTCGGCTGCATGCTGTAAGAATGGAAAAAGACTCCGACATAGTTGAAAAATTGCTACGCAGATGATGACTACAGGTATTAACCTGCATCAACGTTAAAGCGGCTGAATACATTAATCTTTTTCTTATCGTGTGGCAGTAAGGTCTAACGACCCAACACACCCTAGTGTCAGAGTTTCTTAACCGCCTCAAGGGCCTCTGGTACAAGGGCTAAGAAGGAACATGGGTGGTTTTTAGCCAGTACAAGTCTGACACTCCCTTTCTTTCTGCCCAAGAGCGGGAGGGGTTATTCGATGATTTCACACCACCCTAAAAAAAAGGGCCTCTGAAATGGTTTGACGACCGCCATTTGGCGGCTGGGACCACCGGCCTATACGTGCCTTCCGAAGCACGGAATCATCTTTTTATGAGACAATCAGGTGATTCAAGCTTAATGTTCTAACCAAACTGGAAAAAAGTTTACAAAGTATGCTTCCCGTAGGAATCGAACAAACGACCACCAGGTCACAAGACAAACGCCTAAACCACTCGACCACGGAGGCAGTTATATTTTTAGTAATTTAAGAACGATTGAATGGAACTATTTTAGTCATGTTTTTTTCACGGTATAAAATTAAAATGTAAAATTAACAATAATTTCTTCATGTTTTCAGTCCAACAATGCTTCGTGCGACCCAACGAGGCTCGTAAGGCCGCCGACGAAGCTAAGATGAGATTCGCGCATATTGACGGAGATCACCTCACACTACTCAACGTTTACCACGCTTTTAAACAGAGTAAGTACTTCTTCCTAGTGACCTTTAATCATTTCTGTCACATGGAAAGAGCAGCCAAAAGTTCCCACTCAGTAGATACCAAGCCGTCAGGCGACACTTTGTTTACTAGTTTTAACCGTTTTTACGAGCTGGGTATGGGATAAATAAAAGCACTACCAATTGAACACACGAAATAACTTTATTACTCACAAAACACTAATACAGAATCGAAAACACTATTGAACACTTTGTCGCACTAGATTTCTCTTAGAACCTTCCGTTGTCTCGCTTAAAAGTAGACCGACTCGCTGCGTCCTCTCTCGGTCCTTTTATACCACTAACAAACAAAAGATATTCGAGAAAATTCGCTACTATTCCATAATGCATCCAGAAAAAACATTAACGAAAAAATAAACTTAAAGCTAAATTAACCAACAAAGAAGAAGTTACTTTACGCCGTAGGTATACGGTCGAAATTACAATGCAAGTACCGCTGACGCCGGGCGCAGTAGTTACCTACAGAATGGAATTAGGTACCTACTAGAATTCACGCGTGCTTCTCAGTTATTAAGCGAGGTTTCTCGAAGATTCTAGATGACCGGCGTAACAATATGTTCACATATTACAGTGTGTTTTAAGATTCTAGATGACCGGCGTAACAATATGTTCACATATTACAGTGTGTTTTAAGATTCTAGATGACCGGCGTAACAATATGTTCACATATTACAGTGTGTTTTAAGATTCTAGATGACCGGCGTAACAATATGTTCACATATTACAGTGTGTTTTAAGATTCTAGATGACCGGCGTAACAATATGTTCACATATTACAGTGTGTTTTAAGATTCTAGATGACCGGCGTAACAATATGTTCACATATTACAGTGTGTTTTAAGATTCTAGATGACCGGCGTAACAATATGTTCACATATTACAGTGTGTTTTAAGATTCTAGATGACCGGCGTAACAATATGTTCACATATTACAGTGTGTTTTTTTTTTCATTTGGCAGACAAAGCTCCCTTTAATACGTATTGTTGATGATAATTATGAGGGTTGGGTGCCTTAATCATTTCTGGTTACAATGTAATTAGTTCTTGACAAGAATTCGTGTACCTACTAAAAGTTTTTGCAACAAAAAAAAATCGATTTAAAAAAAACACTAAATTGCCGCACTGAGAGAGCTTTAATGATTACTTAGGCCATCACTTAGTAAGAGTTTTGATAGTTTTGTCATACAAAAGTATGTCAAATCTTGACTAAGTGACGGCTTAAGTAATCATTAAATATCTCTGAGTAGCGCAGTAAGAAGACAGTCGTTTTTTTTTTTAACAAAAAGTCATTTTTACATAATATAATTCCCGCAGTGCTGTCCCTCTTTGAACGAAATCAAGCGGGTCTTAGAGAAAACCATCACAACCATACTAAATAACCCGCCATATTTGTAATGTTTGCAGACATGGAGGACCCTCACTGGTGCTACGACAACTTCATCAACTACCGCTCACTGAAGTCCGGAGACAACGTGAGGCAACAACTCAGCAGGATAATGGACAGGTGAGGGGACGTTGCACTCCTTGCATTTATTTATTTGTTGGAGAACTATCTCAACAGCACCATGGTTTAGTAAAATCAGTGAAATCAGTGAAACAGGATTTTCAGAGATGAATTGAGAAACTGCTCGGAGTGTCAGACTTCTACTGACTAAAAACCGCAAATGTTCCTTCTTAGCCCTTTATGTCGAGGACGCGGTATCTCTTGCGAACAACCCGCAGCCACGACGGGAGAAACGGCTCCCTTTTTTGTTTTTGGCGGGTGGAAAATCATCAAATAACCCCGCCCGCTCTTGGGCAGAGCGAAAGGGAGTGTCAGACTTCTACTGACAAAAAATCACCGATGTTCCTTCTTAGCGCTTCATGTCGAGGCCGCGGTATCTCTTACAGCATTCCGCAGCCCCGACGGGAGAAACTGCTCCCTGAAGTACAAAATCAGACTTGAGCAACACCATAACCTACTTGCAAAAGTCTTCTAGATGTCTCGAATATTAATCGACTAAAGAGTCAAACATTCTTTCACCCAACTGCCATCTAACGTACGATGGCCCTAAATAGAAGTAACCATAATGTTGATTGTGGCACTTACAATTTAAGGTCCCATTAAAATAGATGGACGAAATTTTAGAAATCATTCAGATCACCGAAATAAGGACGATGGTAAAAAATACTACTCATAAAGGATGATTTTGTCCTAGAGTGCCGGCAAAGTATTATTGTAAGTAAAAAAAGCACTTTATTTATTGTTTTTTTTTTGTTTAGATATCTTTTGTTAGACGTACTGAACGCTGTGTTAAAATTTGTCCATCTACACACATCAAAAGTGTCTAGGGATCAAGCATTTTTATGCGGATTTCTTGAGATTGAGATGTGGCTTTGTAATAAATTTATGATTTTATAAATTTATATGGATCCTTTTTGGTGCATTTCATAATTTGAATCAGGAACTGTGAATCAAATTCGAGTAAAAGATGAAAATCAGCTGTCAATATTTTCCCTATAAAAACATACAACGCATTGAAGACATTATTAGTGCTACTGTTTCCCTACTACTGATTAAAACCAACGTTATTATGGAGCGGCGACGTCATTTAAGCAGGGAAGAAATGCTCAGAGCCGTGGGAATGATAGAAGCTGGTTCCCGGCAACGTACTGTGGCTTTAGCTCTGAATACAAGTCAGAGTGTATATAATATCAGTCGACTTTGGACACGTTACCGAAGCACTGGTACCGTGGCTGAGCGCCATGGAGGACGGTATCGCTGCACCACACGGAGACAAGACCGATACATTCAAATCTTAACTCGAAGAGCTCCAACAATAACCGCCATGATGTTAGCCGTGAGGCTTCATCACTCTTCAGGGAACTTAATTAGCGACCAAACAGTCAGAAACCGCTTGCATGAAGTGAACCTTCATTCCCGAAGACCGCTACGGGTACCACCTATAGCAATGCACAATCGTAGGATTCGATATCAATGGGCTCTTGAACACAGAAATTGGGCAGAAGAACAATGGCGTTTCGTGTGCTTTTCTGATGAGTCTCGTTTTGGTATGAGACCGGATACAAGACGTATACGACACTGGAGAACCCCTGGACGCCAACAGCGATTAAAATCCTGCCAGGAAGTCCATCCTTATAGTGGTGGAACCATCATGGTATGGGCGGGTATTTGGATCGGCGGAAGAACTGAGTTGATTTGGATCAGAGGCAACCTCAACGCTCAAATTTATGCTGAGACGATTGTATCAGACGTCATCGTTCCTCTACAAGTGCAAATCGGTCCCTTATTTCAGTTAATGCATGATAATGCACGACCGCACACCGCAAGAGTTGTAAGACAGACTCTCGCCGCAGCTAACATCAATGTCCTGCCCTGGCCTGCTCAGTCGCCAGACTTGAACCCGATTGAGCATGCATGGGATATGCTACAGAGAAGAGCTCTGCCGAATATGGAGGGTATCCAGTCGCAAGAAGACCTTTTTTTGTTGTTGCAACGAACATGGGCGGCCATTCCACAGCGTGATTTGGATGAACTCATTTTGAGTATGCCAAACCGATGTTCTTGTGTTGTTAGTGTTCGCGGTAGAAACACGGATTATTAATTGTTTAAGTTACCCAATAAAATTTTAAAGAAAACTGTTATTTCAGTCTTTTTTTCGAACTTTAATGTTAGTGGTTCAAATGTCAAAAATCCCTTTATTAGGAAAATGGCAAATTTCTTTATTAATGCAAAGGTGACTTGGTTTATCGTTACTGTGACAAACGAAAACACTTTATTTGATGAATCCTTAAAGAAAATTTTAATTAATATCAATCAGGAGAAAAGTTATTGCAAAAATATATGATGATTGACACTTTTGATGTGTGTAGTTTAATGGGACCTTATATTATAATCTTAATCCACAACAAATCTAACAAAAATCTACAAAGACTGTAGGTTAAATAAATAAAAAAAGTAAAAACAAGAGAAATGGGTGTAAAAAGTTTATCCTCGGCAATTGTCGCAGGTAGCCAGCAGACCAGTCTTAGCAATTATAGAAGACGGCACGTTTGGCGCAGTGGCTCAACCAATCGACTGCTGCGCTGCGTGTCGCGGGTTCGATCCCCGCACGGAACAAATATTTGTATGAACTGCAGATAGTTGTTCCGGGTCTAGGTATTTGTGTATGTGAGTTTAAATGTTTGTGAACGCACCCACGATACAGGAGAAATTTCCAAAGTGCGGCAGCTTTTTAAAAAAAGAGAAAGTATGGGTCACCAAATGTAGCACATGGCTTGTTTATCCTTGAGTGTTTATAGTACATTTGAAACGTTTCCGTGGGTTAATTCTGTAGATAATGGGAGTGAAGCTGTGAGCAAAATCTAGTCATCATCATTCTCCTGCCCTTATCCCAATTTATTTGGTGTCGGCGCAACATGTCTTTTTCTTCCATACCTCTCTATTTCTCGTCATGTCAGTAGTCACCTCCTTCCTAGCCATATCATCCTTCACACAGTCCATCCATCGTTTCTTTGGTCTTTATCTACTCTTAAACCCATCTACATTCATACTCAACATTTTCCTCACAACACTTTCTTCATTCCTTCGCATCACATGTGCATACCACGCCAATCGATTACCACACAACTTTTCATTCAACGGCGCCACTTTCAGACTTCCTCTTATGTACTCATTCCTTATTTTATCCATTCGCGTCACACCACACATTCCCCTTAGCATTCTCATCTCAGCCACATGCAAAATAAAAAAAAATAAAAAAATCTAGTATGCTTGCGCGGGAAAGCAAATCAAACAACAAAATCAACTTGGAAAGTAATGAGACGGGACGTTGTAAGACCGCGTGGAGACACAGGGTGAAAACGGTCCTTTAAAGGGTTACAGGGGTTCACAGTACCTTGATTTCTTCGGCGGCACCTCCTCAGAAAAATTCACAGCGGTTTTCACGCACGAAACACCAAGTTTCACCAATTTTCTAGTTTTTCTTAGGAACGCAATGTTCTTGACACACAAGTTCATAGCTAACGAAATAAATCTAAAAAAAATGTCTAATGATGGATCACTTCCGCCGTACGTTTGCCATCTCGCTTCCACGAGTACGATAGGTTCCGTGCAAGGAAGGGATGGGAGATAGGGATCTAATACCAACCAATTCGTAATGTCAAATAATTAATTTTAATCTATGATTTAAAATTGGCGCAACCATAGTATGATAATAAAAGAATAATGTTCTAATTTGTATAATATTGTCTGTTTCAGGTTTAGCTTAAAGCGAACAAGTACAGAGTTTACAAGCAAGGACTATTATATTAATATAAGGAAAGCACTAGTTAATGGATTCTTTATGCAGGTAAGATTTATATTCCTAACTAGTGGTGTTCAAAGTTGCTTTAAGGCAATCATTTGCTTAATGCTTAATGATTTAATATTAACACGTTTTTCGTGCTTTATTAAAGCACGTGATTTTTAAACGCGTAGGCATATCATGATGCCACTCACCGCGCTTGCTTTAAGTCAAGTGAATTAAAGCAAGCGCGGTGAGTGGCAGCATGCTATACAAGAATATTACATCGCGTTTATGAATTACGATAAAACAGAACCGTTAAAAATACAATGAACTTTCCTTCATACTTTTCAGGCTTAGGACTGTCTATAATTGAGCAAATGTTATTATGAAATAAAATAAGTTAGTATTTAAAGCAATTATAGGCGTATTTACACTTAAAATGCACGAAGCAAAACTAACTATATTACGTATTTATTTATGTGAGCCGCCCGAGATCGCAAAATCGTCCGCGGTGCTTATAACGATTACGCACACAACGTTGTTTTTTGCGCGACCAACAGAGACAGAGAGTGCGATGTAAAAGCAATAAGCAAATAGCAACTTGTGGGAGCCACGATAGCATTTGCTTTATGATGTGTATTAAGCACGGTGCTTTATTTTGCTATATGATATATTAACCACCACTATTCCTAACTGATTTAAAATCACCATGTGAAGGCACTTGGAATTGGGTATTTGACTACTGTTAAAAATTCACGAGATTGTAATGTGTGTGATCATTCAAATCAAAATCAAAAGTCATTTATTCAAACTAGGCTGATAATCAGCACTTTTCGAACGTCAAAATTTACTTTACTCTACTTATTTACAAGAGACAGTCCCCCAAAACGCCCACCCTTCGGCACTTCCTAGTGTTTAGCTGGAAAGAAGAAGTGACGGAACAAACTCCCCAGCAACACATTCTGTCTGTTATGTTGGTTAGAAGAACCAGGCTCGATACAATAGTAAGGTGTAAGTTCATTTTAGAGTTACTACAGACACAAATCAATAATAAAAAAATATATAATTATAAACAATGTAAAAATAAAAAAGTACATATCATATCAATTAACAAATTTTTGTAATGTAGGTAAGGCACAAATGTTGAAATCAGTGCTGTAACTATTCGTACCAAAGGGCGTCTGGATGATTAAAAACCACTGTAAAAGAGAGTAATTCTTTCTTTCTTTTCTTTTTTTTAAAAAACGTTGTCCCCACACTAGGAATTTCTCCTGTATCGTAGGGGCGTTCACAAACACACAATAAATGGAAGAGAAAAAATAAATAATAAAATTGAGAATAGTTAGAGACATCCACAACTTTGTACCGGCTAAGAGTTACCAGGGAAGCCGCATGCGCAGAAGCTAAAGCCAAACTTTTTTATCTTCGACGTGGTCCTTGATTTTATAATATGCTTTTTGCATTATCTATTAATATTCCCACTGCTGGGACACAGGCCTCCTCTCTTTTGAGAGGGAATGGGCTATAATCTACCACGCGGGCCCAGTGCGGATTGATAGATGTGACATGTCTTCGATTTTTTTGTTCCAGACGTGCTGGTTACCTCACAGGAAAACATGTGTGTGATAAAAGTAATAAAATCGATTCGTTTTTTTTTACTGATTTTAAATGACGTATTAGACAAAGACAGCGCTGTAAAAACGTGACGTCTCATTTCATACGGCCATAGTTACTTAGTACAAATGGCTGTTTGACGCGACAAGGATAGAAAGAGTACCCCCACTAAAAACGTTTAAAACATGTAGCTACTCCATTTTTTTTTATCGATTTTATAATCTTTTTCACACATCGTGTTATTTCTGTTAGTTCAAACTCAAACTCGAAAAAGTACCCTTGACGCAAACGAAAAGCACTTTTTCTCCCCACCACTGCGATCATTTTTTGGTTCTAGACCATACCTGGGAACCCCCTAGTTACGGAGATATTGGCGGTCAAAGTTTCAAATTTTACACAGCTGTTTTTGTAAATACCAGTTTTTCAGGTTATAACTTTACCTAAATTACTCCCATGGCCCCTTTTATTT
The DNA here is from genome assembly GCA_932274075.1 of Diarsia rubi. Classification (NCBI taxonomy): domain Eukaryota; kingdom Metazoa; phylum Arthropoda; class Insecta; order Lepidoptera; family Noctuidae; genus Diarsia; species Diarsia rubi. The sequence continues at coordinate 10,220,520 of OW026441.1, forward strand.
AAAGCATCCACTAGCACAATGTTTCAAGAGTGCAACATTGAGTTTTACCGTAAAATGAGATTTGTGACCCCAAAAAAAAAGTAGTTTCCCAACAAAAATTTAGTTACTTAGTTTGATATACAGAACGCTTGGTTCACGGATGTGTGAAGGGTTCATTTACACCCTGTATAAATGTTGGATGTATAGTGAGAGGAAGGTCACGGAAACAATGAATGTATTGCACTCTAAAAGACAATGACCGAAACTCGTCCAAGAATTCTCGAGTTTCAAGATCAAAATGTTATAGTAATTATTTTCATAATTTTTCACGACATTATGCGGCTGGGATTTGATTTATGAAGAAGGAATTTAATTTAATGTATAGTATGAATATTGTTTTACTCCACCTGGCGTTCACACAACCAGTTCAAAGTCGTTCTGTTAGATCTGTCAGTTGATTTTGATAGTTCGGCTGACTTCGCATCGTAGAGGTTTCCCTACAATATCTACTTGCCTGGTTTTGAGGTTATTTCCGATTTTATAAAATGACTCCGATACTCGTATTTAGTTTACAAAAAGAACTTTTGTAGGAGTTATTATGATAAATGTAGACAATAAAAAAGACGTGTGGCACTCGGAGACTGCCGCGGTAAAGCTATTGCATAGCATTTTTTATCAACTTATGTAATTATTATTATTTATATTATTTTTTAAATGCCGATGTGGGTATGCATATTATTTTATTATTATTATTATTTTGCATAATAAATATAACAAAAAGTCATTAAAAGTACTGCTATTCATTGATAGATGGCAAGACTAAAAAGTATCACAGCTGTGCCGGTCGGAGTGTGGGGTGTTAGGTAATTTTCGTTACGGAATTTCTGGATTCGGTCTCCACGCTCAAGGCCCGCGATAGAAGCTATGCAATAGCTTAAAAACAAAGTTTGATGTTGATGCAGTTTGACGGGAGTCCATATATCCATACACAAGATCTTTTCCTCATTGTACACCTATTATCATAGACTCACAAAAAGTTACTCTTTATCCCAGGTAGCGCACTTAGAGCGGACCGGCCACTACCTAACAGTAAAGGATAACCAAGTAGTGCAGCTTCACCCGAGCACCTGCCTCGACCACAAGCCCGACTGGGTCATCTACAACGAGTTCGTACTCACCACCAAGAACTACATCAGAACTGTAACTGACATCAAACGTGAGTATTGCAACCTTAACTTGAGTGCTATGAAGTTCCTCTATCACTAGCTATGTTTCTGAAGGGTGGGAAATCATCAAATGAATACTCCCGCTCTGGGCAGAGCGGTAGGGACAAAAAGCAACCCATGTTCCTTTGTGTTGAGGCCGCGGTATCTGTTTCGAACAACCCGCAACTCTGACGGGAGTAGGGAGTACCTTAATAAGGCCTCTGCGTCGAATGTAGCGGACAGCGAGGCGGGCAACGCAGACCCGTTCTTGAAACCAGCGAGCAGATCGCGCGGCACTATAGCAGTGTAGTGTTGTGTTCGTGCTTATGTCGTTGAGATATTTGTTTTTACTCGCGAACGAAATGTTTTTTTTGTTTTTTTAACAAAAAAATTCAAATTAGTCCGTCAGATAGATTTCCAAAAAATATTGGACACGTATTATTTCTTTTTTTAGGTAAACAAACAATGTAGACGATACAGTGCTTTGAAAACTCGTGTGACGTCATTTTCTGAGACATTAGTATGACATTCTTTAGCGGTCAGTGACGTCACAACCCTCCACTCGAATCTTTGACGCGTTTTATCTTCGTCAATTTTTATTGATTTAATAAAACAAAAAATACGAATCCAATATTTTTCGATAATCTAACAGACGGACGAAGTCAGTAAACATCCCCCTGTTACAAAACACTGCAATGCAGCCGCGCGGCGCACCGCTACACCGCAGTGCGTACTTCGAGAGTCGCTCCATTTCATTAACCGACTTCCCAAAAGGAGGAAGTTCTTTTACGCATTAGATCCTGCCGCCGCCCTGCTACCCGCAATATTCGAGGCTTAGACTTTGACCCGTATCTTTAAACAAGCATTTTAGGTACGAAGTTACAACTGGTTAAACTCTTTATACGTATATTTGTGATGTTTTATTGGATTTTTCTAATTTCTCAGAAAGGCTCAACGCCCACGTCAGATTTTTGTCGGACCGATTTAATTTTTTTTCCAAAAAAATTGGTGATGGATTTTTTTTTGGTCAGAAATAACGAAGAATATCTGACATGGGCGGGAGCGCCTTTTGACATGAAATCAGACATGTTGATATTATGTGATGTTACTATTAATAAATCCAAGTTACCTCCCAATAACCAAGAAAATCTAAGCTGCTTCATATAATGTTTAGAAATCTGTTGGCCAGATATAGAATCCATATTGCCTGTGATACAGGTTTATCCTAGTACAGGCATCGAACTTTGTTATACCTAAATTATTTGTAAGATTCACAATCTTCAACTTGCAATAAAAATGTATTCATACAAATTTTGACGGTTGGTGCAGTGCGCTACGTGTCGCGGGTTCGATCCCCGCACCGAACAAATATTTGTATGACCTGCAGATAGTTGTTTCCGGTCTAGGTGTTTGTGTATGTGAGTTTAAATGTCTGAACGCAGCCACGATACAGGAGAAATTCCTAGTGTGGAGCAAGGTTTTTAAAAAATAACTAGAACCCTCTCTCTCTCATCCACAGCGGAATGGCTTCTGAAAATAGCCCCACAATACTACGAGTTGAACAACTTCCCACAATGCGAGGCCAGACGACAACTGGAGTTACTCCAGGCGCGGCTCGAGTCCAAAGCTTATCAGGAGGGCTTCTAGTGCTCACAGCTACCGCACATCGCTCGACTGGGATAGACAAGAACTGGCTACGTAGCTGAGGTATGACAGCGAATATTCACGCACGTATTTCGATTTGATTTCTCGAGATTTCGACGATATCGTCAACTTTCGCTTTTGAACGATCTTGGTTTCATAAGAATGAAAATTTAATTATTTATTTGGATAGTGCACAAAAAACTTAAATTTAAACAGAAAATTTAGACAATATTGTAGGTCTCACGGCTGCGTCAAATAGACCCCGTTTAGCAGAATGCACTCTGCCCTGTTAGGACCAACCTAGGCCACCATTGCGTCAAAACCTGACTCCATCGGCCATTCTCCGCGTCTGCCCAGATGCACAAGTAAAACATAACTTAATGTTTAAAAATATCGTCCTCAGTCCCTCGAGTGTGGTAAAAAAGCAAGCTCTATTCTCATCGCGTTAGCATGTAACAATACATTAAGAATACTTATGTAAACACTGAGTTGCCATATTTATGAGTATATGGCAACTCTCAAGGTGATATTCAACAGCATCTGGTTAGACTGGAAGCCGACGATAGAGAAGCTAGATTTTTAATAAAACAGTTAGGCTAAATGTCTTACCCAGGACAGACACGCAGTCACTCTGTGTCAAACTGCATTCGGTAAGAGTCTAAGCTTACCCAATACGTTTGGGAACATGAAAGGCAGTTGATTGAGTTAGGCTTAGGTGTAGACATAAATATATTTTGGACTAAATTGTGCTTAGTATTATATTGTACTGACAACTCTCGTTTCTAAAAGCTTTTTAGTTTGTATTTGTTCGGGTCGGCATTTTCGATTCGGAAGTACTTGTTATAGCATAATCAGCTTATAATGTTCCCAATGCTGGGACTGGCCTCTGAGAAGTATAAAGCTGACCCGATAAATGAATGTGACTCGTGCCGAACGGCAAATTTATTTCGGCATCTATCTAGCATTGCTGAATCATTTTTTTACGATATATCTGTTATAATATAAGAGTCGATTTATTTTTCTTAATACTCGTATCAGGTATGCGCGTGAAGAGTACCTTTTTTTCGATTTTATAGGTGTTTTATGTCCGATTCTGTATACCTGACAACGTATAAACAAAATTTTAGGATGATCGGTTCAGAAGTGTAGGTGTGAAAAAGTATCAAACAAACTTTTTTTCGCATTTATAATATTTGGTAAGATTTGCCGCCCTTTTGTGCCGTATAATGCCGAACCGAACAAATATAATATAACACTAAGGGGGTAGCAATATCTTCTAAAAAGCTTTCAAAAACGTGAGTATTTCGCTTACCTAACTTAGGTATATAAAAACATACATAAACAAATGATTTTTAAAAGCAAGAAATTGCGTTTGATTAACTCAAAAGTTCACCGTACATGGTAAACTTCGTGTATGGTATATATGGAGAGTTATAAGAAAATGTACCTGTATTAAATGAATGGATAATAGTGTAAAATATTTCAAGGGTGAAGTAAGAAACCAGCATCGTCATCATCCATAGCCCGAATTCCCTCAATGCTGGGTACACGTCGCGCCACGTCACGGCAACGCTGGGCTTAAGCTGCGCATTATGCGATTTATCGATTTATTTGGTGGTATACAATAGCGTACCGGAAAAAGTGCGATGTATTTTTGACGCTACGCAAAATATCTAAATTTAATGATATTTTATTTAACATATTTTTCGATGTCAACCTACGAAAACTTAGTTCGAAAATAAAACAAAAGGCCTAGTAGTTTCGTGCGCGAGTGTACCCATGCGCGAACACCCTCCCCCCGTTCATTTTATGCGGACTATAGGCCTCTTTTTTGGTGACAACGTCCACGCTCCTGTGCCAGCCTCAACCAGGTATTTTCTCCTCAATGGCCAACAGTCTCATATACAAAAAATTGGCATCATCAGGCGCCGAAAGACGTCCACTGCTGGACATAAACCTCGCCACATTAACCGGTCCCGTGCGTCTCGCATACAGGGGATCCTATCAAATACAACTAAAATAGCCCCATATCTATAATGTCCAGAATCATTTCCATTGGGAACTCAGGGCATGAGCCTAGGGCCCCACAAACCAAGGGGCTTTCCTCACGATGTTACTTATCTATCACCCTTTAAAATATTTTATACTGTTATTGTAACACAAGTTTTATGGAAATTTTGACTGTAATTATTAACTCAGCTTCGAGAACTACAACTTGACAAGAAAAAACTAATTACTCCGTCAGATAGATTTCCAAAAAATATTGGTGATATAATTATTTATTTTTCTCGTAAACAAAATTTGAAGACGATACAGTGCTTCGAAAACTCGTGTGACGTCACATTTCAGTACGTTTTTTACCGGAAAAAGACGTCACAAGCCCCCACTCATGATCTTTGACGCGTTTTATCTTCGTCAATTTTTAGTAATTTAATAAGGGAACTATATTTTCTATCACCAAAATTTATATTTGTCATCAAGTTGTATCACCTAATAAATAGATCTATCGCCACGAAATATTTTCGTTCTCAGATAAACAAAAAGTGTTTCCAGAAATGAATTATCAAATTAATGTTAATATAATTATGTGTAAAATAAGAGCAACAAAAAGGTAGTGCATTAGATGAATATAAACTTCGTTCTTATAATAATAGTTTTATTACATAAACAATAGTTTTGTGCCCAGAACGGTAGATCTGTCACCAAATAATGCTGAAAGAAACCCTAACCCTAGAGGGTCGACGTCAAGGTCACCCCGAGGTTCGGTTAGTTAGGTTCCTTTAATCCCTGCAGACAGACCACTGAACTATTATAATACATACAAAAACATTTATTTGCTACTAGAGCCTATATCTCAGGATTTTAGGTGATTTATTGTGGAACTGATTTTGCATTGTTTGGTGACTACATTTTGGTGACAGATCTACTATTTTGAGGCCAAACCCTATTATTTAAGAAACACAAAACTAATTAAATTGGTGATAGCTTAAATGATACCCATTTAATAAAACAAAATACACGTTTCCATTATTTTTCGATAATCTAAATGACGGACTAAACACTAAACAGATTCAATTTTTTTTTGTCATCAAAGTATCTAATTGGTAAGGACAATCTATTAGTGAAATTAGGTTAAAATTAATAAATTTTACTTCCCTAGTACATGGGGCTTAAACATGTGGATGTACCACAATACTGCCTAGCCCTGCGGGGTGTTGGCGCGATGTTATGTTAGGACAAATGTTGTGTATTGTTTTTACAGACTCAAAGTGACCTCAATTAATGTCTACATACAAGGTCGAGGGGATACTGACGGTGAAACGGTTACCACGTATTCAGAACTGGCGACGTCATGCGGTATCACCCGCGTAGTTTCCGTTCCCGCGGGAATACAGGGATAAAAATTAGCCTATGTCACCCGGGGAGTGTAGCTTCACAACGGTGAAAGAATTTCAATCAAATGGGTCCAGTAGTTTTTAAGTTAATTTGTTACATACAAAAATACAAATCTTTCCGCGTTTTTTAAAATTATGGGTGTAGATATCATTCTGAACCCTCTAAATATAAATTTTTCATCGGTATTTAAAAAGATGCTGTTTCCTACAAAAGTGCAATAAGAGAGAAACAAAATTTAGTTTATTTGGTATTAATATCAAAAATACATTAGAAATTATACAAAACGAATTGTGCCAAAAGGGCCTTTTTTTTTTTTTTGGTGGGTGTAATATCATCGAATAACCCCTCCCGCTCTTGGGCAGAGCGAAATGGAGTGTCAGACTTCTACTGACTAAAAACCACCCATGTTCCTTCTTAGCCCTCTATGTCGAGGCCGCGATAACCGTTGGACTACCCGGCGTCGGCCCTTTCGGGCCCCTCCCATGTAGCTGACATCTCTTTGAGGCGCGCGTGGAACACGAACGCGCCGTCGACACGGCCTGTTTTCGTCGTGAGACGGACGGACGGCGAGTTAGCCCATCACTCACCGTCCACAGGCCCGCGTCTACGGTGGCCGGAGGTCATCGCGGGTGCCAAAAGGGGCCTCAACTCAGTATAACGCCAGATCTGACGTTGATTTTCAGCTGCCGCCCACGAGTGCAATACCTATATATGGAAACGGCAGATTGGTTTTCTAGGGAAAGAAGGTAAAAGTTTATTGATCTGACACGGGACAAAAAAAATAAACAAAAAAAAATAAGACATGATTAAAAATCGCTAGTATTCTGATAGGGTCCCGATATGGAGTGTTCCGAATGATGTACTAAAATGTTTGTTAGGGGTTGCGCGTCTATGTCCCTTCTACCTTGTATTTTATTAAACATGCTACTGTTGGAATGGCTGAATTCTCGACCCATCCAACAGTGTTTAACATATTGAACGCCCACGGTCGAGTATAGCTGACAAATGTAATCGTGGCCTGAAGACGACAAGAAAACGCAATTGCAACCGCCGTTTTGATAGGAAATAGTGTCGAATAAAATAAAACCATCATCAGCCTATAATGTTCCCACTGCAGGGACTCAGGCCTCCTCTCTAAGAGCGGGATGGGCTATAATCAACCACGCGAGCTGGTAAATAAAATAGTGATACTTTAATTAAAAAATATGAGATGAAAAGTAACGTATTACGTTTTCATTTGTCGGCTATATCCGACCGTGGTGTTCAAAAGGGCTATTCATTTATCTTTGGTGTATTGTTTTTCTAGCATAAAAATGTTATGTCAGAGTTAAAAATGTGTGATACCTTATTGGTAATTAAGTTTATGCCTAACTGTAAGAGAAACATCTTCTTGAAAACTCTAGTTATACTCCATTTTAAGACTTTTTAAATATTTTTCTGTAGTTAAAGTAGATTTTTGAAGGACACTGCGGTCACCATGTCGCGTCTTCGGAAACGATCATACGAGTTCGTTCACACAGACCGGCTCGGAGAGGAGAGCATATTTTTTTTTATCACAAACACTGTTTTATATCAATGTAATAAGATTTATTTTTACATATCACTTCTGTTGTTATTGAGAATTCTTAACAGTATACCTGACGCGTAAAAATAAATTCTAAATAATGATTCAAAACTCTGTTTTAAACGTGGTATAACATCTGTTCTCCTGTCCAAGTCTGTATGTGTGAACGGGCTTAAAGGTACTTGGTAACCTTTTATGACGCTGCGACCGTTTCTCTATCTCGTTTTTGACTGCGCTAACGAGTCTTAAAATCGAGTACAGTTTGAGTAGTCGACCGGTAATGTTATAAAATGTAATGTATTTTGAAAGATTGTTGTTTTAATTCCCAGTCGTTTGGCTTATGTGAAATATTAAAGTATTGTGTAAGGTATTCTGTTGTTTTATTGCGGAGTGTGAGGTCCTGTCTATCGTATCTATCGGCTATCATATTGTCCATGGATTAACTTTCAAATTGGTTATGGTTTAGTACAAAATGGATCCATTCCATTCGACAGTTAATTGATGGACACTATATGATAGCCACTGTCATTTAAAAGATACGGGTTTCGTTTCCCAGGTGGTAAGCTTTTCCATTAGGATATTTTCAGTAGCAGTTTTCAGCAGGATTTGTGCTTCGTGGAACTGGAAGTTGGCAATCGAGTCGCTCCCTATCATATATATATATATATATATAAATATATATTTGACTGGCCTGTTGGTCTAGTGGTTAGTGACCCTGACTGCTAGGCCGGAGGTCGTGGGTTCGATTCCCACCCAGGACAAATGTTTGTGTGATGAGCACGATCATTTGTTCTGTGTCTGGGTGTAATTTATCTATAATATGTATGTATTTAGAAATATATAAGTATGTTTATCAGTTGTCTAGTACCCATAACACAAGCTCTGCTTAGCTTGGGACTAGATGGCGTTGTGTGATAGTTGTGGAATATTATTATTATTATTATTATATATATATATATAACGGCACATGGCCATCATCAGGTTCATTATTACTGCCGAGCTATCGTGGGTAAACGGGCGAGGAGAATAAAACCACGTGCTAGAGATGTAAACTAAGCACGATTATTATTTTTAAGTAAGTAATATTTTATTTGTTTAAACATGGTGTACATGATACATTACATGCAGGATAATAATGGGATACATAAAGTTCTAACATGTTTAGCCACATGTCGCGGCGTACAAATCGGTTGGAAGAGATGGTGCCGTGAAACCGTGATTATATTCAACCAAAAATGACATTATATAAATTATGTAGACACAATTAACGTTATATCGACAGAATCACAATCAATTCTTTGTAATTAGTAAAGTTAACACGACGCTCCACCGAACACGTCTTGCTTCCACCAGATGCTAGCGGATTATTTTTCCGTCCAACGGTAGTGTGTCAAAAGAGCCCGGAGTTAAGAAACGTCAGCCGATTCTAGAAGTTTCTTGACCCTCTAAATGTCGCGGCGCCGTCATATATATATTCAATTTTTTTAACTTTGGCAAAATATGGGTGTTCTACTAAGTAGGTACACCTATCATCATCAGCCAATAATATTCCTACTGCAGGGACGCAGGCCTCCTCTCTAGGAGAGGGATGGGCTTTATTCCACCACGCGGGCCCAGTGCGGGTTGGTAGACGTCACATGTCATGAAATTTTTTGGTTCTAAGACATGCCAGTTTCCTCACGATGTTTTCCTTAACCGTTTTGAGAGCAGTGGTGATGAAATAAATTACACAAAGTAATGCGCCTGCCTGGATTTGAACCTACGACTGGCTGCTCGTAAGTCGAGGCTGCCACCACTAGGCCGGAGATTACATGGAAACGTAAGTATCATAAAAATATTGTCTGATGGCGGAAAAAGAGTATCGTGATACGTGGGTATCATACCGTCATTTGTAGATCTTTGGCATAGGTCAGGTGACCCGATAGTCGTCGTAATATCCAGTACTAACTGGTTTATGGAGGTCAGATAGGCAGTCGCTCCATGTAAAATACATCCGATGACACTGGACCATCAAAATCAAAATCATTTATTTCAAGTTGGCCAGTTACCTACAGACTCTTTTGAATAGTCGAACAAATACTAAATTTTAATAAGCTAATAAACTAAGCTACAGTCCCACTCACAAGGCATAATAACTGTCAGTGTACTGTAGTTGCCGATTCCAAAGCGTTGGTCTCATGAGAAGAATGGCAAGAAACTTCATGGACACTCTTATAAATCATAATATTGTTACAAAACTTTGGTTACATAATTCATATTGAGATGGTATATAATCATGTGAGAACGATGTAGCAAGATGTGCACGATAAGTGTCGACAGTAAAGCCAAAACGACGATTCAAAAATAATATAATAATTCAAACAAGCCGTGGCAGCTAAGAGGTGACCAGTCACAACTGACAGCACCCGTTCACGAGCATGACGCATGGATCAGCACCATTCCACTCAACCATTTTAAAGGGAACGAAATGACCCGACACACCCGCCACCATCAGCGAGATGACACACTCAATCGCAATCCAAGTCAAACATAAAATAGATAATAAATGTAGGTTTCCAGAGAATGACAGCTTTCTAGTACATAGTACTCACACAATGTGCTGTGCGACTTTATAATAATAAAGAGATTGAATTTATACATTGCAAAGATAGTTGTACAATCTTCTTCTTCTTCTTTCTTCTTCCTATTAAATGCTATAAATTTAAGCGTCCTGTCCTTGTGGAGCAGGACCGGCATTGAGCTAAGCATTTTTATCAGCGATATAACCGTCTAACTTGTAATAAGCTTGCTTGCATAGTGTGCGTTTGATACATGTTTTAAATTTCGTCTCATTCAGTTCAAGAATGCTTCGTGGAATTTTGTTATAGCATCTCAAACAGTATCCCATGAAAGATGAGTCTACCTTAGCGAGTCGGAAGCCTGGCTGAACTAACTGGTCCTTATTCCTATAATTGTGTCTGTCACCTCTTTTACTAAAAAGATGCAGATTTTTTCTCACGTACATCATCATCATCAGCCATAAGACGTCCAATGCTGGACAAAGAGGCCACCCCCATAAAACGCCATACAGAACGGCAGCCTGCCGTTTGCCCGCAACTCTCACGATGTCGTCGCTCCGGTCTACCAACGCTGTGTCTCCCAGTTCGTGGTCGCCACTCGAGAACCTTCCTTTCCATCGGTTATCGGTTATTCGAGTGATGTGGCCTGCCTATTGCCACTTCAACTTGCATATTCTGAGAGCTATGTCGGTGACCCTGGTTGAGACTGGATGCAAAATAGTTGGAAAACTGCTAGGCAGTACCTGATCTTCTTAGCATGCCGATGGCAATCTAAATTATATCGGCATATAAGATTTGAAACAGTAACTGTAGGTAAATGGTTTCATTTTATTAAAACTTTTACGTGGATTGAGAGCCCATTTTGAACGAAGATATACAAAATAGGATAGTGTTTTTCGATAATAACTTGTTTTCACAAACTTTGTTTGTTATTTGACTTTTTCTGTAGTGTCCAAAGTTTCTCAGGTACAGATGGGCCCTCAATCGCTATTGAGACAGAACTGAGGGCCCAATTTTACAGTCCCATAACTCGCTAATTTGACTTTCACAAAATCTAATTCACAATTATGTGGAAATGTTCACTAAATCCTAAGCATACATTTTCACAGAGTTTTAACAAAGGGGCGCTCACACCACACGGACATCAGAACAGAGCTACTAGTTTGGCGCATTCGGTACCGTCCATCAGTTCCTGTAGTGAACAACCAGCAGCATTCGATAGTAAGTGCCCCATTGTTTGAGGAACAGCCTCAAGGGAACAGCACCACATTTACACTCCAGTGCAGAGTCATTTATAAATATCCACCTCACCAGGTTTTCCTTGCTGCGAGAAACCTGGGTCCGGAGCCTATTTAAAACTTCCAGGTCGACCATGGCAATTCATGTTGCGAAATTTTCAGCAGGTGGAAAATGAAAAATAAATAAAAGTCGGTAATATTGTAATAAATAATCCTTTATATACACAATTGTATTGCATTGATTTATTTACATACAAGTCATACAACGTTACAAACTGTGCCAAACAAATGTGTATGGTAGGTAATGAGGAAGTAAATGAGAAGTTATTTTTATGTTTAGTTTTTAATCTCAGACCAAATAAAAAGTAAAGACTGCGAACAGCAAAGTGCAGAGGCCGGTCGAACAACGCTTCGCCGTGTACATACACAATATACGCACACACGTACAACATAAACTACGCCTTGGTCTTAAATTTTTTTATTTGGTCTGAGACGTGTATGCGAGGCGTAGTTTGACCGGCCTCACTTTGCTGTTCGCAGAGTTCCGTCTTTACTTTTTATTTGGTCTGAGTTTTTAATATTCTTATGTAAGTGAATAGCGTAATTCCTAAACTTCAAGTAGAAGAATATCTGTAAATATTAGAGGCTAGTGATAATTGCAAAAGCACACACTATAGACACAGATTGTTGTTTTTATGTACCAATTTGTTGTCCTGTGTGAGACCAACACCTAAATAGATTTTCTTTCTTTTTCTTAGATAAATAAAGGGTGTAAAAGTACCCTCTCAACGAATCCGAAAGGTACTTGTTCTCCCCGTCACTGAGATTTTTTTTTGTAGTAGACCATACCTGGGATTCCTCTGAATACAGGTCAAAGTTTCAAATTTTTTACAGCTGTTTTTTTTATACTATTTTCGCAGGTTATAACTTAACCTCCTAAACCCGTTTACTATTCAAAGCATCCACTAGCACAAAATTCTATAAGTGTTACATTGAGTTTTTTTTTTCAAATATTATATTTCACCCAAAAAAAAAGAAAATTTTTACTCAAAAGATACATTCCTTAATTTTCAAACTTGCTAAATTGAAATTTTTCTTGCGTTTTTTTTGCAATTTACAGGTCTTTTTTATATGCTGTTACATGTATGCATAAATTCTGAATAGCATTGAATAAATTATTATTTATATTTTTATAATTATTAGGGAAGTACTATGATGATTATAGTCACATTTATTTGGCACAGTAATCAATTGTCACTCTCTTACACAAAAACAACGTCAGAGCATTGAAGTAATATGAACGTAAATAAGATCTAAACCTAAAATATTATGTAAATTATACATAAATAATTTAAACTAAGAATTTGTATATGAACAGCTGTAATATATGATATGATACAAACATTGCTTTGGATACATTTTTTATATTGTCTCAATAAAATTGCATTTTTAACAAAACAAAACCGGCCAAGTGCATGTCGGACCACGCAAAAAGATGTAGGGTTCCGTAGTTACCCATCAAAATAATTATGTGAACTTACTAAACTGATTAACCAATCTGCTCTACCTGCCTCCGAACGATGATTTTTATTGTAAAAATAAAACAAACTTACATTTACAGTTTTGAGACCTGCTCTCCCATACATTTTATATAGGAAAATATTTTATACAAGTACATTTTATAAGTTGGTGTTGACTGTTACTCGTAAACTTGTAAAGTCTACTTAGCTGTGATAGTTTTCCTTTTATGTTTGTCATATATGCTACAAACATGAATTTTTTCAGACGCCCAAATACAACCCGTAATTTTCACTTTAATGCTTAATATTTCATAAACTAATCCCTTAATCGAAAAACTCTTTGAGCAAACTCGCAATATGTTTAAGAACAAAATAAAAGTATAATCTGTCTGTATCTCATGACCCGTAATGGGTAGACAGTTAATAAAAATAAAAGGCGACTCCCCTACTACGACGGTACGGAACCCTAAATGCGCGAGGCAGATTCGTACTGGGCCGGTTTTTATTACATATTTTTGTGAAAAGAAAGGAGACTATTTTCATAAAATGGTTAGCACATACAGCAGTAGCCAAATAACATATTTTAAACACTTGTAGTAAAGGCGTAACTCAGTGCTTCTTACACCATTTCAAATCCACAGTCGATATGGTACAACTATAAGATTGAAGCGCTCGGTAGCTCGCAAAATTCAATTTTTTTTCGTTTTGTTCCTTCCTTCACATTTCACCCGAAATCACATTACAAGTTTTTCGCCACTAAAATCTAAGCATTCGAATACTCCGTCTATCTAGGGTTTCGTAAATATCTTACAATTCTGTCTTGGCGATATTTAAAACTCTAAACGGTACCTAAAACATACCGTTGAAAGCCACTAGTACCTTAAATGTACAAGAGTGGTCCAAACATATTGCCTTGCTTCAACGAATTTGTTCTGTCTCCTGTCTGCTAATAAGAATAAATAACTTTTCAAAACGTTGATTGATTGTTATTGCAATGTCATCTTACCTTGGTTGGATAATCTTCAGCGTTGGACAATAAATGGCTGACCTAGTCAAACGCCTAAGAAAAATCTCAAAAAGGAACTGTTGATCAGTTCCTCAGTCAAGGCTAAAAATCTTTAAGCAAATCAAAGAAAATGGAGTCGCAAAATCATGATAGATCAACGTCCGTAAAATCTCTCAACGGATCCGAAATACCATCACTTTTCGAATCCAAAGACTTTGGTTTTAAATCACTGCTCGACGCTTCAGTTGCCGTATCATCTAAAATCTCATTCAAAATCTCTTCTTGAGTTTTAACAATAACATTCTCTACCTCAACGATTTCTTTAACATTATTCAAGTCCAATTTCGATTCAAACTCTTCATCTAACAATTTAGAATCGATATCATTCTCTTTTGGTTCCACAACTCGATCATCATCATAAACATGGTTAGTTTCATAATCATCATGACTATTAGCATCGAACTCTTCACTATAATCATCCAAATCTCTTTCCGTTTCCGTCGGAGTCATTTCAGACCGACACCTAGATGGAGAAAGATTCTGTACTGCAGTTTTTGACACTGTCTTAAATATGTCTTCTATATTAGCTTCGGTGGCTAGTTTTAGGGCGCGTTCCCATCCGAGGACCGTTTGTGTGTGCAAGTTTACTTGCCTGTCAGCGAGGTCTAGTAGTAACGTTTTGATTTCTGAGCGAGTCTTCGGTACCCAGTCTGATAGCTCGGAGCGAAGGGCTTCAGATGCTTGTTCGAGTCTGTGGACAGAAAGAAGATTTGTTTTAATTAGGTTTGGCATCTCGCAGATCAGATCAACCTAGGAAGTTGTTGGCTGCTTGACAACATTTCCATCCACACGTGGCTATCAACCGAGCAGAAATGCAGACTAGAGCTGCGACTGACAAACGTCTGATAGAGAAACTCTATAACACTTTGCACAACCCGGGAATATAAAATCAAAACTCATTTATTCAAACTAGGCAGATAATCAGCACTTTTCGAACGTCAAAATTTACTTTACTTTACTTTTTTACAAAAAACAAAAAAGACTTAACCTAACAGT
Organism: Diarsia rubi; assembly: GCA_932274075.1. NCBI lineage: Eukaryota > Metazoa > Arthropoda > Insecta > Lepidoptera > Noctuidae > Diarsia > Diarsia rubi. The sequence continues at coordinate 10,235,686 of OW026441.1, forward strand.
AAACTAGTCTTGGAGAAAGAATATAAATAACAAACATCGTCTTGTGTTCAACTCAGCGACCAACTATTCTTATCATTTAAGTAGTCGTTTATGGAATAGTAAGCTTATAAACAAAGATTAGATTTTACTTTGGCTTTAAACGCATTAAATGGCAAGTCTAGAAAAGAAGATGGCAGTTTGTTATAAAATGTTATACCAAGCCCGACGAATGAATTATGAACTTTGTGAATCTAACTAAAGACGTCATGTTCAGCATTCGCAGTTGAGTAGTGTGCGATTGAGAAGGCCTTGGGGGGGGGGTATAAGGAACAGGGTGTAAAGTTCCTCATCCTCCATAGAAAAGGGAGGATCCTCCGACCAGCCGGGTGTTGTGTCTGGTGGGCTAACTACCCGACATAATTATGTAAGTCGGGATTTTCTATATAGGCTAGGCTAGGAGGTCGATTGCAGACTGAGTCTTGATGCTTGCCAGGCCAGTGGACTGCTGTAGGCAATGATGACGATAATTATCATTTACTCAAAGAAATAGAAAATGCACGAAAAAGGCGTCTTATTAATATTAAATCTTATGTCAACTCATGTGGTCAATTAAATCGAAAATATACGTGTTGTACTAAGTTGTGTTGACTTAAATGTATTTGAAAGGTCGTTATTCCGTTTCAGTTTCAGCGTGCGGTGTAGGCATTTTTCACCGCTTAACCTTTTCAGCGCTACAGTCAGATAACTTGAAAAATGTGGGCGTACTATTAGAAACACTTATTAAGTTACACTTTTGCCTAACCCCCTAACCCTTTGTAGATTACAGGCGTGATGTTACGTTAAGTTATGTGACTATACACAGCAAGACAAAACATGAGTATTCCTTCAGGAAAACAGGCACAATAATTCAGATATACAAGCTCAAGTTCCCGATGACCTTGCCGAATCTGACGCACACACCACACGCCGATATACTTTCAAGGCAAGGTCGAGGGGTTCGCGCGGCTTTGCTCACATTGTGATGCTAAAACCAAGGTCGACGGATCATTGAGCGAGGTTTTGCGTATAAGTGAATCTTTATTTTTATCTTTTGTGACAATATGTGACAAGGAAGTGAGTTGGTCGCCTGTTTGGAGTATGTTGCATAATAAAACATCATGGCTGTGATTCAAGAAGGGTTAGGCAGAGGTGTACCAGGTAGCACATCCACAATTCGATAGTTGTTTCATCATCATCATCATCATTTCAGCCGAAAGACGTCCACTGCTGGACCTATCCTCCCCTAAGTGTCACCACATTGACCGGTTCCGTGCGTCTCGCATCCAGCGGATCCCCGCAACCATCATCAGGTCAGTCCTTCTAATGGGCGCAGTTATATTAACGACCCATGTAATAGCTAGTCTTTTGCCACCAACTGGGCACAAATCCAGAATCCGTGGCTGTTAATGAAATTCCTGATGGAAAACCTCAATAACAATTTGCTTGACCCGGAAATCGTACACAAGAACTCTTGCTGAGCAGCCGCGCGTCCTCCCAATCAACGAGGCAGATAAACAATGATGACATAATCTAAAGGATGTTACCTATTATGTAAATCATCTGTGGTGTTTGTCCCGGCCACGTAAGTCGCTGTAACAAAGAAATATAACTGTATTTAGTATGTTCATGAAGAGATTTGTAAATCACTAGCGGACATCACGCGGTTTCACCCGCGTAGTTCCCGTTCCCGTGGGAAAACAGGGATAAAAAGTAGCCTATGTCACCCGGGGATAGTGTAGCTTCCCAACGGTGAAAGAATTTTGAAATCGGCGCAGTAGTTTTTGAGTTTATTCATAACAAACATACACACACAAAAATACAAATCTTTCCTTTATAAAATACAACCTGTTGCCAGCGGCTTCGCCCGCTACAACTCGAAAATGATCCCACGGGAAGATAAAATCGGAAAAACACTATGTGTTAATCCAGGTTATAAACTATCTGTGTACCAAATTTTATCCAAATCCGTTCAGTAGTTTTTACGTGAAGAAGTAACAAACACACTCACAAGCTCACAAACTTTCGCCTTTATAATATTAGTGTGATAGTGTGATTAGTGTAGATTATACAGGTCTTACAAACTAAATATACTAAACTAGCTGCGCTGCCCGCGGCTTCGTAGCGTGGATGTCGGTTATCGTGAACATAAGTAATGTTTTCATCCGGTGTGCTGTTGTGTTGTGTGTTGGAAATTATCAAATGACTCCTCCGGCTCTGGGCGGAGCTGTAGAGAGTGTCAGACTTCTACTGACCAAAAACCACCCATGTTCCTTCTTAGCCCTTTGTGTCGAGATAGCGGTACCTCTTTCGAACAACCCGTAGCCCCGACAGGCTCTTTCTACCCCTTTTTATTTGTGGGGTTGGGAAATCATAAAATGACTCCTCCCGCTCTGCGCGGAGCTGTAGAGAGTGTCACACTTCTACCGACTAAAAACCACCAATGTTCCTTCTTAGCCCTGTATGTCGAGGCCGCGGTATCTCTTGCCTTTACCCGCAACCCCGACGGGGCGGGCTCTTTCCACCCCTTACAACCCATTTTTCGCATTAAAAAGTAGCCGATGTTCTTTCTCAGGCTCTAGACTATTTGTGTACCGAATTTCATTCAAATCGGTTCAAAAGTTTTAGCAGACAGACAGACAGACAGTTCTTATCGCATTTATAATATTAAGTAAGGACTAACAACAAACTAAAAGGTCATCGAGAAACTCCTCCTCAACGCTGTCAGCAGGTAAAGTGCCCAAGAGACTGGCAGCGTTGCGTTGCCACGTTGTATGGCAACACATAACCTCTGGCCAAGGAAAAAGCCAGCCTTTGGGTCACAGGAAGCGTCAACAAGGCGCTTCAAAATAGGGTAGTAAACTAAAAAAATCTAATTAGTCCGTCAGATAATTTCCAAAAAATATTGGACACGTATTTTTTCTTTTTTCACGTAAACAAACAATGAAGACCATACAATGCTTTGAAAACTCGTGTGACTTCATATTCTAAGACAGTATGTACATTTTTAGTAGTAAGTGACGTCACAAACCCTCACTCAAATCTTTGACGCGTTTTATTTTCGTATTTTTTTATTAATTTGATAATCTAAAAAATACAATATAATTAAAAATATATTTTTTTAAGTCAGTAAACACCCCTATTTCCTCAATAAGTATAGATTTTTCTAAATACTGCAAGTATGCAGTATTGAGAATGTCGTGGCTAAATTATGCCAGTCGCTGGGGTCAATCTTCTGGTTAAACCGCGCTTGCCAGGGTTGAGCTGTGGATGGGTGACCACTCATTACATACCAAGTTTCCTCCGTGCTTCGAAAAGCACGTTAAGCCGTTGGTCCCGGCTTTACTATTGTATCGAGTCTGATTCTTCTAACGGTGGTCTAGTGGTGGAACAAACTCCCCAGCAACACATCTGTCTGTTAGGTTAGACAGATGTGTTGCTGGGGAGTTTGTTCCACCACTTCTTCTTTCTAGCTAAAACACTAGGCAGTGTCGAAGGGTGGGCGTTTTGGGGGACTGTCTCATGTAAATAAGTAAAGTAAATTTTGACGTTCGAAAAGTGCTGATTATATGCCTAGTTTGAATAAATGAGTTTTGATTTTGATTTTGTCATTTTGTACATCTTTGACAATTGTTACAGGTTGGTGGTGGCCTGAAAATCTGTCAACCAGTCTTACCATTATCGTTACTGAGTTGCGAAGGTCAGATAGGCAGTCGCTCCATGTAAAATACTGATAGACTGAAGGTCAACACCCGAGTGCAAATAAGAGTTTGATTTTGTGGTGAGGCAGAAAGCCACCCGGAAGTTTAAAAAACTGTCGGTCTATTTGTTTAGGCTAATCTACGAAACTACTGGACTAATATTGACTGCAAAACATGAAAACTTTTGAAATTGTTATTAAAATCCATTTCAAATAGGGAAGTAATATTTTTCAATAATTTTACGTGAACGAAAGTCGTGGGCTACAGCTAGTTTTTTTTTTTCATTCAATAATATATGTCGATAACACCTGACACAAACGAGTTGCTATACATTTCCATCTTACAAAGAGTGGTGTGATATCCTTCCCTAGTATTAAACGCGCAATGGATGGCGCGATGAGCGCGTTGCCCTCGGTTATCGCAATCGATCGAGTTCGATGGTCGCGGTCGTTAGAGGGAATGTAGGGATGTACCTTTTTATGTCGATACTTTTAAAATGATTGCTAGAAAACAGTACTCTTGTTATTGGTAGGACTCAACACCGTGGTCGAGCGGTTTAGGCGTTTGCTTTATGATTGTGACCCGGTGGGCGTGGGTGGGTTCGATTTCCACGGGAAGCATACTTTGTAAAGTTGTTTGCAGTTTAGCTATGACTTTGCTGGCTTGGATCACCTGATTATCTGATAAAACGATGATTCCGTGCTTCGGAAGACACGTATAAGCCGGTGGTCTCGGCAGCCAAATGGCGGTCGTCAAGCCATGTCAGAGGCTCTTAAGGTGGTTTAGATACTCTGACACTAGGATGTCGTCGTAGGAGGGGTCGTTAGACCTTACTGAGTGCGCACACGATAAGAAGAAGAACACATTGTGATGATGAATGTATTGAATAGTACGGGAGTTAGGAGATATTTAAAAAACAGTTATCACATTAACAAGTAGTATTAATAAAATACGGAACCCTAGTGACAAAAAAGAGACCCCCAAACTTTCCAAATCCCAATCTCCATGACTAAATGGTTCATTTGTTTTTGTTCTCGAGCATAGCAAACCTGCTATGCACTCGCATTAACTGGGAGAACAAGAGCCTTTCGGCTTCCTTAAGGGTACTTTTACACTGATTTGGTACTTTGCATCGTCCACGGTCATAAATTAGCCATACATTTCCGGTTAACGACCATCAATGTTGTCCTTGCTACGTATTAAGTGAGCAATGAACATCGTACTGAGCTCGTTGACCTCGTTTACCGCTATCGATCGAGTTCGATGCTCGCGGTCGTTCTGTAGGGACGTGCCACTTGGAGACAATCAGTTTGTCGATACTTTTTATGACATTACTAACTGACGTCACGCAGTTACACCCGGATAGTTCCCGTTCCCGTAGGAATACAGGGATACAAAGACAATGCCACCCGGGGGGGTTTAAGTTTACTGGTTACATACACAAATCTTTCCTTATTATAATAATAGTATAGATAAGACCACTTTTTTTTTTTTTTTTGGTGGTTGTAAAATCATCGAATAACCCCTCCCGCTCTTGGGCAGAGCGAAAGGGAGTGTCAGACTTCTACTGACTAAAAACCACCCATGTTCCTTCTTCGCCCTCTATGTCGAGGCCGCGATAACCGGTGGACTACCCGCGGCCCATAACCGGTGGACTACCCGCGGCCCTAGATAAGACCCCTCAAGTGGGACTGGGGTGGCCATGTCTGCCGTATGCCCGACGAGCTGTGGGCCAAAATAACCACGTTGTGGAGTCTCAACCAGAAGGCCATGCAGTAGACCTCGCAGGCGATGGCCGGACGAGCTGGACAGAACCAACGCCAGTGGTTCACATTAGCCTTTTTTTTTTTTTTTTTGGTGGGTGTAAAATCATCGAATAACCCCTCCTGCTCTTGGGCAGAGCGAAAGGGAGTGTCAGACTTCTACTGACTAAAAACCACCCATGTTCCTTCTTCGCCCTCTATGTCGAGGCCGCGATAACCGGTGGACTACCCGCGGCCCCGACAGGCGTCGGCCCCTCCGGGCCCCTCCCATGTTGCTGACATCTCTTTGAGGCGCGCGTGGAACACGAACGCGCCGTCGACACGTCCTGTTTTCGTCGTGAGACGGACGGACGGCGAGTTTTCACATTAGCCCTGGATCAAAAGATTTGGAGGTCATAGGGGAAGCCTTTGCCCAGCATTGGGCAAACTCTCGCTCCGTTATGGGTCGCAAGAAGTGCCCATTACAATCCTTGCTACATCTATAGGATGCAGATCCTGCAGAACGGATTCCTCCATAAAATCACAGTCTATACTTAGACCGCAGAATGCCTAGTAGTGTTTTTCAGTTCATGAAATGCCTTTGAGCCTCTGATTGGCATCGGCCGCTAATCGAATTTCACTGAAGCGCATTAAGTGCATCAGTAAAATTCGAGAAAAAAAAGTAGCGAGTAGTTTCCAAAATGACAATCAGGCGTACATAAAAAGTATCGTGGGAGCTAGCTTGTGAAGCTCAAGTATCGCTTCTTGTAAAATACTAGAATTCAGCTACATCTGATTATATAACAAAACATCACGCCTGTAATTCCCGAAGGGTTAGGCTGAGGTCGTACAGTGATTAACTCCTCACGGCGTTATGTTTTTTTTTAATGAAAATCCTTGCCCCACGCTAGGAATATCTCCTATAATGTGGGTGCCTTTACGAACATTTAAACTCACATACACACAAACGCTCAGACCCGGAACAACTATCTGTAGGCCATACAAATATAGGTGTACCCATTATCCGACGCTCCGGACGTCGTCGGGGGCCACGTGACGGCTTCCGGCCACCGTAGACGCGGGCCTGTGGATGGTGAGTAATGGGCTAGCTCGCCATCCATCCGTCTTATGACGACAGGCCGTGTCGACGGCGCGTTCGTGTTCCACGCGCACCTCACGCAAGGGCCGACACCCTTCAGGGCTGCGGGATGTTGTAACAGATACCGCGGCCTCGACATAAAGGGCTAAGAAGGAACATGGGTGGTTTTTAGTTAGTAGAAGTCTGACACTCCCTTTCGCTCTGCCCAAGAGCGGAAGGGGTTATTTGATGATTTCACACCACAAAAAAAGTGTACCCCTACATTTCTCCAGTTATGTTTAAGTCACATGCCATACGGGGCGACCCTATTGCCATCAACCGGGCACAAACTGTCCTTTTTCTTCCTTCTAAAACTCAGTGATTACAAAATTTCACTCTTTCCAAATAGTGAAATTTTGTAAAAAATAATCGGCTGTGTCACTTTATTTAAGTAATGAAAAGTGCACGTACAGATTTTTATTACTTTCCCTAAAGTGTGTAGAAGTATTCTTAACAAAGCCGAAAGGAAAAAGCAGACTTGCTTTTCCAGTCATTGTCATTATTTTATGATTTAGAGACCATACCTGGGAACCTCCTAGTTACAGAGATATTGGAGGTTAAAGTGTCAATGATTACACAAGTTTACAAAAATGCTTTTAACTCCTTTGTAACTTTCATCATCAACAGCCTATTAATGTTCCCAGTGCTGGGTAACAGGCCTCCTCTCTCTTTGAGAGGGAATGGGCTATAATCTACCACGCAGGCCCAGTCCGGATTGATGTCAGATGTCATATGTCTTCGAATGTTTTGTTCTAAGACATGCCGGTTTCCTCACGATGAGAGATTTCTTTTTTTTTTGAGAGCAACGGTGATGAAATAAATTACACAAAGTAATGTGCTTGCCTTTTTTTTCCGCTCTTGGGCAGAGCGAAAGGGAGTGTCAGACTTCTACTGACAAAAAACTACCCATGTTCGTTCTTAGCCCTCTATGTCGAAGCCGCGATAACTAGTGTACAACCCGCGGCCCCGACGGGAGTCGGCCCTTTCGGGCCCCTCCCATGTTTCTGACATCTCTTTGAGGCGCGCGTGGAACGTATTTTTCAGTAGTCAATCCCATTTGTACATTACCCAGATACAGCAGAAATAAACCATTCGCCATACATTTCCGTGTAATAATGAGCGGTATTGTCCTCGCTCAGTATAAAGCGCGCTATGAATGACGTGCTAAGCTCGTTGACCTCGGCCATCGCAATCGATCGAGTTCGACGCTCGCGGCCGTTCTGTAGGGTCGTCACTTTTTTGTTCTTTTGTCGATATGTTCTTGTGTTGATTTTATTCTTTTATTAGAACTTTTATTGACAAGTGGTTAAGTCAGACAAATTCTGAACGTCAATTGCATTAATTTTGGCCGTAACTACAATTAACTCTGGGCAGTTCACTGATGCGTGTAAGTGGTCTCTTAAGCTAAGCACAACGACACCAGTACCCCTTGTGGGGGTACCCCACGCTATACTTTGCTGTCACGCGATTTCTCCTAAAAGAAACGTTTGCCCTACCGGCCAAAATAGTGATGAGAACATCATTCCAATTGAAGGAAGCCTATAGTTCTCCAACTATACGGCGATAATATTAGTTTATATTTCGTTAATACATTATCAGTCTCCAACAAAAGCTACAGAATTTAGGCGGTTATCACGCACCAGGAGACTACACAAAATAATACAAAAATCGGATCATAAATCTCAGCGTAATCGATGGAAATACATTTAAAAAAAATACCAATCGAATTGAGAATCTCCTTCTTTTCGGGAAGTCGGTTAAAAATAAGACATTCCAGCCAAAACTTAAGCTCAAAGCATTGACTTTAAAATGACCCGTGACAGGTACTTTTGCATAATCACAAACAAGCTACCTGCAGTCCAGCAACCAGCATAAAAACTGTGAATGAACTGCAGTTAGAAAACACTGTTACTATTCGATTTCTGATGTATCTTTCCACACATCTGATCATACTCCGGGATGACTGATAGCAGATGGTAAGAGGAACAAAAAAAAATAGATTTCTAAATTCAAAGCAAAATCGGATAAATTAATATATAATTATCGATAGTAACACTGCACAACACTATCTGAAAACAAAACACATGCGTACGATAGAGCACGAGTATCTTACATCTCTTTTACACTCACGGCCATGCTAAAACTTCGGCGCTATCCGGCAGTCTCCGCCGCGCTTCGGCAAAAGCAAACCATCCGTGGTTCAATGAAACGAAATAAATGTCAACCTTGCCTTGTAAACATTACTATATTTTTACGTGAAGAGTAATGTTACTAGTTAAAATCTACTGTAATAGTATTTATTCATTTATTTTAGATAAAAATAGGTACATTTTGAGTGGTTTTTGTGTAAATATAAGTGAAAACTGTGTTGTTTTGACAAGGAACACGTTCCGAGGTTATTTGTTGACATTGAAAAAATCGGACTCGATAATTTCGAGTAGACACTTCCGTGTTTCCACATTGATACAGTGAATTTTGTACGAAAAGTGTCTATCTAAGTGATTTTTTGTGTAAAAAACAACTGAAATGCAGTTTTTGAAGTTATTTTAAACGCAAAACACAAGGAATGGATTCAAGAAAAGAAGGTTCGATACCCATAAAAATGTTAACCTGTTTTCTGTGCGAAAAAGCGGGAATTCTCGTGAAGAAATTCAATGAAGATAAGTTAGAGAAATGCCGTAAGATACAGGCTTTTAGAAAGAAGAAGAATTTGGTTTATAAAGATGTTGTATTGCCAAGGAGTTTGCAGCAAAAAGGATATCATTTGCCATGCTATGACAAGTTCATCATTTTAAAAAGGAAGAATAATCAAAAGGAATTTGATTCGTTGTTCAGTAATGGCAAGGTAAATATTATTCAGTCTGGTATTTAGCCATTACCTAGCCTATTTTAACACTGCTACTTTCCAAATGGTGAAAGGAAGAACTTAAAACAAGTAATATTCAGCAACCTACACTTGGCCTTTGTGGTGGGTTCCACTCAAAATCAAAAATCAAAACTAATTTATTCAAACTAGTCTCATAATCAGCACTTTTCGAACGTGTTTCCGTCTCCAAGAGGGCCTTTAATATAGGTTGATTATAACATAACATCAAGCCTGAAATCTCAGAAGGGTATGGCAGAGGTGTACCTAATACTAGACCCACTTTTCTCCAGTTATGTTGAAGTGTTGTGTAAGAGGGGAGTGAGCCTGAGATCTTGAGAAAATAATAATAATAATAATTTCTTTATTTCAGATAACATAGATCCATAATTCTGTTACTGCACTTAAAAAATAAAGTTATTAAGTTAGTAAAAAATAAAATAAAAATCATCGGAGGCCAATACATGCACACTAACTATTCAAAAATCAGCAACAAAATTCAACCAGTAGAATCAAAAAATAAAATGTTCATATCAAAATCAAAAATGTCAAATATAAAATACCCACAATCAAATTAAAATAATTATATTGTAATTAAAATTTAATTGTATAATTATAAAGAAATAATTCAATTTATCTGCCCCACGCCCGGTTTACAGGTGCATGTAAGGCCTGCCAGTGCCGTATGAAATGTCCGTCTAACCTGCTGGCAACAACGGTAAGAAGACTTGTCTTGTTGACTGGTGAAGTTGTATTTGGTCTTTTCATCAGTAGCATTGAGTTGATGGCAATAGACACCCTGTTATACATAGGATGTACACAAAACCAGCAAAATATGGGTGTACTTACACACCTCAGCCTCACATTTCAGGGATAACAGGTGTGATGTTTTTTATGTAATTATTCTGAATTCTATTTGAGCTGAACAAATATTCCAAATAATAATCTTTTACCGTGACAAATCTAGACCAAACAAAACCTTGGAATTAATAATTAAATTACAGGGTCACGTCTGAAAACTAGAGGTCACCTCATGGTTAAATATTGTAGGTTTTATCCAATGATATTTTAGTATTTCAGGAAGTAATCATTTGATTAACTTTTTAACCTTTAGGGGTAATGAGTTACCAAATTACTGTGTTGTGGAGGTCAGATAGGCTGTCGCTGTCGCTTCTTGTAAAATCTGGTATTCAGCTGCATCTGGTTATATTATGACTAAATCTTGCCTGATAGGTTAGGCGGGGGCACATACACACACAGATTATACCAGCTATATTTAAAATCATGTTCGAGTGAGAGATTATGACTATCAACCGGATAGAAATTCAGACTTCAGGCTGCCTCTGATATAATCCTAAAGGAACATCTTTTTTCTTTAACCTGGTGAGAGAATTTGAATGTCGTCCATGGGTCTAACTTGGCTTTACAAGCCATCAAGAGACATCGCTCAGGCGTTCTAGTTTCTTTACAATATTTTGCTTCACCTAAAGCACGATTACGCGTTATACGTACGCGCGTATGCGTTTAGTTTTTTAGTTTCTCTTATAATTTTTATTGTTTGTTGTGTGCACTTGTGGCATTGTGTTTAATAAACATGTTTTCTTTCTTTCTTAATATGTAAGTACTTACATGAATCCGAAAAATTAGAACTGTTATAACAATTTACACGACCTGGTAATCAAACCTAAGGCATGAAGCTGTGTGGGGGCCACGTGACGGCTTCCGGCAACCGTAGACGCGGGCCTGTGGATGGTGAGTAATGGGCTAGCTCACCGTCCATCAGTCTTATGGTTTGGTCTTGTTTTTAGTCAGTAGAAGTCTGACACTCCCTTTCGCTCTGCCCAAGAGCGGGAGGGGTTATTTGATGATTTCCGACCACCCAAAAAAAAAAAGGAATGGGGCTGGGTGATTTTTAGTCTGACACTCCCTTGTGGGGGTTATTTGATGATTACCCCCCCTTCCCAAAAAGGAGATGAAGATCAGCAGAAGTATTTGCTACTACTCAACAAATAAGGCAGTACCACCAATAACTTGAATACTAATTACTGTTCTTATTTACAGGTACTTATCAATAACATACCGCCTCTCAAAATCGAAACACCCAAAGCATTTAAGAAGAACACACCTTCTAGCAGTGTCATAGACATACCAAAATTAATAGAAATACCTAAGATTGGTAACAAAAACTGTGACATAGATCTAAAAGTCACACCGTTTAAAACATACCAGATGGACGAACCAAGTTATGTGAATCCGGACATAGCACGAGGAGTTATTTTAAAGTCTATACTAACAAGGAAATCTCCTATAAAAAAAGATATGATGAAGGATTGTTCAGCATTCAATTCTGGCATGGACCTATTTAGGTATGGCAACATGTTCAACCAACCCAATCTAAACTTTGGTCCCGAGAAATTAGAACCAAAAATTGTGGAGCCAATGTCGTTGGAGAATGATGCTTGTGTATTTTGTGATAAAGAGCAAAGAAAAATAGGAACACAGTTTGAAATGCCAGAAATTTTAGAAAAGGATGAATTTGAAAAGGTTTTGGAGATTGCTGGAGCGATTGGTGACGAAAAATTGATAGACAAATCTGAGAAAAACAAAGAATTTTTGTGCCACCCTTTATGTAGGGTTCAATATAAAAATAAATACCAGAAAATCACTAGCAAGAATTGTGATGAAAACGACAGACTGGTTATTAAGAACTTGCAAAACAAAGCATTTGAAGCTCTCTGCATTTTCATAGACAATGAAATCTTAGGGAAGAATAAAAACTACTTTTTGTCTGACCTGTTTGAACGCTACAAATTGATACTATTCGACATCCAAAACACAACTTTCCCATTGGATATTGAAATAACTATCCTACAATTGCAAGAACAAATTCAAAACCATTACAGCGATACTATAAAAATCACATCAAAAAATAAAAAGAAGGTAGTCTACAAAAATGGACAAACCAATTTCGACATCGAAGATTTTAATATGGATAAACTTGCATTTGAACTACATAGTGAAATTAAATCTTCGAAAAGGAAGTCTGATGGTAGATTTGTGACAGAAATTCCTGAGAAATTAATGCATTTCATTGGATGTTTAATACAAGGGCCTGTGGCAAGGGATTCTTTTGAAGATCGTTTCAAAATGAAGTCCCTTTGTGAGGACATCGTCGCTAGTGTTAATGTAGATTAGTTTCAATTCTGCCGTACCCTTTGAGCGTAACAGGCGATGTGTATGATGTTAGATTTTATTTATTTGTTGTAATGTAAGTAATAAATGTTAATTTTAAGTATAAAGTTTGTATTATTTATATTCTGAGGGGATAACCCAAGGGCCGCGGGTAGTCCTCTGGTTATCGCGGCCTCGACATAGAGGGCGAAGAAGGAACATGGGTGGTTTTTAGTCAGTAGAAGTCTGACACTCCCTTTCGCTCTGCCCAAGAGCGGGAGGGGTTATTCGATGATTTTACACCCACCAAAAAAAAAAAAAAAAAAAAAAGGGGATAACCCAAGCCAAGAGGAGCTTTAAATTAACCTTTTGATCGCCACGGTCGGGTATAGCCGACAAATTAAAACGTGCCCAAAACACCACCGTCGGTTACAGCCGACAAAAAAAGTCATGTTTTTAACACTTTTTTACTGCTGTTTAATAGATACTAGTGTTAAATAAAATAAAATAATTATTTTGTAGGTATTTGTCCCTTGGCTCCAATGGGTTTAAGCTCTTGGCGCGATCATCTGGTATAGGCAAGGTTGCCTAAGTTGGTTCGTCCACTCATTACATATCAAGTTTCCTCAGTGCCTCGAAAAACACGTGAAGCCGTTGGTCCCACCGTAGACGCGGGCCTGTCCTACGACGATAACAGGCCGTGCCGACGGCGCGTTCGTGTTCCACGCGCGCCTCAAAGAGTTGTCAGCAACAAGGGAGGGGCCCGAAAGGGCCGACACTTGTTATCGCGGCCCCGACATAGAGGGCTAAGAAGGAACATGGGTGGTTTTTAGTCAGTAGAAGTCTGACACTCCCTTTCGCTCTGCCCAAGAGCGGGAGGGGTTATTCGATGATTTTCCACCAGCCAAAAAAAAAAAGCCGTTGGTCCAAGTTGTCCTTTCTAGATCTTTAACCGTCGTTAAGGGTAGTCACAAATTATCAGTTGGAGTATGCACTACGCCTTTTCTTCAATTCTCCTCAGAGTATTTCACCAAAAAAAAATGTAATTAGTCCGACTGTTAGATTATCGAAAAATATTGGATACGTGTTTTTGGTTTTATCAAATTAATAATTATGGACGAAAATAAAATGTGTCAAAGATCATGAGTGGGGGGGGCGGCTTGTGACGTCACTTTCTGGGTAAAAAGGTACCTACTAACTTTTGTCTCCATCTTTTGTTTACGTGAAAAAAGAAGAAATATCATGTGTCCATTATTTTTTGGGTGAAATATCATTTCAGCCGAAGGACGTTCAAGTGTCGCCAAATTGGCCGGTCCCGTGCGTCTCGCATCCAGCGGATCCCACCTAGTGGGCGGCCTTCCAACGCAACATCTTCCGGTTCGCGGTTGCCACTCCACACAACTTTTCGGCCCACTGCCACTTAAGTCAGGGAATTCTTCGGGCTATTTCAGTAAACTTGGTTCACATCTCATGTCTGTATACAGCTTAACTATAAAGGGTGTAAAAGTACCCTTAACGCAAACGAAGGGCACTTGGTCTCCCCACCACTGCGATCATTTTTTTGTTCTAGACCATACCTGGGAACCCCCTAGTTACGGAGATATAGGGTGTCAAAGTTGCAATTTTTTCACAGCTGTTTTTGTAAATAGTTTTTCAGGTTATAACTTTACTTAAATTACCTCCATGACCCGTTTACTATTCAAAGCATCCACTAGCACAATGTTTTAATAGTGTCACATTGAGTTTTACCGTAAAATGTAAAAAAAAAATTGCGTAGGGGTACTTAGTTCGATGTACAGAATGCTTGGTTGACGGCTGCGTGAAGGGTTAACTTACAGCCTGTAGGTAAGGATGACTCACCATGTATCTGATCCCTCTGCGCAATCTTGTGCACGTGAGCAGTGGCGTAGGCCGCCAGCAGCGGCAGCACGGCGCGGTGCGCGAGTGCGGCGCGGCGGCGCGCGGCGGCCGCGGCGGACTGCGCGCCGCTGCCGCACGCCGCCGTGGCGCGCGACGTGCGGCCTGACGACTGGCACGTCCACGCGTCGCACAAGCGTTTCATGCTGGGGGAGATGATTGTCATCATATACGGTGGACCCCTGCTAATCCGACATGCCTATCACTGTTCAATGTAGGAACTAGGAACTCAAACTACTTCTCGTCGTCGTGTTTTGGTCGTGGGTTCGATTCCCACCCAGGACAAATGTTTGTGTGATGAGCACGATCATTTGTTCTGTGTCTGGGTGTAATTTATCTATAATATGTATGTATTTAGAAATATATAAGTATGTTTATCAGTCGTCTAGTACCCATAACACAAGCTCTGCTTAGCTTGGGACTAGATGGCGTTGTGTGATAGTTGTGGAATATTATATTATTATTATTCTTTCTAACTAAAACACTATGAAGTGTCGAAGAGGGGGCAAACTCAAACTCAAGTCAAACTCAAAGCATTTATTTCAATTAAACCATTACTACGAAAAACTACGAGTGCAATACGTCGTCGTGCGTTTTAAGGGACTGTCGGCCGAATACTAAAACGCCACTGAAGTATAAGTAACCCTCAAATCTAGTGCTGTCTCGGTCACTCTATGCTGAAGTAACAGAGACAAAACGAAAATTAAGGGCAACTTAAAATTGAGTAGCGTTTCAGTATTCGGCCGTGTCTCTTGTAAATAAGTAAAGTAAATTTTGACGTTCGAAAACTTATGATGAGCCTAGTTTGAATAAATGAGTTTTAACAAATCAACAAACATGCATATCTTATTGGATACGTATTTTTTGTTTTATAATGATTTGTGTCAGGGCACCAGTTTCCTGCTATTTTGGCCCACAGATTTTCCGGCATGCGGCAGACATGTCCTGCCAGGCCACGAAGGAGATGGCGGGATGAACTGGATCGGTTCCGTCAAAACTGGAAGGAGGACGCGCGGGTTCGAGAGAAGTGGAAAGAGTGGAGAGAGGGCTTTGCCCTGGAGTGGGACAGAGCAGGCTAATAAAAAAAAAAAAAAAATGATTTGAGTGGGGGCTTGTGACGTCACTCGCCATGTCTTAATTATATGACATCACACGAGTTTTCAAACCACCGTATCGTCTTCATTGTTTGTTTACGTGCAAAAATAACAAATGTGTCCAATATTTTTTAGAAATCTATCTGACGGACTAACTAATTTGATTTGTTTTTAACTACCGTATTTGGTCCACATCTAAGTGTGTGGACTTCTGGCTATAGTACTACTTACCCCATAAAATCGCTGCTGAGCGCAATGGTACTCTTTTGCAGCTTAGTTGTCAACGCGCACAACGTCGTCAACTTCAGTTGTAGGGATTGCAGGTAATCCGCCGCTGATGTGAATTCTGGATCTTTTACTCTGGAACAACACGCATGTGTTATTTAAAGAGGTAAGCAGGGGTGATCATGATCAGTGTATCTACAATTTGACATGTATGTTTTTTGTCAATTAAATGTGGGGTTATCTCAATATAAAGGGTGTAAAAGTACCCTTAACGCAAACGAAGGGCACTTGTTCTCCCCACCACTGCGATATTTTTTTTTTGTTTTAGACCATACCTGGGAACCCCCTAGTTGCAGAGATATTGGGGGTCAAAGTTCCAAATTTTGCACAGCTGTTTTAGTAAATACTAGTTTTTCAGGTTATAACTTTACTTAAATTACCTCCATGACCCGTTTATTTTTCAAAGCATCCACTAGCACAATGTTATAAAAGTGCTACATTGAGTTAAATCGTAAAATGTGTAAAAAAGGTCATTGGGCATATCTGACCCGCTTTGCGAAGAGTGGCGGACATTAACCAAAATAGTTTTAAACTAAGGGTAATAATATGACCTTTCACTGCATTTAATTATTTTATTAAAAATCGATGGAGAAAAATGTACAGGACCGTTTAAAAAAAAAAAAAAAAAACAGTTTCAGACGATTTTTTTTGATCTTATAACCATACAGCATTTTGCACGGTTGAGCCAATGTTCAGAAGCATGTATACGCTGTCTCTTTCGCACATTAAACAAGTTTAGTAGAAAAGGTTTCGTTGCGCTCGCGCACTGACTCACCGCCCCCCGCGCAGTCCTTCGTTAGCTACCGTTGCGATCTGTACGTTTACCTGGTTTGTTTTATCTATTGTTTTAACGACTACTATTAGCGTGTTTCATGGACTCTGGTTATTTGCTTTTGGATTGGATTTTCGTCGATATGGAAAGACAAAACAGTTGTGTGTCGTGCAATCGATCTGTGTTACGTCGAAGAAAACACAGTCTTAATGCAATCTTTCTCGAAAGGTACCGGGATCTCGTAGTGTTGTTATTACAAGAAATCATACCACGCGAGGTAAGTACTCTGTCTGTACACCATCTATCTATCTATTTACTAAGAAAACAAAGCGCAAGAAGCGAGTCTTTGTCGACCAATCTATTGTTTTTATTTATGTTTTATTTTACACAATCTTAACTATTATTGTACAAAAGCAACCGTAATGCTAAGCATTTTACCTGTATCAGTTAACCTTAGAGATGTTTTGAGAACTTACTGTTTATGCATAAAGAACAGCCATAAAGGATTTCAGTGAAATAAAAGATTATTTTTCGAAACTACTATAAAATATTTATTAGATATTTTATGTTTTTATACAAATGTACAGAATGTTATATCTTGTTTCAGATTTCTTTTGACGGCACAAGATCTATATGCCACCCTTGCTGGCAAAGATATGATCGAGCATTGCATAACCAGCTATCAGATGATATGCCACCCCAGCCAGTACAAGAAGGTGCAAATCAAGAAGTTGGAGAGGCGGTGGCGGTCCAACAAATAGAAGTCGGGGATCAACAAAGTCCTGGTTTTATTTCTGTTACTGGATATAGACGTGTATCAAATACAGCGAGACGCTGTTTATTTCTAAACTGCAGAGGTATGACTACTCATCGTGTGCCAACCTACGCCAAGTTCTACCTGTTGCACAATCACAATTTGTATATACCGGAACTTGCTAGAGTTTGCCACCCTCATTTAGTTCAAAATGATTGGGAAGAACTTGTGAATGCCCCGACGACACATGAAAGCTTTAATAATGCTCATGTACTTGACATAATCAACTTGTATAAATGGGGATTAGAAAGCAGGTCTGAAATGGATTTTGAAAATATTGAAGCAATTGATGACAACCACTTCCATTTTTGGACAGCTTTAACTAAAAATCAGTTTATGACTATTTTAGAACAAACACCGTCTCTTCGTAACAGGTCTGATCGTCCTGCTACCACTTTAGGAATTTATTTGACTAAAGTAAGAACTGGTCAATCTGATGAGCGCTTAGCTACGAAATTCCAAATATCTAGAAGAACATTAGAGAGGAAGTTAAAAATAGCGAGAGAATGCTTAACTGAAGATTTTGTTCCACGTTACCTGGGTTTAAATCATATAACCAAAGAAGAAGTGGTGGCAAGAAATCTTCGTATCCCAACCCATATTTTTGGTGGTAGCCAAAATGAACCGGCAGCCATTCTGGTATTCGACGGAACATATATTTACCTTCAGAAGAGTGCGAATTTCCTATTCCAAAGAAAAACCTACAGCCTTCACAAATTCCGCAACCTGGTAAAACCTTTTCTAATCGTATGTACAGACGGCTATATAATAGAAGTCGTAGGACCGTATTCAGCAACTACTTCGGATGCAACTATTATGCGCAGCCTGATGCAAGAAAGCTCAGCTTGGCATTGGTATCTTAGACCTAACGACGTGTTTCTACTGGACCGTGGCTTTCGGGATTCTATCCCTGCTATTGAAGAACGTGGATATAATCCCTACATGCCGCCAACTAGAGGAAGAGGAGAACAGTTATCTACGAATCCAGTCACGTCATATTCGAATGAAACAGTACTATACATATATTTTGTTAAACCCAACACAACACGGAAGACAAAGAATAGAAGAATACTACTGCTCATGTATACACGGCCGCCGCACTGTCGGGAGCTGCGCCCATATCGCTAGCATAGTTTATTATCTGTCTTGGGCCAGACATCAGGAAGCAACAGACGCACCTGCTGCTTTTTTAAATGATTTGATGCTTGATTTGGATCAAATTGAATAAAAAATACATGAATATTAGCGTTTTATTCATCTTCCCTTTACCAGTTTCTAACACTTGAATTTTTCGAGATTCCCGTGGCTCACATTAATGCGACTAATTCCATAGTAAATCAAAGCCATATAACAATATATTCTGCTATATTTCGTTTGTGTCCGCCATGGGTATGGTTTCCATACTAAGGTGCCCAATGACCTTTGAGACCAAAATAAAGTCGTTTCCCAGCAAACATTTTTACGTAGGGATACTTAGTTTGATGTACAGAATGCTTAGTTGACGTATGTGTGAAGGGTTAATTTACACCCTTTCTAGAAGGCAAAGCTGACCGACTGAAAATCAATGTACAAGCCAAACCCTTAGGGCTAAGAACTTAAAATTTCGCACACGTGGAATACGTGTGCGAAATTTTAAGTTACCGAATTATAACCATCAAAATTACTAACTACTAAAGAACGACGACTAAATTACTAAAGAATGACTTTTACATGCAAAAATCAATCTTGACATGAAAATGAACTTGGAGGGTTGTATTGATAATTTTGATGGTTATAATTCGGTAACTTCATACGTCTTACAGTCGCAAATCAAATTTTCATAAACATACAACCAAGCACTGGCCTGCAAATTGCCAAAAACGTAAGAAAATTAGAATTTCGCGGGCCAGATGTGAGCTTCCACCTTAAGATCAATTAATATTATTGTAATGTGTGTTGAGAAGCAGATCTTGTTGGTATTTTGTGAACTCGTAATTCATACTAATATAAGTGGATTACTCTGTTTTTAGAGCAATAATGTTTGTCCTTGCATGATTTCAGGCATGTCAATAAAATATACGTATCGCCTGATTTTGAGTTTATGCTGGAATTACTCCCGAAACTCGGCGGTTGTTTACTGAAATAGCTTTTGTAGAAGTTAATATGATAAGTGTAGACAATAAGAAAACAAAGTTTGATTTTGAAACTGCACGGTACGGGATTCCATACTCACGAAAACATTCTCCTTTGTACGAAAAACCGACCTTTTTTGTTTCCGACATCTACGCGGGCAAAAGCTAGTTTAATATTCCAATGTAATTGAATAACCACACGCAACCTTACTGCTGTCAACTGGATCTAGAATATGGCCTTCTACAGAATGCTACCAGTTAATTTTTTTAAACCTTACCCCACGCTAGAAATGTCTCCTGTATCGTGGGTGCGTTTACAAACATTTAAACTCACATACACCAACATCCAGACCCGGAACAACTATCTGTAGTCCATACAAATATTTGTTCCGTGCCGGGATTGAACCCGCGACGCGCAGCGCAGCAGTCTAATCGCTCAGCCACTGCGCCAACCGTGTCGTCATTAATCCAGTGTTAATTCTGAGTTTAACACCACGATCTATTTCTGGGTTCTGACTGCTCGTGACGATTATAATCAGAGGTCTAGTAATGATGGCATTTATATTCATAACATACCTTGGTCCGTTAGTTGTTTTCGATTCCCCTGAGCCATATAGAGCACTGCTGAGTCCCCATAGGTTTAGAGCGCTGTTTTCACTTTTGAATACCTGTAGCAAGTAAATAATAATTGTATGGAGTTCGGTTTCTTTCAATTTATTCCGCCACTTCTTTTTTCCAGCTAAAACCCTAGGAAGTGTCGAAGGGTGGGCGTTTTGGGGGACTGTGTCTTGTCGAATAGGGATGATTACTGACTTAAAAAAAATATGATTCTAATTAGTCCGTCTGTTAGATCATCTAAAAATATTGGATACGTATTTTTTGCTTTATCGACCTTCCCAACTCTCATTCAGTATTAGTGTTGCCGACAATCGAGCTGAGTCAAACTCAAACTCAAAGCATTTATTTAAATTAAACCTTTATAGGCACTTTTGAATGTCAGAAGAACAATTCTACGAGTGCATTAAGTCATTCCGAAAGCCACCACGCCGAACCACACGCCGCCGAATGCCCGCAACAACGAGCACCGCGAGCACGAATGCCGCAACGCGCAACCGCCGCCACGCAACCCGCACCAGTGCAGTGGCATCCGATTGAGGAGGCCTATGTCCAGTGGGTTCGAACCCAGGCAGGAGCAACACTTTGTGTAATTTATTTCATCACCACTGCTCTCAAAACGGTGAAGGAAACCATCGTGAGTAAACCGGCAAATCAAACCAAAAAATTCGAAGAAATGTGACATCTACCAATCCGCACTGGGCCCGCGTGGTGGATTATAGCCCATCCCTCTCCTAGAGAGGCCTGAGTCCCTGCAGTGGGAACATTATAGGCTGATGATGATGACCAGCAGTGGACTGCTATAGGCTGATGATGGAATTAGTGAAGTTACCTTATCTAATTCGTCGTCGGGTGTGGTCAGAAATATTCTGAAGTCGTCACTGTGTGTCAGGATTGGGTGCTTCGCCACTCGTTCTGTCAACATAATGAAAATACTTAGATTTTTCCAAAAGAGCTGGTAATTGTGGTTATAATAACAGCCGCAAGAGTCGAACTTCAAGGTCAAGCAACGCTCACCGAGGTTGGTACATGGATTACCATTTATTGATTGGACCATTAATTCGAACTTATAAGAGACTCCTCCACATCCTCGGAAAGCACGTTAAACAGTCGACGTCTGACCGATCTTACTACAGAGTATTGAGTTACCTTGTAACTGAATGGGAAATTATTAAATGACTTCTGATCTGGGCAGAGCCGAAGGTTGTGTCAGACTCTTACTGACTAAAGCCCATCCGTGTTCCTCATAATGCCTCTTTCGAACAAAATCCGCAACAGGCTTGGCTGGGCTAGGATAATGATTACTCACCTAGAAATGCGTTAAGCGCGCAACTCCGGAGCGCCACAAAGGACGGAGAGTATCTATCCAGCTGCTGGCGCGCTGAGTGCAGCGGTGGCAGCGCGGGCGGCGCTAGCAGCGGGTGCGACGAACATAGCCGCTTGTGGAGGAGCTGGAAAGATTGAACCAATTGTAAACCTTAAGAATAACGTTGTTTGCGTCTAAAATCATGTGTACGACTGCCAATCTTACAAAAGGATCAGTTTTCAGTAACTGAGATATTATATCATTTATTCTAGATCAGGAAAAGGCTCAATGTTGAGCCTTGCGGTACCCACGTTTTTACTTTTACTCCTAATGTATTTTTGCCGTTTATTTGAACTTACTGTATTTGATCTTTCAAAAATGATTTTACTAAGCAAAGTGCTTGTTTTACCTAATACATTATGCTCAAGTTTTAAGAGCAATGTTTGATAATTCACACAAGCAAATGCCTTGGATAGGTCGCAAAATATGGCGATTGCATCTTTTGCCTTTTCCCATGCTTTAAAAATGTATTTTTATATTGTTGATACCGTAGATTTGTAAATGATGCTATTAAGATTAATATTGCAAACGCGATAAAATGTATTGATGTTATTAAAAATAAAATTTTAATTATGGGAATTTGCATCATATTATTTTGTATCATGGTAGTTAGAAGTAGATAGTTTACCTTAAAATGGTTGTACCTCCTCCTAACATGTGGGGGCGTTGGCCAGCGTGCGCACACGCACCGCACTCGGTATGTTACATATGTCTCTAATGTTGATAGCTGCTTCATTGGAGCGTCCACCTGCAAAATAAATAATTACATTAGAGCGTCAGTAAGAACTTCGAATTACTCTTTTGCCTAGCTTTATCCTATAATTAAAAGAGCTTATTTATTCTTATATCCTATAATTAAAGCACTTATTTGTATTGAAATAAAGGATTTTGAGAAGAAATAGCCAGATTTTTTAAATGACATCTAGAAAGGGGACAGTTCTCAATCCTGCTGTATATTACTGGTCTGATTCACTTGATTCCTTATTAATTTAGTTGAGGAAGCTCGGACGTGCAGTGGTCCCATATAAATTTTATTTACATTGGTTGAGTAGTTGTTGTAAGTACTTGTTTCAGTTCTGGGAGTCATACACACAATCTAATTTACAGATTTATATGCAGCCACTATCCAGCAGCAATGATAAGGAGAAAACGAAAAAAATATCCTCACCTTAACAGCGATATCATATCCATGCTCCATGATGAGCGGCATGCCCTCGTGTGTGTCATCTGTCACCGTGGTGGCCTCCGTGTCTTCAGTGTCCGCATCGTTCAGCTCTAACACCGCTGAACTGCTCTCACTGGCCATGGTGCTGCAATGAAGATGGGGGTTATATATTCAAATGGATTGGAATGTTGTCTCCATTATTTTTTATCACAGTTTTTTTGTTTCTGTTGTTCTTTTATAAGCTTGTTTGCTATTGATTAACTGGTAAAAAAACAGCTTAGTGGGATGGGGGGAACAGGTTTGATATTCAGTAACAAGATTTGGACGAGGCAAGTAAAAAAAAAATTTAAAAAGTATGCAGAATTTTTCTATTACCATATGCCTGAAAAATTTTGTGGATTTTCTTATGCTCCCTCTGAAAGTGGTTACCAAAAAGCAAATTCAAAACCAGCTCAGTCATAGTATTAATCTGTAAAACTAAATAATTGGTGGTAAGATGCTAAACAGAGAAGAAAATGTAAGTCTGTATTTATAATTTACTACACTGAAAATAGAACTTGTTTTTGTCTGAGTGAGAAACCATACAGATGGCAAAGTATGACTCATTTATAAACACCTGTAATATGATTAAAAACAAAGGTATTTAAATAATTATAATCTTCTCAGACAGTATGACTCAGCTGGTTCTAATTTAATTTATGAGGTAGAAAATGCATGAAAGAAGAAAACATACTGTGTTTTTTTTTTTTAATGAAACAGGACAGGAAAATAGATTATTATGTAAACATATTTAAGATAGAAATGCGGCAAAATGGAAGAGTAAAATTAATAATATGATTGTGTTGTTTCAAAGCGGCGGTTTTACGTTCTGTAGTCGATATACATAAAAAATATTCTTAAATATACTTTTAACACATTTACTGGATTCAGTGATAATAAATTAGCATTTAATTGTTTGTTTACCTGCTTTTATACCGCTACAAATAACTTTTATTCGACACAAATAAAAAGGGGCGTACTCTATTCACGATTTACTCCAGTTTTAACTAATTAAGAACCGTAATTAGCATCGTATGTTATCGTGGACACTACACAGGCTTTCACGATACCGATAACGAGTGCCTAAACATGAGCTTTGATTGCGAAAACTCGCAAAAATATTTGCCCCACTTAATTTTGTATGGATCGATATTGACGCCAAATAAACTTTAAATATCACTACATTTACTCAATTTTAAAGCAAAACTAGTTATTTAAATATATTATGAAATTCTTAATTACCTTTTTGTCGAGTTATTTACAGGAAATTCACGAAAATTTCATCTAAAAACAATAAAATACGAATAGTCAAGTGACAGACAACAAATGACGTTCCATTTATGGTAACGGGAAAGTACAATTTGATGATGTGACTGTTTTTTTGGGATAATACCGCTTCATGTAACGGTTTATGCGTGAAATGGAAAGAGGTGACAATCTCAAAATCGTGTCAGTCAACCATGTGTTCTGAAAAGGCTATGGGCTAGGGTAAGACTAGGTATTTTTTTTTAATATGTTGGCAAAAAATTAAAATTCCCATCAGAATTTTTAATAAAAGGTGGCATGATTGAGGTTTATTAGTACATGGTTCAAGAATCCACGCAGTTAATCTAGAGTTTACCACGTATTTGCATTTAAATATAATCTCTAGAGCACAGAATACATACATAATAGTACTATGTTTAGAGACAGATAAATAGAGGTGTCCCATGTCCCATCATCCTTTGTGTTAAATTCACTTTTGCCTCCGGTATCATCCGAGTCTGCTGCTGTCACTTTGACGTTTGTTTTCATCGCGAGAGTTGTGAAATCTGAGTCAAATGTAATTGTTTTGCTACTTTACCCCAAAAAGTGCCACGAGTGTTCTCCATAACGCAAAAACTTATTATTTTCTTAAGTTGCACTAAGGGGGCGGCAAAATTACGTCCAAAATGCAAGGCGTTAGTGCTCCACGGGAGCCTACGCAACCCGTGATAAGCACAAGTTCGACCATCCTTAGTATGAGGGAAAAGGAGAAATACATCGAAGATTTCGATTTCCCCTTCTGCGATGAGTCCTCAAAATACGAGAAAGTCGCTAAAATCGGGCAGGGAACCTTCGGAGAAGTGTTCAAAGCCCGACAACGGAACAGCAACAAAAAATTCGTTGCGATGAAGAAAGTGTTGATGGACAATGAAAAAGAAGGGTTTCCGATCACAGCTTTGCGAGAAATAAAGATCCTACAACTTCTAAAACACGAGAACGTCGTGAATTTAATCGAAATTTGTCGAACAAAAGCGACATTACACAACAAATACCGATCAACGTTTTACCTAGTTTTCGAATTCTGTGAGCATGATTTAGCTGGTTTATTGTCAAATGTGAACGTTAAATTTAGTCTAGGAGAGATCAAAAAGGTCATGCAGCAGTTACTGAATGGCTTATACTATATTCATAGTAATAAAATACTGCACAGAGACATGAAAGCTGCTAATGTGTTAATAACAAAGAATGGTATACTAAAACTGGCTGACTTTGGTCTGGCGAGGGCCTTTAGTGTTGCCAAGTCGGGACAGGTCAATAAATACACTAACAGAGTGGTGACGCTGTGGTATCGACCCCCAGAACTACTTTTAGGTATGTTGCATGCATTTCACATATTTCATTCATTCAATTCAAGTGGAAATTATGTTTTTCCTACTCTTCTGCTATGCTTTTCTGGTTAATTTTGTTGCGGGATCCAAGACAGTTAAATCGTTTCTCTGGGACTTAGTCAAGCTTCATTGTCTCTCTGCGCTTCATTGTCTCTCCGCTTTTCTTGTGGTCGCCACTGTTGATTCTGGCTGGGTATGGGAATAGCGTGGCAGGCTTGCCCTCCTCGTAAGAACTTCGTGGCTTTACTGATAAGTCCATCTTCTTTACTGCTCTCGCTGGTGAGCTTAATGGTGCTGATCCATGTGTCATATTAGTAAACGGGCACTGTCAGTAAAGAGGGTCATCTCTTAGTTGCCATGGTTTCTTTTATTTATGATTTGTTTATTTTATTGTTTACTCTGGGACACCCGAAACTTGTATGTATTTTTACATTCAAAAACAAAATCAAAATATTTTTAATTCACATAGGCCTACATGGGCATTTATAAAACGTCGACAAAAAAGTGCACAGTTTTGTGCCTTTTTTTATTTTTTTTTGGTGGGTGTAAAATCATCGAATAACCCCTCCCGCTCTTGGGCAGAGCGAAAGGGAGTGTCAGACTTCTACTGACTAAAAACCACCCATGTTCCTTCTTCGCCCTCTATGTCGAGGCCGCGATAACCAGAGGACTACCCGCGGCCCCGACAGGCGTCGGTCCTTTCGGGCCCCTCCCATGTTGCTGACATCTCTTTGAGGCGCGCGTGGAACACGAACGCGCCGTCGACACGGCCTGTTTTCGTCGTGAGACGGACGGATGGCGAGTTAGCCCATCACTCACCGTCCACAGACTCGCGTCTACGGTGGCCGGAGGTCATCGCGGGACCCCCGACGCCCGGAGCGCCTCCCGCGGCGGCTGGGACGAGAGGTTCTCTCCCTCTCGCGTTCCGCCACCTCCTTCGCTAGCATCACTGCTTCGCAGAAGGAGGCGACGGCGTCCCATTCCTCCTCGCCCCGGACAATGGCTTGCACCAGGGCCGGGCGCGAGAGGTCGCCGCCGCCGATCGCCGCTACGAGAACACGGCGGGGCTCCGCCCAAGCGGGGCAGACCTCCACTGTGTGCTTCACCGTGTCCTCCGGCCGATCCTCACAATGGTGGCATCCGGGCGTTTCCTCCCGCCTTATTCGGTGCAGGTACCTCCCGAAACAACCGTGTCCGGTGAGGACCTGCGTCAGACGGAAGGTGAGGGTGCCGTGGCGCCTCTCTAGCCACTCCTCAAAGAGGGGACTTACCGCCACTATCGTGGCGTGCCCTGCACGGGGTTGCGACAGTCGCTGTCTCCATGTCGCCATGAGATCGCACCGGAGGTCTGTCCGCCGCGCAGCAATTTGCCGCGGCAGCGGAGTGACCCCCCGGCGCAGCGCCTCCGCGCGCCATTGATGCAGGCGCGAGAACCATCGCCTCCAGATCCCACGGCGGCAATCCGGCAAGGAGGTTCGCCGCTTCGCGGGAGATCGTGCGGTACCCCCGTACCATCCTTACGGCCATGACCTTTTGGGGCACGTTCAGGTAGTGGGCGGCCCGCTTCCTCAAAGCAGGCGCCCACACCGGGGCCCCGTAAATAGCCATGGACCGCACGATCCCCGCGTAGAGCCTCCGGCAGGAGGCGTTTGGCCCCCCCAGTTTGGGCAAGAGCCACCTAAAGGCAGCCCCGGCCCGCTCCAGTCTGGGAGCCAAACGTCGGAAATGCTCCACGAAGTTCCACCGGCTGTCGAGGACGAGTCCTAGGTACTTCAAAGTACACTCGACGCCGATGGGAACCCCTCCCACCATTAACTGGGATCCCGACGGCAGCGCATTCCCACATCCATGGAAGCCCATGGCCTCCGACTTGTGAAGCGCCACCTCGAGACCCAGCTGCCGGATCCTCTCTACGACTATCGCAACCCCGCGTGTCAAATTGTCGGCCGCCGCCTCGTACGACCCACCCTGAGCTAGCACCAGCGTATCGTCCGCGTAGCAGACCACGCTGACGCCGCTAGGGAGGTCGGCGCGCAGCACCCAGTCGTAACCGATGTTCCACAAGGGCGGCCTCAGAACCGATCCCTGTGGAACACCGCACGACATCTCTCGCCGGTTCCACTGTCCGTCTTGACCAGGGTAGATGACAGCCCTGTCTGTCAAATAGTCCCCGACCACACGACGAAGGTAGGTCGGCACCCGGTGATACCGGAATGAATCCCTAATGCAGCTCCAGGGCATGGTGTTGAAGGCGTTGGCGATGTCGAGAGACACCGCCAAGACCACACCGCCCCGAGAGATCGCAGCCCCCGTCGTGAGGGCTCTCACGCGCATAATGGCGTCCACCGTCGAGCGCCTCTTGCGGAAACCAAACTGGTGTTCCGCAAGATCCGGACCTCGGCGAGGCGGTTTGGAGGCGGCTCGGCGAGGCGGTTTGCAATTACTCTTTCAAAGAGCTTGCCCACCTCGTCGAGCAGCACAATGGGCCGGTATGCGGACGGCGAGTCCGCAGGGCGCCCCGGCTTCTGGATGAGGACCAGCTTCCCCGTCTTCCAACGAAGCGGGAACTGGCCTCTTTCCATGCATGCGCTTAAGAACCCCTCTAGTCGGGGCCCAAGAGCCTCTGAGGCCAGGACCCAGGATTTGGCAGTCCTGGGGCGGTATTTGTGGCATTCAGCCTCCGTACCGCCGCTCTCAGGTCTACCCCAGTCACCTCCGGAATACAGTTTTGTGCCTTAGTTTTTAATTGGATATATAAAAAAGTACTTAAAAAACTAAGAAACTTTACTGAAAAAACTGATAAGCAAAAAACAAGCACATTTTAAATTAAACAAAACTTGGAAGTAGGCCGGATTATGAAATGAAAATAGAATGGACCCCGCCTGCTTCCAAGTTTTATTTAATTTAAAATGTGCTTGTTTTTTGCTTTTCAGTTTTTTCAGTCAGGTTTTTTAGTTTTTTAACTACATTTTTTTTACTAGGGAATGGGACAAGTTATTATGTCTTGTGACTGTAGCTTCGATTTATTTGTTTTCCTGACATTCAAAAGTGCCTGTAATGGTTTAATTGAAATAAATGGTTTAAGCCTGGTTAGAACATAGTTAAGCGCTTGCATAATCAGGTATCTGATCTAACTATGAATCAGATGCCTGATTCAGAGGACGGTATTTCTTGACACAGCAATGCTAGTAGGTTCATCCCTGAGCCCTGTCCGGTAGCTGGACCAGGTTACTGATACCAATGTGCTACTATTTCTTATTTGTCTATACATTATAATAAACAAGACATTTAAAAATAACCACCCAAATGCAGTGCCCTACATTCCTCAATCTCCCCAGGTGACCGCAACTACGGCCCACCCGTAGACATGTGGGGAGCCGGCTGCATCATGGCAGAAATGTGGACCCGCTCCCCCATAATGCAGGGTCCGACGGAACAGCAGCAGCTAATCCTGATCTCCCAGCTCTGCGGCTCCTGTACACCAGACGTGTGGCCTGGCGTTGAAAGCCTGGACCTTTACAATAAGATGGAACTGCCCAAGGGTCAGAAGAGAAAGGTTAAGGAACGTCTGAAGCCGTATGTGAAGGATCCTTACGGTTGTGATCTGCTGGATAAGTTGCTGCAGTTGGATCCGGCAAAGAGGTGAGTATGAGGAATATTACAAGGTGTAGATGGACCCTTCACAAAGCTGTCAACCATGCATTCTGTACATCAAACTAAGTTACTTGAAGCTCAATTTTTGCTGGGAAACAAGTCTTTTTGGGGTAAAATGTCACATTTTACGGTAGAGCCAATGTAACGCACTCAACACAATTTGCGTAAGCATTTAAAAGCTCTTACAATAAAAACTTGTATTTAACAAAACAAAACAAGTTGTAGACAGTAGTCTTAAAACTGGCTGTAGAAAACATAATTGATGCAGTCTCGCAGAGTAGTTTGATAGAAGTACACATGACTTTTGGATTCGATAAGGGTATTTTTACACCTTTTATTTTCTGCAAATGTTTGTCTGTCCGTCTGCCCATCCGTATGTCTCAGCCACTTAATTCGGAAATTATTAAGACTACACAGTTGAAACATAGTAGGTAGATGTAATCTGTGAACCGCTTTACGATCTTTGTACATGGAACTGGAACTGAAACAAAAAAAAACTTTTTTCATCAAACTTACTTGTGTGGGGTCTATAAACAAGTTTTTAGAAATGACATTGAGGTTCCTAAAACTATTTTTTCTCAAAGTCAATCATTTGAAAGATAGACAGTTCCAAAGTGGTCAAATGTGTGCCCCCCCCCCCCTCTTAACTTTTAAACTATGAAAGTGAAAAATCGAAAAAAAAAATATGCTGTAGATCGCAATGAAAACTTTCAACAAAAAATTGGTTTGGAGGATACATAGTAAATAGATTTTGAGATATAGCACATTCAAAAAACCGCAAATATAACTTTGTCATTCATACAAACACTATGAAAAACAAACTTATCACAAAATATGTTTTTCTGTTGCCGTTTTGACAAGAAATGATACAAATGAAAGAAGGCTTTCCTTCTACGATGCAATGGTACTAGAGTGCACTTGGCCAGTTTTTTGACCAATTGCTGTGCACATAAACTTGACCTGAACAGTTTTTTTTGTACTCAAATATCAATAAAGAACAAAAATTACTATTCATAATCAAGATTTAATCGAAAGTAAAAAAAAACAATTAATATTATGCCGATTTTATCACACAATTCCGCAATATTAGTAAACCTTGCAAAGGATATTTTTTGGTTGTGAACCGAGCAAAGCCGAATGCTAAACTACATAATTAAACACTACTTGCAGTAGCTTGTGCCAGCGGCTTCGCCCGCGTGGTTTTCGATAATTGTCCCACGGGATCATACTACCGCGATAAGAAGTGTCCTATGTGTTAATCCAGGTTATTAACTATCCGTGTTCAAAATTTCATCCACATTCGTTCAGTAGTTTTTGCGTGAAAGAGTAACAAACATCCACCTATACATACAGCCTCACAATTTTTCGCATTTATAATATTACCTACTAGCTTTTACCAGTGGCTTCACCCGCTACAACTCGATAATTATCCCACGATTTTATCTTCCAATCGGGATAAAAACCTATCCTGTGTTAATCTAGGTTATAAGCTATCTAAGTACCAAATTTTATCCAAATCCGTACAGTAGTTTTTGCGTGAAAGAGTAACAAACATACACACTCACAAACTTTCGCCTTTATAATATTAGTGTGATAGTAGGACCTTACTCTCCACAGATACGACGCAGACACAGCCCTCAACCACGACTTCTTCTGGACCGACCCCATGCCGTGTGATCTCGCCAACATGCTGGCCCAGCACACCCAAAGCATGTTCGAGTATCTGGCCCCGCCGCGTCGGCCGGGCCATCTGCGGCATCACCACCACGTTGCCGGGGCCCAGGCCAAGCCGGCGCAGCCCGTGCAGGACTCAGGGTATCAGGACAGAGTTTTCTAGAGAAGGCCGTGATGTAGGAAATGGTGTGTGTGACGATACTAAAACGGGTGATGTGTGGGGAACGGTTTTTTTGGGTAGCGAAACTCTGTTTGGTGAATATGTGACACTAGGTGTGTACATAATCCCTCTCCTAGAGAGGAGGTCTGATTTCCTGCAGAGGAAACATTATAGGCTGATGATGATGGTGAAGGTGTGTACCGCTGTTTGTCCTTTTACTCGCCTCTTGAGAGTGAACAGTGATTCCCATGATATGGGTGACAAAAGAAAGGGCTAACTGTGAAAAACACGAGAATGCGTGTCTTTTTTAACTAAAATAATATTTGTCGGATTGTCAGGATCAATTCCTTTTAGCTCGTTCATCATGTTAGCGGAATATTGGTTTCGTACAATGACAACACACTCGAAACCCTGTTTAAATAAACTATTAAAGTACTGAAATTACAACTTTACGAATAACTCTGGCGCAATGAATCAGCTATAATAGGGGATCGGACTGAGTCAAAAAAATATGATTCTGTTAAGCCTTTCAGGAATAAAATATTGGATACTTTTTTTTTTTAATCAAATTAATAAAAATTGACAAACATAAAACGCGTCAAAGATCATGAGTGGGGGCTTGTGACGTCACTTGTAGGTGTTCTGTAATGTGACGTTTTCGAAGAGTTCACGAGTTTTTCACGGACTTATTATTATATTTTGTCAAGTAGGTACCCAATATAATGGGTAGGTATTTGACAAAAAAAAAAAACCAAAAAAAAATAATTACCTAGTCCGACAGATAGATTTCTAAAAAATATTGAACACGTATTTTTTCTTTTTTTCACTTAAACAAATAATGAAGACGTTACAGTACTTCAAAAAGTCGTGTGACGTCACACTTCAGTTCATTTTTTACCGGAAAGTTCCCCACTAATGATCTTTGATGCGTTTTATCTTCGTCAATTTTTATTAATTTGATAAAACAAAAAACTCGTAAGTATCCAATATTTTTCGATAATCTAGCTGACGGAATAATCACAATCATAGGTTTTTAGTCAGGAAAGCGATCATACTTTGAATTTCACCCTCAAAACGCTCTCACGTTTTGAACTCTCAGTGAGGGTGAACAACACGACACTGTAGATCCGCGCTATGGGCGTAGGTAGACTTGTAAGTAGGTCGCGTCATGCCACTGGAGCGCTTCAGATTCATATTAAGTTCGTACCAATGACCAGGGGGTCTAAAATGGCCACTTTAGCAGATCATAATATGAATTGCGTTAAAAACGTAAAATAGACCTATCATAATAGTAATGCGTCTGTGAACATTTTGGAAAATAGATCATAGTAGGAGAATAATATTAATTGCGTTAAAGTTCGTAAAATGATCACAGACGCAGTTAAGGTTCATTTTACGCATTTTTTTTTTTTTGGTTTTTTTTTTTCTGCTGATCTGATCTCTGATTTATTTTAGTTGTATTTTTATTATATTAATAGAGTTTCGCTATCTAACTCAATTCAACCTTGTACACACCCCTGCCTACCCCTACAATACAGACAACAGTTGTGGTTACGAAGTGATAAACTTAAAGTTTTGCAGTGAAATGGAATCAAACAGGTCGTTAGAGCTAAAAGTATGGTACAATGGATACTTTGGTTGTGTTAGAACTACTTGAAATTATGTGTGATACTGACTGCGTATAATTGATATTAGTTTTATTTAATTTAGTTTATTTAAAAAAGAAATCTGTAAAAACTTTGTAATACCGTAAGCACATTCCGACCGTCTCGCAGATTTTTTATTATTAAAACAGAGCATTTAGTCATTGTAATAACGTTTATTTTTACATTTCACTTATTTTATTCATGAGACCAATTTGTTATTCTGTTCTTGAGCGTAGTGACATGTCAAAATAAATCGTATTACAATGATACCTCTGTTTTAAACGTGATAAAAAATCTGCTCTCCTCTCAGAGCCGGTCGGTGGAAACGGACTCTAAATTGAGCAAGAGTGAACAGGCATCTTCTGATCACGCTCGTTCCATCATAGACCTCATTCATGGCTTTCCATCTGGCATGATCGAGGTCAAAAGCAGGCTCATTTTGCAATACAAAAAAGCATAATTTAGCCTGCTGTAGAATTTTAGACCTTCGTCCGCTTAGTTGAATGTTGAAAACCAATAGAGCGCGGAGGAGCTCGTGGCTTAATAAGAACTGCCACTCTGGTCGATCTTTAGGTTAAGCTGCGCTTGCCTAGGTCGATCGGTGGATGGGTGACCGCCCATTACATACCGAGTTTACTCCGTGCCTTGGAAAGCACGTTAAGCTGTTGGTCCCGGGTGCCATATATAGATCTTTGGCAGTCGTTACGGGTAGTCTGTGACCTAAAAGTCTGACATCCAGTCTTACCAAAGGGTATCGTATTACCTAGTATTAACTGGGTTGTGGAGGTCAGATAGGCAGTCGCTCCATGTAAAATACTGGTATTCAGCTGCATCCGGTTAGACTGGAAGCCGAGCCCAATATAGTTGGGAATAGGCTAAGCAGATGATGTGTCTTTTTACGGTGTTTAAAATTTTAATGTTGATTAGCGATTAGCCTGAATGTTGTCGTCTTAACTTACCTTGTTAGTTACATTACAAATATCTGTGTTTAAAAATACATTAATATTACAAAAATGGCAGCTCTCATAAATAAAAAAAAGTATAAAGTTCACATATTTGTGTGTGTATAGTGTACGTAACTTTATGTGTTTATATAAGTACATGTTCTCTTGCTATTAGTATTCGTATTGATATACAGGTGTTCACTAAAACTATGTTATTATACAGAATGTGTATAATAAAACTATACAGGGTGTAAATTAACCTTTCACACAGCCGTCAACCAAGCATGCTGTACATCAAACTAAGTACTCAAAAACTACGCAAAAATGTTTGCTGGTGAACGACTTTTTTGGGTTTCAAAAATCGCATTTTACTTTAAAACTCAATGTAGCACTCTTAAAACACTGTGCTAGTGGATGCTTTGAATAGTAATCGGGTCATGAAGGTAATTTAAGCAAAGTTAACCTGAAAACTAGTATTTACAAAAACAGCTGTGAAAAATTTGAAACTTTGACCCCCAATATCTCCGTAACTAGGGGGTTCCCAGGTATGGTCTAGAACAAAAAAAATATCGCAGTGGTGTGATGAACCAGTGCCTTTCGTTTGCGTTAAGTGTACTTTTACACCCTTTATTTACTGAAATATTGGATTATTTCTGGTTTTGTACCCAAGTTGATGGCAATAGGCTCGTCCCCTATTCCATGGGACTTGAAACATAACTGAAATATGGGTGTACTGTTATATACACCTCTGGCTAACCCTAGGGGATACTTTATTATGTTCTACTGGATTATTGTTTGGGACGCACCCGCCTCACTATTCCCAAACCACTGTAACTCCTCGACCACACGAAAAGCACCGAGACAATGAAGCTCGACGAAGTCCCAGAGAAACGCTTTAACTGTCTTGGATCCCGCAACGAAATTAATCAGAAAAGAATAGCGGAGGAGTAGGAAAAACAAAAATTTCCACTTCCCTCCATATCAGCAGGAGACAGAAAAAAACCAATAGGCACACAGGGACGTATACAAGTGGGATAAGCCAAGTTGCCTAGCACCACGGATATTGTTGTCATTAATATTACTGGGTCCTAAGTTGTGAGCTGTTATTTGATGTTGTATTTTAAACGTTGTACTCAGTAATATCCAGTAGATAGTAACGTAGAGTTCGTGTAAGGTACTGGTATTCAGCTGTGTCTGGTTTGACTGGAAGCCCACCCTAACGTAGTTGGGAAAAAGGCTATAATTATAAAAATGTTGATAAATATTTAAGTATTAATAAAGAGTTTTGTATCTAATTATTATGAATACTGCGTCGTTGCCAACGGTTTCGATCCCCGAGTCTGTAATCTTATCGGGAGTATAATAACTTTAAATTAATTTAAAATTAAATTATATTAGAATTGTTATTAGATTAATTGTGAATTTTATATTAGATTAAAATGTTTTTGGAGTCCTGTTTAAATTAATAAGAGTTCCTAAGTACTTATCTTCTTTATATATATAACTAGCGGACCTGCCACACGTCGTCCAGCCCGGACAGCAGCGCCACCTACCGGGTCCAATTGTGAATCTACACCATTCTCGAATCCACTTGAATACATACAGAAAGTGTTATCCAAATCTGTCAAGCCGTTTAGGAGGAGTTCAGTGAGAAACACACGTATAGAAGAAATATATAAAGAATCTACTGTACGTGTGTTTGTCCCTGAAAAATAACTCACTGTTAAACATAGATATGTAGAAACAAAGTGAATATTGTTGATTATAATGATAATAAAAAAATATGTTTTTTTCTGTAAATAAAAGTATTACATATTTTTATACAGCAATTTATTTTTTTCTTGACTGACTGCCTCGTATCTGAGTATAATTTTTGGGGTTCCATTTCTAGATCGGCCAAATGTTATTTGAGTTTTCCATCAGGATTTTCGTAGTGGTCACGAAGTCTGGTGGATGTGTGCCCGGTAGATGGCAATTGGCTCGCTCCATATTACATAAACTTATCTGACGAAATGTGCAGGTTTACCATTAGGTACACCTCTGCCTTACCCTTCGGGGAATACTGGCGTGATGTTACGTTATGTGAAATCTAAAAAACCGGCACAGTGCATGTCGGACCACGCACAATGTAGGGTTCCGTAGTGGCCCATCAAAATATGTGAACTTGCTAAACTGAAAAACCACCCATCCTGCCTGCCTCCGAACGATGATTTTTATTGAATAAATAAAACAAACTTACATCTGCAGCTTAGAGACCTGCGCTCCCATACATTATGTATAGGAAAATATTTCATACAAGTACATTTTATAAGTTACTCGTAAAACATGAAAAGCCTACTTACCTGTGATAGTTTTCCTTTTATTTTCGTTATAATTATATGCTACTACTTACCATGAATTTTTTGAGACGCCCAAACAACCCGTATAGGTGGTTTAGGTTGGTTAATAATTAACAAACGGATCCCTCAATCGAAAACTGTTGTGGCGCATGTGTTGGATCATTAAATTCCCTTCAAAATGGTTGAGTTGAATGGTGCTGATCCAGGCGTCATGTTCGTGAACGGGCGCTGTCAGTGGAGACTGGTCATCTCTTAGTTGCCATGGTTTATTTAATTATTTTTATTTATTATATGTTTTTACTCCGGACGCTCTTAACTTGCACGTCTTGCTACGTAGTTCTCACATAATATACCATCTCAACATGAATGATGTAATGTACCAAGATTTTGTAATAATATTCTGATTGAAAAGAGTGTCCATGGAGTTTCTTGCCCTTCTCCATAGAGATCTACGCTAGGGAATGGGTAACTACAGTACTTTCACAAGTTATTATGCCTTGTGTCTGTGACTGTAGCTTTAGAGTGCAATGCGTCGTTCCGGGGGTTACTGCGTCGAGTTGCGCGGCGCCGGATGTTTGCGGCGGCGAGTGCTGCGGGTGCGGGGGCGTGCGGCGGCGGGTGCGCGGGGCTCCGGGTTGCGGGGCGACGGTTGCGCGTTGCGGCGTGCATTCGTTGTTCCGTGATTCGGGGTCTCGTGCATTCGTTGTAGCGGTGTGCGTCGCTGCGTGCTTTCGTGCTCGCGGTGCTCGTTGTTGCTGGCATTCGGCGGCGTGTGATTCGGCGTGGTGGCTTTCGGAATGACGTACGTACGCACGCGTAGATTTGTTTTTATGAATTGTTCTTCTGACATTCAAAAGTGCCTATAAAGGTTTAATTGAAATAAATGCTTTGAGTTTGAGTTTGTTTGAGCAAACTCACAATGTTTTTCAAAGACCTATCTAACGACATCCCACACAATGCACTTAGCGAGACCTACACTCACATTGAAGTGGGGATGATTTTTTTAATCATCCCCACTTCAATGTGAGTGTAGGTACTATTTGGCGGCGTAACTCATTTATATAATATTCATGCCAAATTACAGCTTTCTAGTACTAGGGGTCTTTGAGATGTAGTCCGGACGGATAGACAGACGGGGACGTGGCGATACTATAAGGGTTCCATATTGACTTCGGAACCCTGAAAAGTGTCTAAAGTGTATAAAAAATGTAATGCTTTTTCAGTAAATAAAAGTACCCATATACTGCATTATAGGCATTTCATTATCCATGGTGATCTCCTTAATTTATTGATCGCAAGCGCGAGTACTGGGCATAATGCGGCCGCCACACTATGCTCTTCGCGCTGCCGCTATTTGCCGCGATGTTGCCCGCTCTGCCCACACTGCTCTACTCGTGCAATTAATCGCGACGCTCCTACAAAAACAAAAACCAACAACGTAATATATGGAGCGATGGGCAGGACGAGGAGCATGACGTGCGGCATGACGAGTAAAGTGGCCACACTATGTCTCTG
Source organism: Diarsia rubi (assembly GCA_932274075.1). NCBI lineage: Eukaryota > Metazoa > Arthropoda > Insecta > Lepidoptera > Noctuidae > Diarsia > Diarsia rubi. Next base: position 10,273,059 of record OW026441.1, read on the forward strand.
CCTCCTTTCCTCGCTACTTCCCATGCCACTCGTCGAGTATGTGGCGGCCGCATAAGGTCCTGCGTTCAATTTCCAGCAAAGCTATTCTTAGACAATCGAATCGAATACGTCGTATCTCTATCTCTATTGGCATTACTAGATCGAGCGAGATAGACATACGACATATTCGTGTACGATTCTATTCGATCGTGTGTGAATAGATATGCAGGTCGAGCAAAATGTTATTGGATTTTGTTGATATTTGGAGTCTGAATTTGTGCACGCGGGCATCTGCTTTACGCGCGCCATAAGCTGTGCCCTATTCATCAACATCATCAGCCTATAATGTTCCCAGACCTGCTCTTTAGGAGAGAGATGAGCTATAATCCACCACGCGGGTCCAGTGCGGGTTGGTAGATGTCACATATCTTCGATTTTTTTGGTTCTAGGACATGCCGGTTTCCCCACCATGTTTTCCTTAACCGTTTTTTGAGAGCAGTGGTGATGAAATAAATTACACAAAGTAATACGCCTGCCTGGGTTCGAACCCAAGACTCAAAGCCACGACTTACTGCTCGTCAGTCGAGGCCACCGCCACTGGGCCAACGGACTACTACCTAAGTCCAGTGAAATCTCACGACATCTCGCTATGGCGAAGGGAGCCGGTCGGAAAATTGACAAAATTGCGAAAATGTGTTTAATAGGAGAAATGAACTTATGATTACCTACCTAAATAAAATAGTTCATTTACATTCTTTTCATTCTTCATTTCAACTAAGGGCAGACAGCTTCTAAGCGCAGTGAAAGACATGCACTGTGAGGTCATAAGTACTGGAAAACCTACTTACTGGCCGACTGACCACCAGAAACTACCAGACCTTATCAACTTTTTCATAGTCAAAAATATATCAACCAACTATCTGAATGTGGAAGAGGGGTACCATAATAACTCCGATCACTCTCCGATATTATTACAATTAAGTCACAAAATATTACTAAGAGAAAACCACCTGACGTTAGTTAACAAGTATACAGATTGGGAAAAGTTTAGGTTAGAGCTACAAAATATTATTGACCTAAAAACTTCATTATGAAGCAAAGATCAGCTCGATTTTGAAGTAGACCAGTTTAACATCAATATCCAACAATGTGCATGGAACAACACACCACAGCTTATAAACAAGTTTAAAGGAAATACCTACCCAAAAGAAATAATAGACCTATTATATGAAAAAAGGACTCGAAGAAAACGGTGGCAGCAAACTAGATTCCCGCAAGATAAAACTGTATTGAATAACCTTACCAAAAGACTGAAGAGAAAGATACAAACCTTTCAAGATGAGGCTTTAGATACTAACCTGCGTCAGTTAACCAGCGACTGTTATATACCTACCTCTATGGTTGTGACATTCATGTTTACTTAGTTACGACATTAAATAAAATATATTCTTGTACGATGATTGTAATTTATTTCATTGGCGACGAGGATTAAGTGATAAAATGGACGCGGAACAATTTAAAGAATTTATACAAATTCAACGGGAACAACAACAGCAAATAACAGACGTTTTGCAGCAACTCGTGTTACAACAACAGCAACCGACAGCGGCGGCCCCCACACCAGCAACACCTGGTACGGAGTCTACCAGCTCGGCGAACACCAACAACAACTGTAATAAACTCACAATTATTAAAAATTTCAAGTGCGATACGTTTAACCCTTCTACTACGTCGGTAGAATATTTTTTAGATTTTTTTGAAAAAAAATGCGATATCTGGGACGTAAGCGAAGACGACATCAGGAAAGAACTATTATTTTCTTGCTTAACTCCAGAAGTCTTTCACGATCTGAAAGTAGCACTCATACCCGTTTTTGAAAAAAGTCTATACAAAGACGTAAAGTCTAAACTACTCGACTTACATCGACCTAAAACAACGAAATTCAAAGCTTTGACTGAGTTTTGGAATTGCGTAAGAGACTGCAATGAGACTATGGAACACTACGCTAACAGGCTCAAAAAACTCGCCACCAACTGTGGCTACAAGGACGACTTGTTCGAGCGTCTGCTGCGTGATCGATTTGCGACCGGCATAAACCACCCGCAGCTAGAAGTGGATCTGAAACAGAAATGGCCCGATTTACAAGAACATTACGATGGAAAGACTGTGGAAGTTACATTTGCCAAATTCTTTGCAGTAACTCAGTCTAGAGAGCTTGCTGAAGGTGACATTCACGTCGTTTTACCTGCTGCCACAAACAAAGTCAGAGCAAAAACCAACTTGTCGCATCACAACAAACAGAGTACGTTTTTACGCAGGATTGGTCTAGATCAATGCCGTCGATGCGGTGCATATGATAGACATAAGGTGGGCGATTGTAAGGCAAAAGACCATATTTGCAAGGAATGTCAAACGCTAGGACATTTTGAAGATTGCTGTATCAAGACTGGAAGAGCATATTTAACGAACACCAAGTCAGGGAAGAAACGAGCAATCAAAAACGAAAACAAATTACATAAAATTAGGAACACTGACAACGACGAGTGTTTATCAGAATCTTCTACATGCTCATACGATAGTGAAGATGTCTACAAGATTGAACGCAAAAGGAACAAGGGCAGCAAGCGCATTGACGTCACACTCAATGGTGTCAAATGTACGTTGGACTGGGACCCGGGATCGGTATACTCCATCATTAGCACAGAGTTTTGGAAACGTATTGGAGCACCCCCTTTAACAAAGGCACCGAAACTACGTGCCTATGGGAACCTCAAACTCAAACCAAAAGGACTTACGGACGTAACAGTTGAAATCCTTGGAAGACAGAAAATTTTACAAGTTGTAGTTATGGAAGACGCCAACCCCATGCTTTTTGGTCTCCAGTGGAGCGAGATGTACGACATGATTTTTCCAGAACCCGTCTATTCGATTAAACCTACTCAACGAGATACCAGAACACTCAAACAGGTATTAGACACTTTCTCACCTCTTTTTGACAACAAATTAGGAAAAGTTAAAAATTACGCAGTTAACATCCATATTAGACATGGTACCGTACCGAAACACGTTCCTGCCCGACCCGTTAAGTTCGCTTTGTGCAAAAACATAGAAAGAGAACTTCAGCGTTTAGTGGACGAGGGAATAGTTACCAAAGTTGATCCAAATGTGACGCCCTTGGAATGGGCAACACCCACAGTCAACGTGGTCAAAACAAATGGCCAAATCAGAATTTGCGGTGATTTTCGCAGCACTATTAACCCTGCCATGGTAACACACGCTCATCCAGTCCCGCTATTTGACCAGTTACGTCAAAACCTTGCAAACGGAGTTAAGTTTTCGAAAATTGACTTAAAAGATGCGTACTTACAATTCGAGATCTCTCCAGAGTCGAAAAAGTACCTGACAATATCTACTCACAAAGGATATTACCAATACAATAGGATGCCTTTTGGAATATCAACAGCACCCTCGATTTTTCAACACTACCTTGATGAACTACTCGGTGGTATACCAAACGTAGCGATTTATTTCGATGACATCGCCTTAACAGGGAAGGATGACGCTGAACATCTCGAAACACTGTCTACTGTGTTTGACAAATTACAACGAGCTGGCTTAAAAGTCAACTTAACAAAATGCTCATTCTTCCAAACAGATATCGAGTACCTGGGTCACACAATCAGCAAGGAAGGAATACGACCAACTAAATCGAAGATTGAAGCAATAACAAAAGCGACACCGCCTACTAACGCTCAAGAACTACGGTCATTTCTTGGCCTCGTAAATTTCTACGAAAGATTCATACCTCATCTGCACAGTTTCTGTGCGGACCTGCATGCACTAACTGGCGCGCGCCAAAAGTGGCGATGGACAGATAAAGAAAACACAGCGTTTGAAAATACTAAAATGTTGATTTGTGAATCAAAACCACTTGTGGCTTTTGACGAGAAGCGTCCGTTGTTTTTAGCGTGTGACGCCTCGGAAAAGGGCGTGGGTGCCGTATTATTTCATAAAGCGAATGATCAAAATATTCAACCTATCGTTTTTGCGTCAAGATAGCTGAGATCAGCGGAATCTAAATATTCAGTTATTGATCGAGAAGCATTAGCCATATTTTTCGGGATCAAAAAGTTTGACCAATACTTACGTGGCACAAAATTCACACTCGTCACTGATCATAAACCCTTGATTCACGTTTTAGGCCCACAGCGCAATTTACCGAAGCTTGTTAATAATCGCTTAATACGTTGGGCTCTGATCATTGGTAGCTATGACTACGACATCGTCTTCACAAAAGGACAACTTAATTTTATAGCTGATTATCTTTCCAGGATGCCCAATCCTGATGAGAAACCGTCCCGTGCAGAATTGACAGTACACAGAATCATAGCTCAGCTAAATCATAACAGTTTTTCAGATTTAGCGTTGACAGAAGAAATAATAAGGGATGCGTCAAGGAATGATCCTATTTTCAAAAAAATTTCGGAGAACATTAAGACAGGTTGGCGGGAAAATTCATATTCAGATATCTTAAAACCTTATGCTCGGAAACGCAACGAATTGTCCATCGAAAATAAGATTATGATGTGGCAGGGTCGAATAGTCATTCCGAATACACTCAGGAAGACGACATTGAAATACCTGCACACAGGACACCCAGGAACTTGTGCAATGAAAGCACTCGCACGTTTTTACGTATGGTGGCCATCGATCGACGATGATATTGAAGAGTACATCAAATATTGTCGTAAATGCCAAGAAAACCGGCCAAATAACTCTGAATTGCCTGTGTACTCCTGGTCCGTTCCTGACAACCCATGGGAAAGACTTCATGTCGATTTTGCGGGACCATTTGAAGGAAAATACTGGTTTGTTCTAGCAGATGCACTCTCAAAATGGATTGAGATCAAGCCCATGAACCAAATAACTACAAACAAACTGTGTGAAGAATTAGACTCTATATTTACAACGTTTGGTTTGCCACAATTTTTGGTGTCTGATAACGGGACACAGTTTACCTCCCGGGAATTCCAAAATTATTGCAGAGACAAGGGTATTCTACATATTAAGTCATCTCCATATCACCCGAGGACTAATGGCTTGGCAGAACGCCTGGTTCGTACTTTCAAAACTAGAATGTCTTCAAGTGCGAGCGATGGCATGACCCTGAGAAGGAGGCTAGAAAACTTCCTATTTTCCTACCGTATAACACCTCATAGTGCCACCGGAAAGAGCCCAGGTGAAATTTTGTTTGGGCGTCGGTTGCATTGTGCTCTGGATAACGCGCGGCCTAACCCTAAAAGAACTCTGCAACACAAGCAGATACAGGCAAACATTGAGTCTGAGAAACGCATCCCATCTTTTAAAGCAGGTGACAGTGTTTTTGTTCGCGCCCGAGACGGATCGCGATGGCTACCTGCTACAATATCAAAGCGTACGCACAGATATTCTTACGCTGTGAAAACTTCAGACGGTGTAGAGAGGAGATATCATGCAGATCATGTGCGTTTCCGCATAGCAGACTCAATCAGTCCAGCTGTGTTGACGAAGGTAGAGGAAGATCAGTAGATCTTCCTCTACCTTCGTCAACACCTGTTGGACACCCACTAACACCTCCGTCGACACCTCATTCTCGCCCTTTGCCTCGATCCACACCTACGCCTCATTCACTAACTTTTTCCACACCTATCAGACAGCGTTCACCATCATTCACATTTAGCAATCAGCCAGAGTCACCTCACCCAACGCCTCAACTAACCCAACCATCAATTTGGTCCTCCTGCCAGGCTACTCAAGACTCGCCTGATATAAATCCAAATGTGATGGAGCACATCGTTCCAAGTTCATCAGGCACACAGAATCAAGCGGGCACTCCACGACAAGCCAGCGCTGAGACACCTGGTCTCCCGCTGGCCACGGCTGTCTTGCAGGGAGCACCAGCAAGGCGCAGTCGGCGCACCACCACGAAGCCACGACGTCTTGTCGAGGAGATGTCGTAGCTTCGTTGGAATGGACGAATGTTATATACCTACCTCTATGGTTGTGACATTCATGTTTACTTAGTTACGACATTAAATAAAATATATTCTTGTACGATGATTGTAATTTATTTCAGCGACCATACAACCCAATACTCTCTTTGGAAAGCGACAAAGTCACTCAAAAGGCCAATTGTACCAATTCCTCCTATCAGAGATGATAACGCAAAGTGGGCCATAAGCAATGACCAGAAAGCTCAAAGATTTGCACATCACTTGGAAGAAACCTTTCAGCCAAATGACGAGTCTGTGGACAACCTACAGTTTGCCAATATTCTGCAAGATCAAAGAATTAAGCTTGTGACCCCGAAAGAAGTTGCAAAGGAAATTCAAATCATTAGACTAAAGAAATCGCCAGGATATGACCTTATTACGGGAGAAATCCTGAAACAGCTCCCGCGTAAAGCCATAATTAAGCTTACTAGGCTCATAAATGCTGCATTTGTGCTTAAGCATGTTCCTGAGCCATGGAAAGTTGCTGAGGTGATAATGATTGCAAAGCCTGGTAAACCATCTCACGAAGCATCATCATACAGACCCATTACCCTGTTGCCTATACTTTCAAAGCTGTTTGAAAAATTGTTTTTAAAACGCCTAAAACCAATCATAAACGAGAAAAACCTGATCCCTGACCATCAGTTTGTTTTCAGAGAGAAACACTCAACAATAGACCAAGTACACAGAATTACCAACATCATCGAGAGAACGCTTGAGCATAAAAAAGTCTGCTCCACCGTTTTTTTAGATGTAGCACAAGCTTTTGATAAAGTTTGGCATAAGGGTTTGATATACAAGCTAAGACTAATGCTGCCCAATGATTTTGCCGATATCTTGCAATCATATATTACTTACAGATAGAATGTTTCGAGTAAGGCACGATCCCGAGCCTTTTCCGAGTTAAAAAATATTAAAGTTGGCGTCCCTCAAGGAAGCGTGCTAGGTCCAATCCTCTACCTATTGTACACGTATGATATACCAGAGCTGGAAAATAATACCATTGCAACCTTTGCGGACGACACTGCCATTATGGCTACAGGGTCATGCCATGCGGAAGCAATCAGAAAGTTACAAATTGCTGTAAATGAAGTTCATGACTGGGCACAAAAATGGAAAATCAAATTGAATGAATCAAAGTCAGTTCACATTGATTTTACCAACAGGAATTGTGATTACCACCCAATTTTCATAAATGGCCAACAGGTGCCATACGCAAATACAGCCAAATATCTTGGCATAATGCTTGATGCGAAATTGCGCTGGAAAGCGCACGTTAAAAAGAAAAGACAGGAACTGGACATGCGTTTTAAAAATATGTATTGGTTGATTGGACGAAATTCCTGCCTATCGATACATAATAAAATATTATTATTTAAGCATATTCTTATGCCAATATGGACATATGGCATTCAACTGTGGGGCTGTACTAAACCGACCAACATCAAAATTATACAAACATTCCAGAATAAGGTACTCAGGAGTATTGTTAATGCGCCCTGGTATATAAGAAATGACGACCTCCATCGTGACCTAAAAGTGGAACCCGTCACCAAAATAATCCAAAAATTTGCTGAGGCCCATGAACACCGACTCCACCATTATAATATTATGTATATTAGACTCTAAGAAAGTGGAACCGACTTGTTTATAGTACAATCAGCACTATTCTGTTTTAAAATAATTACCGCGTAAAAAGTTAAGTTAGATTAAAATTGCTTATTAGTCTTGTAGGCTAGATTGTAATTAATTATTAAGAACCTGGTTCTTTTGAATAAAGGATAAAAAAAAAAAATACATTCTTTTCGTGCTTCTTTTAATAAAAACCTTATCAAGTCATAGTCGAATAATTTTACTCATTTGTCGAATTTTTCCTTCCCGGACCGCTGGACATCACTAGTAATCACTACTAATGTCAAATACAAGTTCTAAAATAAGAAGGAGAGGTTGTGTTGTGGTGTTTACTGTGCCTAGATTTTTATTTTCATAGCGTAAAGATAATTGATGCTATTATGTACAAAGATACATAAGTCAAGTTAGTACCTATATTACAAAGTAGTAGGTAGGACTTTTGTTGGTAGCGGTGAAGGTTAAACACGTGCTTTTGTCTGTGTTACGAGTTTTTTCGATTTTGGTGCAACTAATCAGTGTGAACTGTAATCGAGACGATTCTTTGTGTTTGTGTTGTGTAAATTAAGGTTTGCTTGTTGTTTTTTTTTTTTTTCTTCTCTTTTTAATCATATCCATCACTAGCGATGGATACCAAAAAGCCCCCTGACCCTCCTGATCCTGACCCCTTTGAATTCTCCCCGATTTTGACTATTTCTCTCCCCGACGACAATATACCCGCAGTCCACATGGATTCTGAATCTACTAACAGAAAGAGAGTGGCTACATCTCCCACTTCCGTTACTAACCCTCCCAAATTAATAAAAAAGGAAATTGGAAGGAAATCATATACCCAAAGAGATAGCCCTCCTTATATTGTACATGTTAGTTTAAAAGATGGCCAGACCCCAGGCACAGTTCTTCACCCAGTCAAATTTGGCATGTTTCTAACAGAAAATAATTATAGCAACATTCTGTTGGGTAGTGTTAAACGTCTTGGAAGAAACCGAATCTCAGTCGAGTTTAAGTCTCATCAGGATGCTAATAGCTTCCTGATAAGTCGTACTCTGGAACAAAATAATTTTATCGCGTCAGTTCCACAATTTAACTTCACTCGCTTGGGCCTTGTTAGAGACGTTCCAACTGAGTGGACAGAGGAGGAAATTATTAAAAACATCAAGGTTCCTGATGGATGTGGTCCGGTTATAAAAGCAAGGAGAATGAACCGCAAGGTGACTTCTCTGGGTATAACAGAGTGGAAACCCACTCAAACTGTAATTCTTACATTTGACGGACAAATTCTCCCTAAACGTGTGTATTGCTTCTATTCCGCACTTCCAGTTGAGAGATACATGTACCCCACCATTCAGTGCTATAATTGTTGCCGCTTTGGACATACACGATCTATTTGCCGTTCTAAAGTACAATGTTTTAAGTGCGGACAGGACCATCCTGGAGATGGATGTCAAGTCTCCCTTGAGGATGCCTTCTGTATCTCTTGTACAGGCAACCATTATGCCATCGACAAGGCTTGCCCTGAATTGGGTCGACAGAAGGCTATTAAAGCCTTAATGGCCGAAAAATTTATTTCTTATCAGGAAGCAAGTCAGGTTTTCCCCCCTGTTTCAAGATCATATGCTGAAGTGTCAAAAATATCTCCAAAATCTAAACCAGTGCCCAGCCCATCCCATACTCACGGTCCAGCTTCCCAAACTACAAAATCATACCGTAAAACAGTTTTACTTAAGCCAAAATCCCATGCCCCTTTGTCTCCTTCCTATGATAAGCAGGCTCATCAAGCCCTTACACAAAATTACTCCTTCTCTCCCCCCCAAAATGGCTGCGCTTTCCCTAGGGACGGTGCAAACAGCCCTGTTAGAAAACTTGATTCCGAAAACATTTTAAATATAATTTCTGAAATGCTAATGACGGTTCTTTCGAATCCTACACATACATTACCTGACCACGTTGCCTATAAATTGTCATCTGTCGTGAACTATATCCGTAATGTTCCATCCCCAGACATTCCTTCAATGGAACGTGAGGAGTATTACTCCCAGGAAGACTGACCTAGTCTTTATAATTAATAAGTACAAACCATCGGTCTGCTGCATCGCTGAAACATGGCTTCGTTCTGAAAATAATTTCAGAATTCCAGGTTTCGGTGGTGTCCGCCATGACAGATCAGATGGATATGGGGGATGTGCTTTGTTCATCAATAACAAAGTACCATTCTCCCCGATTCCTCTACCCTCTGTAGGTGACAACATCAATGTTGTTGCTGTTAAGGCTGAGGATATAAATATCTTTAGCTTTTATATTGCACACCCACATATTGACGACCTCCCCATAATAAAAAATATTCTGAGCAATGTACAAGGCCCATTACTTGTGATGGGTGACTTCAATGGTCATCATTATAGATGGGGATCAGAGGTCTGTGACAATTTTGGTATAGGCCTGGTGGATATGTTGGATGAGCTAAATCTATGTGTCCTCAATGATGGCAGCACCACACGTAGGTCTTCACCGGGGCAGAACAACAGCTGTGTTGATTTGACATTTTGCTCATCTAATATGGCCAGCCTGCTTAATTGGAGTTGCTTAACCATGACTTATGGGAGTGATCATTATCCCATCATGGTTGAAATTCCTAATAAATCTGTCCCTGTCAAGTCTTCCCCTCCTCTATTGAAATACCAACTAAACTCAGTTGATTGGGATTATTTCTCCAAAATTTTGGACCTACGTGTATCTTCCCTTCCACCCATTAATACAGAGACAGCTCAGGAATGCTTTTCATCATTTTCAAATACAATATCTTCTACAGCAGACGATTGCTTCCCTTCAAAAAACCTCTTTCAGGCAATATTCCGTCTCCACCATGGTGGGATAGGACATGCTCTGCCTCTATCAGGGCAAGGAATGAGGCCGAGATGAACTTTAATTCTGACATGACCATGGACAATATGATTGCTTTTCAACATACTTTGGCTAAGTCCAAAAAATTACTTAAAAACAAAAAGAGAATAGGCTGGCAGAACTATTGTTCTTCGCTGAGCCCATCCACTCCAGCATCAGTCGTATGGCGTAAGTTGAAATCTTTCAGGAATAGTTTAAAGCCCTCTCCCGGGAGCACAATGTCTGAGGAACTGGCTAATCAGTTTTTTTCTAGGCTGGCCCCAGCCTATGTTCCTGACTTAAGCGAATGTACCACCACGAGTCCCCCACTACCATCAGATGACCCTCTTGATAAGCCATTTTCTTTGGAGGAACTTAAATCTGTCCTTACATATGTAAAAGATTCAGCCCCTGGAGTGGATGGATTCCCGTATTCTTTTATTTCTAAAGCTGGTAATAAGACCCATCAGTACTATCTGGACTTAGTCAATTATTGTTTTACTAACGGTTATATTCCCCCTGAATGGAAGGTTCAAGTCATTATACCAATACTAAAACCCGGTAAGGACCCCAGTGATCACACTTCTTACAGGCCGATTGCTTTATCGTCCATACTTATTAAACTCCTAGAGCACTTGGTTAAGAACCGTTTAGAATGGTTTATAGAAAATGGGAAACTGCTACCAACGACTCAATTTGGCTTTAGGAAAGGCTTGGGTACAGCTGATAGTGTGGCTACCCTCACATCAGAGATCCGACTGGCCCTAAGTAGGAATGAGTCTGTGGTAGCTGTTTTCTTAGATATTTCAGCAGCCTATGATTCTGTCCTCCTCCCTCTTCTCAGGCAAAAGATGCAAGAGCTGAGAATCCCGGCTAGGATTTGTGAAATCATATGCAATATCTTTTTTGTTCGTAGTGTTCAACTCAGAACACCTGGGGTGAACTCAGAACCTAGATCGGTCTGGCGAGGTATACCTCAGGGTTCCGTACTTAGTCCCCTTTTATATAACATTTACACATTGGCTATTCTTTCTTGCTTAAATTTTAACTGTAAAATTCTACAGTATGCTGACGATATCGCATTATTGGTCTGTGGTAGTTCCATTGAGGATTCCGCTCAGTCTATGAACATCTCACTGTACTCACTAAACCAATGGCTTCTGAGTCATGGATTGTCCTTGAGTGCTCCAAAAAGTTCAGCAGTTATCTTTTCTCGCAGACGTCTGATCCCGCATGTAGACATTAATATTGATGGTCAAACCATCCCAATCAAGGATAAAGCTAAGTTTCTGGGGGTTACCTTGGACTCCAAATTGTCAGGAGTGGAACACATAAATAACACCGTTAAAAAGTGTGAGCGCTCGATTTCGGTCATGAAGGCTTTGGCAGGTGTTTGGTGGGGAGCTCACCCACTCACCTTAAAACTTATCTACAATGCTTTGGTCAGAAGCGTATTGGACTACTGCTGCTACCTAATTGAGCCATGTAACAAAGAAGCCTTACGTAAACTCGATTCTATCCAGGCCAAATGTTTGAGGATCGTAATTGGTGCCATGAAGTCCTCCCCCATAAACGCCCTCCAGGTAGAATGTGCAGAGCCCCCCCTTAACCTTCGCAGACAATATTTAGCAGATCGCTTCCTTTCAAAAGTCTTCTCCCTTTCATCCCATCCCTTACTCCCTATTTTGGAACAAATTTACCTCTCACTTGACGTTTCTTCTTACTGGAAAAATAAATGTATGCCATTGATGAATAGGTATAGAGAGCTTAAACACCTCTCTTCGCCTGTTTGTCAATACCCTATCCTACCAGTATTTTCTTCCGAGTATGAAGTGGCCCAGTTCAAGCCACAAGTCGTTTTGGGGCTTGGCATCACCAAAAATTCCCAGGACGTCAAGGGTGACTTTGACCGGGCCATTAAAAAATATTGGGTCGGTTGGAATTTATTCTATACAGATGCATCTAAACTATCGCCTACAGGATGTACAGGTGCCTCCACTTACTTTCAAAACTCGAGAATCGGCCTAATGTTTCAATGTCCGCCCGAGACTTCAGTATTTACGGGGGAATGCATTGGTATCTTAGAAGCCATCCATTTCATTTTATCTCACAACATCCAAAATTCGGTTATTTTTTCTGATTCACGCAGCAGCATTCAGGCCTTAATACAACATCAATTTCGTTCTAAAATTCACAGTCAAATTATTATCGAAATAAAAAAATTACTCTACTGCTGCCATAAAAAGGGGTTTAACATTGAAATTGTTTGGGTACCTGGCCACTCAGGTATAACTGGCAATGAGTGCGCAGATTCGCTAGCAAAGTTCGCTGCTACTAACCCTGCTGACCAGAAACATTTCTCTGTACATGGCTACGATTTGCGTTCGGACTCCAAACGTAAACTGTCCAATTCTTGGTCAGCAGCGTGGCAGGTCAGTTCGAAGCTAAAAGGAGCCTATTACGCTAGTATACAAACTAACATTCAGCGGAAACCTTGGTTTTATAAATGTCCAAAACTATCAAAAAGAACTGTTTCATCCTTATGCAGACTTAGACTCGGCCACTGTTGTAGTCCAGTGTTCCTTCATAAGATACACATTCGTGACCACTCCTTGTGTGAATGTGGTCTCGATGAGGGTACTCTGGACCATATATTTTTTTCATGCCCCAAAAACTCTCAATCTTTTGACTTGTACCGTAAGCTACCCAAAATTAATATCCCCCTTCCCACTAACTTTCATTCCCTTTTGACTCACTTTTCCCCTAAAGTTGTTGAAATTTTATCAAACTTTTTAAATTTAAATGAAATTAAAATGTAGTCTGGTGTGCAATAATAGAAATATGTAAATAATGTAAATGTCCTATGTATTTTTATTTATACATGTATAAAATATTACATGTTTATATTATATATAATTAACTAACAAAATATTGTCTTGTCTTCTACAGCTACTAACACAATCTACCACAAAGTGCAAAGTTCGACGGCTCATCTCTCTAAGTGGCCGTCACTACACGACGCTGGCAGAATAGTCGACATCGGCTCAGTTGCCAAAGTGGAAAAAAAAAAAAAAAAAAAAGTAGTAGGTAAGTGATTTATTGATGCAATGTATCACTATAACTTTAAAAAATGCTGAAGCGTCAATAAGTTATAATTTAAGTGACTTTTAGCTTGGTATTATTTTAAAAGTTTTTTTATCGTGAAATTTATAAAATTTCATTGATAGATTGGTTTTTTTTTATTCTCGTTTCAGTGGAAGTTAATATCTAACCAAGATTTCAATAAAACTTTATAACATCCTCTGCCAGCATACTGCTATCAATGAATATCATTAGAATGATGTATAGTAGAGTAACAGAATAGTCAAAGATAAATTTCTAGCAAGGCCTGTTCAATATGGCATCCAGAATAGTATTTGAAGATGAAATAGACAACCAAGATCTAAACAACAGTAAGTTACATGAAGAAATAATACTAAAAGAGGAACATGAAGACAACGGCAGCGAAGATCTTACTGAAAAGAAAGAAGATCTTGATTTTTCAGACAGTGAATTGAGTACTACCAAAGACAGTGTGGAATTAAAAAGGGTAATCCTCCTTGGTAGCCGGGTACCAAAAAGAGATAAAATACCTATTGAGAATGAGGGAAATTCTCAAAGTACAGGTAACATTGGAAAGAGTAAACAAAAGGGTACGAGAAAAAATAAAACGGAGCTTGAAATGCTTCTTATAGATATAGAAAAGAAGGACTATGAAGTAGATGGAAATTATGATGAAAATAAAACTAGAATATTTAGAAAGCAAAGGATTAAAACTGAGGAGCCGTAAGTAGACCTAATACAAACCTTAGTAAAGTTGTATTTAGAACAATTTTCCCATATCAATGAAATATAATTATTTGCAAAAGTAGCATATTTTATTTTGGTATGTTCTTATATATTTTCTTATTTCAGAATCTCATATAAAGAAATAGACGAAATTAAAATAAAACGACACATCAGTAAACTCGACGAGACAGAGCTGATTTGTCCCGTTTGCAAAAAGGAATTAGAAAACAAAGTCGCATACCGCAACCACCTCCGAATCCATAACAAAACTGTACAGGACTACACCTGTTCACTTTGCAATAAGAAATTCACCACGAATGCGGACTTAATTGCCCATAAACAGTTGCACAGTGAAGAATCTTTTTTCTGCCAAAAGTGTAAGTTAGCATTCTCAAACCATTGTGACTTTCTACTCCATAACTATGAGCATTTAGATCAACCACATTTCAAGTGCCAAGAATGTGGACTGCACTGTCGAAAGAACATCTACAAGGTACATGTTACGACACATTTTGACAAGTATCTAAAATGCCACTTATGCTCCTTTGTTACCAACAATGATAAACGACTTCAGAAACATATTAATCAGCATACTGACAAATTCACTTGCGTTGAGTGCGGGAAAGTTGTGAATAACAAAGAGATGTATAACTATCATATGAGTGTACATACTGGGGTTAAAAAAATACAGTGTTTGTATTGCGGTGCTGGCTTTCGTAATAAAACTGCAAGGAACGTGCACACAAGAATGCATACAGGTGAAAAACCTTTTTCTTGTAATATATGCAATTACAAAGCGCGCCAATCGGCAGATTTGCTACGCCATAAAGAAACACATGGTGAGAAAAAGTTTACCTGTGATGAGTGTGGAAAAAAATTTCTGCATAAATTCTCATTAGCGGTTCATATACGGTCTCATAGTAAGAAATCGTTGTATAAATGCCCGGAATGCAATGATCAGTTTGTTTCAGCTGGAGGACTGAGGGTCCATTCTTTGTATAAGCATACAAGTGAGCGACCTTTTGAATGTAAACCGTGTGGTAGGAAGTTTATAAACGATAACCAATATAGGAAACATTGTAGAGCTAAATATCACTTGAGGAATATGTATACGGACCCGGACAAATGAAAGTTTTGGACATCATGTCTACTTACACCTGTAACCTACCACCTACCTATTGTTATTATTAGTCTAAAGTTAGTTATTTAATCTCTTCTTTAATTTAACTCACAAATGTTTAGTTTTCTATTTGATGTTACAGTAACTGACCCACGCAACTTCGTCTGCGTCACAATAATATATAGCTTGCAACCTTCCTCGATAGATCGACTATCCAACATACTAATATTTTTTCAATTAGTTTTCTAATGTGGAAAGAATTTTCAAAGTCGCCAGAGTAATTTTTGAGTTGATCGTAACAAACAAAAAATCGAATCTTTCCTCTCTATAATATTAGTTTAGATTACCTTAGAATATATTATTAAAGTGAGAATTACTGCCACCAATGTTAAACAGGCCATTGTAATAGCTAATCGCCATCGCATTAGCCAATGTAATGCAGTGGCCAATGCGATGGCACCTTTAATTAAAACATCAAAGGTTTTTAAGTAGGGTTTAAATATAATAACTGACTTGGTATTACATGGATTTCACTACTTTTTACAGTAAAAGAACAGAGTTGCGTGGCTTGGCTTTTTTTACAAGTTTTGTTTTTGGTGGGATCTCATTTCTTTTTGTAGCTTCTCTCATTCTATCTAAGTATTTCTTTCTTTTAATGAATCAACAATACTTAAGTTTACTCGAGTTTGGAGCAGTCTTATTCATCGCTTTGAAGTACTGCTAAAGTACCTAGGTACTCGACAAGCTGAATCAAACGAGTAAAAACTCGACAAGGTCAAGTCGTTCTATAACCGAGTTCCTGTGGTCACCTTCCAGCTCCATCATCAGATCTTGGTTACCTGGTTACCAACTAAAGACATAGCAAATGAGCTCAAACTCGATGGGGTTATGTGGTTTTATAACGGAATTCCTATGGCCACCTTCCAGCTCCTTCATCAGAGCAGTTCCTTATCATCATAATATTGCATTGATAGGCGATATACACATACGTGCAAAAGGACATTGGGAACTTTACTATGGGAAAAATCCCCACAGCGGACATCGATGAAACGTACCTATGTTATTTGAAAGCTATAGGCCGGAGGTATGTTTACTTAAAGCGCTATGTTGTGACATATGGGAATTCTGAGATATGATGAGTCTAAGTTGGAAATATTTTTATCTACTACTAGCGGACGTCACCCGTTCCCGTGGGAATACAGGGATAAAAAGTAGCCTATGTCACCCGGGGATAGTGTAGCTTCCCAATGATGAAAGAATTTTTCAAATTGGTCCAGTAGTTGCGGACCCTATTCGTTACAAACAAACAAACAAAATTAGCCTTTATTTTATTAGGAAGTTGTATATTTTTTTAGTTTTTCCATGGTTTATACAGTGTGATTCTTTATAATGTGCACATATCGAAATGGGGGAATCTATGCTTAATTTTATCGACGGAAAAATTATTAAAAAAAATCTAAATATTTTTTAATATTTTATATGGAATTTTTAAAAATTTTGTCTGCTACTGTGACCCCAGTGTAAACAAAACGGTGTAACTTTTAAACTAAATTATCTATCGCGATGAAACATACTCCATAATGATTGGAAGCAATTAGGCGTCCTCGTAAAATGAAAATTGTGGAAAAAAACTACCCTCAATTGAAAATAAACACGTTTTTTGATCAAAAAAACTTTTTTTTGTTCATAACTTTTTACATAAAATTGTTTCATCGCGATAGATAATTCAGTTTAAAAGTTACACCGTTTTGTTTACATTGGGGTCACAACAGCGGACAACATTTTTGAAAATTCCATAAAAAATATTAAAAAATATTTAGATTTTTTTAAATATTTTTTCCATCGATAAAATTAAGCATAGATTCCCTCATTTCGATATGTGCACATTATAAAGAATCACACTGTATACTAAACACTAATTATATTTTAAATTTGAAGCTTCTATGTCAGCTAGAAGTGCCTTAGACTTTTGATGATCGGTCAGTCAGTCAGTCAGTCAGCGAGAGTGATAAAACTAAGGAACTTTGATAAGCTAGAATTCTTAAACTACTGCTTGACATAGAATGATATTTGAAATATACCGTGTTATTACAATGCCTAATTGGTTACAAAAAAATCAGGCTTCTAGTTTTATCCACAACGAAGTTATAGGAGGTCGAAAATGGCCTGAACTGGTTCGAGAAAAGGATGGTATGGCCGTGCCGCTTTATTATTTAGCGTTCAAACAAACAAACCAGCTTTATAATATTAGGATAGATTTTAATTCTATAAATTTTACAATGATATACCTATAGCTTTATTGTACTTTAGAGTACACCTGTAATTGGTACTTAGAAAACCCTAACCTGTAATGATTGTGATGAGTGTTTATAGGGTGGGTTACTAAAAAAAAAAAGTGTAGTATACCTTTTATAAATAAATAAATTGCTTGATGTTAGAACTATCAAAAGTGATGTTTTTAACTTTGCTTTCTTTGTCTATTTCTATTCTATTATAAGTAATTAAACTAACTAAGTACGACAAAAATAGATATAATTATTAGTGCTGAAATAAGTGTTAGATTTGTACCTGGTTCATGGTAATAGGCTGGTAGCTCTAACCAAATAATTTGGTCTGAAGCTGATAGTATACTATCAGCTTCAGACCAAATAGGAATTAAATATAATAATGTACTGAGATGTTAAGTTTTCTAAGATACCTATAAGCTTTTCTTAACCTACATAGCTTTTGTTAAATTCAAGAAATATACTCATTTTTATTATTGTATACAAGTTATTATTTACAAAACACGAGGTACCCTTTTTTCGTATTCAGGTAATAACTGCCAATTTGCTTTAGTTTTGCTTTAGTCAGTAGATAATGATTTTGTAGATTTTTGTGCCTTGGCGAGGGTGGGGCGCAATGCGTTTACGCTCTGGCGTTCAAAAGGTTAACAAGTGAGCGTTGGTTCAAATCCCTGGTCAGGCACGTGGCACGCAGGCAGATTTTCCATGACTATTATAGCAAGTGGCAACCCATGGTCTTTTTTTTGTGAATGGTAAATCTTAAAAGGTTGTCAACTGCTTAAGGTGGAAGCTCACATCTGGCCCGCGAAATTCTAATTTTCTTACGTTTTTGGCAATTTGCAGGCCAGTGCTTGGTTGTATGTTTATGAAAATTTGATTTGCGACTGTAAGACGTATGAAGTTACCGAATTATAACCATCAAAATTACTAACTACTAAAGAACGACGACTAAATTACTAAAGAATGACTTTTACATGCAAAAATCAATCTTGACATGAAAATGAACTTGGAGGGTTGTATTGATAATTTTGATGGTTATAATTCGGTAACTTCATACGTCTTACAGTCGCAAATCAAATTTTCATAAACATACAACCAAGCACTGGCCTGCAAATTGCCAAAAACGTAAGAAAATTAGAATTTCGCGGGCCAGATGTGAGCTTCCACCTTAACCGGATGCCTTGAATGCCCAGCAGGGCTATTGCGTATCATTTAAATGACAGTGGCTTTCGTAAAGTGTCCATCAATTAACTGTCAAATGGTTCCATTTTAATAATAATAATAATAATAATATTTATTTTCACCACAAAAATTAAACAATAACATATTACATGACTGGATAGGCTTAGTTGTAATATACCTAAGCAGTTTGACAGTTAATCCATGGACAATCTAATAGCCACTGACATTTATTTTAAAAGATACGCAATAGCCCTGCAGGGCAAACAAATTTACAAATTATGCTACTACATGCTAAGGGTACCCTATGCGCTACGAGCCTCTGTTTAGGGCGTCGTTGGGTTAAGTCAGTAAGGGGACGGGCGGGGTCTGAGTGGCATCGTTATTTAAGGACTGACTTTGGCCTACTCGACGGGTCGGGGAAGGACAGCCTAGGGTCACATGACCGTTTAATGTATGACATAGAAAATAGGGAAGGCTCTAATCAAGGAGTAATTAGTGAGACAGACAAAAAAAAAACTCAACAACGACCCATGACCTTCAACGGACCCAGTAGGTATGCATATTATTGGTTTGCGATAATTATCATCATCATCATTATTTTCACCCGAAATACGTACTGGATATAGACCTGCCAAGTGTCGCCACATTGTCCGGTCTCATAAGTAGGTCGTTCACGATTTAACTGCTCTAAAATGGTTTACTGAAAGGAAAACGTAGATTCAGGTAATGAGAGCCAGCATAGGACTGTAAATACCAAAACTGTTTGTTCAGCACATTTAGCACACAGCCAGCATTTAGCAGTCTCTAGCATACAGAAAATGTCTTTTGTTTCTTTTAGCGTATTTCATTTTAATTAAATTAAGAATATATTTAAAAAAAACAATCGACTAAAGTTTCAAAGCACAAGATTTTTAGTCTGTGCTACAATGCCAGGTGTGCCCATCACATCAGGCCATCACTAGTATTTGTCAAAACTACGAAAAAAAGGCCGAGTCGAGTAAATATTTTTCAGCCCAAAAATAAAACAATACACCGGTAAATATGAAGATTTTATGTGAAAGCGTGTGTTATAATATTTAACTATCGAAGATTCCACCTTAAACCATCAGTAGACTGCGTTAGACGCCTACCAAACACAGGTAAGCTGCAATATTCCTATTTTGTATCACTAACTCCTAACCAGATGTTTTCGCGCGTAAAGTCTCGAATAGAATTGTTTACAAACATTAGAGTACTTAAATTAATTGAATTTAATGCGTTAAATATTGATTCTAAAACGCATTGCATTAATTATCACCGCGGTGTTATTCTGTAAATCGCTTCTTGTACGCGATCGAGCTTGTTGCATTTGATATGGCATTATGAACTCTATGTAACATGGTAATAAGGGTGATTTGGTTTTACGATGTTGTTGCGATATAGCTTTCGGAATAAGCCTTCGCGACTGGTTATTGCTTTTCGGCTGTACAAGTCGTTAGGGTTGCCAGTTTCTAGTAAATTACATCAATTTTGGGAAAATATTTTTTGATTTTAAGGTTTAATAAGAACTTTTAATTGCTTTAGTAGGTGTTTTATCGAAGTTTTACTCTATTTGTTTGATAAATATTGTGTTTATTTTTTGTCGCCACAAGTTAAGGGGGTAGAGAGGATACCCAGGACAGTTTAAAATACAAATATTGCTTTTGTTAATTTTTGTTAGGGTAAACTTAATTTGTAACTGCAGTTTCTGATCCTCCTCAATTGCAGCCACAAGTTGGATAAGGGTACATGCCCGTTATGTTACTTACAAAATGCTGCTGTCAATAAACTTCATCATCATCATCATAGGCATCCCTTTGACTGTGCCAAGCTCGTCATCCAGCCTCTCATAAGCCAGCCTCATCCAAAATATTCCTGCTATGGCAACAATATTGTCTCCCCATCTCATCATCTGCCTGCTTAGCTTATCCACAAAGAATTTCTGTTACTGTAATATGTTTTTTGTGAATAGCATCTCCCAGGTCAACTTAGAAGGTTGTCGTAAAAAACTTACAAACTAAATCAAATTAAAACATTTATTTCAAGAAGTCTAGTTACGGCCGCTTTTATATAGTAAAAAAAATATAAAATAAAAGAAGCTACAGTCCCAGTTACAAGGCGTAATAACTGTGAGCGTACTGTAGTTGCCCATTCCCTAGCGTAGATCTCTATGGAGAATGGGCAAGAAACTCCATGGGCACTCTTAAATCAGAATATGTTTACAAAACCTTGGTTACATCATTCATGTTGAGATGGTACTCATACAATATGTGAGAACATTGTAGCAAGATGTGCATGTTAAAAGTGTCCACAGTAAAGTGAAAAACGATGATTCAAAACTAAAATAATGTAATAACACTAGATAACACCTTTTTTATTTTTTTTGTGGTGTGGGAAATCATCAAATAACCCTTCCCGCTCTGGGCAGAGTAGAAGGGAGTGTCGGACTTCTACTGATTAAAAACCACCCATGTTCCTTCTTAGCCCTTTATGTCGAGGCCGCGGTCTCTTTCGAACAACACGCAGCCCTGACGGGACACTAGATAACCCTCGATATGACCCTCAGGTTAAGGCATTACTGGGGGAGGACAACAAGGGACAGGCCAGAAACAATCTGTTACTACTAGTCTGTATCATCCCACTGCTGTGCCAATTCCAGGCATTCCGATTCATGACTGCAATGCGCATTGGTTATGCCTAACAATAAATAGGGGATCAGACAAAAAAAAAATAATTACTCCATCAGGTAGATTTCCAAAAAAAAAACGTAGATAACAACTAAAAACCCCGACTGAAAAAAATGAAAAGCGTTTTTTAGTTTTTTACTACCTACTTTTATTTTTCTGTGGACACTTTTATCGTGCACATCTCGCTACATCGTTCTCACATTATGTACCATCACACTTTTTTTTTGTTATCAAACGATAATAATTAGGGAAATTCATTCAAACTCTGTAATACATGAAGGTGGGTAGCCAGAGATGTATTATATTAGTCCCAAGTGTAGAATAGAGCTAGAGGAATAAAATGTGGATGGGTATATGAGTATGAGACATGCTTGATGTCGTAGTATATTACTTTAGTCTATGTGAAATAATTATAAATATGTACGGTCTTAATACTTTTTTCATAATAAATTTACCCTTAGTTACTACTTACAACATCAGGGATCTACCAGTAAAAATCCCGTGAAAATCGGCTGCCGTTTCAACCGAAACAAACAGACAGACAGATAAAAATTGTAATCACACTATAACGACCAGATGTATGCAAGTGGACGAGGCAAAACGAGTGTGTAAGGATCGTAGCAAGTGGCGTTCTGTGGTTTCTGGCTACCCCAATGGGAAAAGGTCGTGAGTTTATGGATGTATGTGTGTAACAACGTCGTCTAGTTCCGCTTTAACGTCTTAACTTTCGCCGCGTCGACGGCGCGTTCGTGTTTACGCGGGCCTCGAAGACATGTCAGCAACATTGCAGGGGCCCACAAGTGTCGACACCTGCTGGGGCTAAGAGATAGGCCTACCGCGGCCCTAGACACAAAGAGGTAAGAACGAACATGGTTTTTAGTCAGTAGAAGTCTGTCACTCTTTTCCGCTTCGCCCACAGCGGGAGGAGTCATTTGATGATTTACCAACCAACCTCCAAAAAAAGGGACTTCACCTCTGGGCCGCCGATGCGTTCTGTACTTAATATATTTGTTATTTCGTTGTTTCCAGGAAGTAATCCTGCCAGATGATGAGTCCCTGTTGTGTTGAAGGTTGTGAGATTACGTCTGAAGAAACATTCTATTTTGAGTAAGTATCTGGTTAAGGTTTATGGTGTGCTTAGCACCTAACGTGGCGTCAGAGTGTTTATGCAGCCCTAGGGCCTCTGACTTGGTTTTACATACCGTCGAGAAATATCTCTCAAGCATCTCAAGCGAAAAAAAAAGAATACGATAAATCAGACTTGGGTTCGATTTCCAGACCTATGACTTGGCAATCTGGCGGTCATACCAATAGGTTATCACTGCCAAGTATGTAGTGCACAGGGCTTATTGCTCACAGAACTGATGGCTGATGGAGCCTAAAACTCCTGGAGTGGCGACCGCGATTCGTAAAACGTTGCGTTGTAAGGCCTTCCATTTAGTGGACCGATAACTAGGTGAGGGTTGCGGGGATCCGCTGGATGCGAGTCACGCGGGACTCGTCAATGTGGCAGCTCTTGAAGGCATATGTCCAGCAGTGGACGTCTTTCGAAATAATGTTGTCTGGCTATTAAAACATTGGAATTTCTCAATCAATCAATCAAAACTCATTTATTCAAACTAGACTGAACGTCCAAATTTACTTTACTTATTTAAAGAGACAGTACCCCAAAACGCCCACCCTTCGACACTTCCTAGTGTTTTAGCTGGAAAGAAGAAGTGGCGGAACAAAATCCCCAGCAACCACCAACAGTAGCAGCCGTGCGGAGTCGACGGAGTCTGGATCTGGCTGGCTGATCAATCCCTCTTACATGGGGTTTAAACTAAACGGCCGAAATGTGGGTGTACTTAGGTACACCTCCGCCATATTCTTCAGGGTTTATAGGCGTGATGTTATTTTATATTTTATCATGTGTGTGACACACAGAGAGTTTTGCTGATAACTTCGAAACTATGCATTTTTGGACAACATCTAGGACATTTTGTATTATTTTTACTTATAGAACACGTTGTATTTATAATATAGGGTGTAAAAGTAACCTTAACGCAAACGAAGGGCACTTGTTTTCCCCACCACTGCGATATTTTTTTGGTTCTAGACCATACCTAAGAACCCCCCTAGTTACGGAGATATTGGGGGTCAATGTTCCAAATTTTGCACAGCTGTTTTGTAAATACTAGTTTTTCAGGTTATAACTTTACTTAAATTACCTCCATGACCCGTTAACTATTCAAAGCATCCACTAGCACAATGTTTTAAGAGTGCCACATTGAGTTTTACCGTAAAATGTGATTTTTAACCCCAAAAAAAAAATTTTGCGTAGGGGTACTTAGTTTGATGTACAGAATGCTTGGTTGACGTATGTGTGAAGGATTGATTTACACCCTGTGTATCGAGATTATTGAACACCCCTTTACCCGTCTCTTCATCCCCAGATTTCCAACGAGTCGCATTCTCCGCCGCAAATGGCTGGACCTGATACCGATCCCGGGCAAGTTACCCCTGGGTACAGTGGTGTGTAGTCGACACTTCAACTCTGATGACTACGAGAGTGTGCGCGGGAAGGTTCGGCTGAAAGGCAAGGTGGTGCCTAGATTGTACCTCAAGGTGAGCTTGTGCCCCCGTCGGGGCTGCGGGTTGTTCACAAGATACCGCAGCCTCGACATATAGTGCTAAGAAGGAACATGGGTGTTTTTTAGTCAGTAAAAGTCTGACACTCCCTTTCGCTCTGCCCAAGAGCGGGAGAGGTTATTTGATGATTTTCCACCCGCCAAAAAATACTTTTTATCCCTGTATTCCCACAGGAACGGGAACTACGCGGGTGAAACCGCGTGACGTCCGCTAGTTGATTAATAAATTGTTTTAGATTTCCTTTTATAAAAGTCTTGCTTTTGTTACAGAAAGAAACACCAACATCAGAGATACCACTCCCCAATGGACCCCCACTCACCAAAGCCTCTTTATCACCTAAATTACCCCCACCCACGAAGGCCCCTCTATCGCCAAAATCTCCCCAACCCACTGAGGAGCCCCCTTTATCGCCTAAACTAGCCTCATTCACTAATGTTCCCCATCCTCCAAAATCACCCCCACCCACCAACACACCCAAATCACCCCTACCCAGTGAAGCCCCTTTATCACCCAAATCAACCCTGCCTACTAAAGCCCCTTTATCACCTAAATCACCCCTCTCATCACCTTCGCCTCCCAAGGTGATAGAAGCTGGTGGTGATTCCACGACAGTCTCAGTACCATCACCAATTGATGCAGAAAGGATGATCGATGAAATTCAGAATAGGATAGTCGGGTCCATACGTAAGCTGACGGCGACAACCCCGAATGGGGTGAACTGGGGAATTAGTAAAAGGTGAGTTAATGTATACAAGGTGTAAACGTTCCCTTACGACTTAACCTAAATATCGACCCGAGCAGCAGTTATTATTAGGCCCAAGATCCTGGCTGCGGGTTCCTGTAAGAGATACTGCGCCCTCGACATAAAGGGCTAAGAAGGAACATGAGTGGTTTTTAGTCCGTAGAAGTCTGACACTCGCTTTCGCTTTGCCCAAGAGCGGGAGGGGTTATTTGATAATTTCCCAACACCCACAAAAAAGGGGATCCCGAGTGAGTAGGCACCAATGTCATTACACAGAAAGTCTATCATTCTGGGTTCGCGACTCCCAGAGAGAGTTATTGAGAGTTTTCATTACCAATCTGTCAGTAATAAATTAAAGCCTGTAACAAACATTTGAATTCACACACACAAGCATCCAGACCTGAAACAACTATCTGTAGGCCATACAAATATTTGTTACGTGCGGGGATCGAACCAGCGACATGTGGCGCAGCAGTCAACTGCTTGAGCCACTGCGCCAACCGTGCCGTCATCTTTTTATGAATCAATTAGCTGTTGCCAGCGGCTTCAACTCGAAAATTATCCCATGGGAAGATAAAATCGGGATAAAAACTATCCTATGTGTTAATCCAGGTTATAAACTATCTGTGTACCAAATTTTATCTAAATTCGTTCTGTAGTTTCTCCGTGAAGAAGTAACAAACATACACACTGCCACACTTACAAACTTTCGGCTTTATAATATTACCTAGTGTGATTTATTTGAACTTCATGCACAAACGTGGTACATAGACTTTTTATCCTTGTCGCGCGAAATGGCCATTTGTACTACGTAACTATGGCGGTATGAAATATGACGTCACGTTTTTATAGCGCTGTCTTTGTCTAACACGTAATTTAAAATCACTTAAAACTAAGCCATTTTTTGATCGTTCTTATTACTTTTTTCACACATCGTGTTATTTATGTTACTTCTTTGAAATAACATTTCATTTTCGTGATTTTTTTGCAGTAGTCAAATATCCTATTATTTTTCAATTTCCAGCCGTCCTCAGACCCCCGTGGCTCCTCTCCTGGACCCAAAAGAAGACATAGAGGACATGATAACGAACTACCACATAAAGAACAAAGTACCCAACCCGGCGTTACTTGCCGATCTAGTGCCACCACCAGTGTTAGTGCCAGGTGGGCAGACGGTACCAGTGGAGTTTGAGGTGCCATTCCATGGGGTTGTGAATCTTGAAGATGTGAAGGAGGCTGATCCGGTTTTTATTGAAGTTCCGGTTGATAAGGGTGAGATATTTTTTATAATTTAAAAATAAAAAATGGCGGCGATGGTATAAAATCAATTTTTGGATGACAGGTAGGGGTTTATTCAAAACACATCAAACATTTGACAGATATTAGCATATAAAAGTTAGACTAAGGGGCTATCGCATGGGCCGCGGGTAGTCCACCGGTTATCGCGGCCTCGACATAGAGGGCGAAGAAGGAACATGGGTGGTTTTTAGTCAGTAGAAGTCTGACACTCCCTTTCGCTCTGCCCAAGAGCGGGACCGTTATTCGATGATTTTACACGCACCAAAAAAAGAAAAAGGGGCTATCGCATCCCTTAACCTCCTAGCTCGGCTAACCCTGAGGGCGACGGGGCCTCCGCTCAGGTTAAGCTCGTTGACACAGTGAGGACTGCGGGGCTATCGTCCACTGTGCCGTCTAAGCTGCGACTGACCTGTTCCTTCTACAGTTCCGGTTTATACACCCGTTTCATTTCTATATCTACAGGAACATTATAAAGGAGAAAGATTTGTTTGTTTGTAACGAATAGGCTCCGAAACTAGTGGACCGATTTGAAAAATTATTTCACCGTTGAGAAGCTACACTATCCCCGGGTGACATTGGCTACTTTTTATCCCGGTTTTCCCACGGGATCGAGAACTACGCGGGTGAAACCGCGTGACGTCCGCTAGTGTATTATAATCGCGATTATAACCTACTAGCGGACGTCACGCGGTTTCACCTACGAGTATATAGTACCGGGATAAAAAGTATCCTATGGGTTAATCCAGGTTCTAAACTACCTGTGTGCTAAATTTTATCCAAATCCGTTTTGTAGATTTTGCGTGAAAGAGTAACAAACATACATCCATCCATTCTCACAATCTTTCGCATTTATAATTTTAGTAGGATTTATAATAATAATAGGATAGTAGAATTATTGAATGATTATGGAAGCAGATAAGTACGGTACTTATGGCAAAATTATGTACTTTCTTTATTTTTCAAAAGTTTCTCGCGTGTAGGCCAAATCAAAACTATTCGCGACAAACTTTTATGATTGATATGATTAGCTTTTTCCGTTTTTATAAAAAGGTTTTTTTAATATTTTTTTTATAAAAAAGCGTGTATGTTGTCCACAGACGCGAGTACAGAAGGCGCTGGCAGTCAGGACTGCCTCATGGTGCTGGAGAGCGTCCAAGTCGAAGTAGACCCCAGCCCCTTACTCCTGACACACGACCCGGAGTACTATCGCGAGCAGGAGTGGAAAGAGAGCAGGTAAGACTTGTATACGGCTGGAAGGATCAAAACGTGGGGGGAATATTAGGTTGCTTTTCAAAGAAACTTCAAAACTGTTAATATTTTGGCAAAATGCCTTGGTGATAAAAAGGGAAGAAAAGACTTGTACTTATTCCATAGGAATTGTGCACTTTTTTAGGATACAAATAAAACCACACAACGACCCATAAATTCTCTCTATGCGTAAAGTCATAGCGACCCATTGTGTTGTGTAATTATTACATTTAGTGCGAGCTGTTTTGAGTTATTCGCGGAAACAGATAGATAGACAAATGTGGCCTAGTTGGCAGGAATCTCTATAACATATCTGCTTGCAAATGGAATTGAATCAAATCAAATCGTTTATTTGTGATACATGGGTTACATGCAGGTGTTCATTACTTCATTTTAAATTTCTAAGGTTCAATACCATGATCAGCCACTTGGGCATACAAATGATTAAATAATCAAAGTTATAAGAAATTGACATAAATTACATAATTATCATTAAAATTCAGACAGACAATACAATAAATAACCTAAGGATATCGTCAAGCGGACATGAAACAATTAAAATTTCTTAGTCGATAAAAAATCATCAACAGAGTAATACGATTTTGCTATAAGAAATTTGAACAATTTATTTTTAAAGACAGGAATATTGCTACATCCCTTTATGTCATTCGGAATCTTTTTGTAGATCTTTGTGGCCATAGCAAACATACTTTTCCCAAAGAGGGTAGTTCTATATTGCCTAGTAAGGTTATTATTCAAATAACTCCTATTTCGTGATCTGAGCTGCAAAGTAAATAGCGATGGATGATGTCTAATGAACAAAGCCATTTCAATAATATATAACGATGGGACGGTTAATATTTTTAATTTTTCAAAGTAGTCCTTGCAACTGTCAGTTCTTTTGAGACCACACATAGCTCGCACGCACCTTTTTTGACATCTAAAAACTTTATCCCAGTTGGTAGCATTTCCCCAGAATATAATTGCGTATCTGAGTCTTGAAGCAACATTACTGTGATAAGCTACAAGCAATGTATCAAGATTTACCTTTTTAGCTAGCATATATAAACCATAAGATGACTGTGACACCTTTTTGCAAACGAACTCAATATGACTTTGCCATTTTAGATTATTGTCAATGTGTAGGCCGAGAAATTTTGTCGCGGTCGTTAATCCTACTTCTTGACCATTAATTTCTATTTGAGAATGTAAACTGTTTTTTGTTTTCTGCTTAAATTGCATTAAAGTCAAAGTCAAAGTCAAAGTCAAAATATTTTATTTCACATAGGCCTACATGGGCACTTGTAAAACGTCGACATAAAAAAGGGGCACGGTTCGGTGCATTGGTCGATTCCTAAGGAGAAGAACCGGCAAGAAACTCCAAAGGTTACTCTTTTAATCTTTTAAAATGGTTTTAAATGGTTAACAATAAGTTTAAGGTCCAGACATAATCTTGGGACACACATGAGGGCTATGCAGATTAGTGTCTGAGATGGTCTTTTGAAGAAAGCACCACACAGATTTGAGTGGACCCGTCCAGTCAGTGCAAGCATTTGTCAGTTATTGTCGAGCTCGACTTTTAACTCAAGGAGCTCGACGTCACGACGAACAATACCAAGGAAAGGACATTTGGGTAGGTCGCTTATAGTACTCAAACTGCCAGACAATCGTTAAAATTAAAGAAAGACCTACATAGTCCTCATATTCACAATATAAAATTAATAAAATATTTATCGTATTAAATAAGTCAAGTTATTAATTTAGTTTTGTCGATATTAATCAATAAATTATTATTTTGTAACCATTGAGTAATCAAATTTAAACTTCTATTTATAATATTTTCGTCATTGTATAAAACAGTACAATCATCGGCAAATAGTACCATACGATCTGTAGTAGATTTTGGCAGATCATTAATATAAATGATAAAAAGTAGTGGGCCCAAAACACTACCTTGTGGAACTCCATATTTTATTTTTCCTACTCCTGGACTTATAAATTACTTCATGCTTTGTATCAGCAGATATTTTTATAATATTCGTAGTCTGAGTTCTATTACTGATGTAAGATTTTAGCAAGTCTAATGTGTTACCCCTCACACCGTAGGTTTCAAGCTTACTCAGTAGTATATAATGATCCACGAAGTCAAAGGCTTTTGACATATCCATATACAAAGCATAGACAGGCTGTCTTTTGTCAACTCTAGCATATACCAAACTCAAGAAATCATCATCATCATCAGCCTATATTGTTCCCACTGCAGGGACTCAGGCCTCCTCTCTAGGAGAGGGATGGGCTATAATCCACCACGCGGGCCCAGTGCGGGTTGGTAGATGTCACATATCTTCGAATTTTTGGTTCTAAGATATGCCGGTTTCCTCACGATGTTTTCCTTCACCGTTTTGAGAGCAGTGGTGATGAAATAAATTACACAAAGTAATGCGCCTGCCCGGGTTCGAACCCACGACCAACTGTTCGTAAGTCGGGGCCGCAACCACTGGGCCACCACTGCTCAAGAAATCATAAATAGCTAAATATATGGACATATTTTTACGGAAGCCTTTCTGATCCGGTGTAAAAATATTGTTTCTGTCAAAATAGTCGTGCAAGCTATCATATATGGCTTTTTCTATTATTTTGGAAAATGTTGGAGTTAGGGCTATAGGCCTGTAATTCTTAATATCCGATTTTAAATCCTTTTTATGAAGCGGTTTAATTATAGTTTGTTTTAAAATAGATGGAAAGACTCCCTGTTCGAAACACATGTTTACAACATAGCTCAATATAGGTGCAATTATGTGAGATACGAATTTTATTACTAACACACATATGTCATCAAAACCTGTGCTCTTAGTGTTATTTTTTTTTTTTATAATTGTTTCGATTTCTAAAGGACTAGTGGGATTTAGAAAAAAAGGGGAATTATACGTGCATGTAGATGATGTTCGGATATTATTATCCGTAGTGCTAGTCTGAGGTTTAACCATTTCAGCATAATAATCATTAAATAATTCAGCGATTCGTTGAGGATCTGTGATTTTTTGTTTATCTATTTCCAATTCACTTATGGTCTCAGGAGGGAAACTCTGCTTTCTGCCATTAATTATGTTCCATGTGGCTTTCGAGGCTTTTGAGGATAGATAATTTTATAACCTACACGAACATACCGTCACGCCTGTAATGTTTGAAGGGTTAGGCAGAGTTGATAGAAATAGGGCTAATGCTGCTTATTCAGAAATAAAAACTTATAAACGCTAAGGACAAAAGATGCCTGAGCGAGAGAAGCGGAAGAGTTTTTCAGATAAATTAGGGTATTTTGTTCATACAAGCAAGAACGAGAGAGCGAAGCAAGCTCGAAAATTTTTGCTTTCCACTACGGCTATATTTGTTAACTGCCCGAGATGTCGCATCCTCCCCATGCATACGTGATTTATTTTCTTTAGTACGCGTGCACCCGCTTGCATCCTACTGCCGGCGCTCATAATTCTTAACATCTCTTTTTCACAGAAAAGACGACCCTATAAGTCTGCTGACCTCAAGCGACGAAGACGACGTGATATTACAAGAGCCGCACATAGACACCGTGGAGGTTTCTGATGAAACAGACGAAGACGACCAACCACTAGTCAAATTAGCCAAAAAGAGAACATCCACAAGCAAAAAAAAACTAAAAAAAAAATCAAAGTTAAAAAAATCAAGGCCGCAGAACATAGAAAAAATCGTATGGGGAATGTATGACTTTTTCTGCGTACAATGTCATTTTTCAACGAAAAATGCAGAAGAGTATAATAAACATATTTCTGAGCATTCAACTGTCTTGCATGTATGCCCAATATGCTCATATACCTCATCTAGTAGTTCCATGTTCGCGAAACACTCAAGAATACACAAAACTGAAAAGAAGTTCAAATGTCATCTCTGTGGCTACAGAGCAAGGCACAAAATGAGTTTGATATTCCATTTGAAAAAACACAACTGTGACATCAGCGCAATAAAAGACTTTAAGTGCAAACGGTGTGGGTTCAAATCTGATAGTAAGTTGCTGATTATAGAACATTTATCGGCTTGTAGGCAATGTGATAAAAAACATATGTGTGATAAGTGTGATTATAAGACTAAGAAGAAAAGTGACTTGAAGAGGCATCGTATGAGGATACATCCGGATGACTGTAACAGTAGTCCGTAAGCTGAAACCTTCAAGGTAACCCGCAAAATTCGAATTTGCTTACGTTTTTTGCAATTAGCAGGTCAGTGTCATGTTTTATGTTGATTAAAATATAATTCGCCCACTTAATGCGTATGTATTTATAGACATACTAACGGACCTGGTAGACGTCGTCCTGCCCGGACAGCAGCGCCACCTATCGGGTCCAATTGTGTTCTCGAACCATCTAAGAACCCATTGAAATATCCCCAGAAAGTTTCAGGTTCGTATTGGTGCATAACATAGTTGTGCCTTTTTGCCGCTATGTGTCGCCTCTTGTCTATGAAGA
Organism: Diarsia rubi; assembly: GCA_932274075.1. NCBI lineage: Eukaryota > Metazoa > Arthropoda > Insecta > Lepidoptera > Noctuidae > Diarsia > Diarsia rubi. Next base: position 10,305,112 of record OW026441.1, read on the forward strand.
AATTTGCCTTGTAACTGTTCTCACATTAAAGTTAATATAAATTACAAGTTTACAAGCTTTAATACTTGCTTTATTTAAAATATCCCTTCATAATTATTATTCAGTAAAATCAAATTTGTTCGGTCGCGAATCCTATTTTATTTAACACTAGCGGACGTCACGCGGTTTCACCCGCGTAGTTCCCGTTCCCGTGGGAATACAGGGATGAAAAGTAGCCTATGTCACCCGGGGATAGTGTAGCTTTCCATCGGTGAAAGAATTTTTCAAATCGGCCCAGTAGTTTCGGAGCCTATTCGTTACAAACAAACAAACAAATCTTTCCTCTTTATAATACAAGTGTAGATACAACCTGACCGGCAAATTTCAATAAACGTGAGAAAATTCGAATTGTTGGGCTACCCTGAAGGTAGGATTCTTGAAGAATCGGTAAGAGACTGGTTTTGTACATATTTGGTTTAAAATTAGTATTGTTGTGCTAGTTTTTAAGTTCGATAATTACTTGATTGAATAGAATTGAAAACTGTTCAATTAGTTCCATGTAGATGGCATTCATTTATGTCACTTCCTTCTGTAAGTGCGTGGAAAAAACAGAAATAATGCTTCAGCTTAATTTTTTCAAAGGACTGGGCTATTCACTATGAAATCTGGCTGTAAGTCTAACAGAATTATCTCAAATAGTACGTTATTTTGTTAATAACAGCTGGGCGCAATTCACAACATTTCAAAACTGACACCACCTTATAATAAAAATACCATTTCTTTATTTTCGTATCCTGAGTTCATACATGTATTTTATTTATTTTTTGATTCCTTTATTTCTGAGAAAAAAAATGAAAACCAAAAAACATGTGATGACGTCATATATACGGCAAAATGATGTAGTTATCTTTGCCTAAGCATTCAATATTTTTTTATGAAAACAATGATGTCAAACAAGACGTCAATTTGTCAATGTTGAATGTCACTGAAGTTTACATTTTTCATAAAATTGAACAATTTATTTTTCAAACTCGACACGCTTACTGTTAGTATTATCAACTTATGATTGATATTTCCCCAATAAAATGGATCCCAAAGAACATATTATACGCCAATAAAGGAACCAAAATATTGTTTTGTACCAGCCTGCGCCAACGAGTATGACAAGCTGCCAAAGTGACAACGACAAGACAAGTGTGACACTTTTCATTTTTTTTTGTTGTGTCACAGTAAAGCAAAGGTTATATCGCCATTCCACCGTAAGAATAACGTCATTTGGCGCTTACGTCTTTTTAGAACGCGCCGAATTTGAAACTTAAAATTATGAATGAAAAGTACATAATTTCGAAAAACAAAAAAATATGGGTGTCCTAGTTTTGGATTTGCTTTTATATTACTTAATAATACTAACAAGTTAAAAATATGAAATGTTGTCAATTGTATGGATTGGAATACCTTTCTAATCTAATCAGCCTATAATGTTCCCACTGCTGAGGCACAGGCCTCCCCTCTGTGAGAGGCCCACCACGCGGGCCCAGTGCTGGGTGGTAAATTTATGAGAAATAACAATTCTGCTGGACTTACGCCCATTTTACCCATGACCCTTTGCAAATGTTGACCAACAGTTCCCTGGTCAAAGTCAATCGAGTGCCAAAAGATTCTTGCAGCATTTACTTAATTGGATGATCAATGTAATCTTTTTAATTCCTTTTCGTTAAGTGAATTAATAATCTTAGATAATGTATAGTTTCCATTTTAACCAGCGCTTGCAGCGCTTCGTTGCACCACAGAGTCGCTCTTCGCAGAGGCACTAGTTTTACTTTCTGTGTAAATCAAGTAGTAAAAGGATCTATTTTTTTTTAGGTTACATTGTAATTATAATTTTGTTACTTAGAGACCTGAGTTTGTGGTTCCAAAATTTGAGACTATTATCTAAGATTGTGAATTCATGAGTAAAGTATTTGATCAGGTTAAAATTACTTAATTTATGCTGAAGTATACTGTTAAAATATGTATATACTTGTATCAAATAACCTAATTTGATCGATTAAAGATTACCTCAGTAATGGTTACTGTACAGTCGAACAAGGTATTTGGCAGCCAACAGCCAGGTAACGTGTATATACTTTTAAGATTACACAGATACATTTAGAGACTGATGTCTAACGTTACAGACTTAGCCATCAGTAGCTTAATACCTACCAAATGCTTTATAAAACAAAATTAAAATCAATATTGTCAGTGCCTAGAATTTTAAATATTTCTGTGTGTAAACCAAATAGCTTATTCAACCGTGCTTTACAAAAATATCAATCAAAACTTTTATAAAATGATCCAAGGAACAGAAAAGTTCTTCAAAATAATGAATGATTCCATGAAACTCGTTATAATAAAATATCAATTTAGTATAAAGCAATACATTTGCAGCTACTTTTTAAGCTGGTACCTTATTTGACATTTTTGTATTATATTGTAGGAAAGTAAAAAGAGTGAAAAAAAGTAAATGATAGCGTGACGATTGACGGAGGGAATGGAAAGAAAGAATGTATTGCGCCGACCCCAAGCAAGAGAGCGTTCAAGTATTACGTAACGCAATTTTTAGATATTTTTGACCGCCCTCCCCCCATGTAACGCACCGTAACATTTTTCTGTACCCTACCTCCTAAACTAGTAAAACATTACGTAACCACCAAACGACAATTATTACCTAATTTTTGAAAGTTTGAGAAAAAACAAACGTTTTAAAAAATGCGTGTGGTAATCTCTCTAAAAAACAATGTTACGTAACGCGTAGTTCAAACCCCTCCCGCCCCTGTAACGCATCGTAACGTTTTACAAGATCCCCCCTTCCCCCCCAAATGCGTTACGTTATACTTGAAGGCTCCCTAACTTGGGATAAAGACAGCAAGATAATAATGATTTGTGTAATATAATATAATAGGACATAAGTGTTTTTTAATTCGATGGGCTAGCGATAGGGGCATCCGTCAAGGAAACCAATGTACTTAGTGCAGTTCTACCAAATAGGGTACCTGACAACAAAAATCGAATTAGACCATCAGATAGATTTCCAAAAAATATTGCACACAGTTTTTTTCCGTAAACAAAAAAAATTTGACGATTCAGTGCCTCGAAAATTCGATAATCTAACTGACTGACTAAACAGAAAATTATATTTTCTAGTCAGGAAACAACCCAATTGTACTAACCCACTTGAATTAAATTACCATTTTTCGACGTTACTCAAACGATTCTGGATAGTGAACTCACAACACTGATTCATTTCAAATCTATTCAAAGCATACATTTTTGATATACAGTATTCAAAATATGCGTCTTTTTTTAGAATGGGCAATCATCAAATGATCCTCTCGCTCTGAGGCCCGGAGCAGAAGGGAGTGTCATGTCAGACTTGTACTGACTAAAATCCACCCATGTTCCTTCTTAGCCGTTTGTGTTACGGGCCGCCGTATCTTTCTCAAAGAGTCCTGAAGCCTATGAAAACTTGCTCTGACCACTGTGCGTTGGTTGTGTATTCCGCCTCAAATGCATTCAGCAATCAGCAAAAATTGGTCCCTGATTTAAATTAATCAACATTAATTGGTTACTGATTTAAATGAATGAACATTATTTGGTCCCTGATTTAAGTGATTCAATATTAATTTGTCCCAGATATAATGAATCAACATTAATTGGTCTCTGATTTAAATGAATCTACATTGATTGGTTCCCGATTTAACATATTCAGGGTTAGCTCGTTTTGGTAGAACTACATCTATTTGTGAAATTATGACGATTTCCAGCTAAAATTGAAGAGCTTTTCACATCAAATGCTCCTCTAACCGCTTGCAATTTTTGTATAAAAGGGTCTTTGAGACCAAATCTGTGTAATTTTTAGCTAATTTAATGTGTAAATAAAAAAAGAAAGTACGAATTGTGAAACAGGAAGACTATTTTGTTTTGATTATGATTTATCATTTTACAAAAAAGTTTTTGTGTTAAAGCTAAATAATAACAGCCGCTCAGGTCGTTCTTTAGGTTAAGCCGCGCTTGCCTAGGTTGGTCCGTGGATGGCTGACCACCCCTTCCATACCGGGTTTCCTCAATGCGACCAACCGGTATTTTCCATCTCGAAAATCCATAACTCTGTTGTGTTGTGATTTTTCTTGTAGTTTTTTTCACTTATTTGTGAAAATCTAGGCAATAAAAGAAATCAAACATCATCATTTTAAAAATAATTATATTTTTCGTAAAAAAATGACACTAAAGTTACACTTTTGCTTGAAATAAATTTAAAACTAAATTATTATTATTTAACAAAAGTAACATGACAAAAAATTAAAAGTTTTAAGCGCTTATCCTATTCATCACTTTCTATATCCAACAATTCTTTAGCATTGTCAAACAACAACACAACACAACAACACAACACTCACACAAAAACAACAACACAACACACACACAACACCAACAACACAACACAAACAACACAACAACACTTCCTAGCGTGATGTATAGGCAAAACTGCATAATGGTCTATTAGTTTAGCACCACGTAAAAGTATTTTATGGACCGAAGATGGCATGTTGTAAAACCAGTTACGTTTCTTTGTGTTTTTCGAACACTCGTCATATTGTTTTGTTTGTCTACCACGATCACCAGAAGTATTCAAGCCAAAACTTTCAGATGCTGAGGTACTGCAAGAATTCAATGGTATTTTAAACTCACCATTTAACCAATTTGAGTATAGGCTCTTGAACCTGTCTGGCTTTCTTTGAGCTTTGATCCATTCTGGTTGTTACTTGATGTTAGATTCTTTTGAATACTCTCTATTACAGTATTAACGTCAGTTTCCGATAGTTGAAAGTTGTCTAACAAATATTTTTACGCGTACTTCGCGCTGGCGATCATTGAGTTCGTGGGGCACCCATTTGTCTAGCTTTTTTACCTTGCCAATTTGACGCAAATGGACCAATATTGTTTTGACGCTAACGTCGAAAGCTGCTGCTAATTCAGCCGTAGATTGTGTATCATCAGCTTCCACAATCGCCTTTCATTCGTAATTGTCGACCAAAGTCTTTGGACGACCGCGAGGTTCATTTTTCAGGTCGAAATTTCCAGAACGGAAGCGAGGAAACCAATAACAGGTGGTGCGTTGGTTTGTAGTGTTAGCTCCGTAAACGTCGTTGATGTTGCGTGCCGCTTGTGCCGCGTTGCTGCCACGACGGTACTCATATTCCATAATTAGGGGAAGGTGGGGTAAAATGGGATACTTAAGTAAAAAAAAATCATGTATACGAAATCAACAATATTTTTAATAAACTTTTCATTTAGAAACAATAGCTAATTTTCTTAATTATGAAGAACTAATCACCAAGTGTCAAATTTCCCATTTTGCCCCATGGTCGGGGCAAAACAGGAAACGCTAAGGGGCAAAATGAAGATACAATTTAGTCAGGCAAACATTGTGCACAAATGTGTGCCTCGTCGTCATCTTCGTCTACTCCGGCGCAGGAATTGTGTGCCCAACCCGCACAAGAGCTACACGCAACCCAACCCTCGTCTGACTGCGAATACAAGTAACCACAATATATGCAAGCACTGTCATCTTCGTCTTCTTCCGATGAACTAGTTATTGTGGCTTCGTTTTTCTTTTGTTTCTTAGCCTTTTTTTATTATTTGGTTTGGTTATTTTCTTTGGTCGTTTTTCTTCTTTGGTGCAGTCTTCTTATTTTCCTTTGCATTCTTTTCCTTACTCAGGTCATTTTTGTATGGGGAATCCGTAAGTATAGCCGTTTTCCCACGTTTTCTCTTTTGTCTTTCCTTAGTTCTTAATTCTTTAGGAATTGCCATAATATTTTCAGGTGTAACTGCAAATGAACTCTTTTCTTTTAAAATTTGCCTTTCAGGAGTTTTATCTTTAGCCCTTGAAGTGGATGCGAGAGGTTCAAATGGCTGTGTAGAAACTGAAACCATGGAGGTGGAAATAGCTTGTTGATTTAAGTTGTCTTGGACAGCGGGTATGATTGGTTCAGGAAGGTTTTCATCGAGGTTTAAAATAGACATATTTAATTGGACTGCTCGTGAAATTTGCCTTTCAGGACTTTTATGACTAGCCATTGAAGTCGACACAGAAGAGTTGGTAGGCATAGCATGTTCATGTAAGTTATTGGGGTTTGATACGGGAGGATTCAATTGAGCTGCTTGTGAAATTCCTGAAGTTGAAGGTTCGCAGTATGGTGTTGCTGCATTTTGCGTATTTAGGTCTTCAATAACAAGGGTCTCAGTGTTGGTGGTTTCCGCAGCTATAAAATCGGCTTCTGTGAAAACATTCCTGTCAACAGGCCATATGCCACATTTTTTAAAACCATTTATAGCAGTGCTCATGGTTGATGATTGTATAAAAGCTTTCCCAAAAAGGTTTGCAACTTGATAGGCAGTTACTACGCGTCCAGGATGATCTCTTAACCACTTCTTTACTTCAGCACTGTAGTATGTGCTTAGTGGTCGCATGAATGACACGTCCAAGGGTTGAATTCTATGAGTGCAATGAGGCTGTGTGCACAACAATATAACACTGTGTTCTCTGGCATAATCTATGAGATCCAGGTTTTTGGTGTGGGAGACGTGCCCGTCTAACATAAGCAAAACTGGTTTGTCTTTAAAAGGCTTTGTAAAGTCCACGAAACGTTTAAACCAATCGAAAAAAAATTGACAAGTTATCCAGCCATTGTCGCTGCAGGTTCCCCAAAAGCCTGCTGGTGCACCATCTAGAAGCTCATTTTTCATTCGTTTCCTGGCATAAATTAGCATTGGTGGCAAATATACTCCCGTCGCGCTAAAACATATTTCAGCTGTCACTAGCTGGCCTCTTTCTCCTGATGTAAGACATCCAACTTGCTTCTGTCCTTTCAGTGATAGAATTTTGGACTGACTTTTTGGCACAGTGCTAATACCCGTTTCATCCACGTTATAAATTCTATCTGCAGTCAGTGCATGTTTATCCACAACACTTTCTAATAGATCAAAAAAGCTATTTACAGCGACTCTATTGAATCCCATCGCCCTAGCCGCAGAAGTTGGTTCTGGTTGCCTGTATGATATATCTGGATGGCGTTTTAAAAACCTACTAAGCCAGTCCTTCCCTGCCATACCATCTTCTCGATTAAAGGGATTCTCGATATTATTTTTATAGCTAGTTGGCAAGCTAGTATCCTTAGCTCTGTCCCAGTAATTCCGAATAATCGGGATTGCATCATTTTTACATAAGAGGCCAACTCTCCTTCTTGCTCTTTTGTAAACACTGGTTTGAAGTGCCCTAAACCTTTCTTCCCATAGTCATTATCTGAATCTGTATCTGCATTCTGAGACTGGCGAGCTTTTTTAACTCGTCGTTCTAAAGTTGATTTTGGCACAGTATAAGTAGCAGAAGCCCTGAAAAACCCCATTCTATTGAGAAGCACAGCTGACACTGCTCTTCTCATGTCTGCTTCGTCCCATTTTTGTCGATTAGTTTTTCTTTTGTAGGTACGAACCATAATGACTGTAAAAAAAGAAAAAGGACTTAATATAATAATAATAAATCCAGTAAACGAATTAGATACCGACCTAAGAGAAATAAAAACGTCCTCTACTTCCAGCGTAAATATTAAAATAAATTGCCTCTGTGAGGGGGCATAATGGGATACCGTCCCATTATGCCCCGTTCATTTTGCCCCAAACATTACTTACTTTTTTTTAATTGATCGGCCATTTCCAACCTCAATAGAAATTATCAAAAACAAATTAGAATTTGAACAGGTTAATACCACTCCCACTGATTTAAGTTATAAAAGTTAATGCAGATCATGTACTTACCTCACTACACAAGAGAATATTATATGAAAACAAATAATAATACACTTAAAAACTGTTGTTAGCCACGACACTAAAACACGCACCGACACGTTCCGCTTGCGCTGACTCACGTGCCGCGACTGAACAACGAACGAATGGCGCCGTTGTCGACTTGTATACGCGTGTTTGCCACGCACACAAGCTAAATTCCCGTTGTGCCCCGAGCCTCATTTTGTCCCACCCTACTCGAATTTTTAACGTATCCATGATGACGAAAAAGATTGAAATGCGATGAAAATGTAACACTAATCAATAAACAAATGACTAATTTTGAAAAAAAAAACATGTTTTTAAAATAAAATTAATTTGAAATTAGAATTCTTAGCCAAACAAAAATTATTTTGATTTGAAATGGCCAGTACTGCAGAACGGCAATTTCATAGGTAAAGACCTAATATTTCATAATAAAAAAGAAGAAACATAATGTTCGAGGTTTATTTTTATTTTCCCCCTATTGACATTATTGCTTCTAAATCAACACTGGCGCAAAAGACGCGCAATTGTTTTTAAATCCTCATATTACTGAATGGATAAGGTCTAATAGAGTGATTAACATTTCTTTCGGCAACAACGAAAACTGGCAATTAAAATAAACAATAACGATTTTTTTTTTACAAAAACCGAATGTTGTTGCAAAGTGTACATTCTAAGCTATCTAATGATGTATCGTATAATACTAAAATGCTTCCTTGGAAAACTTCCGAATAATTTAGTTTTTAACTTCCCTAACAGTAATTTAATTGGCATGCAATTTTTTATGCCCAATGTTTAAGGTTCATTTTATAAACGTAAAACTAAGTTATTAATTTTTTTTTGTAATTTTTTCGTAAGTTTTATCCTTTGATAGTATAAAGCCATAGAGAAATCTATGAATTTAAGACTTTCATCAAAACCATTTTCGAGATGGAAAACTGTTTGTCTCATAGTGCGTTGGTAACGGCTTCCATTTGTAGATATTTGCTCGTCGTTACAGGTGGTCCAAAAGTCTGACAACCAGTCTTACCTAAGGGTATCGTGTTACCACTGATAGGCAGTCGTCCCATCTAAAAATACTGGTAATCAGCTGTGGCTAGACATGATGATTCTTGTTTTATGACTTCCATTAGATCTAAGAGGAATATTAATGAAAGCCAAAATATTTTTGGACTATTGCAATTCCTACTCAGCTCAACGTCGAGACTCGAGGAGACAAAATGTCCCGTCGGGGCTGCGAGTTGTTCGTAAGAGATACCGCGGCCTCGACACAAAGGGCTAAGAAGGAACATGGGTGGTGTTTAGTCAGTAGAAGTCTGACATTCCCTTTCGCTCTGCCCAGAGCGGGAGGGGTTATTTAATGATTTCTCATACCCCAAAAAAAAAGGATCAACAATTCAACAGAGCACTTTAACTAAATATTCGTTTTTTTACAGTTAAAACGGACTGTAATAGTATTAATGACTTTTCAATTTGTGTTTTTTTAAAGTTAACTATGAATATTCCAAAATCATGTTGATTATGATAATTGCAGTTTATTGACTTTGAGAAAATATCTGTGTGTCTATAAAAGTAGCAACGTTTTAATTATAACCTATGTAATAGGTAATTTATATGGACTAGCCTGTCTATTAAAAGGTATAATGCGAGGCAGGGACGCACAAACGTTTTTACGTATAGTTCTTATTCACTATTCAGTAGGACATTCTGAGCCGGAGAAAAATGTTTATGAACATTAAAAAAAAACATTTATACTTAATTTAAAAAAAAAACAGCTTAATGAGAGCGTTTAAGTATTACGTAACGCAATTTATGGACATGTTTAACCCCCCTTCAAACTTGTAACGCGTCGTAACATGTTTTGTACCCCCCTAGTAAAACGTTACGTAGCCACCAATCGACTATAAAAAAAAATATATAAGTATGTGCGTCGGTGTGCGTTCCACCCTTTATTGTGCTGTAACCACCAATGGGCTGATATTACCATTTTCCCAATGCGGGTAGGCAGCATATTAAAATTTTTCAAGGTCCACAGATATTTTCTCAGTATTTTTGTATACCTAAATAATTTTATAAAGTATTTTGTACCGCGCAGGCCGCTCTATTGTATACTGTAAATATTAAGACGATGTGATTACTGATTAAGTGTTTAATTTTGTGTTAAAATGGGTATTAATTAAAGTTCTAGCACTCCTGTAATTCATGTTTAAAAGTAGTTTAGAACAGGGAAGTTGACAAAAAAAACTAATTAGTCCGTCAGATTTCCAAAAAAACATTGGACACATATTTTTTCTTTTTTCACGTAAACGAAAAGTTAAGACGATACGATTACGATAAGATTAGATTTAAGTGGGGGTTCGTGACGTCACTCACCGGTAAAAACTGTCATACTAATGTCTTAATAAAAAACCAATAATTTTAATAAATTACCTAAAATTTGGAGAGAACTGCCCTTGTCACTTTTCAAAAATAAGTTGAGATTAGTTTAGTTAGTAAAGTGTATTATAATGCTGTAGATTTTCTAAATAAAAAGGATTTCTCTATTCCGACTTCTACTAAATGTACATAGGTAAGAATAACGATTGTTTTTTTTTTTTAATTTAGTGACTTTTGAAGGAATATATTGAAATGCGTAATAATGAATATTCTGGACATAATTTAATTTATTTTTGACTTTAATATTATATTATAATATCTTGAGATCAATATTATTTTTTCTTTGTATTATGTAATGAAATTTAGAATGACTATAATTGTGTAAAGTGCAATTTTATTCTTTTTTTGTTCCTACAAAATTTGTACGCCGTTACTGGCAAAACATGGACGCTTACATAATACATTAATTCAATGCCTTGCATGTCTGATTAATTAGTTTATGTAAACGCATGTTTGACAAATTAATTATTCTTTCTTTCTTAGAATGTGACACGAGTTTTCAAAGTACTATATCGTATTCATTGTTTGATTTTACGTGAAACAAGAAAAAAGTATGTGCCCAATATATTTTGAAAATCTATCTGACGGACTAATTAGATGTCTTTTCTTAACTACACTATTATCTTGTTCTGCCAAAATGGATCAATCCACATCGAGATTTCTTTAATTTTCTGCACAATTGTTATATAACGCTGAAATCAAATCTAACTGCCTCGTTGGTTTAGAGGTTGCAAGCACGTTTGCTGAGTATGAGGCCGTAGATCGATTCCCGAGTCGGGCAAGTGTGTTATTGGGTTTTTCCAGAGTATATTTACCATTTTTTTCGGGATTTACTATTTACAATACAGGATGCCAAAGTTTGAAGAATAACATAGAACCTTTTAATGAGTTCCTCGTCAACTCCTGTAATATCTGAAGCGCAATAGTCATCATGTACCTGCCGCCTGCTGTGTGCCTATAATGTTCCCACTGCAGGGACTCAGGCCTCCTCTCGAGGGTTGGGCTATAATCCACCACGCGGGTCCAGTGCGGTATGGTAGATGTCACGTATCTTTGAATATTTTTTTTCGTTCTAAGACGTGCCGGTTTTCTCAGGTTGTTTTCCTTCACCGTTTTGAGAGCAGCGGTGATGGAATAAATTACACAAAGGAAAGCACCTGCCTGGGTTCGAACCCACGACTTACTGTTCGTAAGTCGGGACCGCAACCACTGGGCCACCACTGCTCTAATACGCCACTGTTGGCTAAGGCCGACATGACAACGATATTTTATAAAAACTTGGTATAAACTGCCTCATTGTTGTAATGGTCGCAGAGGTCGACTGCTGTGTATGTGGTCCTGCGTTCGATTCCCAGATCGTGCAGTGTTATTGCGTTTTTCCACCATAGGGTATTCCTCAGTAGCAGTTGTCCCGGAGTCTGTATTAGGGATGTTTACTCATCATCATCATCATCATCAACAGCCTATTAATGTTCCCACTGCTGGGACACAGGCCTCCTCTCTTTGAGAAGGAATGGGCTATAATCTACCACGCGGGCCCAGTGCGGATTGGTAGATGTCACATGTCTTCGAATTTTTTGGTTCTAAGTTTCCTCACGATGTTTTCCTTCACCGTTTTGAGAGCAGCGGTGATTAAATAAATTACACAAAGTAATGTGCCAGCCTGGATTCGAACCCACGACCTACTGTTCGTAAGTCGGGGACGCCACCACTGGGCCACCGCAGCTCCATGCTGCTGGATGTTTACTGACTTAGAAAAAATATGATTCTAATTTATGGTTAAAATATGGTTTCCTCACGACGCGCGACGTTTCCCTTCACCGTTTTGAGAGCAGTAGTGATGAAATATATAGTACACAAAGTAATGTGCTTGCAAGAGAATGCAAGTATATAATGAAAATTCTAATCAGAGGCAAAAGAAAAGCGGCCGTGCGCCACACCGAAATTTCAGCAACATTGCAGGGACCAGCCTGCTGCCCAGATAGCGGTAAGAGTCATTTGACGATTTCCCACCCTCCTAAGCAGAAAAAAGGCAAAAGACCGGCTGAATGTCGTTAAAATGAACATGATCAATGATCCAGGATTTGAATCCCGGGACGGGAAAAGTGTTGATGTGTGCCCGTTAGATGACGTCTTTGTCTAACCCTTCCAGGTAATACATGGGTAAGTACCGGAGCGTTCAAGTATTACGTAACGCAAGTTTTGGATATTTTTGACTCCCTCTCACCCCATGTAACTTCTGTACTGTGTACCCTATCTCTAGTAAAACGTTACGTAACCACTAAGTGACCGTTTTTGCCTAATTTCAAATTTTGAGAATAATAAAAAACTAAAAAAAGTGCGTGAGAGAATATCTCTAAAAAAACAATGTTACGTAACGCGTAGTTCAAACCCCCCCCCCCTCCCGCTCCTGTAAAGCCTCGTAACGTTTTACAAGACCTCTTCCTGCCCTCAAATTCGTTACGTAATACTTGAACGCTCCCTAAGTAGGTAATAAAACTAGAAATAAAAAAACAGTGATGAGGAGTGACGAATCGCGTGTGACTAACAATATATAAATGTTGATAGATGGAGAAGGAAAGGAACACCAAACAAAAGATGGATGGATTGTCTGAGGAATCTTCTTATCGTGTGGGCAAGGTCTAGCTACCCCACTCCCAGTGTCAGTTTCTTTCTAAACCGCCTCAAGGGCCTCTGACATGCCCGTCGGGGCTGCGGGAGGGGTTATTTGATGATTTCCCAGCCCCCAAAACAAAAGGACCTCTGACATGGTTTGGCAGCCGGGACCACATGTTTATAAGTGCCTTCCGAAGCACGGAATCATTTTTTTGTCAGACAATCAGGTGAGAAGGGCAGGAAGTCCATTTATATCTGTGTGCAGGAACATGGTTAAATAAAACAATTATATACTAAGTACTTAATTTATTACAAAAAGAATACAATACAAAAGATCATTTTTCTTAAATCTAAACTTATATAATAGCTAATCTCCTCAACGTTTTGTCAAAAACGGTATAAATTCGTGCACTGTGCGCTTGTACTTACATGTATACATACTAACAAGACTTGTGGTTCGTGTGTCTCTTGATAACCCAGAAACGGCTGGACTGAGAATTTGGGGTACCTATATTCTTTCTTTAGCAAAATCTGCTGTCTGAGTTTGTGCTAGTTATAGAATGGCATGTCAAAGTACCATCAGCAATGGCATTAGGATAGTTTTGTCTCGTTCATTTCATTGCATTTGGTTAGAATGGGAGCCGACGGTACCCCAACATAGGAAGGCAGACAGATGGGGATGAAGACGGCATTTAACATTGATTTTGTATCCACCTAGTTTACACCTTATTTTATTCATTTTTGTTCAGATGTGAGTGGCAACACCGGGACGCCTTAGAAAACATACACTGATCTTATTGGTGAGGATTTTCAGAAACGACAGGTGCGTAGTATTCGTAACCGGCGTGCGTGTATGACCAGCAGGGCTATTGCGTATCTTTTAAATCACAGTGGCTATCATATTGTCTATGGATTAACTGTCAAATTGGTTATGGTTTAGTACAAAATGGAACCATTTGACAGTAATTGAAAGGCACTATAGGTTAGCCACTGTCATTTAAAAGATACGCAATAGCCCTGCAGCAGGGCTATTGCGTATATTTTAAATGACAGTGGCTATCATATTATCTATGGATTAACTGTCAAATTGGTTATGGTTTAGTACAAAATCGAACCATTTGACAGTAATTGATAGGCACTATAGGTTAGCCACTGTCATTTAAAAGAAAAGATACGCAATAGCCCTGCAGGTGTATGAATGTGAACGAGGCAAAAGGATGTAAGGAGTATGTATGTATCGTAACAGGTGGCGTTCTGTGGTTTCTGCCTACGGGAATGAGTTTATGTATGTTATTAATTTGTGAATTGTAAATGAGTGTCCTGGGTTCGTGAACTTACTTATAGAAGAGTATTTAATGTGGTCCCTAACAGATGGATGGCTTGTTTGGTGCGACGCGGCACACGACCGTCTTTAGATCCGTGAATGCCTCATCTTGAACTGCTTGGTCGTATTTCTGGAAAACGGAAACAGAGAAAAAAATATAATGGTAGCTTAGCTTTTTCTGTAAAATTTAACATTTTTTTCTCCAAATAAATAAATTGAACAAACCTCGTTAATAATGATGGTTGGTACGAAGGACAGTGGACGCGACACTGTGGCACTCTTGTCTCCGTAGGAGGCCAGCAGATTATCTCCCTGGTCTGAAGAGGCGCAGCGCTTCAGCTTCAAAGATTCGGAGTCCTTGTTCACTTGGGCGAGGCACTGGAATAATTATTATAAAGTATATTAAATTCAGTCCGTCAATTCGTTTGTTCTGCTGGCTGATGATGATATTGTCAACACACCTGGCTAAGGTGGTATACAGGTGGAGTTATACTTGCTGATTAGTGCGAATAAAAAGTCGAAAGTAGCAGAAAACTCAATGAAACAAATAAAGTCACAGAGACACTTATTTGGAAGACGGTTTTTAATTTTACACTTTTTACTTTTAGACATTCTTGTCATGAATCAATTTTACCTGGTAACTAAAAGTTAGGACCATCATGAACCACACTACACTTAACCGATTTTGAAGAAATTTCTACGGTACTAATCGGAGAGTAGTATATCGTTTGATCCTTCCTTTCACATAACAAAAATCAAATAGGTTCATAAATGATGGATTTATGGGTGGTGACAAACTTAAAAAGGAATTCCTCCATTTTTTGAAGTCGGTTTAAAATACAAAGTATCTTACCGTATCGAGAGACTTGTCAGGGTTGGGTTGGTTCATGAGGCAGATGACGAGTTCCATT
Organism: Diarsia rubi; assembly: GCA_932274075.1. Taxonomy (NCBI): domain Eukaryota; kingdom Metazoa; phylum Arthropoda; class Insecta; order Lepidoptera; family Noctuidae; genus Diarsia; species Diarsia rubi. The sequence goes on from OW026441.1 coordinate 10,320,247, forward strand.
TTCTCTGTGTCCTGGAGACTGCGGTCCTTCAGGATGCAGGCTTGGATCTGGAGACAAGAAAAACAGACACATTAAAATACACTCTTGGTGACTGACTGCCTCGATTCCCAGATCGATGAATTTGTTATTGGTTTTTGTCCATCAAGAATTACTCAGTACCAGCCACGGATCTAAATATAACCAAAAGTAAGTAGTAAAATAAAAGAATAAGCCTGGATGAGTATTAGTAGAATTTATGGTTAAAACCGGCCAAGTGCATGTCAGACCACGCACAATGTAGGGTTCCGTAGTTGCCCATCAAAGTACTTATGTAAACTTACTAAACTGATTAACTACCCTGCCTACCTGCCTCCGAACGATGATTTTTATTGTAAAAACAATGATTTTATTTTATTTTTATTTTATTTATTTGGCTCACCAACAATTGAGTACACTACACAGGGAAAAGAGATACATACATAAGAGTCACAGACAAGTGTATCAACCTCTTACAGGTAAGCACAACATGCAAAATGATTTTATTATATGTATCGATAAAACAAAATTACATTTGCAGTTTTGAGACCTGCGCTCCCATACGTTATGTATAGGAAAATATTTCATACAAGCACATTTTATAAGTTGGTCGACTATCACTTATCAGTCAAGTTGCTTCCGATACAAAATAACGCATAGCTCAGTAATACAAAGCCAGATAGTCTTGTAACTGTTACTAAGATGTTTAAAGTGACCAACTACATCCAGTTACCCGACCTAAGGCCATAGTCAGCTGGTGCAAGGCCCTACTCGACCCTAATAAGGTTACATAACCGCTACACTGCGTGCGTTGATTCATTGAGCAGCAATGTTGCTAGTTTAGATACAATCTCGGACGGCAGCATAATTGTAAGTAAGTAGGTAGTATTACAGATGATAGCTGTTATTATGGGAGATAATTAAGATTGTATGATAACAGCGATGAAGATTGTGGCAAGTTTTAATAAAAACTAGCTGTTGCCAGCGGCTTCACCCGCTACAACTCGAAAATTATCCCGCGGGGAGATTAAAAATCGGGAATCTGAGTGAATATTTTAATTAAGATAGTAGGTACTATGTATTGAATTTAAATGTAATCTTTGGGTAATAAAAGGCTTAAATAATAATAATAAACTATAACAGTTATGTCTACCAGTGACCTAAATGATGTGTTTGTTCATACCTTGTTGCCGTAGCACTCATCAGGTCCGTGGTGGCATGTGAACTGCCACTTGCCGTTCACCTTGTCATGCTAAAACAGAAAACAAAATAAATTAAGCCCATGTAGGTGAACAGGGGAGTTGACAAAAAAAGAGAAAGATAGATTTCAAAAAAATGTTGATACATTTTTTACCACGCAGTGACGTCAAAAGGCCCCACTCATGATCTTTGACGCGTTTTATCTTTGTAAATTTTTATTCGTTTGATAAAACAAAAACCACGTAAGTATCCAATATTTTTCGATAATCTAACAAAAAATCAAATTCTAATAAAGTATCAAAAAACAAAAAAAAAGGAAATCGAAAAAAGAACGGTACTTAATTATTTTTTGAGCAAGATCACAACAGGAAAACGAAACCGAATTCTAAAACATGACATACTCGTACTAATATTAAACTGGCTTCTTTGGAGCTATTTTCTAAGAAACTCTATAAAACCTAAATTTCAATTTATCTCGAAACTTTTTGTCTGCCTAGCTTGCATCTAAAATACGTGTCGAACCTCCTCCTTTTTTGTAGTCGGTTAATAAACGCTTGAGTTTAATTTCAGATACTTCCATAATAGTAGGGGATCGGACAAAAAAAAACTAATTAATCCGTCAGATAGATTTCCAAAAAATATTGAACACATTATTTTTTTCACATAAACAAAAAATGAAGACGATACAGTGCTTCGAAAACTCGTGAACTCCTCTAAAACGTTACAGTACATTTTTTACCTACAAATGACGTCACAACCCACTCATGATCTTTGACGCGTTTTTATTAATTTGATAAATTGAAACGTACTTATCCAATATTTTTAGATAATCTAACTGACGGAATAATTAGAATCATATCTAAATCTGATATTCCTTCACCGTTTTGAGAGCAGCGGTGATGCAATAAATCACACAAAGTAATGCGACTGCCTGGGTTCTAACTCACGACTTACTGTTCGTAAGTCGGGGCCTCCACCACCACCTCCGCCACCGTTGCTCCCGAGTCGTTGCTCGAGTCATTTGATGATTTCAAACCTCCAATAATTAAAGAAGAAGTAGCTACCGTGCTTTTGCCGTAAGGCACCATCTTGACCTTCACGACTCCTCGGAAGTCCCTCCACACGGGAGCCAGTTGAGAGGTGATGAACCGCTTGCTGTCGGGGCATAGGGACTCGTAGTACACTGCTATTTTCACCTGAGAAGAGATGGGTTATATGTAGTTTGAATAGTGTAAACAACGTAACATTATACCTGTAATTCCTGAAGGGTTATTTTTTTTAACGCTACAATATTTAGAAGACATGTGACATCTACTAACCCCCACTCTACTCTCGAATAGCGGAGGCCTGTGTCCTCAGACCAAATAAAAAGTAAAGACGGAACTCTGCGAACAGCAAAGTGACGCCGGTCAAACTACGCCTCGCATAAACGCACACACGTCTCGTCCAATTGGTGTTGGAAGAAAGTTTTTGGCCCCAGGATGTGGTGTTCCGTCACTTCCGCGGACAAAGTTCACGGAACGCACAAAACATCGTGGAAGTGAAGTGCTACTAACATAGTTTTAATTTGCATAAACAGCTCAAAAGTTGAGGTATTTATCTATGGGACTTTCTTACCTAAAAAAAAAAACAATTGAAAAAGAAAAAGCAGCCCTAATGAGCTAAGTATCAAGTTCACTCATCTACGTTTTAGCAATCTAGAATACAGATTTCCTCAAGATGTTTGCCTTCACCAATTTCAACATGCTTAGACGCAGAGAGAACCCTATAAAACATTGCCGTTACGACCTAGATGTGTTTGTGACAGGTTAAAGGGGAAAAAACTAAAGGTTATTTTATGAGAACAGGTATCTTCTGGGCACGCTCCGCTCGTTCCATCATAGACTTCATCTATTGCGTATCTTTTAAATGACAGTGGCTATCATATAGTGTCCATCAATTAACTGTCAAATGGCTCCATTTTGTATTTTTCCATAACCAATTTGACAGTTAATCCATGGACAATATGATAGCCACTGACATTTAAAAGATATGCAATAGCCCTGCTGGATAATCGATGTTTTTTGTTTTTAAATAAGAACTGGCCCATTTTGCAATAAAAAATCAATTAATTTACTACCTCGAGAAAAAAATACAGATTCAAAAAGGACTTTTTGACGTTTTGAGCTGTCAGACTGAAAATCGAGGTGACATTAACTTAATGACCTGTCGGTGAATTGTTGCGTCGGTTCGGTAGAGGGCGTTGGGTAGTAATATGGTTATGTACAATACCTTGTGGTCGTCCCCTTTCTTGCCCTTAGCGAGTACTCCATAGAACAGCGCCACCAGACACAACACTGCTACAGTCCTCATTTTGTTCTGGAACAAAGCAAAAGCTATCTTAAGTCTTAATATCATAACAATTAATTTATTGTCAGTGGCGGCCACGTAGCCTGGATTCCTGCTCGGTTCATGATAATGGGGTTGCCCCCTATAAGATGGGACTAAACATCAGATTAAAAATTTGTGAAACATGTATTTTTAATCGACATATTATTATGACGTTGACTCTATAGTTTCCTCCTATGCCCAGACATTTTGACAAGTATGTTTCATCACAGTTTTCGCAAACACACACTTTAAACAGCTCGAGGCACAAAAACGTGAGAGTTTACGAAACAATCAGATTACCGTACACAACCACACACGGGAGTTGTTACGTGATCCTTCTTGCTAACGTAACAATGTGTTTTGTTGTGGGGAACGCACAAACATAGTGCGAATTGTCGCAGATAACGAAATTACTCCATTGTAGACCATTACTGATTGTAATGGCAAATGTTCGTTGTAACGAAATTTAAAAAGTGTTAAAATGTATCACAGTTGGGCCCGTTTTAAATAGGGACAAGCCCGCCAAACTATTCACAAACCACCGTAACTCCTGTAAGCCAGAATCAACAGTGGCGACCACAAGAAAAGCGCCGAGACAATGAAGCTCGACGAAGTCCCAGAGAAACGATTTAACTGTCTTGGATCTCGCAACGTAGGACAAAACAAAATTATATTACATTAGCTTGAGTCAGCGGCTTCGCCCGCGTGGAGTTCGATAATTGTCCTACGGGACCATAATACCGGGATAAGATGTGTTAATCCAGTTTATAAACTATCTGTGTTCTAGATTTCATCCTCATCCGTTCAGTAGTTTCTGCGTGAAAGAGTAACAAACATCCATCTATCCTCACAAACTTTCGCCTTTATAATATTAGTAGGATTTCATTACATAATTAAAATTCCCGTTTTCCAGAGACACGAGCGGAGTGATGTAAGGTGAGAGGAGGACTTGTCTAAATAACAACAGCCCTATAAGTCGATCTTACGAATCATAGGTCGGGCCAAATGTAATTGAGTTATTTCATGTAGAATGTTTCAGTAAGTCACGTAGTCTGAATGTGCCCGTATACTCCTATATACAGGGTGTAAATTAACCCTTCACACATACGTCAACCAAGCATTCTGTTGATCAAACTAAGTACCCCTATCCAAATTTTTTTGCTGTACAAAGACTTTTTTTTGGAGTCAAAAATTACATTTTACGGTAAAACTCTACATTGAGTTTTGCACTCTGAAAACATTGTGCTAGTGGATGCTTTGAATAGTAAACGGGTCATAGAGGTAATTTAAGTAAATTACATTAAAAGAGGATATTGTGAATGTGAGGACCATGTGGGTCTTTCATAAATTTTAACGATTGTCTGGCAGTTTGAGTACTATAAGTGACCCACCCAAATGTCCTTTCTTTGGTATTGTTCGTCGTGAAGTTGAGCTCCTTGAGTTATAAGTCGAGCTCAACGATAACTGACAAATGCTTGCACTGACTGGACGGGTCCACTCAAATCTGTGTGGTGCTTTCTTCAAAAGACCATCTCAGACATTAATCAGCATGGTTTTCATGTGTGTATTATACCTTATTGTTAACCCAAACGATTTTAAAAGAATAAAAAAGATTAACCTTTGGAGTTTCTTGCCGGTTCTTCTCCTTAGGAATCGACCAATGCACCGAACCGTGCCCCTTTTTACCGACGTTTTATAAGTGCCCATGTAGGCCTATGTGAAATAAAAATATTTTGATTTTGATTTTAAAGTTATACCTGAAAAACTAGTATTTACTAAAACAGTTGTGCAAAATTAGGGACTTAGACCCCCAATATCTACGTAACTAGGTTCTCAGGTATGGTCTAGAACAAAAAAAGTATCGCAGTGGTGGGGAGAACAAGTGCCCTTCGTTTGCGTTAAGTGTAGTTTTACTCCCTTTATAGGCTCACCCCTAACTGGCGAAACATAGGTACGCCTCTACCTAAACCTTCGGAGCTCACAGGCGTGATATTATGAATAGTGATCAAGACTGTTTATTTATTTATTTATTTATATTTATGGCACTTCAACGACTTACTCACTAAGAACATACATAAGATTACATCACAAACAGTTTCAAACATAGTGAATTCGTCACTTACAGAAGTGCACAGCACTCACAGAAAAATAAAGGGCAAGTACGACAACAAAAAATAATTAAGGTTACATTAAAAAATAAAGTTACAAAATCAAAATAAAGTTAGTAATATAAATGGGTTTTCAGATAATTCATTTTTTTTTAATTTAAATAACTGTAAAGAAGACGATGAAAGTGGATGCAATTAATAACCCAGCGTCATACATCTTGAGACTCCGATCTGGTTAAAAGCTTCATACGGTATTGACGGAAGGGGTTAGAAAAGATGTCGATGCTACTGGTTCGTGCAGCAATCCTATTATAGTTCCTCATTATACGGTTGATGGGTGCGGTGCTACCAAGGTTGGTACGACTTGCAATGGTAGCAAAAGTTGTAGTTTCGCGACCAGATCTAATAGCTCTCCGTCGAGGTACAGCTATTCTTAAATCAGCTAAAAGATCTGGCGCGTTTACTAAGCTGTTAACTATTTTATAAAGTAGAATTTGGTCCGTTACATCTCTTCGGTGTTCGAGCGAAACCATATTAAAATGGCTGAGTCTATGGTCATAAGAGGAATCTCGTGGGCAGCTAGAGCTTTTAAAACGGAGATACCGAGTGAAGCTTCTTTGAATACGTTCAATTCTGTTTACGTGGACACGGTAAGTGGGGTTCCAAACTGGGGACGCATAGTCCAGAAGACTTCTCACAAGAGTATTGAAGAGTACCTTTAAGGTTGAGATGGACTGGAAATCCCGACATATTATTCTCTTTATAAAGCCAGACATTTTTGCAGCTTTGGCAGTGATGCTGTTAATGTGGTTGGTGAATGAGAGTTTAGAATCGAGGTGGACTCCAAAGTCCCGGATCGTATCCACTTTTTGAAGAGTTACCCCATTTATTGAGTATGACGTTGGTAAGGGTTTACGTTTCTTAGTAAATGTTATGTGGTAACACTTTTTGACGTTGAGGGACATACGGTTTTGAAGGCACCAGTTATGAACCGCGTCTAGGTCATCCTGAAGTAGTTGGATATCATTGTATGAGTTTATTTCTTTGAAGATTTTTAAGTCATCAGCGAACATAGAGCACTTGCTGTGTTTTATTGACAGAATTTTGTCATTGACGAACATTAAGAAGAGGATGGGACCCAGATGTGAACCTTGGGGGACTCCTGATGTTGATACATAGACTGGTGACTCATATCCCTTAACAACCACTTTTTGCTGTCTTTCTGAAAGATAAGATTTAAACCATATGAGTAATTGGCCAAATATGCCGAAACCTTCAAGTTTCTTTAAGAGGATTTTGTGGTCCACCTTGTCGAACGCAAGAAATCAGTGTAGATTGAGTCGACCTGCGTGCGAGAGTCCATCAATTCACTTATTTGATTCACGTAGTGGACCAAATTAGTGGTGGCAGATTTACGAACGCAGAAACCATGTTGTTGGGTCACTAATTGAAAATTAATGTGTGATGTGAGTAGAGGACATAGCAAGGATTCAAAAATCTTTGCGAAGAACGAAGAAGACGACTAATCCTATTAAACGCGAAAGTTTGTAAGTATGTATGGAATGGATGGATGTTTGTTACTCTTTCACGCAAAAATTACTCAACTGATTTGTATAAAATTTGGTACACATATAGCTTATAACCTGGATTAACACATAGGATAGTTTTTATCCAGATTTTATCTTCCCGTGGGATAGTTTTCGAGTTATAGTGGGACAAGCCGCTGGCAACAGCTTGTATCTAGATATTCCCAGAACAAAATCATGCTTCCTTAGGAATAGACTACGCGAGCTAACGTGAGCAAAGTCACGACAAACTAATAAGTTTTCTAAAAAGAGAAAAGGTGAGACTGACAAAATCAAACAAAAATAAAAAGTCACCACTTCAAACTCTGCTGACTACTACGCGACCACAAACTGAAGATGTTTTCTAACAGACAATACATATACGTCAATATATCAACATATGTATACATATAGTATACTTTAGTGTACTATAAGTTGTACTTTCTAAGTGACATGCTATGTGAACGGCGAGTGGGTCAAGTTTTGACCCTGAGGAGCAAGGCATAAGAGGAAGAGGGCAATACGCTCAGATACGGCGTTTATCAAGTTACAATGGTTTACGGACAATAATAGGCAGTTGTTTTGAAATGAAATGAAATCAATTGTGTATTTATCTATACAAATAAATAAAATGGAAGTTTCTGTTTGTAATTTCAATGTTACAGCTTTTTAAAAAAATTTGCGTAGGGGTACTTAGTTTGATGTCCAGAAATCTTGTTTGACGTATGTGTGAAGGGTTAGTTTACACCCTGTATATCGAATGTTAGGGAAGGAGTAAGATAAGCCTACTTTACAGCAAAATTAAAACGCTTAAACATACATACATAAACTCTCGCCCCTTTCTCATGAGGGTAGGCAGAAACCACAGAACTCCACCTGCTACGATCCTTACATACTTCCTTTACCTCGTCCACATTCATAAATCTGGTCACACACACATAAAAAAGGTACTACGACGTATCTCTTCTTTCTAAAACCTCACCAATAATTTCAGTGTAATCTCTGATTTTGACGGGGCACTTAAGTTACTCATTTAAAACCAGACAATTACACTGTCACTACCATTCTACTATTCGCTACCCGCTACCGCCCATGGCTTGCGCCACTCAAAAACGTGTCCGTACACACTAATGTCCACTATTGTCAACTCTCAACACTACTTAACTGTACTTCACTTTTCACCGTTTTCTCCTCGTGGTCTGTACATACATGTATACGTATTTAAGTAGCATACTGCAATGCGATTCACTAACAGACTCATCATAGATGTTATCAATGACGAGTTCTCTGATGTTTCAACGTAAATATCGCTTTTAAAAACAACGTTGATAAAAACCGTATTCGCTAAGCTACTTAAGCTCGTCAACGATCTGCCGAACAACGATGAAGAGTATGATTTTTGCAGTGTTCCTAATATGTTTAATCTAGAGTATAATCGAGAAAATCTCGACTTACACTATTTTTAAGTTATTTCGTCATTTTAAATGAAAACAAATGGACAATACGTGTATATGTATAAAATACGGCGTTCGATCCATATAAAGATGAAGTCGTAACATCACGCTTGTAAGAAGGGTGAGGCAGAGGTGTACCTAATAGTACACCCTTATTTTGTCACTTATGTTAGTCTTATGTATGTGTCGAGCCTATTGCCATCAACCGGGCACAGGTTCAGACTGGCTGTGGCTGTTACTGAGACATACCAGATGGACAAACCATTAACACTCCACTACCCCACCTGGGATTCGAACTTTCGAACCCAGGACCTCAAGCATAGAAATCGCGGTCAAGGTTGGCGGTGGTTATAGGTTGGCAGTGGTCATAGGTTGGCGGTGATCAAAGGTTGGCGGTGGTTATAGGTTGGCGGTGGTCAAAGGTAGGTGGTGGTCATAGGTTAGCGGTGGTCAAAGGTTGGCGGTGGTTATAGGTTGGCTGTGGTCATAGGTTGGCGGGGTTTAGGGTTGGCAGCATGTCTTTGTCTTCCATACTTATCTGTTTCTCGTGATCTCATGAGACACCTCCTTTCTTACCATATCATTGTTAACACAGTCCATCCTTCGTTTATTTTTTTTTAATTAATTCTTTAATTTAAATTTAGATTGGTTTTAGATTACTATCAACACTTTGAAAACGGAGATTGGTTACGATCTAGGATCTCAATTTAAATGGAATAATTAAGACATGTTACTAAATTAACACCCGGTATAATAAATCACAAAATCAGGTGAAAGTGGATTTAATTAATTGATTTAAGGATTGGTGAAATCGGTCACAGTAAAGCGGACGACGACGTTTAAGACACACACAACCCCATACTGACAAATACAACTGCCTCCGTGGTCGAGTTTTAGGCGTTGCCTTATGACCCGGTGGTCGTGGGTTCGATTGCCACAGGAAACATTCTTTGAAGGAAAAGCTCGTGAGGAACCCAGCATGCCTGAGAGATATTACTTGACGGCATGTAAAGCCAAGTCAGAGGCCCTAGGGCTGCATAAACACTCTGACGCCAGGTTAGGTAATAAAGACACGATTAAGCGGATAGCCTAAACTCTGGGCACAGAGCACTAGGGGGACGCGGTTCCAGACAGGCACACAGGTAGATACGTCAGTTATTATATTTACTTGTACGAAAGAATAGGGATGTTTACCGACTTAAAAAAATATGATTCTAATTAGTCAGTCTGTTAGATTATCGAAAAATATTGCATACATGTTTTTTGTTTTATCGAATCAATAAAAATTGACGAAGATAAAGCGATTTGAGTGGGGGGTTGTGACGCCATCACTCACCGTTAAAGAAATGTCATACTAATGTCTTAGAATATGACGTTACACCAGTTTTCAAAGCACTGTATCGTCTTCATTGTTTGTTTACGTGAAAAATGAAAAAAATGTGTGTGCAATATTTTTTGGAGGATCTGACGGTCTAATTAGATTTTTTTGTTAACTACCCTATTTGTTCGTTCAATTCTTACCGGTACTAAAAAGTTGCTTTAAACTCTAAGCATTAATTTCAATTAGCCCATCACAGGCATTTTTGAATGACAAAGAAAAGTGTACCTCAATCAAGCGAAGTCACAATCACAAGACATGTCATAATAACTTGTGAAAGTACTGTAGTTGCACATTCTAAAGCGAAAGTGTCCACAGATTATCCGAATATCCGCTCGTTTCTTTGTTTTTGACAGGCTTTCAAAAACCGGTCCCAACCAAGCTTAATTAATAAACGCCGGCGCCAAAACTGTCGAATTGACACTAAGTAGCCTCTAACATTGATACGACGTTAAACCGCAACCTGACCTAGTTGGAATCTTTCGCAAACAATCCAGTTCGTTCACACAATTACCTACTTCGAGTACTTAAATTACTTTTGTGTACAGTTGGGTAAGCTATTTAGTGTACAGGTAAAGATTTATGCGTCTTTGCACTACGAGGTCTTCTTCTTAACGTGTCGATGGGTTTCTATTCAATCGTTTTGGCCCAAAATTCAGCTATGTGAACTCGACTCGCTGATGCAGTCATAAAGTCATTAATTGTGCAGGTGTCAGGGCATGCAACGCAAGATGAAAGGTGGGACATTATCTGCGGAGATACGTCGCATACACACTTGAGGTCTGTGGTGAACCCCCCTCTGCTGAAGATATTGTCTTTGCTACGGCTGACCTACATTCGGAGTATATTTAGAGATTTCTAAGTCTACGAGGTAACATCAAGATAAGAGATAGAGAGAATACAGACCATCATCATCATCATCATCAACTTCCCGACCTTGTCCCATTCTATTGGAGGACGCGCAACACGTTTTGTTCTTCCGTTCTTCTGTCAGACGTCATGTTATTATTTACTTCTTTCTCTTTCATTATAAACCATTCCTCACACCACACAATCCATCCGTATTTTTTGTGGACTTCCTTTCCATCTCCATCCATCAACGTACAGAGAATACAGATACTAGATTTTAATGTTATAACTTTACTTAATTTTTTTCCTCGACTGTTTTTTTTCATGGGATTTGAAATCATCAAATAACTCTTCCCGCTCTGGGTGGAGCGGAAGGGAGTTTCAGACATCTATTGACTAGAAACCACCCATGTTCATTCTTAGTCCTTTGTGTCCGGGGCCGCGGTATCTCTTTCGAACAACCCACTGCTCTTCCACAACCCTCCTACTATTCAAAACACCTCTCAGCACTATTTTAAAGTAAAATATACTCTTTAATGACAAAAATAAAACGTTTCTAAAGAAGTAGCAGTAGTTGTAAGCTACCAGTTTACATATTAGCTTGTTCGAGTGTACTCGTTGGCTTATCAAATTACATCTTGGACAATGTCGTCGTTTTCATAAAACGCTACGCTACTGTTTGTTTCGGAAGTTTTGAAATCACTTTTAATGTCAAGCGTTGAGGTTGGAGACGATTTACAAACATTGAGGTGATTTGCTCGTTCCACCGTCGTCGACCTCAACTCTATCCTCAAGACAATATTGAGGTCAAGAGTAAGCCCATTTTCATATTATAAAAGACACATAATAGACGAGGGGCTTTAGCTGAATTATTGGATAATAATATCAATTACGTTGCAATAAGTAAACAGGTCACAAAATGACTACCTATTCATAATAAACTGCGTCTTTTGGTGGTACGAGATGTAAAAAATATCTGTGGTAAAAAATACTGTAGAATGGCGGACATATAATTTTGCCTTGGGCATTTTCCACTAGTCTATACTTTTATAATCCTATTAAGAGTATTTTAAAGCAGCTATTGAGTGAGGCCTAAGATCGACCGGAATCAATATGTGACAAAAAACTGATCCACAGAACTGAGATCAAAATACAGAAAAAACATTATTTTAGGACCGGATTATAAGAACGTGAATAGATTGGTGTTTATTTTTACCCTTTCTGTATTATTTAAATAAATAAATAATAAGGAGAAGCCCACTGCCGTCAACAATGTTTCAGGCTCCTGAGATATAGGCCTATTGTTTATAGCAGATTTCAACAAACGGTAGCTCGATGTAATACTGATATTCAGTTGCATCCAGGTAAATTGAAAACGGACTTACACAGTTGGTGAACAGAAAGGCTAGGTAGATAAAACATTGGTGATTAGTTTGGCTGGTCTTTGAATGATTGATGACATCGTGAGGAAACCAGCACACATGAGCGCCAGCAGTGGACACTATTAGCGATGCGTTTTTGTTTTATAGCAAAATGGGTCTCTGGACGTCGTGCAATGGAACGAGCGTATTCAGACGTTCTACTCACTCTTGCTTTGAAAGTAGACGGGTTAAATATGGGAGGGAACACAGATGGAAGACAGTTCCACACTTTAACTGTGCGTGCGCTTAATAACGTGAAGGAGAATAAGCGCTGAGACGAGAATAATTATAATAGATGCACCAGAATCTTACCTTTACAACCAAATTCACTAAAACATTAAAGAAACTTGGCATTACTTAATTTTAAAACCATCTATAACTAATTTCGCTACCATCAACTAGATATTTGCGGATGCAATTATTGATTTAGGTCAAAAATATGTTTTTATCTAAATGCTTTATTATAATCAATTTAACGTGTGTTTCAATTTACTATTATTGTTTTTATAAAGACATGTAATTGGTGTGTTCTTCTTGAAGGCCTATTCCGAACTACTTTGAAACAAAAAGTGATAATACTTGACCCGCCGTTCGCTATCTCGCCTGGGTTATCAAAAGAGTCTAATGTGAGTAAATAATGAGTTTATAAATATAACATGGCGCCTCCAGTTATCTAAGGAAACACAAAAACTGTTTTGAGAGCAATCTTCTATATTCTACGTAATTTAATAATAATTTAGGAGAAACTACGTAACGACCATGATACGCATGTGAATTAAATACCGAGATTATACAACACTGCCAAAGATATTTAAGATTATCATCTGCCTAGCCGCTCTCCAACTATTTATTTAATATTAATTATAATAAAAAATACGGAATCACCTATACAATGCTGTAAAACACATAAGAACAATTAAAACAAATAAAATCCACATTAATATTGTACCAGTTAAGTTACCTTTCGTGCATCATTATTCAAAACAAGCTCAAGGACAATCATCTATCGTTCGTCCTCTCACAGAATTCAAAAACTATGTTGGGATCGCCTTCCAGACTACCGTATGCAGCTGAATAGGGACCAGATTGGACCGACTGCCTTTCTGGCCTCCATAACTCGGTTAAAGGATAAAACGATGCCAGAATAATATATCATATTGTCCATGGATTAACTGTCAAATTGGTTATGGTTTAGTACAAAATGGAACCATTTGACAGTTATTAGATGGACACTATATGATAGCTACTGTCATTTAAAAGATACGCAATAGCCCTGCTGGTCGTGATGCGTGCATTAATTTAATTAGTTTAGTTTATTACGGAATACAATACGGAATTCTTACCAGTTAACTATTTTATCTTATAACTGGTGCAGTTTTGCATCTTCTCTTCAAAACTCAGACTATCATAAAATGCATAAATAATCAATTTAAATTACGGTACCCGGTCTGTCTTTTAGTATGCATTATATACTGTTTTTTGAGTTGCTAAAAATTTAACGGCATTTCAGAATAAAATAAACGAATGAAATAAACGTTAGCGTTGGTTGGTGGGTGTGTGAAAGCGCGGTTACCTAGCATAATAAGCTGATTCTAAAAAAGGTGGGAAAAGGCTTAGGTAGTTAATGACTCAAAAGGACTGAAAGCTTGCTGTTCAAAAGCTGATGATTAAGACACACGTGGTAAAAAGCTCAGCAGTAATGTCTTTAGCTGTGTTTTGTACAATACTCGAAAACAGGGTCAAAACCGCCACACTATTCCCTAAACTATAAATACTGAAAGCAAGAATCAAAAGTGGCGACCAACAGAAAAGCACCGCGACAATGAAGCTGTACGAAGTTCCTGAGAAACAATTTAACCGTCTTGGAGGGATCCAACGAAATTAATTGGAAAATAAGTAAGGGATTGTCTCCACCGATCCCGTGATCCGATTTGATTTAACACGGATCCCGGCGACTTGTTGTGGAGGAGACAATTTTTTTTTCTAGGACTGGATCCCGGTATCCGTGTTAAATCAAATCGGATACCGGGATCGGTGGAGACAATCCCGAAAATAATAGAGGAGGAGTAGTAAAAATATAATTTCTACTTCTCTCCGCATCAGCAGGAGACAGAACAGAACAAAGTCAATAGGCACATAGAAACGTATCATCATCATCATCATTTCAGCCGAAAGACGTCCACTGCTGGACATAGGCCTCCCCTAAGTGTCGCCACATGGACCGGTCCCGTGCGTCTCGCATCTAGCGTCTCGCATAGATACGTATACAACTGGGATAGCCTTATAGATTGTCTAGCACCACGGATAATATTGGTCCTAAGTTGTGAGCGAAAACAGGGTCAACTAAATCCCAGCGAGGTTAACTGCAGGCGCAGTGACCCACATCCACCAATTGACTTCCATTATGCCGTGACGTCACGACAATCAGCTGACGAGGTGGTACATAGGTAACTATGTTGGACAAAGGACGGATGACCAAAGAGGCCGAGAGGGTATGCAGCGGTGACCGTGTACTAGAAGGGGCTTACAGGACGGTAAGACTGCCAGATAGGTGAACTGATGACTGTTTTATAGTGCCTAATGTAGGCCTATGTGAAATAAAAGCTTCGATGAATTGGTGAAGGCCACGGGTAACACAAAAAACGTTTATTTCAGTAAGACCATCTCAGAGACTTTTGAATGTCAATAAAAAGCACAAAGAAAGCGAACCTGAACAATCACAGTCAAATGACTTGTGAAAGTACTGTAGTTGCCAGTTCCTAAGCGTTGATCTCTATGGAGAAGAACGGGCAAAACACCAGACAGACATCTCTGTTTTTGCACAATAGGGGATCGGACTGAGTCAAAAAATATGATTCTAATTAGTCCGTCAGTTAGATTATCGAAAAATATTGGATACGTGTTTTTTGTTTTATCAATTTATCAAAATTGATGAAGATAAGACGCGTCAAAGATCATGAGTGGGGGGTTGTGACGTCATTTGTTGGTAAAAAATGTACTACCATGTGACGTTTTCGAGGAATTCACGAGTTTTCATTTTTTGTTTATGTGAAAAAAGAAAATATACGTGTCCAATATTTTTTGAAAATCTATCTGACGGACTAATTATTATTTTTTGTCCGATCCCCTATTACAATAAAGTCGACTAGCCCGTTTCAAGTGTTTATGATATGTCAGTGTCAGTGACTATGTCGGTTTAAATATATTTTGTTACGCAACTACAGCGAATCCAAAAGGAAGGGTAATGATTTTGGCAGTCTATGTATGTTTGTATGTTCCACCGTAGCGCCTAGACTACTAAACGTATTTTGATATGAATTTTCAGTATATGGATTTAAGCTACCGAAATGCATTATTACGTAGTACATTAATCTTTGTAGATATCGAAACGATTACAACTATTGATTCTCAATAGTTGCCACGGAGTGTTTCTGTGCCCGGTGGATGTCAATAGGCTTCGCCCCCTATAACAGGATTTAAATATAACTAGCCAAATGTAGGTGTACCCTTTTTTTTTTTTTTTTGGTGGTTGTAAAAATCATCGAATAACCCCTCCCGCTCTTGGGCAGAGCGAAAGGGAGTGTCAGACTTCTACTGACTAAAAACCACCCATGTTCCTTCTTCGCCCTCTATGTCGAGGCCGCGATAACCGTTGGACTACCCGCGGCCCCGACAGGCATGTAGGTGTACCCTTAGGTACACTTCTGTTGACCATTCGGGGATTGCAGGCGTGATGTTATTTTATGTGGTATGGTGGATGGTGGTATCTCTATAGGCTTTTGAAAACGTCTGTCATTTGTCTAAAACTCGGGGTATCCTTGCAGTAAAGTAAGATTGATCAAACCGTAAATCTTGACAGACAGCGACAAATTAAAATGACCTGTCATCGGTGTTACTGAACTTTAGACATCGGAGACATCGGTGTCATGGCTAATGGCTAACTATCGTGTTAGAACTATCAATCTATGTTGAGGACAGCTTGGTGACCGTACCTAAGGATGAATTTTGCACCGTATAGATCTATGCGATTTTTCTCATTTTTTAGGACACAAATGCTAAAAAAAGGGAATCAGAAGATAAGAGAAGGAATTATACCAAATACTGAGGTCTATAGTTCCTATTAGGCGTATAAAAATAAAGGTCCTGAGCCACTACGATGAAAAGATATGGGCAAAAGATCAAAATGTTATAGTAATTATTTTCATAATTTTTTACGACATTATGCGGCTGGGATTTGATTTTTGAATGGGGAATTTAATTTAAAGTATAAAAGTATGAATATTGTTTTACTCCCTATACATGGCGTTCTCACAACCAGTTCAAAAGTCGTTCTGTTCGATTTGTCAGTTGATTTTGACAGTTCGGCTGACTTCACATCGTGGAGGTTTCCCTACAATCATAGACTAATATATATTGACCTACAATATCTGCTTAACTTTCGAGGTTATTTTGGATTTTATAAAATTACTCCGAACTTGGAATTGTTTACAAAAAGAACTTTTGTAGGAGTTAATATGACAACTAATGTAGATAATAAAAAACAAAGTTTGATGTTGACACAGTTTGGTACGGGATTCCATATATCTATAACAGACTCCTAAAAGTTGAACTCGTGCCATCGATCCCAAGGTCGTAGGTTCAACTCCCAGACAAATTCAATAAGTCTGATAGGAAAATTGCTTCCTAATAGTCTAGCGACCGTCTGACCAATGCAAGGTCTGAGGTACAATTCCTGGGTCAGACAATATGTAATAATTCTAAGGAGAGATAATAACTTCAGGTTCGTCGTCATTGTTATCTTTGACTCAGGTTACTGACACTAGAGGTCGCTAGGTAACAAGAAAGTGTGATATATACGACCAAAGTAACGAGAACTTTTTGGACCAAGAATTGGTTAGAACTCAGAGCTCTCGGTTAGGTGGTGTTAGTGGTTGACAAGCTGGCCAGTTTATGAAGGTCTGTAGTTTGTAATACCTTAAAAATACATTATTGAAACATCTTGTTTGATAAGGTCCGGGGATTGATACCCGGGGGCAGGCTTACGAAATGTTTAATTAAGAAAACTATAGTTTTACTGGGTTTACCCAAATTCATCATAGTCGACTTAGAAGTTTATAACTTTTGACATTCAAACATACACCAGCTACTCTCCTACGTAATTTTATGCTAAATAATATCAAATTGCCAATACCCAATAGGTATCTTACTAAAGTTAGTAGTTACTATGAAAACCGATTAGCTGACGAGCCGCGTCACATTATCGTAATCCAAGAGAAATCAATTAATGCCAACAATACCTACCAACCAATTAAAAAACTAGCAATAGTTATTCATTTGAAAACAACTTTCATTTTTAGCTTTAGCCAGATGACCAATATCCACCGCTTCCTGAGACCCAAGAGCTAGCGGTGACGTAAATATTATACGTCGATTTTAATTTCTCTTTTATCGGAAACAGCATTTTTTTTAATTAGAGAGGATTAAAAATACAGTAGCAGCTGCAGTGGTGGCGGCCCCGACTTACGAAAAGTACATTGTGGGTTCGAACCCAGACAGGCGCATTACTTTGTGTAATTCATTTCATCATCCCTGCTCTCAAAATTGGTGAAGGAAAATATGTCACGAAACTGCACTAAAAATGTTGGTAATTTATTATTTTAGATCAAAATAAAATCAATTTTGCTTGAATATTGCTGTGGTTAGACTTACTAAACGCTGTGTTAACGTTTTTGTATGGAAGCTGGCATATTGACACACCGCCATTTTGACATTTAAAAAAAATCACGGCCGACGATGGAATTGGTGTGTATGGATAGAGGACACCTTAACTACCAAACAATGTTAGGTAACATAGTACCCCAAAGTGCCACGATGTCAAGATATTTGAAGGTAAAGATCGACGTATGAGTACAATGACCGCTTTCCCGTCGGAGCTGCGGGTCCCGTCGGGGCTGCGGATTGTTCAGAAGTGGCCTCGACATATAGGGCTAAGAAGGAACATAGGTGGTTTTTAGTCAGTAGAAGTTTGACACTCCCTCTCGCTCTGCTCAAGAGCGGGAAGGGTTATTTGATGATTTTCCACCCAAAAAAAATGTACAATGACCACATAAAAATGGACCTTTTGCGTGTCTTTAGGCTTCGATGATTGTTATTACTGTATATTGAAAGAGAGTAGGTTCGTTACATACTACTAGGAGCACGAGAAAACTATTCTTTGAAATAACATAGCGTTTCATTGCGATACGAGATTTTCTTGTGAGCATAATATCAACCCGGGAATGATTATTTGGATACATTTTAACGCCTATACACGTAATAAGTCTTTTTTAATGCTTGTCGTTGTGCTCATTAGTCGATTACCTTCAAATATCTTGTTATCGTGACACTTTGGGGTATCGTGTAACTGTAATTATTTTTTTTGTCAATACTTTCTGTATCCATACATACCACGTCCATCGTGGGCCCCGATTTTGAAAAAAAAACAAAATGGCGGGCAGGTTAATATGCCACATCGGTTCTATACTCTTTCTACATCTTTTTGATATAGGGACAGATGGGAGCAAGTCGACATATGACTGACAAATTGCCCTTCAACCTCAGAGCTGATACCAGAAAATAAGAACACATACACAATCTAACCTACACAACTTCAATACGGTGTCATAACCTAATTAATAACTACAGTAATAAAGATAACTATTATAAATAATAATAAAGTTAAACATAAACACTTACTGTTATTTTATAACATAACAGTGAAAAATACAAGCTAGTATATGTGTGTCAGAATTGCACGAGCGCGACTGATAGTGATGTAGACCGCATTAGATGCAGACCGGAAAAGACGAAGACGAAAGCCGAATGTAACTAAACATCACAAATGATTCCTCGTAGGGTTAGGCAAAAGTGTATGATTTCCTCACCTGAATAGCATGTGACTAAAAGAGTGATGAATATAAATATTGATGGATGGAGAGGGAGAGAAATATCCAAGAAAAGATGAATGGATTATGCGAGTAATGATGAAGGAAAAAGGAGTGAATTATAGGGTGACGAATGTGACGATTGACATTAGGGAGAATTTAAGAAAGAGATGTGTTGTGCAGACCCCAAATAACATGGGACAAGGGTAGAAAGACGATGTTTAAAACAGTACCTACCTCGCCAGTTACTTGTGAAATGTGAAAATCAAAATATTTTAATTTCACGTAGGACTATACAGGGGTGTAAATTAACCCTTCACACAGCCGTCAACCAAGTATTCTGTACATCAAACTGAGTAGGTACCCCTACGAAACAATTTTTGCTAGTACTTTTTGTGTTGGGGTCAAAACTAACAGTTTACGGTAAAACTCAATCCCACCAAAAACAAAACTTGTAAAAAAAAGCCAAGCCGCGCAACTCAGTTCTTTTACCGTAAAAAGTAGTGAGATCCATGTAATACCAAGTCAGTTAATATATTTAATCCGTACTTAAAAACCTTTGATGTTTTAAATAAAAGATTGACTTGGCCATTTAAAGACAATTGCCCTTCGTTTGCGTTAAAGGTACTTTTACACCCTTTATAAGCACTTATAGCACGTCGATAAAAGGTGCAAGGCTCGGGAACCGAGAAACTCCATGGTGGAAACTCTTTTGAAATGATTTGGTTTTAATTTTTTTGTTATTGAGGGCGAGCCTAAATTATCATCAACAAGGGGCGAAAATCCGACTTCAGACAACCCGGATATCCTGTGGGTTTAAGTGTTAGACCGAGGTTAGCAGTTAGTTATAGGTAAGGCCGAATTCGGCTTCGTGTTTCACTAATATTTTACCTATTCTTTGCCCGTCTCTAGTCGTTAGCTTGCGGTAGTAAATATTTGCATAATATTTGTGTTCGTAGTTTTTTGCAATTAGCATTCGTGGAAACGGAGGATATCTCGAGTTTTTTTCTATAAAACTTTGATTTTTGAAAGCTTCGTCTATGTGGGCCATATAGGTTACTAGTTTTTTACTGGTTTGTGATATACTATCTACATAATTATTTTCTTACGAGGAGCTCGGTCACTCACGAACGTATCATGTTAGCTTGCCAATTAGTGACAGGTCAACTGCTAATTACTACTTGTGTCATAATTACTAAGAGGTGGATCTGCAACTGTCAGATAACTTAGTCAGTCAGCTAGTTTGTTGGACTGTCAAGTCACAGGTCTCGAGTTCGAACGCAAGACACGCGAGTCACGTGCATATTGTATAATTATCACTTGCTTCGGGTGAAGGAAAAAAGATCCTACAGAAACTGTGAAAGGTCCCCATTGTATGTCGGCTTTAAACGCATTAATAAGTCTCTGGTTGTATGTAACATACATAACAAGTTTCACTATTGTATGCACTCTATAAGAAACCTTATGCCTTTGTCATTCGTTGTTAGGGTTCCGTACCTCAGTAGGTGAAAACGGAACACTTGTAGGATTACTTTGTTGTCCGTCTGTCCATCTGACAGGGTCAAGGTCTAAGGTACTACTCCTTGGAGTAGTGAAAAAAACAAACTTGTAAGTCAATGCGATTAAGAGATACGGTCGTTTATACGATTCCGACCTCATATTTTGCGATTTCACAAGGGAATCAAAACTGAGAGGCTACTTTGTCTACCTGCTGTCTTATTGAAAGCACATTCTGTGCTGTTTTTACGGAACCCTCCCGGTGCGCGAGTTCAACTCGCACTTGGTCAGTTTCTTATAGCTAATTAATACTGTCATAAATCAAAGACAATAGAATGAACAAATTAATGACAAGAAATAAACAATGACTAACGTATACTAAATGCACATTTAAATTCAAACCACGCAAAAATTGAGTGGTTATTAAAAGTGTTTGTGACAATGGCGACAACGATGTAAATGAAACACTAGAGACGTGTTAAATACAACAAATCACTTGGTAGCCTTCGACCCTTATTTATTTTAATTTTGACTCGCAGGTCAATCCATGGGGCTAATCCTGTGGATCCCTCGGCTTAGGGCTTCCTAAGAAGGTCAGTGAAGGGACCGGCTGGATATGACAGAGATTATTTAGGGGCTGATGGATTGTAACGCGGGCTGCAACAAGTAAAGGTCGGGGGACGGGGGCCGTGAACTGGGACATCGACTGGCATTTGGTAGAAGCTCTAGGGAGCCCACGAAATTTGAAATTTGCTATTTTTAAACTCAAACTCAAACTCAAAATTTTGAATTTCGCGGACTACCCTGGAGCTTCCACCTTGTGGTACTGGTTTTCCTACAACCTTTCTTGGAGGAGGCTGATAAGGTCATCGGAGGTGACTAGATTATGCCGTGGTCGCGGCGATCTTACTGATTCGAGATGGTTTGTACCGATTACCGGGTTTATAGAATTTGTTTTCATCACCACTGACTGCTCTCAAAATGGCAAATCGAAGATTCAATCTTTTTGTTTATTTGAAATTAATGATAACGATGTATAGGTATTGTTCTCGGTTTACTTTTCTCAGTACACGTGTAGGTGCTTCTAATTGGCAATATTTATGAACACTTAGATAAGCAAACTTGCAAAAGTGAAGCCCTGCCCCCAAATGTTTTGCCGAAAAACTCGCACAACGCATTCATTCACTTGTAATCCATGTGTGATTTTAATCATATAGATATTTGTATCTGTAAATTGGTTTTACACAACACTTTTACATGTCACATCCTGTTATGTTTTAAAACTCGATGTGGCCGGTGTTTCGTTCTTGACTATAACTCTGAGACGAAACAGCCAAAACAAACTCAGAGGTATCTTTTAAAGTATAGACGTATAGATCAAGGAGGATCATCTGAGGACCATGCAGATTCGTGTTTAAGACGGTCTTTTGAAGAAAGAACTACAGATTTGAGTGGACCTGTCCAGCCAGTGCAAGCTTTTGTCAGATAGCGTGGAGCTCTACTTATAACCTAAGGGTCGGGGTTGCGGGTTGTTTGAAAGAGATACCGCGGTCTCGACACAAAGGAAGAATGAACTGACTAAAACCCCCTACCACTCTGCCCAGAGAAGGAGGAAACATTTGATAATTTCTCACCCTCGAAAAATAAAAAAAAGGTCTCAACGACATCATGAACAACACCAAAAAGTTTAAAAGATTTATCATTGAATATTCATATTTGGTAGTAAATGTTATGAGAACCTTAACGTACATATTAACTTGAGGAAGTATACTCGCGTCTGCGGTTTGATTGTTTTTTAGTTAAAACAGGTTTAGCAATTATTTGTTTTGATACGATTTTCGTGATCGTACGCGGTCTGTTGAAGGATCTTTGGTTTCAATATAACACTGCATTCAAATTGTTTAATTTTCGATTTTCGATTTATGCTCATTTACGCTCATGATTTAACAAATCCAGACTGAGAAAAAGATAAATAGTAATATTCGTCTCGTTGTTTCTTTGTCTGTCCTTTCCCTGATTATTTTCAAATTAATTTTTCCAATAATATTTTTATTTTGGAAAAATATATTTCCGTTAAAATAAGTCACATCACATGCAGAAATTAAATAAAAAAGAACGGCCAATTATGAATACTTATAATTTGAAACCCTAAAACACACGTTTTTATTAAATTACACAACACTAAACATAATAAAAAACACAATCACAAAGTTTAACGACAACAAAAAAGGTTGACTTACCTTTTTATATCCTTATAGCCTTGATAAAAAAAAATCGTGTTTATTCCTACTAGCAACACTGCGAGCGCACTGTCAAAGGCACGAAGGAATACTGGCGGGCCGGTGAACTAAGAAAAAACATGCAAGTTCTGGGTTCTCCCCTCTACTTAGGTTAGGCTGGCTTCAGACCCACGACTCATCCGAGCGACAAATCGTTAGTGAATTACAGTGATTTGCTAATGTTATGGCTAATAAATTAGGAATGAGCATGATTTGAGTTCAGTCTGAGAATTTTATAATTAAGTAGGTTGGAAATTTGGCATTCGTTGTGGATTAATTAGTATTAAATTGGACTAGTAATATCCGTGTCGCTTACAGGGAAAGAATCTGACCACTGCAACTTGTATCGTGGCGACTAAGGGAGCTTAAGACTCAGTGCATACCATAAAGCCTAAAGCACCCTGACTCTTGGGTCACCAATCACGGTGGCGGTTAAACCACCAGCAATCGCATTCCTAAGGAGGGTTTGTGTCTAACAGGAGGCCGACTGTAAAACGCAAGCCAAAACCCTTTGCAACATGACTGAAAATGAATTGTGAATTAGTTCGTACTACGTTCGTCCGTTGGAATATTTCTGCTGCCAAGCATCTAAAAGCCTATTAGGGGGTGGGAAATCATCAAATAACCCCTCCCCCTCTTGGGCAGAGCGAAAGGGAGTGTCAGACTTCTACTAACTAAAAACCACCCATGTTCCTTCTTAGCCCAATATGTCAAGGCCGCAGTGTCTCTTACAACATCCCGCAGCGCCGACGGGCAAATCCTACAACCTGGTAATTATTACAGCGAAGTTCGATTACACTGATATCTTTTATTTGAGAGCCTATTTAACAATATTAACTCGGGGTCTGCCAGCGAGCAATGAAGCGTAGTATCCTCGGAGTCAAGCTTAGTGACCGAATAAGGAACCCGATACTGCGTTACAAAACTCAAATTACCGACGTGGGTCACACGGCTGCCAAGCTTAAGTGGAGCTGGGCTGACCACATCTGCCGCATGCCGGAGGAGCTATGGGCTAAACTAACAACACAATGGGTCCCAAACAGCAGCAAACAGCAACGCGGCAGGCCCAGAAGAAGATGGCGAGACGAACTCGACTATTTTTGCAGGGATTAGCAAACAACATCACTGGATAGGGATAAGTGGAAGGAGGGAAGGGAGGCCTTTGCCCTGCAGTGGGACACAAATGGCTAATAATAATAACTAGTTTTGCCTAGTTTTCTTACCTAAGCGGACATATCCAGTCAGCACTTACCTTGGCGTCTCTTGAGACTGAAACGCAGCAAAGAGGCTTGGTGGCCGATTAACTAATCGGAGTAAACGAACGCCTCACCAAGTTAGACAAAAATTGCATCTGTATAGCCAACCTTAGAATCTCAACAACTATAAGCCGACCATACAACAACGCCACAAACTTCTACCAATTTCACACAACACACACGACTTTCTAATTCAATAGCATTACACTCAGTGCTACAACCACAGCGATTGTTGTCCGGAGACGTTTTTTATTCGCTTTGTGCTAATTTTATAATGGGTCGAGTACTGCAATGTATACTTTGTAGGATCTTGGTGATGGTATAAGGGTTTGGGTATTATCATCACTACATAGTATAAAACAAAGTCGCTTTATCTGTCCCTATATCCCTATGTATGCTTAAATCTTTAAAACTACGCAACGGATTTTGATGCGGTTTTTTTAATAGATAGAGTGATTCAAGAGGAAGGTTTTAGTATATTTTTTGCACCCGTGCGAAGCCGGGGCGGGTCACTAGTTTTCAAATCTAAAGAGTTGGAAGGCCTCCCACTAGGTGAACAGATGACCTGATATTATCGTTTTTACGTTTAGCCTTTGCCTGATCTTCCGTGAATTCCAGGCGTGTTCAACAGATTGATCCGGTAGTAACTAAGCGGGAGTTTACCAGCCATTAATATGCTACTACGTCGTTCAAATGATTATAAATAAATAAAATATAAATAATAAATAAATTCTTTTTTTCACCAAAAGCCATCACAAGTTCAATAACAAAAAAGAAGAGCAAAATAAGGCTTCAAACTAGGTCACAATAATTTTAATTCTCTGACACCTAAACTAGGTGTATGTGCCTGACGTGTGCTCTGAGACACAGGCACATACACCTAGTTTAGGAGTCAGTGTCAGAAACAATACAAAGCAAATGGTGTAAAAGAAAAACAGGATATAATCTATGTAAAAGAAACACAAAAGAAAAACATTTAAGTAATTTAACTGTGGTGAGTTGAGTAAGTGTAGGTGTGTGTGTGTGTGTGTGTGTGTGTAGTGAGTAAGTGTATGAAGTGTGTGAGTGCGTGTGTGGTGTGTGTGTCGAGAGAAAGAATGGGGTACCCAGTACACATATATGTTTATGGTTAGATTTATGATTTATGTTAGATTCATCATAGCTCACTCGTGCCGTTTACTGCATTAAATATTAAAGTTATGTGTCCCTGCGTCTCATTTTATGAAGGCGTGAGTCGTAAACGTCAGTCAGGCACCAGCTAACGGCTGACCTTTTCGTAGCACCAATATGTATCATCATGAGCATCATTTCAGCCGAAAGACGTCCACTGCTGGACATATACAGCCCTCCCCAAGTGTCGTCATACTGACCGGTCCAGCGTCTCGCATCCGCGGCATCTCTGCGGGTCCCCGCAGCCTTCACCAGGGTGTCTAATATGGCCACTTTAGCAGATCATACCATCATAGTGGGGGCTTATGACGTCACTTTGTGGGTAAAAAAGTAATAACCTTGTGACGTCACACGACTTGACGCGACTTTTCGACGCACTGTATCGTCTTCATCATTAAGGAGCCACACGGTCAATTCCGGGCTAATATACGAGTGCCACCAACGCCTGAACCAGGTGGGTAACCTCAATAATATAACCATTCAATGGATTAAAGGACATAGCGACTCCCGAGGCAACGATGCAGCAGACGAGCTCGCTCGAAGGGGCTCAAGCATGGCGGCGGTGGGACCAGAACCCATCGTGCCGCTCCCTTTTGGTCATCTTCGCACGTTGGTAAGGAAACGTACTAGAGAACTTCATGCCAAGCTGTGGCAAGACCACGGCGAGTGCAGGCAGGCCAAGGAGGCGCTTCCCGCCATCGACGTCCGCCTCACCAAACAAGCGCTCCGGCTGACTAAGCTGCAGCTACGCACAGTGACGGCCGCCATCACTGGACACGGTACTTTTAATAAGCACCTCTTTGTTATAGGTGTCACAGATAGTCCTCTGTGTCGAGCCTGCATGGAGGAAGAAGAAACAGCAGCCCACGTGCTCCTGCACTGTTCGGGGGTTGCCCCATACAGGACCAGGTACTTCGGTAACGCAGGTACTCTCCGCGAGATTGCCGGTACCTAACACCAAAGGATTGCTGACCTTTCTCGGGGAGTTGGGATGGATCGAATAAATTTCCCACCCGTACGCAAAATACTCGCTTTAGGCGTGGAGTTGCGGACACTAGCCCGTTGTATCTATCTATCGTCTTCATCTTTTGTTTAAGTGAAAAAAGAAAAAATACGTGTCCATTATTTTTTGAAAATCTATCTGACGGACTAGGTAATTAGATTTTTTTGGTGAAATACCCTATTACAGGCGTGATGTTAAATTGTACCAACACTTGTACTATTACCGTAACTATTACAAAATCATCTCTGAGAACACCATAGTGATTATTACGTAAGATTACGCCACTTCAAGTAGCGAGTGGTGAGCAGTCTCCTTGTCAGAGCGACACATCAGTTTGGCAATGTTCTCGCGGCTACCGACAGTGTTGCGGAATTTGCGAAGTGATAGGTACTCTTGACAGATTGCTTTGGAGGTTAATGAACTTCAAACGTTAATAAAGAACCTATGTTTATTCTTCTTTTTTTTTAACCCCGGACGTAAAAACGACGGGATGTTATAATAAGTTTGACGTGTCTGTGTGTGTGTGTGTGTGTGTATGTCTGTGGCATCGTAGTTTGTTTTTTTTTTTGTTCGTAAGGTGAATTGGTCGGGAGTGTTCTTAGGTATGTTTGAAGAAAATTTACATAGCCGTTTAATAGTTATGGAGGGTGGAAGTGAGGTTGAATAAAATAAAATTAGAGTAAACGAATATAATGGGTGTAAAAGTACCCTTAACGCAAATGAAGGGCACTTGTTCTCCCGTCGGGGCCGTGGGTTGTAGACTAGTTATCGTGGCCTCGACATAGAGGGCGAAGAAGGAACATGGGTGGTTTTTAGTCAGTAAAAGTCTGACACTCCCTTTCGCTCTGCCCAAGAGCGGAAGGGGTTATTCGATGATTTTACACCCGCCAAAACCCGCCTACTCAGTTTGCTGATGTAAGTACAGATTGCTTGGTTGACGTATGTGTGAAGGGTTAATTTAAACCCTGCTAATCCGAGTGAGGTATCAAATGAAAGGATTTGATTTGTATATTGAAATAAACCTAAATCTTAGTTTAAAAATTGTAAAATGTTAAATTTAAAAAACCACCGACTCGATAAAACTTTAATAAGTTATGAATAAAATGCAAACATACAAGATGATGTAATTATTTACCGACTCGTTGGTCTATTGGTCGTAACAGCGACTGCTGAGCATGAGGTCCTAAGTTTGATTCCCGGGTCGGGCTTTTATTGGCTTTTCCCATCAGGAGTTTCTAAGTAGCAGCCACAGAGCCTTGATTAGAGTTCAGTTGATGGCAAATGGGCTTGCCCCCTATTACGTGGCGAAATGCGGGTGTACTAATGAGTACACCTCTGCCTGAACCCTCCGGGGATTAAGGCGTGATGTTATGTCATGTACAAACAATACATTCGGAAGTTTGTATCGTATTTCGAGGTATCACTTTCAAAATACGCAAATAAACCATGAGACTGCACTCGCAATATGGACAATATTTTATTTTAAACTTACCAACATCAATACCTAGAAAGGAACTGTGTAAGCATGTTTGCTATCAGATCCAAAGTACAATTTAAAACTGCTTTTATTTGTTTTTTTTTTTGCAAATTCGTGTACTTAGGTTAACAAGTTTATTAAATGTTGTTAAGTAAGGTACCTACCTACTTATATTAAAGACTAGCGACGTCACGCGGTATCACCCGAGTCACACCCGAATAGTTTCCATTCCCGCGGGAATACAGGGATAAAAAGTAGCCTATGCCACCCGGGGATAAATACTAGGAAGTGCCGAAGGGTGGGCGTTTTGGGGGACTGTTTCTTGTAAATAAGTAGAGTAAAGTAAATTTTGACGTTCGAAAAGTGCTGATTATCAGCCTAATTTGAATAAATGACTTTTGATTTTGATTTTTGATTTTGATATCGTAGCTTCCCAACGGTGAATTTTTCAAATCGGTCCAGTAGTTTCGGAGCCTATTCGTTACAAACAAACAAATCTTTCCTCTTTATAATATTGGTTGTTCTGAAGTCTATAGTTGTGTAGTGGCACTACAAAAAGTACTACAGTAACATAGTACCTACCTACTAAAATTACTACAGCGTCATCGATGACACGAATGAAATACTATCAAAATTTTAAATACGCGACTTGAGTTTTGACGCTTTTTTGATGATTCCTCCGAGGCAGAGCATGGGTTAAGTAGAGGGTAGTGTTTTTCAATTCATTTATTCAAGAACAATTTTTACATCGTGTCTGAATGTCTTTAACTAAATATAAAAGAAACATCGTACATGCAATTCGGATATCAAAATTACCACAATAAAAATAATCTAAATATAATTAAAATTACTATATGAATAATGCAAAAAACTATAAAATATATAAAAATAGGTAAATAAGTGTCACACTCCTACGGACTAAACCCTTACGTGTTCCTCCTAATGTCTTTCGTGTTCCACGGTGACTCCTCCGAAAAAAATTCCGCGACTGACTTGAATTACTAGATCGACAATAAATACTTGTCGTTGTTGTTGTTTCTGGTGGCGCTGTTGTTGAGTATGGTGACCACCGGATTCAACACCCGACTGGTCGGAGGATCCTTCCCTTTCCATGGGGATCGAGAACTTTACACCCTGTTGTTCACACGCCAATAGAAGGACTGAACCATAGTTTCAGATATACAGGGTGTAAATTAACCCTTTACACATATAACGTCAACCAAGCATTCTGTACATCAAACTAAGTACCCCTATGCAAATTTTTTTATTTTATGAAACGACTTTTTTATGGGGTCAAAAATCTCATATAACTGTAAAACTCAATGTAACACTCTTAAAACATTGTGCTAGTGGATGCTTTGAATAGTAAAACGGTCATGGAGGTAATTTAAGTAAAGTTATAACCTGAAAAACTAGTATTTACAAAAACAGCTGTGTAAAATTTGGAACTTTGACCCTCGATATCTCCGTAACTAGGGGTTTCCCAAGTAAGGTCTAGAACAAAAAAAATATCGCAGTGGTGGGGAGAACAAGTGCTTTTCGTTTGCGTTAAGGGTACTTTTACACCCTTTATATTTATATCTGTTGGTACACAGATAGTCTAGACTATGGACTAAGAAAGGATGAGGCTACTTTTTAATACGATAAAAGGGTTTTAAGGGGTTGAAAGGGAGGGATAAAAAGATTACTTTTGGTCGGGATAACCGACATCAGTCGCAATAATCGACATCAGTCGCGATAATCGACATCGGTCGCGATAATCGACATCAGTCGCGATAATCGACATCGGTCGCGATAATCGACATCGGTCGCGATAATCGACATCGGTCGCGATAATCGACATCGGTCGCGATAATCGACATCGGTCGCGAAAACCGACATCGGTCGTGATAACCGACATCGGTCGCGTTAACCGACATCCACGTGGACGAAGCCGCGGGCATTATTTTGATGACTATAAACTAGCTGTCAACGTCAGATTTTCAAATGAAATCCCCTCACGGTGCAATTGTGAGCATTGTCATTGTGACCCAACGGAAACTGCCACTCCATCTGTGGGATAAAGTCAGGAGACTTACTTTATGTACAGACCTACGTTATTTCAGGACTGCTATCAAAACAATGAAGGGAAACGTCATGAGGAAACCGGTCTAAGAACCGAAAAAATTGCACGGGATCAGGGTCTATTCTTTCCCAGTTGTGGGAATACAAACAAACTCACGACCTCTTCTTAAGGGGTAAACAGAAACTGAACAGAACGCCACTTGATACAGTACTGCATACTGCTACAGAATTGCATAAAACACATAGCATCACGCCTGTGATCCCCGAAGGGTGAGGCAGATGCAAATTTCGCCAGTAACAGCGCAACGTGGATTAAAAACGATCGAGGTATGAATGACAAACCCCTGGACACTTATTTATACCCAGGTACTCATCAAAAGGTGAGCGATCTTAGTAAGAAGGTAAATAAATAATTCGTACTTACCTCAAAATACAACAATGTTCAGGTCAATGACTTCAAAACATGTTTTTATATTAAAACATCAACAAAAAGTTTAAATTATCTGATTACAATCAATGCAGCGAATGCGCAAAAACATTTTTAAAAGTAATGTTCACCAGACTCGTAATATTACTTTACTGTTGCTTTTAGTCTGGGTTATCCCACTGTTGGGGGAACCGAAATAAAAAAGTTTTTTTTCAGTTAGGCCTAGGTAGGTACATGGGCACTTATAAAACGTCGACAAAAGGCGCACGGTGCGGGTTGACCGTTCCCTATGGAGAAGAAACGGGAAGAAACGCCATATAACCGCCGTTGGAGTCGAAGAGTCAGAGCCAGAGAGTCTTATCAAAGGGTATTGTTATACCCGCGATGACCTCCGGCCACCGTAGACGCGGGCCTGTGGACGGTGAGTGATGGGCTAACTCGCCGTCCGTCCGTCTCACGACGAAAACAGGCCGTGTCGACGGCGCGCTCGTGTTCCACGCGCGCCTCAAAGAGATGTCAGCAACATGGGAGGGGCCCGAAAGGGCCGACGCCTGTCGGGGCCGCGGGTAGTCCACCGGTTATCGCGGCCTCGACATAGAGGGCGAAGAAGGAACATGGGTGGTTTTTAGTCAGTAGAAGTCTGACACTCCCTTTCGCTCTGCCCAAGAGCGGGAGGGGTTATTCGATGATTTTACACCCACCAAAAAAAAAAAAAAAAGGTATTGTAATACCCAGTCTAACTGGGTTGTGGAGGTCAGGTAGGCAATCGCTTCTTGTGACATGTTGGTAAGCACTCAGTTAGACTGAAAATCGATCCTAGTGAGAAAAAGTTGTCAGATGTATTTGATAAATTGATATAATTTTACAGTATTTGTTGATCACTGGAACACCGACCGGCATCTAAGACCCGTTTTAACTAAAATCACAGCATTTTACTCAATGTTTATGAACATACATAACATTTTTTTTTAAATTTTGTCTTTCTTTCTGGCCGTCTGTCTGTTTGTTTGTTCCGGCTCATCTTCGAAACTTATGGAGTGATTTTGAAGGAACTTTTCAAGGCAGACAGAAAGATGATGTTATTAGCATTAACTGTATTTGACGACACGGTTAGCGCAGTGGCTGCGCTGCGTGTCGCGCGGGTTCGATCCCCGCACGTAACAAATATTTGTATGCCCTACGGAGGCTACAGATAATTGTTCCGGGTCTGGGTTTTGTGTATGTGAGTTTAAATGTTTGTGGACGCAGCCACGATACTTACAGGAGTAAATACTATAAGTGTGAAGCAATGTTAAAAAACGAAATCTCGCTGGAAATTGTTATTACAACGGGAAAGTATGAAATATATTTAAATATATTTTTAACTCTGTAATAATTTCCAGATCATTACACATAGGTACACATAAGTGGTGCTAGTATTGGTGAAAGCAGACAATAGACAACCATGTTACTATTATATTACAATAATAATAAAGAATTATGTACAAAAATAACGGTCGCTTTCACCGACCGCAGTTACAAGCAGTTATGATTAATTTCTGCGTTTATTTTTGTTAATAGCTGGCAGTTTTGTGGGCTATTTATTTAGATATTGTACTTTATGGTAATGGGCGAGTCAATGACTAATAATTTTATTGTAATCGGTTGCGTGGTGTCCTGTTTTCGAATAACGTTAGTATCGGATCATGATTGTCTTCTTAGGCAGTACGAGAGAGCTGTAAATCACTGTGGTCATTTAAAATAATATGTATGAACTGCAAGTTTTACTGTAAGTATTGCAATCAAAATCATCGTCATTCATATCTCAATTTATTTAGAGTCGGTCGTCGAATGTATGATTGTAATGCAATTGCATGTGGCTGAGTTGATAATGTTAAGGGCAATGTGTGGTGTGGTGTTACGCAAAAATCTATTATCTAACTATAACCCTCCTTTTGGACATCGCGTGCATCGCCGCAGTCTGGTAAAAATGCGGAATGAGTACAAAAGATAGTAGGTCTGAAACTAGCGCCAGAAGTCTGTCTCTGTCTAAGTCGAAATGTTGTATGGTAATCGATCATAATATGAATTGCGTTAAAATTCGTAAAATGGTCTATTCGTAATAGTAACTCTACGTCTGGGTCTCTGGGACCATTTTACGAATTTTAACGTAATTCATATTATGATTCTATTATGATCTGCTCAAGTGGCCATTTTAGACACCCAGTGTTTTGAACATTTTGATTCGTTAGAAATAGCTACTGATCATAATGTAACCTTGCGAATGTTACCTTGTCACCTTTGTCGCAATGTTTCGGCGGAGCAAATCTATTGGCCAACATCGATGACAATATCGTAATCAATAGGATTGATCTAACAATACTTATATTATGATGTGTAGGTAGGATTGGCAGTGGTAGTTGTATGACCTTGAGCTGGCATGGAGTAGCGTAGTATGGAGTTACGATAGAGGCCAGTTAGAGTAGCCAGTGGCTGCCAGGGGCGGTCCAAGAGTACCTACGTTGGTAACTGGATATGAAAGTTGGAACCCGACTTTCATCATACGCCATTTTTGTTTTTTTGCGTGGAGGTTGTGAAATCATGAAATGACTCCTTCCGCTTTAGCTAAAGCTTTTGTTTAAAGCTGTAGGTAGTGTCAGACTTCTACTGACTAAAAACCACCCATGTTCGTTTGTGTTGAAGCCGCGGTATCTCTTTCGACCAACCCGCAGCCTCGACGGGTTTTATCATATAGGCATATGATAAAACCCGTCGAGGCTGCGGCACCAGTATTTTACATGGAGTGACTGCCTATCTGACCTCCACAACCCATGTACCGCCACCGGGTAATACGTTACATTGGTAAGACTGGTTGTCAGACTTTTGTGGATTGTAGGTATACCTGTAAAAACCGTCAAATATCTCGGATCAACGGCTTAACCTGCTTTCCGAGCAAAGAAGACGGACGTGTCTGAACCAGGGTTGCTGCTGATGCATATTTTTTTCACATCATCGGATGCTGATGCTGATTTTAAATAATTATGTTCTTTAAAAAACTGGAGAAAACGTAGTTACCATTGTAAATATACCTACATCTAAAAGTTGCATATTTTTCCTTGGTGCTCAAATAAAAGATTATTTCATTAATTTTGTGAATTTTAATAAAAATATAATCAAACTCAACAGTTTAGTAATAATAATCGCAATCCCCGCTGTTGACCCTTTGTTTGGTCAAAACTGTCAAGCAAAAACTACACGTGATATAAGCCCCGGCCGCCTCTGCGGTCATGTCTCGAGTTGAACTTCAGCATTGATTATCAGCAGCGATCAATGCGGATGCTGATGTAGAAAATGATGCTGAAGTTCAGCGGATGCAGATGCTGATACTGATGTTCGCAACAACCATAATATGGTAACGAGTCTACAAGTTTAACCTTCAAGGACAAATATGGCAGACTCGCGCCTGATCTGGCACTGTTGACTAACGAACCGTTACCGCTATGCTAATACTCGATTATGTTTACCAATATTGCTATGAACTTAGCTAAGTGATTTATGTACGTAGCACAGCGTAATGGCTTTTATGCGGCCGCCAAACTGTGCTCCTCGCGCTGCTCATCGCTATGCTCCTCGAGCTGCTCATCGCTTTGCTCCTCGCGCTGCCGCTATTTGCCGCGATGTTGCCCACACTGCTCTACTCGCGCAATTAATCGCGACGCTCCTCTAAAAACAAAACCGACAAAATAGGGAGCGATGGGCAGGACGAGGAGCATGACGTGCGACATGCGGTAAAGTGGCCACACTATGTCTCTGCCTCCTTTCCTCGCTACTTCCCATGCCACTCGTCGAGTGTGTGGCGGCCGTATTATGATATACTAGCTGTTGCCAGCGGCTTCGCCCACTACTACTCGAAAACTATCCCACGGGAAGATTAAATTGGGATAAAAACTATCCTATGTGTTAATCCAGGTTATAAACTATCTGTGTACCAAATTTTATTCAAATCCGTTCAGTAGTTTTTGCGTGAATGAGTAACAAATATACACACTCATAGACTTTCGCCTTTATAATATTAATAAGTTTATAATTGATTAGGTAGGTACACCGAAGCCTAACCTTTCGGGAATTACAGGCGTGATCAGGACTTTTGTAATTCCAAGGTAACCCTACATATGATTATTCTAGAGACAGATCACCGCTCGTTAGCCGTAAGTAATAAATAATTGTAAAAACGTGCAAAGAATTAAGTAGTAAGAAATACTGTTAGACCTGAGATTGCCGGTTTAAACTATACCGTAATGTTTCGAAGTAAAGTTGAAAATTAGATGCGTGTATTTTAATGTAAATTTTGGCCAGAATCTTAACTAAACGGTAATGTAAATAGAAGACGCTTTCTCGTTGCTTTTACCTATTTAATATAATAAGTTAACAGTGAAGCTAATTATGTACCTACTTTGTGTAAGTACTAAATTTATCACATCGTCGCAGCTCTAAACGGTGAATAAAAACCTCATGAGGAAACCGGCACGTCTTAGGACTTAACATTCGAAGACATCTACCAACCGCCACTGTGCTGCGATTGCGTGGTAGATTAAGACACGCTCTCTCATAGGATCCTGTGATACAGCAGTGGGAATTTAAATACTGATTATATGCAGAACCTGCATTTTGCAGTGGGATTTGAATGAGGCCGATGACGGGCTCATAGAGCTTGCGAAACTTATTGACAGGACACTACACGTATGTGTGTTACACGTTGCTATTTGAAACGGCCAGGCGCCTTAATAACCATCATCTGCTTACCTTACCCAACTATGTTGGGATCAGATTTCAGTCCAACTGGATGCAGCTGAATACCAGTGTTTTACATGGAACGAATGCCTATCTGATCAATTAACACTGGGAAAAACGATATCCTTTGGTAAGACTGGTTGTCAGACTTTCAGGTCACAGACTACTTGTAAGTAATGACTGCCGAATCTTCAAGTGACAGCCATTACTAACGGCTTAACGTGCTTTCTAAGGCATGAAGGGAACTCGGCATGTATTGGTAACCTGAAGATCTACCTACCGGCTATTAAAATTAAGCCATGAGCATGTTTTTAGCAATAAATAACACATTTTCAAGCGCTAATCTTTATATTATCATCCGTAGCAGTATACCTATGAGCTAGAACCCCCACTAGTTGTTCGCTGGTGGTGACACTTTGCACTTCTTTTTCGTGTGGTCAGTAATCTAACCTCGTGACAGTTTAAATGCCGCCCATGCGGGCCTCTGACTTGATTTTACATGCCGTCGAGAAATATCTCAAGCATGCTGGGTTCCTTACGATATTTCCCGTCTCAGAACCAAGGGATAATAATTATTCAATTAAGCATGTATGTATTCCAATGTACTTTATGTTTGTTCCTGATTTTTGTCATAGATGGCGCTGTAGTACTTTTGTAGCGATTGACAGACACCCCTAGTAACAAGGTCAGGAATAAGATGATGACTCTTTTGTAGTGCGTAATAAGCTTTTAGGGGTATAGAAATAACACTCAAACTCATTTTTACACTAAAACAAATTTCCGTGCGTTCAAGCATTTTTGTCATACCTATTATTGGAATCAAATATATCAAACAGCTCACAACATAAGACCCAGTAATATTAATGACAATAATATCCGTGGTGCTAGACAACTGGGCTTATCCCAGTTGTATACGTCCCTGTGTGCCTATTGGCCTTGTTCAGTTCTGTCTCCTGCTGATATGGAGGGAAGTGGAAATTATGTTTTTCCTACTCCCCCGCTATTCTTTTCTGATTAATTTCGTTGCGGGATGCAAGACAGTTAAATCGTTTCTCTGGGACTTCGTCGAACTTCATTGTCTCGGCGCTTTTCTTGTGGTCGCCACTGTTGATTCTGGCTTACAGGAGTTACAGTGTTTTGGGAATAGTGTGGCGGGCTTGTTCTATATTAAAAAAAATACACATTTAAGCACTAATCTTTATTTTATCATCCGTAGCAGTATATCTGTTGGCTAGTACCCCCACTAGCTCGTCCTCAGTGAGTAGTTGTACGCTGGTGGTGACGTCGGCGCTGCGATACACCTCGTAGCGTGCGGGGGACTCCAGCGACGCCTTGCCGATCACCACTATGTGTGGGTAGCCCATTCTGTGGGTGGAATCACGTTATTTCGTTAAAATAGACAAATAAAAAAATCTAACTATTCAGATAGATTACCAAAAAATATTGGACACGTATTTTTTCCTTTTTCACGTAAACAAACAATGAAGACGATACAGTGCTTTGAAAACTCGTGTGACGTCATATTCTAAGATATTAGTATGACGTTTGTTACCCACCAGTGACGTCACAAACCTTCACTCAAATCTTTGACGCGTTTTATTTTCGTCAATTTTTGTTGATTAAAACAAAAACCACGTATCCAATATTGCAAACAAATAAATGATTTGATTTGAATATTTTTCGATAATCTAACAGATGGACTAATTAGAATCATATTTTGTTTAGTCAAGAAAAATCCCTTTTATTCGCTAAAAGGCAAGGCAGAGGTGTACAGCACACGAAGGCGAGGGGCGGTATATAAAATAACATTCTATGTACAGTTCCCGTCAAATAACTTTGCCCCTCTGAAGTTAGCTATTAGCATAGATCGCGCAGGTGCAGCTACGTAGAAAAGTGTTTAAACACAATAAATATATATTTTTAAAAGATAACGTAATTTTTATGGAAGAAAGAAAGAGGAAAAAACTAATACACAAAACTAAGTAACAATGATAACAAGATAACAAATCAAAAACGACTAAGTAATAACAAAAACAAATAACAACATGTACAATAACGCAACACTTGTGGCATCGAATGTCTATCGTACGGAGCAAGCGGGACGCAAGCATGCACAAAAGTAAACGAGTGAGTGAGACATAAAACCGCGCCGCCATAATACCCGCTCGCATGTCTCGCGCATGCGCAGTTGCAGTTTTGTTCGTAATTTTGACTGCTGCGCAGCCACTCGTAGGCAACTTCAGAGGGGCACAGTTATTTGACACGAACTATACTGTACGCAGCACTCCATTTAACTTAACAATGAAGGCTGAGAAGGCGGTTGGCGCAGTGGCTGAGCGATTACACTGCTGCGCTGCTTGTCGTGTGTTCGATCTCCGCACGGAACAAATATTTGTATGGACTTCCGATAGTTGTTCCGGGTCTGGGTATTTGTGTAAGTGAGTTAAATGTTGGAAACGATATACGTTTTTTTAAAAATACTCAAACGACCAACGCGTGAAATCTCAGCTGTTCACTTCCTGCCTAGCTAGAGTTCATCGAATACATTGGGTGTGAAGAAAATTAAACGAATCATATTTATTGGTTTCCTATAACGTCTCTGAAATAATTTGTTGTACCGGTATTCTTTATAGGATGGCGTCAGTTAGATTAACGAAAAATATTGAATACGTGTTTTTTGTTTTATCAAATCAATAAAAAATTACCAAGATTTGAGTGGGGGGTTGTCACGTCACTGACCGCTAAAGAATGTCATACTTATGTCTCAGAAAATGACGTCACACGAGTTTCCAAAGCACTTCATTGGGTGTTTACGTGAAAAAAGAAAAATACGTGTCCAATATTTTTACCCGACTGCGGCGAAGCACAAAAAGGAGGGTTATTTGGAAATCTATCTGATAGATAAGTGTCTTTTGTTTTCAAATTCAAAAAATCAAATTACGAAAATAAAACGTGTCAAAGATCATGAGTGAGTTTTGACGTCACTTTGTGGTTAAAAAAGTGCTAACCTTGAGACGTCACACGACCTGACGCGACTTTTCGAAGCACTGTATCGTCTTTATCTTTTTTTAAGTGAAAAAAGATTTTTTTAAATTTTTATTTATTTATAACCAACTTGTACTAACAGTAACACCACACAAATAAGTTAAAATACGGGGCCATTATTTTTTGGAAATCTATCTGACGGACTAATTAGATTTTTTTTGTTAACTTACTCTATTCAGTAATAAACACAATTTATATTTTGGTCTCTGTATGGTCCTGCTTACCTGTCAGCTTGCATGAGTCTCTTGCCAATAGTGAGGTTGTGTCTATCGTCTATGATGACGTCATCCGCATGTGTTTGTGCTATTCTCTCGTAAAGCCGGTTGATTTGCTCCGAGCCGTGGGTTTGCCATTCCTTTGAGCCTTCCTGCAAACGTACACATTGTGTAAACGGATGGGAGAGTAGTGGTGGCCCAGTGCAGTGGTGGCCCAGTGCAGTGGTGGTTAATATATCATATAGCAAAATAAAGCACCGTGCTTAATACACATAACATAAAGCAAATGCTCTTACAAGTTGCTATTTGCTTATTGCTTTTACATCGCACTCTCTGTGTCTGTCAGTCGCGCGAAAAGCAACAAGCTATGAATAAGCATTAAGCAGGGGCCGGGCGGGGCGGGCGCCGGGCAGTCGTCGCATGCTAGCGATTCCGGTCGGTTGTGTGCGTAATCGTTATAAGCACCGCAGACGATTTTGCGATCTCGGGCGGCTCACGTAAATAAATACGTAATACTAACTTATTTTATTTCATAATAACATTTGTTCAATTATAGACAGTCCTAAGCCTGGAAAGTATGAAGGAAAGTTCATTGTATTTTTAACGGTTCTGTTTTATCGTAATTCATAAACGCGATGTAATATTTTTCTTTTACACCGCGCTTGCTTTAAGTCAAGTGACTTAAAGCAAGCGCGGTGAGTGGCATCATGATATGCCTACGCGTTTAAAAAAGCATGATATAATAAAGCATATAAAAAAGCTCGCTTAAAATGTCAAGCATTAAGCATTAAGCAAGTGATTGCCTTAAAGCAACTTTGAACACCACGGGCCCAGTGGTGGCGGCCCCGAATTCACAGGGTCGTCAACCAAGCATTATGTACATCAAACTAATTAACCCTACGCAAAATATATTGCTGGGAAACGACTTTTTTTGGGGTGAAAAATCCAGTTTTTCGTTAAAACTCAATCAAAAATATTGTGCTGATGGATGCATTGAATGGTAAACGAGTCACGGCGAAAATTCAAGTACAGTTATGTACTTAAAAACTAAGACCTCGTACAGACGAGCAGCACTTTGCTGTCGACAGAGCCAACAGCAACAACTGCAGCTGTCGACAGAGACAACTGCAGCTGTCGATAGAGACAACTGCAGCTGTCGACAGAGACAACTGCCACTGTCGACAGAGACAACTTCAGCTGTCGACAGAGACAACTGCCACTGTCGACAGAGACAACTGCAGCTGTCGACAGAGACAACTGCAGCTGTCGACAGAGACAACTGCAGCTGTCGACAGAGACAACTGCAGCTGTCGACAGAGACAACTGCAGCTGTCGACAGAGACAACTGCAGCTGTCGACAGAGACAACTGCAGCTGTCGACAGAGACAACTGCAGCTGTCGACAGAGACAACTGCAGCTGTCGACAGAGACAACTGCAGCTGTCGACAGAGACCACTGCAGCTGTCGACAGAGACAACTGCAGCTGTCGACAGAGACAACTGCAGCTGTCGACAGAGACAACTGCAGCTGTCGACAGAGACAACTGCAGCTGTCGACAGAGACAACTGCAGCTGTCGACAGAGACAACTGCAGCTGTCGACAGAGACAACTGCAGCTGTCGACAGAGACCACTGCAGCTGCCGACAGAGACAACTGCAGCTGTCGACAGAGACCACTGCATCTGTCGACGTGTCGACGGCAAACGCCAACCAATTTCGGCAGCTGCAGTTGCCTCTGTCGACAGAGACAACTGCAGCTGTCGACAGAGACCACTGCATCTGTCGACGTGTCGACGGCAAACGCCAACCAATTTCGGCAGCTGCAGTTGCCTCTGTCGACAACAAGGTGCTGCACGTCTGTACGAGGCCTAAAAGTTAAAAAAAAAAACTTTAATACAATAGGGTATTACCTACACCAAAAAAAAAATCTAATAAGTCCGTCCGTTAGATTATCGAAAAATATTAGATAAGTGTACCTTTTGTTTTATCAAATTACGAAAATAAAACGTGTCAAAGATCATGAGTGAGTTTTGACGTCACTTTGAGGTTAAAAAAGTGCTAACCTTGTGACGTCACACGACCTGACGCGACTTTTCGAAGCACTGTATCGTCTTTATCTTTTTTTAAGTGAAAAAAGATTTTTTTAAATATTTATTTATTTATAACCAACTTGTACTAACAGTAACACCACACATATAAGTTAAAATACGGGGCCATTATTTTTTGGAAATCTATCTGACGGACTAATTAGATTTTTTTGGTGTAATTCCCTATTCGGACCTTTGAGGTCCAATATCTCCGTGGCAAGGTAGGTCCCTGGGTTTTTTTATCGTTCCAGGGCTAATGTAGACCGCTGGTCGTTCTTTCTGTCCAGCTCGTCCCGCCATCTCCTGCGAAGTCCACCACGTCGCCTTCTGCATGTGTCAGGATTCCACAATATGGTCATTTTGGCCCACAGCTTGTCGGGCATACGGCAGTGGGAACATTATAGGCTGATTATGGTACGAACCTTTTTTTTTTTTGGCGGGTGGAAAATCATCAAATAACCCCTCCCGCTCTTGGGCAGAGCGAAAGGGAGTGTCAGACTTCTACTGACTAAAAACCACCCATGTTCCTTCTTAGCCCTATATGTCGAGGCCGCGGTGACTAGTGTACAACCCGAAGCCCCGACGGGCGTCGGCCCTTTCGGGCCCCTCCCATGTTGCTGACATCTCTTTGAGGCGCGCGTGGAACACGAACGCGCCGTCGACACGGCCTGTTTTCGTCGTGAGACGGACGGACGGCGAGTTAGCCCATCACTCACCGTCCACAGGCCCGCGTCTACGGTGGCCGGAGGTCATCGCGGGACCCCCGACGCCCGGAGCGCCTCCCGCGGCGGCTGGGACGAGAGGTTCTCTCCCTCTCGCGTTCCGCCACCTCCTTCGCCAGCATCACTGCTTCGCAGAAGGAGGCGACGGCGTCCCATTCCTCCTCGCCCCGGACCATGGCTTGCACCAGGGCCGGGCGCGAGAGGTCGCCGCCGCCGATCGCCGCTACGAGAACACGGCGGGGCTCCGCCCAAGCGGGGCACACCTCCACTGTGTGCTCCACCGTGTCCTCCGGCCGATATGAGCAATGGTGGCATCCGGGCGTTTCCTCCCGCCTGTGCAGGTGCAGGTACCTCCCGAAACCGATGATGGTACGAACCTTGGGTCCTACAATGATAACGCTGTAGGGCGCGATGGCTGTCGGCCAGCGCAGACTCTTCTCACTAGAGAGGGCTTCCAAACTTGCAGCTAACAACCTGGAGATGTACGGGAAAATATATGAGTTAGTTGTCGCTGATTCGCTGATATTTAAAAAAAAATATGATTCCGACAAACAGATTTCCAAAAAATATTGGACACGTATTTTTTCTTTTTTCACGTAAACAAACAATGAAGACGATACAGTGCTTTGAAAACTCGTGTGTCGTCATATTCTAAGACATTAGTATGACATTTTTTTGCGGTTAGTGACGTCACAAAGACCACAATCAAATCTTTGACGCGTTGTAATCTTTATAATTTTTTACTACTTTGATGAAACAAAAATACGTATCCAATATATTTCGATAATCTAACAGACGGACTAATTAGAATAATATTTTTTTATGTCAATAAACATCCCCTTTTAACTAGCCTATTCCCAGAGCTCGTTGGTGGCAGGATATTGTATCAGATTTTCTATCTTAGTAATGGAGCTGATAATATGGGGACAGTGGTGGTGTGGAGGTGACTAGTACTAAGAGGTACACCTCTTCCTAACCTCTCGGGAATACCAGGCTTGATGTTATGTTATGATGACATACCTAGTGATCCCAATCCCATAGCAGGACATGACGAGAGGCCGGGGCGCTCCGCTGGCGGGCGTGAAGTGCGCGGAGAGGGGGGAACTGTACTTTGTGCCTAGGATGAATGTGTGGCCCACCTGGAAGTTATGGATTTCTTTATATTTTAGACAGGGAACAAAAAGGATTTTTCGAAACTCAACCCCTATTTATTTATTTAAGCCTCTTATTTCCTAAAGATTACAATTCAATTTATTACAAATATCCTAATAAAAATTATAATCAATATTAAAATATAATCAAAACCGGATCAAAATTAAAAGTAAAAATTAAAACTAAGATTAAAATTAAGCAATCAAAAGTAAAATTCCTAATCAAAATTAAAATATTCATGTGGTTCTTAAAACTAATAAATTCATTCGCGATAGTTTAATATGAATTTTAACAATAATCAACAGTAAAATTATAACACCAAAACAACTAAATATACTTGATTACTTACTGGAGATACCGAAAAAATATATTATTCAATATTTTACTTTAGCACTTTGTCGGCGTAATTCATTTGTATAGTCATGCCAAATTACAGCTATCTACTACTAAGAGTCAAGAGAATTCAGATTCGGAATTCCATGAGACTAGCGCAAACGTACGGTTTCTTTCCGTTCTTACGATCCGAACGCATCGAATCGAACGTTAGGTTTAGTTTACCGTTCTGAAAAATAGATAATCCGCAGAGTATTCAGGTTTCCGAATCTGAATGCCTGACCTGCAGGGCTATTGCGTATCTTTTAAATGACAGTGACTATCATATAGTGTCCATCAATTAACTGTCAAACGGTTGCATTTTGAACTAAACCACAACCAATTTGACAGTTAATCCATGGGCAATATGATAGCCACTGACATTTCTGGATACCTAATTCGAAAAGCGAACGCTTTCAGCCGGCATTAAACTTACAACTCTATTGTCTATGAAAAAGATGGCCAAGAAACTCCAT
This sequence comes from Diarsia rubi, assembly GCA_932274075.1. Lineage (NCBI taxonomy): Eukaryota > Metazoa > Arthropoda > Insecta > Lepidoptera > Noctuidae > Diarsia > Diarsia rubi. The sequence goes on from OW026441.1 coordinate 10,363,541, forward strand.
GGACACCCATAAAAGTCTCACCTCAATACTACCCCCAGTGTCGGTCTCCCCTCCACAGTGGGCACAGTGCGGCCGCGCCGCCAGCCGCGCGCGTCGGCAGCGCGTGCACACGGACAGCCGGTCCTCTCCCGCGGGCGCTGCTAGTTGCCACTCGTGGGATACCGAGCCGCCCATGTCGCCTGGTGGGGCCGTGACTGTAGAAAAAAAGAAATAAATTAATTTTACTGCTAAGCATAAACCAGGGTCGGGTGAAGTGTTATTGGGTTATTCTATCATGAATTTGTCAATGGCAGACACGGAGTCTGTCTATTTGTGCCATATTTTTTTACATAGTTATTTCACATCGACAACCTACAGGCCACTTGTAAAACGTCGACAAAAAGGGTGCACGGTTCGGTGCATTAGTCGATTCCTAAGGAGAAGAACCGGCAAGAAACTCCAAAAGTTACTCTTCTAAAATCGTTTGGGTTAACAATAAGTTCCAGACATAATCTTGGTATAATACACACATGAAAACTATGCAGATTAATGTCTGAAATGGTCTTTTGAAGAAAGCACCACACAGATTTGAGTGGACCCGTCCAGTCAGTGCAAGCATTTGTCAGTTATCGTGGAGCTCGACTTATAACTCAAGGAGCTCGACGTCACGACGAACAATACCAAAGAAAGGACATTTGGGTGGGTCACAATAGTACTCAAACTGCCAGACAATCGTTAAAATTAAAGACAACATAAAAATTATAAAATATATATGATATTAAATAATGATGGTAATAGGGTCGCCCCCTATTACATGGGGCATAACTGGCAAAATGTGAATGTACTTTTAGCCTTTGCCGAACCCTTCGGAAATGATCTGTGTCTCTCCTCAAAAATATTTGGTTTACAATTCTCTGGCTACACTATGATCTCCTTAGTGACCTCTCTACTCACCCCTATGCACAGGCAGTTGCAGTCTCCTAAACAAGTCAGTGTACCCCTCAGTGAGGGCGCGATACACGCTGTGGGCACATTCCTCACTGGCGTGCACTCCATACGCGTCTAACATTGAGAATTCACGCGCTCGGAGGAGACCGTGTTTAGGGCGATGTTCGTCGCGGTATTTGTTACTTATCTGAAAGTGTATAGATATTTCGGATCATTGTTACGGACATGGAATGAATCACAAGTGGCTAGTGGTGACTTCACGCGACCTACAAGTCTAGCCACAATACACGAAACTTCTACAGAGTGGTTATGTTTTGAACTCGCAGCGAGGACCAGAGACTCACACAGACCTGAGTTTAGTGCCAGGTACGATTTAGTGAGTGACCCGATTAATTTGAATAAATTGTATCCCGGCTGTCACTTGGAGATCTTTGGCAGTGGTTACAGGCCAGTCAGTGGCCCGAAAGTCTGACAACCAGTGTTACTAAGGAGTATCATATTACCGAGTACATACATAGTTGAGGAAAAGGTAGGCAGAAGACCTGTAACAACTGTCAACAATCTAGAATTGACAGCCGGGACCAACAGCTTAACTCAAACTCAAAGCATTTATTTCAATTAAACCATTACTGGCACTTTTGAATGTCATAAGAACAATTCATAAAACAAAACTACGAAAAACTACGAGTGCAATACGTCACAACCGAGTCACGGAGGAAACTCGGTGTGTAAGGGTCAATCAATCAATCTAGCCAGCAGCTTTTATTAGTAGGCCATGAGCTCTTTCTTTCTTACTAAGGTGATAATAATAATTAATAATATATCATTTAATTACCTGATACAATATCAGTGGAAGCTGTTTGTAAGACAAGGGCCCCACGTCAGCTAACAGATCTGCTATTGCCTCTTCATGTGTCTGAAATTTAGATAAAACGCACACATTATTACTGGTTTATATAACTTTAGAATGTTATTTTAGACTCCAGTATATAGAAGAGTAATGTAAACAATGTGAGCAGTTCATAGACCCAATGAAATTTACAGTAATCTGAGAATCTACAGTGTCAGGGAAACGGTTTGTAACCGTAACAAAAACATAATAACAACAAAAAATAAAAATATTTGGTTACTGAATAATATGTGGTAACCATTTTAGAGACATTTCCACCTTGTATTTTTAGGTTAATTGGCCAACTCCTTGAGAATTCAAGTGTCTGAGAGAAACTTATTTTTTTTTCTTGTGCCTCACTCTCGAAATTCCAAATAATAATGGTAGAACCTATTCCCATTGCCACTACCGGGCCACGAATCTAGGCAATGTGGCTACTACCGCGATATCCCTGATGGAAAAACCCAATAGCACTTTGCCCGATACAGGGAATCAAACTGAGGACTTCATACTCTGCAGTTGAACTCCTAATTCTACTTCTTATGAAAAACATATCAAGAAATAAAATGAAACTCACAGGAGCTAACAAATACTTCTTCCCATGTCTATCCTCCATCTTGATCAGCTCCGGTCCAATCTCCTGCAATCTTCCCGTCTTCTCCCACAGACTGGCGGCCGTCAGAGAAGGGACAGACATGCGCTGACCGCCCGCTGCTTCTATACAGGATCTGATGTGGTATTCCAGCTTGTCAAGGGCTCTGCGTGCTAGAGGGAGTATGGTGAAGAGGCCAGAGCTGGTGGGTCGGATGAGACCACATTCTAGAAGTAGCTGGAGAGGTTGAATTGTTGTTTTAATTTTCTATATAGTTGTGTAACTTTTCTTTATATTTTAAATAGATTTAATTGACCTCAATCTTGTCCTAAGGCCCAATTTGAAGACGATGATGGAACGAGCTAACCCAAAAGAAGCCTATTAACTTGCGACTTAAATAGGTTTGGGTTTTATGAACTCGGGATCACCGTCATAGGCAGGAAATTCCACTCATTGGCAAGAAAAGATGTGGCTAAGCGCTTTGTTAGAATGTCGACACGGTATGGGTGCGTAACTAAATTAATAATATTTGACTCAATTTTTATGTACACCTACACTCACTTGGACCACAAAATAGTAAATGTATTTAATGATAAACATATTTAATACATCGTACACGGTTTATACTGCATACAGGGCATTTAGTAGATGGCTTTGTGAGAAATCAAACGCATATTAAAATATCATAAAACGTATTTGTATCATGAATAAAATTAAATCAATAGACTTAAATAACTTACCTTTTGACTTTTGCACGTAATTTCAGTGTTTTTAATTTTGGCATTCTTCGGTATTGTTATGACTGGCTGAAATAACCTTGATAAGTATCGCATTTTATTTACTTTAATATTTTCCTACAATGTTTTGATTTACTTTTCGTTCGGTATTTTTTATGTTACCGAAGTCAGCTGGTCAGCTGGGCTTAGTTCTGCCCGTCAACTGTCAAAGTTACGTTTAGTAGCTTCATAGCCTTTATTTTTTTTGGCGGGTGGTAAATCATCAAATAACCCCTTCCGCTCTTGGATAGAGCGAAAGGGAGTGTAAGCCTTCTACTGACTAAAAACGACCCATGTTCCTTCTTAGCCCTTTATGTCGAGGCCACGGTATCTCTTACAACATCCCGCAGCCCCGACGGGTAGCTTCATAGCTTTCTTGTTACTTTAGACACTTTTATTCAAACAGTATTTATTTATATAAATATTGCTCCGTAAAAATGAGAACACATGACTTATTTATACATTACTTATAGGATATGTATTGAATACTAAATAATTTTAATAAACTAAGAGTGCCTACTAAACGTATTTTATGCTTATCGGAAGGTTAGATTGGCTGAAGGGTAAGCAGACAATGTTGCGAGCATAATAATAGGGTATCATTTAAGCTATCACCAATTTAATTAGTTTTGTGTTTCTTAAATAATAGGGTTTGTCCTCAAAATAGTAGATCTGTCACCAAAATGTAGTCACCAAACAATGCAAAATCAGTTCCACAATAAATCACCTAAAATCATGGAGATATAGGCTCTAGTAGCAAATAAATGTTTTTGTATGTATTATAATAGTTTTGTCCTAATAAGTATATAAGCAAACTAATTTAAAGGTATCATAATAATATATTATGTCACCAGAAATTTTCATTAAGTTTCAAAAAAACTTAACTTTCCGTCAGCAGGTCGAAGGAGCCCCGCTGCACGGGGCTCCTATTTCTGTCTGCAGGGATTAAAGGAACCTAACTAACCGAACCTCGGGGTGACCTTGACGTCGACCCTCTAGGGTTAGGGTTTCTGTCAGCATTATTTGGTGACAGATCTACCATTCTGAGCACAGAGCTATTATTTAAGTAACAAAACTGTTATTATAAGAACGAAGTTTATATTCATGTAATGCAATATAATTTTATTGGTTATCGATCTCTTATTTTACACATATATTAACATTAATTTGATAATTCATACCTGGGAACAATTTTTGTTTATCTGAGAACGAAAATATTTCGTGGCGATAGATCTATTTATTAGGTGATACAACTTGATGACAAATATAAATTTTGGTGATAGAAAATATAGTTCCCATAATAATATAGGTCCTGTGGTCCTGTACGGTAGGTATGCCAACTACATTATTATTTCAAACAGCATTATCAAGGTGATTAACTTAGTATTATATTAAACTAGCGGACGACACGCGGTTTCACCCACGCAGTTCTTGTTCCCGTGGGAATACAGGGATAAAAAGTAGCCTATGCCATCCGGGGATAGTGTAGCTTCCCAACGGTGAAAGAATTGTTCAAATCGGTCCAATAGTTTCGGAGCCTATTCGTTACAAACAAACAAACAAATCTTTCCTCTCAATATAATAATAGTGTAGACAAGTTTACTTAAGAATATAAACGTTTTTAATCAAATGAACTAAACTTTTAATGTATTTGCAAGTACTTAAAATTTAATTAAGCTCATATCGCCTATGCTAAATGCGACAGCAAAAACACGAGTATCTACAGTTTAACTCAAAACGTATTGGCAGGCACCACGCCATAACTACTCAAATAAGCAACGTAGACCAGGAAAGCAAGTACATAAATACCTAATGTAGTTTACCAAAGCTATTAGCTAATTACAAGCCCCGCACAGGCAAAATGTATGTCTCTTTTATAAGACTGTGTGTGTACGTGACCCGGTTTCCAAAGGCAACGCGTTTTGTTCACACGACGAGCACAAAATGCGGTAGAAACCTCTAATAGACTGATTCATTAGTCTTTGACCTCTTTGTTACAGTCCCGAGAGCATTGTTAGGACTAATCCGGAATGCCATAGTGGTGATTAATTAATGAGGGATTTTTAATTAAAGAGTAAGGTACTAAAATTGTAACATGATGTACCTATACCATTATTAGGTATAATAACGCCTGTAATGTCCATTTGGGGGTTAGGTAAAGGTGTACTCATTAGCAGTTAGTACACCCAATAATTAATAATGCTAATTATGTCTATTGTCTTCAACCGGGCACAAAGCCAGATTGTGGCTGCTAATGATTTTCAAACTGACTTAAAGATATAAAAAAACCTATCCATTGACATCCCACACAAAGAACTTTTTGAGAATACAAATCATTATCACTTTAATGTGTACTGGAGATACCTCATCATTTTCAATATTTTACGTTAGCACTTTGTCGGCGTAACTCATTTTTATATTCATGCCAAATTACAGCTTTGTAGTACTTAGAGTCTTTGAGATGAAATTGGACTATAAAGGCCTGATTACAAAAGTGGACTTCGATAATATTCAAAAGAAAGTGCGAGATAAACTAAGTCTAAGTTAAACCCAATTTTAACCACTTTTGTAATAAGGCCGTAATTTAAGGGTTCCATATTGACTACGGACCCTAAAAAAAATAAAAAACATCGCCCCACAGTTTTACAAACACGCGTTGAGTTAAATGTTTGTAGGTAATAAAAATAAGTTGTTCCGTGCAGGGGTTGAGCCTGCGACAAGCAGCGCAGCAGCCAATCGTTTAGCCACTGCACCAACTGTGCGGTTCAACAACAGATTGCCATCACGACACTAAGAAAAAGAAGACTGAAATAATTCTTATAAAAAACCCATTAACATTTTGTACGAGTTAAGAACCAAACCCCGGAATACTAGACTGTATCATCATCTGCCTGCCTGTTCCAAACTATGTTGGGGTCGGCTTCCAGTCTAACCGGGTACAGCTGTATACCAGTATTTTACATGGAGCGACTGCCTATCTGACCTCCACAACCCAGTTAATACTGGGTAATACGATACCCTTTAGTAAGACTGGTTTCCAGACTTTCAGGTCACTGACTACCTGTTACGAACGCCCAAGATCTATACAGGATGTAAATTAACCCTTTACACATACGTCAACCAAGCATTCTGTACATCAAACTAAGTACCCCTACGCAAATTTTTTGCTGGGAAACGAAACGAACTTTTTTTTTGGGGTCAAAAATCTCATTCTACGAGGACCCTTAAAACATAGTGCTATTGGATGCTTTGAATAGTAAAGAGGTAATTTAAGTAAAGTTATAACCTGAATAACTAGTATTTACAAAAACGGCTGTGCAAAATTTGGGAATTTGACCCCCAATATCTCCGTAACTAGAGGGTTCCGAGGTATGGTCTAGAACAAAAAAAATATCGCAGTGGTGGGGCGAACAAGTGCCTTGTACTTTTACACCCTTTATGGCAGCCGGGACCAACAGCTTAACGTGCTTTCCGAGGCACGGAGGAAACTCGGTATGTAATGGGTGGTCACCCATCCACAAACGAACCTAGGAAAGCGCGGCTTAACCTATAGACCGACCCGAGATTAGCCTACGAGCTCCTCAAGCATTGACTGTAAATGGATTAAAATAAACACTTTGGAGTTTGTATTTGATCACCAATCGCTCCACTAACCATTTTTACCATTAATTTCTGTTATCACAGCCCCAAACGTCCGAAATAGGGTATCAATTTAATGAAACCATCAAATGCAACCAGCCGAGCGGGTCGTGTTCAGTTATAACGTGATATCAGCGGTTCGCGCGAACCGTTTAACCTCGGATAAGTGACGCGCGAAACCGGAGATCATCTCCGTTCATTGATACGTTTTGGGTATGCTGTGGGGAGGTCGCGGGGGCGGGGGCGAGAGTTGGCTGTGGGCTGAACTCTGGCGGTCTTATTACAAAAGTGGTTAAACCTGGGTTTAACTTAGACTTGGTTCATCTCGCATGCCGGCCGTCACTTTCTTTTGAATATTAACGAGTGAGTAATATTAACGTGAACGGTCAACCGTAATAAGGCCGTGGAGGTTCATAGATGAAGTTGTTCAAAATGAATGGATGCAGCTGAATACCAGTATTTTACATGGAGCGACTGTATATCTGACCTCTACAAGCCAGTTAGCACTGGCTAATTATACGACACCCTTTGGTAAGACCTGTTTGTCAGACTTTTGGGCCACTCACCATCACCTGGATAGCCGAGATTAACCCCATAACGTGCCCGACGCCCGGAGAAAACTCAGTACGTAACGGGTGGTCACCCATCCACAGACTGCTACTATTTAGCCACGAACTCCTCAAAGTGTGCTATACTAATCAGGCTCATTAACTACTTCAGTGCTTACTATTTTAGCGCAATTAACTCGCTTCCCGCTCCACCATAGACACACCCCATCACTTATCAAGTTCACAGGTCATTTAGCGGCAGCCATTTTGCGGCACTAATGGAAAACAGCGGGAAACGACAAAACACCGCCATTTTGTTTGTTAATCATGTTTTTATGACGTCACATCGAAAGGGTGCGTTCTGAAAAGATTTGGGCTTTAGGACAGGATGCATTCAGCCTAATGACTTTAGAAAGGGGCCATATAGATTTCGTTGAGGTTAATAAAGAAGTGTGCTTACATTGAAGGTTTATTACGGAGGTTGATGGATGTGTTTTGTGAACAAAGAGCGCTGGATCGTTAAGAGTGTTTGTTGGGGATATTGTGTGTCATGAAGTGGCGGTAGGTTTAATCTACTTACCACGTAATAAAGTCTTTGCACGTACCTATAGCTCAATAATATTAAGTAGAGGGAATTTTTTCATCGCTAATTTAAAAAAGAACTGCTCCTCCATACATTTTGACCGTGTTTTTATTGCATCTGTTTCTTTTTAGGATTCCGTACCTCAAAAGGAAAAAGCGGAACCCTTATAGGATCACCCGCGTGTCTGTCTGTCTGTCCGATCAATTCACCGCCTTATCTCCGCAACTACTGATCTTAAAACATGGAAAATCTCTCAATATCTACTACAATGGTATGAAACCTTACATGTGTAAGCCCGACTTATAAGTTTTTATGTACCCGGGGTTACGAATTACATATCATGTACTGACTACGCGGTAGCCACCAGAGCTACTGTCATAGCTAAGAGATAGTCGTGGGTTCGAAGTTAGAACCCAAGCAGGCGCATTACTTTGTGTAACTCATTTTATCGCCACTGCTCTAAAATCGGTGAAGGTAACTGCAGGGCTATTGCGTATCTTTTAAATGACAGTGGCTATCATATAGTGTCCATCAATTAACTGTCACATAGTTCCATTTTATAATATACCATAACCAATTTGACATCCATGGACAATATGGACATGGACAATATGATAGCCACTGAAATTGAAAAGATACGCAATAGCCCTGCTGGCATGTCTTAGAACCAAAACAATCGAAGACATATGACATCTACCAACCTGCACTGGGCCCGCGTTGTGGATTATTATAGCCCATCGCTTTCCTAGAGATGAGGCCGGAGTCCCTGCAGTGGGAACATTACCTATAGGCTGATGATGATGGCTTTCCTACTAACTTTAAGTACCGTTACCTACGTATAGTAGGACCTACTATACTACGATCATTACTAAAACCTTTTTTTTTTTTTAATGGGACAAGCCCGCCTCACTATTCCCAAACCACTGTAACTTCTGTAAGCCAGAATCAACAGTGGCGACCACAAGAAAATGAAGCTCGACGAAGTCCCAGAGAAATGATTTGACTGTCTTGGATCCCGCAACGAAATTAATCAGAAAAGAATAGCGGAGGAGTAGGAAAAACAGAAATTTCCACTTCCCTCCATATCAGCAGGAGACAGAAAAGAACAAGGCCATTAGGCACACAGGGACGTATACAACTGGGATAAGCCCAGTTGCCTAGCACCACGGATATTGTTGTCATTAATATTACTGGGTCCTAAGTTGTGAGCTGTTATATTTGATTACAATAATAGGTATGACAAAAATGCTTGAACACACGGAAATTTGTTCTAGTTTCTACAAGGTCCGTATAGTAAATAACTCCGGATGTAACCTGTACACTATCCAACATAATATTACGTTCATTCTGCCAAAGACTACACTCCCATAAAATGTGATGTGCAGATTGTTCATATTCGCAGTCAGATGTAGAACATTGACTTGAAGGTAAATAATTTACTCTTAAAGTTACCATGACCAGTGAGAAATTGGGCAACATAGTGATCCACCTCCAGCCATGTTCTGGCCAGCCGCTCACGAACGGATGGAAAGAACTGGTGGAGGTGTCGGCCTTTGATGGAATTATCCCACCTACATTGCCATTCTGACAAAAGATCCTCCCAGACGTCAGTCTGTGGTTTAAGTAATCTAGCTACTTTAGCACGGTCACGTTGCAATAAAAAGTCTGCGTCCGCGGTCTCTCGTGCGCAGTAGTACATTGAAGCACGGCGCTGCACTTCAAGATCGACTGCCAGTACCGGTAAGGCTTCAGTACTAACCGTCCTATACGCTTTAGACAAGAAAATCAAATCAAGGCCAACCGCTGGCTTTGAAGTAATTTACGTCGTGCCGCTCCTATGGTGGCCCTATCGGCCCAAACTGGTGCCCCGTAGCACATACACCCCAAGTAAGTACTAAAACCTTATAAACTAATTTCTTTACCTGCGTAAGACACCTAAGTAGCCATTTAATTCTTACATTTAATTAAGTATACGTTCATCTAAACCCTTCCCTTTAATTACAGCTTCACCTAATTAACCACCTAACCCAGCGCTCATAAATAACCCTACACTGCGCAAAGCATCTCTGGTCCATCCATCACCATCTCGCGAGACGAGTGGTTGTTATTAATCACCGGTATTACAGCTGAGCACTGGACACCTGAAGTCTTGCACCTGGGGTAGTAAGCGGGGATTAGTGTGGTGTTGCTAGTGTGGGACGAGGATTGTTACGGCACGGGTACGACCTTGGGTGAAGCGACTTACTTGTAATAAATGTGTTTTTTTTAGACTATTAGATCCACAGCAAGAGTTAACAAGTTTGTACTCACTGCAACACGTTAGTAAAAATAAACTTATCATCTCACATACAGGGTGCAAATTAACCCTTGACACAGACGTCAACCAAGCATTCTGTATATCAAACTAAGACGCAAAAATTGTTGCTGGAAAACGATCTTTTTTTTTGGGGTAAAACATTACATTTTACGGTAAAACTCAATGTAGCACTTTTAAATCATTGTGCTAGTGGATGTTTTGAATAGTAAACGGATCATGGAGGTAATTTAAGTAAAGTTATAACCTGAAAAGCTAGTATTTACAAAACAGCTGTGAAAATTTTGATTTTTGACCCTCAATATCTGCGTTACTAGGCGGTTCCCAGGTATGTCCAACACAAAAAAAATATCGCAGTGGCGGGGAGAACCAGTGCCCTTCGTTTGCGTTAAGGATACTTTTACACCCTTTATATCTGAATGTCGGCCTGCGTGCCGCCATTTAGTGACATAATTATCTACCCTGCTGGCTACAGGAGCCGCGAGGCTGTTGGGTTATCGTGCACCCGACGCATCAGTGATGCGATTCGCAGGCGCAGCAGCGAGAAGAAAAACGTACGCGACGTTCGCGAATATCCCTGACGCAGTACAGAAACGCGAAAACCAGAAGTTATTATATAGGACTCGTAGGTACATCATTGTATGTACATACAAGCCCACTGTATAACTGACCCACAGCCACTTGCAGTAGATCCCAGAGCAGAGTTATTTAAACTGTCCTGTACACTGCGATCTTGCGAGCGATGTTACACCTGACGGCCAACGCTTTACGTTCCCTGGCTGGCTGATGGCCATGATAATAATAGCGAGTAGCTAGTATGTATCGTTACTATCCGATCGATTTACACCACGACTACTGTACTTATTTACTTCGATAAACACTTGACCAGTAAGTAGGGTGTAAGGGGGATACGACTTGTGCCAAACGACATGCGTTGTGAAGCTTACGTGTGTTTATTGGTGTCTCATATGAGTTCGTTTTTTTTTAATTCGATTTCTCCGCAGTTATTGTCTGAACATCGTTTGTCGCTTGAACGCGTTACCCGTGGTCGTGGCCAAGCCGTTGGATGAGTATTAAAGTGGATAGTGTGACGTGTGAAAGGATGTTACAGCTGGCATACATTTTAGCGAAATTCGTGAGTGATTTTCACGAAAATTGACACTGATATTCTGAGGATTGCTGTACACTACTTTTATTTTGGCAGTGGCATATCGGCAGTATACCTATATGTTGAACATAAGAGGGAAGGGAGGGGAGGGAGGAGCATGCGAGGATGAAATTAATATTAAACAACATGTAACGTAATTAACGCACACCCTCAAACACCCCAATTAGAATATTACGTTATAATCATATACATACACTGAATTTTTAATTTAACATGTTTTAGCATTGTTATTAATAGCATATTAATAATAAAATAATATAAATAATATTAATATAATATTATTTATATTATAATATTATTATTTTTTTTTTTTTTTTAATATTTTTTTTATTTTTTATTTGAATGATGGACTTTGTATGTATGTAAAAGTCTTATTACTTTGACTTACGGTCCATTTCAATTTGTTTTGACTGTACAGGGTTAATATGACAATTTTAATTATTTTTAGGATCAAAAATTACCTATATTAAAAATGCTTTAAATCAATTCAGTAACCGATTCTGAACAAACTATTTTCAGGATGTGCGTTAATTAAGTTAAGTACATGTTGTATATGTTTTCTTTTTTTCTATATTTGAAGAAGCTATTGTCGACGAAAATCAAATATGAAGTAATTTTTTTTAAACAATTTTACCGAACGAAAGTCGCGAGTCACACCCAGTAAATTATAAATACTATCCCGGCCGATCTCGGAAGATTTATTTAATTAAACTTTGAATTTTATCCAAGAGAACCATTAAACTGATAATTAACACAACCTGGTTAGGTGGACGCCCAGTTAACCTCCTCTCTAACTGGTCAACACTTTTACCAAAGCAAGAGCATATTATTACGACAACGCTGCAGGCCCAGAAGGAGATGGCGGGATGAACTGGACTGTTTCTCACTAGATCGCGACAAGTGGAAGGAGGGAAGGTAAGCCTATGTCCTGCAGCAGGACAGTATAGGCTTATAATAAACATAAGAGCTATAATATGCTCTCTCTTTTATTCCTTACAAATAATACGAAAGCGGAACAACTAGTAATGATTTCTTTTACTGTACCCATCGCGCCACCGGTAACTATGGACCACAGTATCATATCATACGACGGGCTACACTTATAACCTTGTGCTATAACTCAGAGACGCGACGGCGCGGATTATCTCGCGTTCATGCGTCATTTGTTTAGCTGCGAAGTCGCGGGCGTTTGTCATTGCGTTATGCCGCGTTATGAACACACCAATGGGTAGTCATAACACTGTGGTAGGTAGCAAGGAAAATATTAAAAAAATATTGACGCCTTTATGGTGGATGCTCAGGGTAGCCCGCGAAAATCGAAAAGTCTTACGTTTTTTGCAATTTCCCGGTCAGTGTCAGGTTGTATGTTAAATAAAATAGGATTCGCTACCGTAACAAATGTCAATTACTGAGTAATAATAATGATTAAAATCACCAATACAACCCTCTCAGTTCATTTAATTTCTTTGAATGCCCTACAAACCTAAAAAAAAAAACACTGTGAATCCAATGATATATTAAAACTATAGATACGTTGTCCGCCCTCAAAAATGACAACATGAAATGAAGCCAATTGGCCACATCGCGCTTAGTTACGCACCAACCTCTCGCGCGACGCTACGTTTGTTCTTAATTTAAATCGTGTGTGTAAACCTGCGCGAAACATAAAGACAACAGGCATCAACCATCAACAGGCATTCCGCTTTACGGCATCATATTTTCTTTCCCTTTCTTTACGCGTAAAAGTAGTTATGTTAGTTCATGACGTGCCTATATATATCGTCATTGTGTGGATCATTGGGCCAGTTAGCTTGTTGCCGAATAAAATGAAAACGTCTCCGAGTTCAGATTGCTGCCGAATTTTGTTACATAGGTCTAGTGATATATTTAGTGAAAACGTGTAAAATAACATGTTATTTATAAAAATAAATTCAAAAGTGTGCAACACGTTTTTATAATTTGTAGCGGAATTAAACATGGTTATGAGTTATCGCCGTCCACCTTACTTTTAGAGAATTCCCGCGATCCACTTTCAAAAGCTCTCGCGTTTAAACTCTGTGTAGTGAAATTACGAAAAAAAATCATGAGTACATAAATAGGTTCTATTAAAAAAAACTAAACTAAACTTATAACTTGTTCAAGTTCTGAATAAAGTTTTTTAAGGTCTAATAACATAATCCGTCTGACAATCATAGAACTTTGTAAACTTTTATCTGAACATTGTCCCCTAGAAGGGCATTATACAGGGATGTTTACTAACTTAAAAAAAATATATGATTCTAATTAGTCCGTCTGTTAGATTATCGAAAAATATTGGATACGTATTTTTGTTTTATAAAATCAATAAAAATTTACGAAGATAAAACGCGCCAAAGATTAAAAAAAATGTCATACTAATGTCTTAGAATATGCAGTCACACGAGTTTTCAAAGCACTGTATCTTCTTCATTGTATGCTTCCGTGAAAAAAGAAAAAATACGTGCCCAATATTTTATGAAAATCTATCTGACGGACTAATTTGATTTTTTTAGTTAACCACCCTATTAAGACAAACTTAGCTTTTTTCTGGTGTAATACCTACATATTTAACGTGACCAACGTGTATCAACAACGATCATATACATTCCAGTGATCGTTGTTTGTATGACTCAGATCCTCAAACTTCTTTATAAAATTACAGTAGGTTAGTCTTCGTGCTGTAGTTTCTGTTCTGCCTACGCCAATGATAGCAAGGCGTGAGTTTATGCGCGCATACACCTACGTCCAGCCAGTTGGCCACGTTTATTCCGGTACTTTCCAGCAGGGCTATTGCGTATCTTTTAAATGACAGTGGCTAACCCATAGTGCCTATCAATTAACTGTCAAATGGTTCCATTTTGTGTTAAACTATAACCAATTTGATAGTTAATCCATGGACAATATGATAGCCACTGTCATGTAAAAGATACGCAATAGCCCTGCAGGTCCTTAAGAGACCAGTTAAACAGACACCTGGGACACTCCAGCAGGTGGGGCAATGTTTAATACGATTCAGAATCATCAAAATCAGGATAAGGGCAAGAGAATTATGATGAAGGCATCATAATTCTCTTGCCCTTATCCCAATTCATTTGGTATCGGTGCAGCATGTCTCATTGTCGAAATCACCCATAATGCTTTAAATTATTATCAAAGTCATGCGGTTGACGTTTCGGGTCGGTGGACTTAGAACAAGTTAAAAAAAAAGAAAACAAAGGAAGGGACAGCTACAGAACAAACAATTTTTTCAGGCTGATGATTCTTGCCAGTGACATTTGTATTTCACGGCTGGCAACACTTGAGTATGCGCGCGAAAAATTGCTCAAATGTCAATGACAGCTGGTAGGGAGGCGAATGAAATCATGCGACACATTGACTAGTGTTTTAGAAACGTTGTGTGGTTACATGTGTGGTTGAAAACGTATAAGTTTTTGACATTGTGGGTGGTTCCGTTCGAGTAATGGGTATTGGTTTTTGTTTTGGGCGATGTTTATGGCTACTTATTTCAGGTAACCGATAGGGTAGACGACAAAAAAAATCTAGTAGTCCGTCAGATAGATTTCCAAAAAGTATTGGATATATATATTTTGTATTTTTTTTACGTAAGTAATTAAAAAATGAAGACGATACAGTGCTTCGAAAAATTGTGTAACGTCCTAAAATTGTGTAAGTTCCTATTGTAATATATATTTTTTTTAATTTACATTTTATTGTAATCTCCTTTCAAAACCCTTCCTCTTCATAAAACAGGGGTTATGAGAGAACAAAAAAATGGATGTATACGTACATACAGGTCAAACACACGCTCCTTTTGGGCTTCGCCGCAGTCGGGTAAAACCGTTATTTGAAAGTTTTTAATTTAATAGAAAATCGGTAAGGGTTTTTTCATTTCACTCTTGGACAACACTAGTTAAGTATAAATGGTGTGGAAAAATCAGTGGTGTGACAAACGAGAATAAAATTCCTGTTAGTCACACTGGTGTGACAATCTGGTGTGACTATGAGTCGGCAATGAATATTTTTCGATAATCTAACTGACAGACTAACAGAATCATTTTTTTTGTCAGGCGACATCCCTATTGTAACTTGTTAAAGCAGTGATAATCTAGTGGTATGAGCGTCTAGTCACAACAGGTCAGACTGGCAACTTACCCAAAAGAAATCACACTTGATAGTTGAAAATGCTGAATGCTATCGCACTGCACGCATCGCTCTGTTTCTCACTCTAGGTCCAACCCTATTAGTCATTGCCTGTTTTGTCTTGATTTCCAGATTTCCAGACTTGTCCAATTTTTCGTCAACGGGCTCAAGTAGGTAGGTAAACAGCCAAGCAAGGCTTTCACCGGCTAGCAAAATTCTACATTTATATATCTGCGTTATGGACAAAAGAAAATTCATAGAAGCTCGCATACCAAATAAATTATATTATTCTACCGGAATGTATTATTTCCAAAACAGGAACCAACAGAAATATGTTCAAAAGCCCACACAAATTACCAAAATTAAATCCTACAAATACCAGGTGCTGTCATCAAAAGGTAATAATTAAAATGAATCGCATTCCCTTTCAGAAAAATGTTAAACTCTGTACGTGAATATAATATAAAACGGCGTCCTGTTATTAGTCGCTGGCGCGGGACGTTCGCGCCAAATAAGAGAAGTTTCGTTATCTATGGTCACTGTCATTAATGGCGGGAATTCATTGTTGGGAGGGAGGGACACGATACTATCCCAAATACATTAATCATTTAATAGAATAGTTTTATTTGTGTAAAAACATGTTTCATATTATAAGGTCTTATTAAATAGAGTTGTGAACTTACATATTTCGCCATTGAATGACATACAAAATGAGAACACGATCACAGGCGCGACTATTATGCATGACTCATGACATGAGGTCCTGCTTTCGATTTCTGGGTAGGGCAGAGTGGTGAATGGTACTATCAGGAATTATTATACGCAGTAGTAGCCACCGAGTCTGGATTTGTGCTCGTTTAATGGCAATAGGCTCCCCCCCAAGTGAAATGTGGGTGTACTAATAAGTGCGCCTCTACCTAACACTTCAAGGATTCATCATCATCATCATCATCATCAGCCTATAATGTTCCCACTGCAGGGACTCAGGCCTCCTCTCTAGGAGAGGGATGGGCTATAATCTACCACGTGGGCCCAGTGAGGATTGGTAGATAAGCTGCCTTCAAGGATTGCAGACGTGATATTATCGCCTTCTTGCTGAGTCGAACGCAATGCCGAGTTGAACGCAAAACAATGTTTGCTTATTTTGTTATCTATGTTTATTTCCAAAATTAGTTTATGTACTTTTGTACTTATGTACTTTTTTATTTTTACATTGTAAAGTTTATTATTATTTACTTTTTTTTAATATTGACTAGCGGACGACACGCGGTTTCACCCGCGTAGTTCCCGTTCCCGTGGGAATACAGGGATAAAAGTCAGCCTATGCCACCCGGGGATAGTGTAGCTTCCCAACGGTGAAAGAATTTTTCAAATCGGTCCAGTAGTTTCGGACCCTATTCGTTACAAACAAACAAACAAATCTTTCCTCTTTATAATATTAGTGTAGATTTGCGTCTGTAGTCAATCTAAATTTAACTAACGCCTAATTGTATCGAGTCTGGTTCTTCTAACCAATATAGCAGACAGATGTGTTGCTGGGGAGTTTGTTCCGCCACTTTTGCTTTCCAACAAAAACACTAGGAAGTGTCGAAGGGCCCCGTTTTGGGGGACTGTCTCTTGTAAATAAGTAAAGTAAATTTTGACGTTCGAAAAGTGTCGATTATCAGCCTAATTTGAATAAATTACTTTTGATTTTGCTCACAAAAAAACCCCTGCACTTAAAACCAAAGCAACACTAATTTCAAAAAAGAATTCCCAATTCAAACAATGCGAACACCTCTCCATATGCTTGGGACATTAAACAAATATTTAAAAAACTTGTCGCAGGCTCACCTCGCAATTACGTGTGCCCGCATTGTTTAGAAAAAGTAAAACAAACATGGCGACACGTGACGCGCTTGCGAATGGCGGGAACGAGCATTTTTGACATATTTCTGAAGAGTTTTTCGTTTGTGCTGGTTTATTTTATGGTTTTAACGTTTAGAAAGGATGTTTTTATGTTTGTAGGATGGAACTGTTTTGTTGCTTTTGGGTTTCTTAACATTATGACTAATAAAACAAATAATACGGATCTTTTTCCCATTTTTTTTAAATAAACTTGTTTAGTACGTTCGATAAATAGATTTCATAATACTTTTTTCGCCTATTATAGAGAAAGCCATCGAAGGCGTTCTCGTCGTTCTGCCCCGACGCCATCTTGCAGTCTTAGGGCTCCAGTTTTGTGATTTCCAGGCCATCAGCTTTATTGGCCGTCCCATTTTAGCCAAAACCTTTAAATGGCCTAATAATAATGCATAAATAAATGTATTTTTTTTTAATGATAAATAAGTGTAATAAGGTGAAATTTAACTCTTGCACTTGCGCAAATCGGTAGAATCTTCTACACTTTGCTACGCGCTGAGCTACGTCAAGTCTACGCGATCGCAGAGCTACGGCGTAGCGCTACAATCACTACGCCCCGTAGTCGTCGTAACTTGAAAGCTTATTATTTGTTTGCTAACATAAGCAAAAAAGAAATCTTACAAGTTATGACGTTTACATAACATTAGGTAGTGATTTTGTTTCTAGTGGTTTTATTTTAAATGACGTAACATCAAGCTTGTAATCCATGAAGAGTTACAGGTTTGTCTAACAGTACACCTAAATTTTACGGGTTATGCTTTAAGAGCTAGGATATACGCCATTGACATTTAACCAACGCGATTTTTTGTCTCCTTGTATGTTTTTGTTTCTGCGACAAATAAATATTTTTTCTTTCTTTATTTCACCCTCCCGCAACCGACTTATTGGGCGCAAAAGGGGTAGTAGCTACGCGATTTGCGAGTAGCGATTACGTAAAAAAAATCCATATACATAATTAAGAAAGTTATTGGCCCTCAGCATGACTTTGTTTAAGAAATTGATGATAAAAAAGATCCTATGATTGATAGCTTAGGAGAAAAATGGTAGTTACTTTAGTTACAAAAACAGAGGCTACTTTACATATTTATTAATGATGTTAATTTTTTTCAAGTGAAGAGGACATGCTTTAGATATACATAGATTGTGTAGATTAATAAATTTTTTTATGAAAAAAAAACCGATGGTTGCGGAAAAAGAAAGTTCTAACGTATCCTAAAACAGGCCAATTCACGATCCACGCCTCCGTGTAATGATAACCCTGTTGCCATCGTCCAGGCATAATAACTTGCGTAAGTACTGCGTACTTGCGTAGTAAGCAATGTAGTTGTCTATTACAACGCGGGCCTGTGGACGGTGAGTGATAGGCTAACTCGCCGTCCGTCCGTCTCACGACGAAAACAGGCCGTGTCGACGGCGCGTTCGTGTTCCACGCGCGCCTCAAAGAGATGTCAGCAACATGGGAGGGGCTCGAAAGGGCCGACGCCTGTCGGGGCTGCGGGTAGTCCTCTGGTTATCGTGGCCTCGACATAGAGGGCGAAGAAGGAACATGGGTGGTTTTTAGTCAGTAGAAGTCTGACACTCCCTTTCGCTCTGCCCAAGAGCGGGAGGGGTTATTCGATGATTTTACACCCACCAAAAAAAAAAAAAAAGTTGTCTATTACAATGGGTAGATCTCTATGGAGAACAATGAGTAAGGAACTCCATGGACACATCATACTAACCTAATAATACATTCCCATTTCGTCAGTTACCTACGATTTAAGTCCTGTAATATTTATTCATATTAGTACTAGCTGTTCACTGTTGCCAGCGGCTTCACCCGCTACAACTCGAAAATTTTCCCACTGGAAGATAAATTGGGATAAAAAACTGTCCTATGTGTTAATCCTGGTTATAAACTATCTGTGTACCAAATTTTATCTAAATCCGTTCAGTAGTTTTTACGTGAAGAAGTAACAAACACTCACACACTCACAAACTTTCGCCTTTATAATATTAATGTGATTACTATGAATAGGGAAAAGAACCGAATTCCGTGGCTGCTAGAGTGAGGAATTCCTGATGGAAAAACTCTTTGACCAATCCGGGAATCGAACCCTGGATCTCTTGGTCAACAGTAACCCTACAACCAACAGTCAGTCGTGAGCTCGTGGCTGAATCATAGTGTAACTTCATGTTAAGCCACGCTTGCTAAGGTCCGTGGTGACCTATTACCAAGTTTCGTTGAAAGTCGTTTTATGCCTATTGGCCTTGTTCTGTTCTGTCTCCTGCTGATATGGAGAGAAGTGGAAATTATATTTTTCCTTCTCCTCCGCTATTCTTTTCTGATTGAGTTTGTTGCGGCATCCAAGACAGTTAGGTAAATCGTTTCTCTGGGACTTCGTCGAGCTTCATTGTCTCGGCGTTTTTCTTGTGATCGCCACTGTTGATTCTGGCTTACAGGAGTTACAGTGGTTTGGGAATAGTGTGGCGGGTGCGTCCCTAATTGAGTTGTGAAGGTCAGATAGGCAGTCGCTCCATGTAAAATACTTGTATTCAGCTGCCTCTGGTAAAACAGGCAGATGATGAACAAAATAAACTCTTTTATTGACGAATAGATCTTCGATCGGCGCTGCAGACTCGTTGAACTCTGCGATTGATTGATCTACTGCGTTGTGGTTCAGAACTGAGAGTCGCCTACGTCCTGCCCGCTTCGGTTGTTCGAAAGAGATACCGTGGCCTCGACACAAAGGGCTAAGAAGGAACATGGGTTGTTATTAGTCAGTAGAAGTCTGACAATACCTACCGCTCTGCCCAGAGCGGGAGGAGTATTTTGATGATTCCCTACATTTCACAAAAAAAGAGTCGCTTACGTTACCTACATATAATCACGCTTGTAATCCCTAAAGGTTCAGGGACGTCAACCTAAAGTGCACCCATATTTTGCCAGCTAAGTTTAAGTCTCGTGTAATTGCCATCAACCGGACATAAATCCAGACTTTGTTGCTACTGAGTACATTTTTATTATTAGTGTTTAGATGACAAACTTATGCTTTCAATATAATATTGTCACTGTTTAGAAGTTGGCCACTTTCTTAAATGATTTTAATATTTCTACACCGGCAACGGTAGTGTATGTGATACTGTTGTATATTAAGATCTTGTACCTACCATATACTCAGAAATAAATACTATTCTATTCTATTCTATGTAATTGCCATCAACCGGACATAAATCCAGACTTTGTTGCTACTGAGTACATTTCTGATGAAGAAACCCAATAACACTTTGCCTGACTCCAGAATCGATCGCAGAAGCTTAGATACTCAGCAGTTGCGCATGCGACCACTACCAACGAGGTAGTCGACCATACAACAGTCAGTCATACCTACGACCTAAAGGGTGTAAAAGTACCCTTAACGCAAACAAAGCGTAGGGCTGTAGTTCTCCCCACCACTGCGATCATTTTTTGGTTCTAGACCATACCTGGGAACCCCCTAGTTACGGAGATATTTTGGGGTCAAAGTTTCAAATATTTCACAGCTGTTTTTGTAAATACTAGTTTTTCAGTTTATATCTTTATTTAAATTACCTCCATGACCCGTTTACTCTTCAAAGCATCCACTAGCACAATGTTTTAAGAGTGTCACATTGAGTTTTACCGTAAAATGAGATTTTAAACCCTAAAAAAAAAGTATGTTCCCAGCAAAAATTTTAGCGTAGGGGTAGTTTGATGTACAGAATGCTTGATTGACGTATGTGTGAAGGGTTAATTTACACCCTGTATGTAAGAACCAAAGCCGGCCTTTGTTTTTGCTGGTTGGGAAACAATCAAATGATTTCTATGGGCGGAGCGGTAGGGAGTGTCACACTTCTACTGACTGGAAACCATACATTCCTTCGTAGCTCTTTGTGTCCGAGACCGCAGTATCTCTTTCGGACAACCTGCAGCCCCGACAGGCGTCGGCCTTTGCCGGCCCCTGCAATGTTGACATCTCTTTGAGACGCGCGTGGAACACGAACGCGCCGTCGACACGGCGTGTCATCGTCATAGGACAGACGGGCGGTGAGCTAGCCCATTAGGTACTCACCGTCCATAGGCCACATCACGGTGGCCGGAAGCCATCACGTGGCCCCCCGACTCCCGGAGCGTCGCTGCCTGCCTACCGTATGCATTTATTTCATCAAGGTGTTTCACTCACCACCTACGATTAAGTTCTTATCTGCTTTTTAAATATAATTCTGTGATATGTCACTGAACTCCTCCTGCACCGATTTGGATAAAAAAATTGTTTGTCTTCCAATGGATTCATTCAAGAATGGTTTAGAATTGGATCCGGCAGGTGGCGCTGCTGTCCGGGCAGGACGACGTCTGCCAGGTCCGCTAGTTTCATTATAATGTTCAACCTCCTTGGTCTAGCAGCGGACGAAAACGCAACTACTGCAGGGCTATTGCGTATCTTTTAAATGACAGTGGCTATCATATTGTCCATGAATTAACTGTCAAATTGGTTATGGTTTAGTACAAAATGGAACCATTTGTCAGTTAATTGATAGGCACTATAGGTTAGCCACTGTCATTTAAAAGATACGAAATAGCCCTGCTGAATATGCGGATATTCCCACAGGGCAGTCTTATTAATTCTCAATAAAAAAAATGAAATAATATAGCTTACTAGCTAGCTTTTGCCCGCGTGTATGTCGGTAACATTGACAAATTATATATACTGGAGAACCACTCTATATATTGGTGAAAACAGCCGTTCATTCCCATTAGTTCGATTCATTACTTCGATCGTCGAACTAGTGAGAATTTTTTTTCTCATCTGTTCGACCGTCGAACTAGTGAGAACTTTTTTTCTCATTTGTTCGACCGTCGCATGAAAATCGGAGCTGTAGTTTCAGAGTCAATCCGAGTTTATCGCGAACTGACAGTGATGATGTACAACGCTGTTTGTTTGGTCAGCGTCAGGTTGACTGGACCAAACGAGATATGTATATGGGACCCTAGCTGTGCACAGTTTATTATTACCTATTTGCTACTATTTAGGCAGTTCCTCAGCCCGAAGTGTGGCGTTGTGACGCCGCTATTTAAAGTGATATATAACTACGGAAAAGAGGGTGGGTGTGCTATTTAGGTTCTGATCTGACCTCTGCCTAATCC
Source organism: Diarsia rubi (assembly GCA_932274075.1). Lineage (NCBI taxonomy): Eukaryota > Metazoa > Arthropoda > Insecta > Lepidoptera > Noctuidae > Diarsia > Diarsia rubi. The sequence continues at coordinate 10,386,180 of OW026441.1, forward strand.
TTCGGAGTTTACAGGCGTGATGTTATGTGGAATAAGAACATCGGACGCACCAACGGTTAAAAACGTGTTCATTGATCCAGATTATTATCCTACTATTAATAATTCTACTATGCGCCCCCCCCCCCCCCCTCTTTGAGTTACCCTCAGTGGTAACTGAATTACATATCTACCTAGGTACCTACAAAGTAGGTACACAAGACAGTAACTAGTGCAATGTGTGACTGAAAACCCCAGATACCTAGTGAATGCAGTAACCCCAGCATTGTGTCTATTTCACATAGAGACAGCTGGTGTCCGGCGTTTACAAAAAGTTGTAGTGTGGTGTACGAGTATCAGTAGAGGTGTGTGGGCTTTTCTATTACTATGGGTGGCCAGTAATTGGGCCCACGTGTACGACTACACGTGGCTCTAATTACCCTAATGTCCTCGTCAGATCCAGAGCCATTAACAGTATGTATAATTTCACGAAATCCCGCCATTTGCATAACACTGGGTAATAAAACGCTAAAATGAATGTAAACCATTTATTAATTGTTTCGTTCAATTTCAAACCGCGTCGACGGCTGCCGGAATACCGCCGGTAGCCAGTAAATAATTAGAATAAATATATAAGAAGCGTGAAACTCTCGTTACATGTTAAGTAAGTATATAATTCCTCTTCACAATTAAAAAACTACAATGACTAGTATTTTTACGATTAAATATGGTGCGGTGATCGTTTTGAAGGATTTTTTTTAAATAGCAACTTTTCGTGGAACTGTCACAAGTTTTGGAAACTGGGTATTCGTTTCTTTCTAAGGACAAGACAAGTATTTTAGCAGAATTAGCAGAAATATTGCAGGATGCATACAATGAACTAATATAATGTAGCACTCTCATAAATGATTCCACCACCGGCACTTTACGCCCATTATTTTTAAGGATATTGACCCTCAAAACGATCTGACCGCTCCACACAATACGCTTACTTCTCAAAATGTAAGATATAGTAAAAAATCTATACATTCCGTCCAAAGTATCAATTACAAATCACAAACTACGTCCTAATGAATGTAAATAGAACAATGAGCTTACGTTTTACAAATTCGTCGGGGCACTTCTTGTTGTATTAAGAGATTCAATCACTAGGCTAGGGTAGTGGACTAACATTTTCGAATTTTGGTAAAATTGGATACAATTTTATAAGTGGCGACACTGATTGAAGTTACCAGGTTCTTTCTGTGATTTGTGTTGCCATTTTAAAACAAAAACAGTGGTATGAACAGATTTGGGTAATGACAATTTTCAAAATCAGAGCTAAATCCGCTCTTAAGCCATGTTTATTCTTAGAGTTTTTGTTTGTTTCTGTAACCAAATCCTTTTTAAAACATCGAGTGATTTAGTCCACTAACCCAATCATATTCGTACTTAAAGGAGATAATTTACTACTTTCAAATCGAAATATTCAAACGAGAGAAAGAGATAGACATACCTAAGTTTCTAACCACCCTAGACAAGTAACTTCAGTACTTACATGAATAAAATACACACATAATATTATTTCAGTAACAATCTTACACTAAAATATGTACAAATTCCGTAGAAACAACTATTTTCGCGCTTTTATCACTCCCAATAGATTTTGTGAAAAAAAGAACAAATGCGGGTAGTTTTTACTGCCCAATTTGAAATGTCAAAAAACTTAACGTCGGAGTCATAAAAGTGCGACTGAAAAAAAAACAATACATAATCTATCGAGATTTAAAAAAAAAACAAAACATTAACAATTTTCTGTCTGACTAGACTATTTAGTTAAATCAAACTAAATGCGATTATCAAACGTTAGGTACTTTACTTCTGGTGTTTAATAATATTGGTCACTGAAACCTTTATCAGGAAATTGAATATTTTATTAGTTGTTTTAGCGAACGAACAGCTAGCTTGGTATAAACTTAAATATTAATCAAAACTGTTGTAGGCTCTTTTATTTATATTTATTAAATGTTGACATTTTCCAACACTTCCTTCCGGTTTAAAAACTGACTCGAAATCATTTTTGCAGCTGTTTAATTTTCAATTTCCCGAACAAGATTATTAATCTATCAAATCACTGGTTGGTAATACCTAGCTAACGTAGGTGACCATTTACTAAAATGGAAGAAATAAAGTGTGATAAGAATATTGTCACACAATAGGCACTCTCCGTACACAGACTCTTGTACTGGGGTTTATCTCTACTGAACACTTCAACTACATTGAGAGAACTATTACTCTCGGAATTACAAAAAAGCACTTTTTCAGACCCTTTTCATGGTAGGCTGTTTAATTATATTCCATTGACTATTTAAAAAAATCGACCAACAAAATGGCGATGAAAAACATTGACAGCTAGATTGTCTTTTTAGTTTTTTGATAAAATAAGAAGCAACCGATCTAAATAAGTGCCATTTACATTAAGCTTATCTTAATAAAATTCTAGTGCATCCCAGCGAAACGGGATATCAAAAGAAAATTACAGGGTCACTAATATTTTCAGTCTATTTTTTTAATAAGGAAGACTTTTTAACAATATGCTGATACAAAATACTTAAATTACTTTGTACTACTACAAAACGGGATACCTACATTCATTGTATAACTCGTTTACATTTCTTTTCTAATAAATACACTACCGACACTGCTAAGTCGTCTCAAAAAATTTCCTCATCAACATTTTCAACGGAAAAGTAAATTGTACAAAAAATATGTTTTTATTCATTTATATTTCCAAACTAATTGAACTTTTGGTCCGTATTCTAAAAGATTCTAGTTTCCAAAGCAAAATCGTAACAAAACAAACTAATAAGGCACAAACGATTGTGTCTTTCGGTTGATATGACTCTTCATTCTAAAACTACGAAAAAGTCTATGTCTACTTATTTAAAAATCGAAAAAAATCTTAAAAGCGGCTCCCATGGAGTTTTATACATCACAATGTTATTATTCTCGTATGTAAACTAATTGTTTCGACCATTCAACTAAAACTACGAATTTGACTTAATAAAGAACCCAACACCGTTTGTACCACGTCTATTAGCTACTTAACTAATTACTGGGATGCACTTTACTGGAAATGGGTACTAGAAATAAAAACTATATAAGCGATATTTTCAACAGCAGATTTGGTATGTGAATGACAATACTGATTTTATTTTTTATTTATGGTGAAACAGTTGGTTGCTAGCAGTTCTGCATTCATTATACCCCTGAAAGTTTAAAAATTCCCTTTTTAAAAGAATTATGTCATGTATCATTATGTTCTGACCTCTGAAGTGGAAAAAAACAAGGGGAGGGCGAAATATTAGATAGACAAGTCTAATACTTGGCTAGATGTAAGTCAGTTTTATGACTATCTTTGTTTAACATAGCAGGGATGTTGCGGATTCTGAATTTTTTACATATTTGAGGGCCACCATCCGCGGATACGGATCTTAAGATATTTTATAGGACACTATATTTGTGATCCAAAATTTCACAATAAGACCCGAAAACAGATTGTTTTACAAGCGCAACAAACCACGTTTTAGTGACTGATCTATGAGAAACGAATGATGCAAAATAACAAACCGACGGATCTTGTCACCGATCTGCGCTTCTTTTGGTCAAAAAGGCAAGTGATGTATGTGCGAGGCACGCATCAATTGTAGGGCTTCGCCCGTTTTACCCGCGAAATGTGCTACATCTGCATCCTCATGAACATCCGCAATGAACCTTGCGAATGCAGATGTCTAAATCGAAGCGGAAGCTCAGCAATTGTGCGGTTGCGAATATTCGCAACATCCTTGATCTATAGTCAGTTTCATTGGATATATCAAAAACAGTTGTTATTAAATTATGATGCCACCAAAATATGTTTGCCTGGTGTAATTATAACGTGAGGTCCTTCAAACTTTCCTATCGCGTCAAGTAAACCGGACATACCGTAACTCCTTATCGTCATTTGTATTGCGTAACGGTTGGTATCCGCAACTGCACGTCCAAAACTGTATTTTGCGTACGATTCACGGAACGCAAATCATTTGTAAAGCCCTGTGAACTCGAATCCAGAGATGATCAAGCAACCTACTGTTTCTCCATTCTACAACTTTTAAAACCATGCCCTCAGTATTTATGTTAGTTACTTATTATCCAATTTCTTGTCAGTGTATAACTTCTCGATACAGTCAGATATAATTTAAAATCCTCCCTAAAATGATTTGTTGTCCCATTTTTTTCACAGAGTCCAGTGAAGAGGTTGTTACTGTGTTGTAAGCTCAGACTTCTTCAAACGAGTTGGCAGTTTAAAACGTATGATGCTAGTGTGTTAACATGACAAGAGATTAGACTGCAGCTTCAGTATTGCCTCACCGTATAAAAAATGAATGTAGTCTTCGTCTTCGGTCCCGAGGCGGCTCCGTTGACACCGAGGCATGCACACTTCACCGCTACACAGCTCCTTATGGCGTCATGCATCTATGTCCAACCATAGTCTTTTATCTCCAAACATTACTAACACTACTGACTTGGGGTCGATCGACTAAGAAAATTCGTACTGGCGCCCGACATGGGCTCGAAAGCTCTATACTACGAGTCTCAATAAAAAAATATTCTTCTCCAAACTAAATTATCTAACGAAGAGGTACAAAAACTAACGAAAAAGCGGATAAATGAAAGAACAGCTGTGTTTTGTGTTACCATTTTATTATTTTTTTCTAATACTTGTATCTAAGTGAAGATGAACCATAATATTGTTAATGGCTGAAGGAGGCGCGCGGCCGGCGCACTACTGCGTCCACTAGCTAGGGGGCGCTAGAGAGCCCGACTATTGCCTAGTTTATAAAACAATAATCTACATTAATTTTACAAAACATTCATTAATAATACTCCTTGCGGCAAAGCTTACTCCCTGCGCATAGACATTACACCACACTATGCTCGGGGACCGTAGACTGACGTAGTCGAAGGTATCTACGCAGCTACATACCCAAACCCAACCGTAACTACAGGGTATCTCAAAATATACATATATTAAGTCTGTTGAATTGCACAAACTGAGGACTTCCATAGTGAGCTACTAGATGGCGCTACGTGACAAGCTTTAACAAAATGAGCAATCTTATTTTACTTATTGTTCGTTTATTTGTCTACCTTATATTGTAAAATTAGGCCAAATATGTTTGAACTACGTCAAATTGGAGTATTCCATACGGGATTTTATATCTACTTCAAAAAATATACAAGTTACACATTTTAGTCACACTAGCGCTTTCTAGTAACATAAATAAGGAAACCTCTATTAGCCGGTGGATACGTAAATAAAAAAACAGCCCATCACTAATTTGTCTATGATAAACTATGTTTTTTAAAACTACCATAAATAAAATGCAGTAATTCTTTCAAAAATATACATAAAGGAATGTAGACATGACTACGCGGATTTCGACGCAAAAACATGTTAGTGCTGCCAAGTTTCTGAACCAAGTATCATGTCGCAGCATGTTGCATCCAAATTGATTTTCAAAAAACAATAAAACTACAAAGACAGACTGTGTCTGACTTTTATCACAGAATAATTTAGATCCAATAATAAATAAAAATTAAAGTACCTTACTTCAGGTATCAAGACTAGAGTTTAGAAATTGCGCGATTGTAAAGAACGGTAGAACAAATATGAGAAAAACCGCGCCATTTCTTACTTCATTGAAACTTTACGACTACGGTACCCGCCACTAGGCAACATGCCATGACACAATTAAGGGAAAATATTAAAATTTCTGAACGAAACAAGGCCGCACGCCCTCAAGCGTCGGCGCGAACGCCCTACACAATAAACACTGCGCCACATACTGTCGCTTATTCAACAATGTAATTATATCGGTTGACGACATAAACGGGTCGACTGTGTGCTGAGTGATGACAGAGTTAGAAGTTTGTTGAGTAGTCTAGTATATTTGATGCTGGCAAAACGTTGTTCAAGAGCTGAAGGCTGCTATTGCCTGGGTTTGATGATAAACGTGGTTGGATATCTATTGACACATTATACTCTAAAATATAGGTTCCAATTTAAGATTATTGCTAAGATAAAGTAGCCCGAGGAATCTCGACGTAGCTTTTAATTAGAAAATTCCAATTAGAAGGCAATCTTGCAAACCGAAGTTTGCTGTAAAACCTTTTTCAATGCCGAGCTTCGGTAATTGGATATCGATGTAACAGGAAAACGATCATTCAGAGAATGAAGACCTTTTAGTAAGCAGGAAATTCTGGCATTAAAATCACTTGTTTTGGTCCCCATGGTGGATTATGCCCACTCTCTCTCATAGAGACTGTGTCACAGCAGTGGGATCGTTATGGACTGGTTATTATTTGCCAGGAGTTGGAACTAATCCCAGAGCAAGGCAAACGGTTGATAACAGTTGTTAATATAGGGATATCGGAATAGTTACAGAACAAACGAGCTCGCTATAGATGAAACCTCATGTGATTACACAAGGGCATCATCCACGCAAAACATCATACAAACTTCAAACTTTGACGTCAAATAGTAAGACAAACTACCCGCGTTTCGTCGCTTACCATTTAAAAATACAAGATTAACCAACACTACTACACAGATACACCTATTATACAAAAATATTTGTATTTGTATGCATTGTGTATAATTATAGTAAATCTAACATTTGCGCGCGCTGCCGTGCCCAGTCGTTACTTAGCCAAGTGCATTTAATTACTTAAGTTTTTTATTTAATTTAGTGTGTCTTATTGATGTTATTTTTGATAGCTCTTTTAGAGTTTTTTTTTCATTAAGTTAAATGCATTAGTGATTAATTCATAAATAATGCTTCTATTGACACCCAGCCAAGTTCTTTTATAAGCCATAATCTTTTTCATAACTTGAAACTTTCTTGCACGAGTTATATCTCATCTTTGTAATTTTGTTATGTATTCATTCTTTTTTTGAATTCCACAGTTATTCCCAAAGTATTCGAAATTCAAACATCAACCGACACACGTTCGACTTCCAAACGTTAGCTCTACTACCGTTCTTGTGCATGCTGCAGCGCGCGCGTGCTGTATGAAGTAATATTAAATGTTATTGCTTTCGGTTAGTCATATTTATTTATCATATGTATGTAAAACTTCAAAATGTCTACACTACAACACTACTCTAGCATTGCCATACATTAAAAACACACAACATAGTATTTTTATGTTCAATTTAACATTATACCAATCCAAAAATTGTATATTTATGTATATCTTAGTAATCTTACATAATTAAGAATATATAATATATTTTTTCGAATGCTGTTTACATTTTGGTCCAGTGAGCCTGGAGCGAACAAGCACTTCACTAGTTCGTTTGCGTGCTATGGCATATCTGGTGTATGGCACATCACTACTGCGTCAAGCTTATTATCGATAGAAATTAACTACAACTAGGCAAGAATAAGTTTTGAGCAAAGATAAGACTCTGTTTTTAGTTTCCCGCCAAATTTTAGAGAAAAAAAAGTAATAAAAAAATGACTAGAGAGGAATGTATTCACGAATATGGCAACGAAGTTAAATAGTAATAGCGTCTTAGTTGGCAACGTCCCGTCTTATTATTGTCACATTCTTAAGCTACTCGGCGTATTTCCTTTTTGTTTTTTGGCAAAATATTATTTTATATTTCGTTTTTTTGTCGCAGTGTTCTTAAATAGGTATTTTCCTTTACAATTCTGTTATTGCTCAACTCTTCTAGCGCTGACATAGCGAATAGTTCTTAACTCACTACTTGCAATCGGTTCTCTCTACATCTGCGACTTCGCAACGTTGAGCAAAATTAACGTTTTTGGCTAAATTTTGGCCTGTTTTTTGGCAAAACAACTCTTATACCAGGAAGACCTGTGGCCCGAAGCGAAGCGTCTAAAGGTCTACTCTACGTGTCTACCTATACAATATTCCTTTTAAAGGCAATCTTTAAAAGGAATATTTTTAATAGCACGCATCACAACCAACGTGTGGCAAACGCCTTAATAAATTGACAGTGAAGTATATTGTTTGGAAGATTAGATTTTGTTTTACGTATTCAATCATGCCAACCATGCCGGACCAGCCGCGAATTGAAGACCCGTCGCACTTTCAAAGATATAACGCACTTTATGTCATTCAGTCACTATACCAACTTGTGAGAGCTAATATAGCTTTCGTTTTCTTACAATTTTGCTCTGATTCTCCTAATGAGTCAGTTTGATTTGCGACACCTTTGAATTTGCTAAAAATCGTCAATGCGTGGTGTCCAAGTATCTCTCTCCGTGAAGTCTTGAGTTAGTCACGAGTATGAAGACGCGCTTACACTACGGCGTAACACTATAATTTACAACTGTTATACGCAATACGCATGCCTGAGTCGCGTTACTTGACTTACCATACGTCCGGTCTGTCCCACCCTCCTATACCAACTGAGGTTTTGGCGCCCAACGTGGGGCAAATGATCACGACTTTTTCACACTAGGGTTGCCAACTTTTTTTTTAGTAGAAATGGTAAAATTTTTGATCATTAGTGCCTCTGTCGTCGGGATCAGCCTAATATTAAAATGTAATTAATCACAGTTTTAAAGCCAAAAGTGTAGATGGCAACCCCAAAACTAAATACTACAAGTTCAACGTGCAAACTATCTAGAAAGATAAAAAAGTAGTGTAAAATACAACAAACCAAACCCAGCAGGAAGTCCCACGCTAAATAAAACACACAATTTTAATTTCTAATATTATATCCATGTAATGACACATCAGGTATTACTAGGTGCACCTTACAGCGGGCAAACTCCTTCTAAAACTACAACTAAACCTACTGCCGAGGTCCGTCACGATTCAGTGGCGTCACCAACTATAATGCATACTACCCACCCAAGCAAGACAACTTCAAATCAACTAAAATACGGAATCGCATAACAAAAACTCATAGTGAATCTCCTCAACCAGAGTCCCAAAGTAGGGTAGTTAGCAACGTCACTCAATCAGCAATCTTCAACGAACAACAGCAACCAGTTACCAAGTGTAACTAAGACAAGGGTGTTGGAATATCGCCACCCATAAAGGGAAGTTGGAACAGTACAATATATGAAAAAACAAAGTTAAGTACATTACAAGATTTGTGTGAGGGCGCGGGGGATGTGTCTCAACGTGGCACAAACTACTTTCTTACAGTGAGAAGGCTAAGACAGGTGTTCAAAGTATGATATTTATATCAGAGATGGTAGTAAGATGATGTTTGCACATGCGGTTTAGTTGCGAACTACTGAAATGATGTATAGGTATTCGGATCTCCACCCTAGAGAACCAAATATTGTGTCAGAAACACAATTTGCCATATTTTTTTTAAAGTAGCCTCATTCTTCAAGCAAATTTTACAACTGCACGTTTGGTTTATCCTTCGCGTCCCCACACTCGCCGCCCTCTATCTAATTTGGCAAGATACGAAGCGCACGGCGGCTGTGTTCACATAGTCAACCATTCTAATACTGTCTCAGGAAAAACGACCGCTAATGTACAAAAGGTGTAATTGTCAGGTGACAGACGCGCGCTTTCTAGACAACTTAAATTATTATAAAATCATAATCTTGTTGATTTATTTCTTGGCTCTCTTCGCCACAGAAGGTACAGGTAGTACTTATACCAGAAAAAATAAAAAAAAACTGCCTCATATTGGTGTTTTCATACTGCTCATATTCGGTTCTCACTGGTTATCGAGACGAGAAAGCGCGCGCGCTGCTGATTAATCTCAGGAGGTTTCTAATCCTACTTATGCTAAAAATACTGCTATATAATAAGGATAGGTATGTGTATACATAATGTGAATATCATAGCATACGGTAGCCGTGGTGTGTGGAAAGAATAACAAAAGAAAAAACGAAAATGTCGATGAAAATAAAAACTTAATAATAACGAATTCTATCACTGAGAAGAACAAATGACTGGTGTATTTTATTTCACTGGTATCATCGATGACCGAATACACGAGTGAAGTTTGAATGAAAAGTGCAGTTGAGAAATTGGCGCCCAGTTAGGACTAACATTAGATGAACTACCCTCCACTTTTTTACAAGTTTTTATTTAACTTGTAATCTTCAACTGTCACTGGTTTTTAGATGATGATCGTTTTAATTTCCACACGCTGCGGTTACAAGTGCGTCGGCTGGCAGGGAATGTAGCCGACCAAGCTACCATGCATACTGCACTACGCTTTGCCGCGCGACCTCGCCTACGCCCAAAATATACACTAATATAAATATAGGGATTAAGTACTTTAGTAATAGACGCTTTTCGGAATTTTCCCGTTTGATGATATATTTTTGGGAGTTTTCCCATGATATTGTTTTTGGAACTTTAGTTTGAAAGTATTTTTATTGATTTTATTACATTATGTTATAATATTGTCATATTCATTATTACTATTGTCTTTTAACACGAACAATGTGGTTAAGTACAAGACTACATTTGAATTCCGAAATGTCTGTTTTTTATCGAAGTTAAGAAATACTTAATCATAAAAATGATCATTCAAGACGATTCCAAAGATTTTAGTTAAACAATTCTAATAGAATCAAATCTATGACTAACACGAGTATTTGGATCAAAAATTTTGAATTTTAAAAGGAACTTGTCAAAGATCAAGAAAACTATGACAAAGTGTCGATAATCTTGAAAAATCACGAATGGTTTTAATACTGCTGGTCATAGGACTAAGTCCAGTATTGCGCTTATATCTAGGAATTGCACAAACACAACCATCTTTGTCTTTTACACTCACTAATCACATAATGTATTGCTTTTGGATCTAACGCTACGATTGATAAATTAAGTACTTCTAATAGAGGACTATAGGTTTTTATCGAAGAACACTGTCTTAGTTTTACAAAAGTTAACATTTAAAAATTATTTAAGTACACGCCTTGTATAACGGAATTAAGTACAGTTATTTCAACAGCAGAAGTTATTCTGGGAAGATTACACTATCTTTTTTTTTAATTAAACTTCGTGTATGAGACAGTATTTTTGATGCTGTGGTTTTAAACAGGCAGTTTCTCTTTCCCTTTAGTCTAAGAAAACCGTCATTGCTATTGTAGCAAGAAAATACTACCGGGGGGTACAGTACGTTTTTATCGGTTAAACCGCCTTAAAGCATTTTGAAGCAGTTTCAAGTCTGAGTCTATAAGTAGAACCTTTCGTAAAACCCAAGACAGTATCGTCCAAAACTGGCGCCCAACTGGGCCCAACCCAGAAAACGTTCAAAATCAAAGGATATACCTCTAAAATGTAAATAGACGAGAACGAAGGGCGAGGCCGCGCGGCCATGACAATCTACAGCGGCTTATATACTTAGCTTATTGTCACGGTACACAGGGTGTTAGTCCACACGCTCATACACGCTAAACTAAATTATTATTAATATAAACTAATTTACTTTTGTGAGCGATTTTGGTGGCTCTTGCGGTTACAGTGTATTGCCATATTTATAGTCGGCTTCGTAATTACTTTACCACCATTCAGCAAATTGAAACTTGACTAAAGTAACAGTTAGTTAATAGATCGTCAACGTTTAATCACGTGTTAGTAACAAATTGTATGGTGGTTAAGCAATAATAATGTCTACTATGCAGAAATATTTCGGTAAAATGTTGTTAAATGTATACCTCAACTTAAGTTATTGAACCTGCATTATCAAGGCTTCTCAAAAACCACAAACAGCGATTATTTTTTCTGGTTTATAGAAGGAAGGTACACAAAAAGCCACCAACACCACTTCCACTATATCTACGTATGTCAATAATATATAATACTATTGTAGAATGAGATTGCTTTCCGCTCAGATATGTGTCTCGTGAGCAGAGCGGTCGACGCCGTGTGACGTAACGCTTGTGACGTAGTCGTGAGCACGTCTGCTACTTGCGACGGTCTGTCGATGACTGATGACTTGTCATGGGACCAGCCCTGACAGGGGAAAATGGCGAGTTTTGTTAAGGGGGAATGCTTGGACCCCGTAAAGAAAGGTTATTTTAGAGCGAGAAAAAGATAGAGCTATACAGTATAAATATTTCTATCCCTTTCTCGCAATATGACCGGTATAGTTTGAAGTCGTATTACAAAGTTTTGAATTAGCTTAGACGTATAGTTGAAATTTTGCCACAAAACAGTTTAGATTGGGCTAGTGCTCTATGGAAGTTTTTAATCTTTTTGAAATCTAACAAGCATTGTTTTTGGCGAAAGTAAGTACTTAATTAAAAGAGTAAAAGATATTTATAAAACGCAAAACTGAGCGAAATTTTGGCACAAACGTAGGTTCCTAACGAAATGGCACCGTTTTTATAATACTGACATTTCCTACCATTTCTTTGTTTAATTTTATTATTTTAAATATTGAGATTAATTTAGCTTAAATATTTAATTTCTATATTCCCTTGTTAGTGGGAAGTGAGTTATCCAATAGAATTTTTCTAATTTTATATTTTACCAATATTTGAAATAGTAGGGTAGATAAAACTTTTTATTTAACAATTATAATTGAATAAAAGCGCAGTCACACAGCGTCATTCTTACCGCGAGTGTTATATATATATTAATCCCTATGTTCTTTATCATTAAAAAAATACAGCTGCGAATGAGATTCATAAAAATACAGTCAAGTCATCATAAATAATATCAGGTTAATGTATTGCCAAACAAACGTGCACTATGTCTACCACTAAATTACAAAATATCAAAGACAAAATATAAGAAAAATTAGTTTTTTTTTTATCGCAACTAAATTATTTGAGATCTTCGCCTTAATATTTAAAAGTTAAGGGGACACGCAACGACGCGAACTGACGAAAAAGAAGACGACATCTTTATTTGTGCATTGTTTTGACAAGTCACTTGGAAAACATCAAAATACCCTCACATCTGACAAATAAAAAAAATATGAAGTGACTCATCAAAAAACACGCCATAAACATGGAAACGTCTATTTTCTCCTATTCGAGCGTATTTGGGAATCGCCTTAATAAATTAACTTTTTAATAAAAAAAATGAAATGCGTTCTCTTTGACGCCCGTAGCGGGCAAAGTATTGCTTGTAACTGCCTTACACTAAGTTTAATGAGCCAATAAACATCTTAACTACGTTCGAATACTGATCATTCCCTCTTGTGGCCACTCGAGTACGCGGCAAGACAAAACACCTTAATCAAACAAAAAAAAAAATAGTACGTAGGAACTATATCGATAAAGAAATTAAAATAGCCGAGCTAAGACCTATCGTGTTGTAGGCGGGTGGGGTTTTCATGACAATATTGCTCGTTACCGTTTAGATGTACATGGGTAGGCCGTACATGGCTCCCCAGTCGACGCCCTGGAAGGACGACATGTCGACGCCGGCGAGGGAGTAGGCGGCGCCGAACTGCGGCAGCGCGGGCTGCGGCTGCGGCTGCGGCGGCGCCACCAGCGCAGTGGCCGCGGTGGCCGCCGCGGGCAGCGCGTACGGCGCGTACCGGTACGCGTGCGCCGCTCCCACCGTGGGCACGGCGCCGACGCCGCTGGTGGCGTACACCAGCCCTCTCCCCGGTCGCAGCACCAGCCTCTTGCCAAGCGCGAGCGGAGCGGCCGCGACGGCTTCCTTGGGCTGAGCGCGCTTACACTCCACTTTCTTATTCTTAATCGTATGGAAGTGTATATCACACACACGCTCCACAGCCTCTTCAGAATGGAAGGTCACGAAGCCGAAGCCCCGATGGCGTTTGGTCTGCTGGTCCATGAGCATCACGGCGTCTTCGACGAGGCCGAACTGTGAGAAGTAAGACCTGACCTCTTCGGCGGAGGTGTCCTGTCCGACTCCGCCGACGAATATCTTCTTGGTCTTGGCGGGTCGGGGGGCTGACTTGGGGGTGGCGTGTTTGGGGTCGATGCGCTTGCCGTCCAGCGTGTGGACCGGGACCGCGAGGACTTTGTCGACGGAGGACGCCTCCTGGAACGTGATAAAACCGAAGCCGCGCGATCTCTGCGCGCGGCTTGTGTCAGTTGTATGTCGGGGTATGGCTGATGAAGTGAGGGGATAGATCTTTTCCGTTCGAGTATCCTGCTGGTTAAAGGAAACTGTAAGGTTAGGTAGGAAGTAAACATCCTTTTTAGACTTAGAATCGGCTCTTGAGCCTTTCTGAAAAAGTTTAATGTCCAAACGCGAAAAACCCGTCATCCACCTAGTTTTAAATCACATGGATATAAAGCTTTTCCTGACCAGCTCAAGTCGATTCTTCGCCATTCAATGTGGTCATTCCCTGAAGCTACAAGTTGTTTTCGCCACCACTTTGCAGAATAAGTGTTTAGAAAGGTCTGTTCCCCCACTTCTCTTCAAAAAGGGGGTGTCAAGGGGGTTTTAGTGACTTACACTTAAGTACCTACAAGTGAAACGAGAACTACTAGTCTCAAACAAAACTTAAAATCAACGGTTAATATTATATTTTACTTGGATCAAGAGCGTATAAAATTACAAAAGAAAAATCGAGAAAACTTTCTCAGAAAAAAGTACTGTAAGTACTCTACGGTCGAAAAAAAGAGTATAAGTGTAAAATAAATTGCCAATTAATACATTCTACATACTCAACTTCTTTTACAGACAAGAAAAATAAAGTTAATTTCGGTAATACTGGTACAACGCAAACCTATAAATAGAATATGAATTTATAGAACTATAATTTATTAAAAATTTATAAAAAATACACTACTTTTAGTACGAATTTATATACGCTCTTGACAATCAGGCTTTTAGGTTAGATTTCATCAGTGTCACCATAAAACATAGGTGGGAAGATAGGGTTCAAGTAATTTATTTCATCTCAAATAGCTTTACTATGAAAAGTCATCATCTTGCCTAGCTATTTCCTCCATATGTTGGAGAAGGCTCCCAGTTTAACCGGATGCAGCTGAATACCAGTATCTTACATGGAGTAACTATTTCATCGTCTTCATCGTTTGTTTAAGTGAAAAAAGGTAAAATACGTGTCCATTATTTTTTGGAAATCTATCTGACGGACTAATCAGATTTTTTTGGTAAAATACCCTATTATAATGGGGTCGGTTTCAACTCTACTGAATGCCAATGTTTTAAATGGAGCGATCGCTTTTGTGACGTCCACAAACCCAGTTACCGACAGTTTACTAAACAAACTTTCTTATAATACAAAGAATACAAGAACTTTTCAAATCCGTTACAGCACTCAAGAAACGACAATTTAAACTTGAGTAGAAATTCAGTATTATGTAAACTCTCAAGCAAATAGTATTTCTTAGAACACTTTGTCAGAGAGAAAACGTTTCTATTTGACAATGGAATGTCAAAGTTTTGGATTATAATCAAAGTTACATTTCTGAGATGTTGCTGCTTAGAAATTTCTCTTTTGAAGGTATTGTGGACTTATGTATGGTTTGTTCAAACCAACTACATGTATGGTTTGTTTTATAATTGTTTGTAAAACAAGCCTTATTACTGGTATATTTGAGGTACAATTCAAAAAGCGGCAATCGCCGGCTATCATAGATCGCAGCGACGCCATTGGTTTCTATATAACTCTATGAAAACGGCAACCGCAACCAAAGTATCCAGAAGCAATTTCTTAGTGATATAAAACCAGTTGCGGGACCGCGGTTTGTCATAGCGATAAGTTGGCTTTACCACTGCTCTTCGTAGTCATCTTAGATATTGTACCTACACTATCTCAAGACAAGGTCGTTTTTATTTATTGACTCGTTAATTTCCGCTCTTATTGGACCCTGGTATCTTTCACATAACACAAGATAAAAAAAGTTAAACACAAAAATAGCAATAACATGAAATAACTTTACTGAACACCATCTCCCCGACCAAAACACTGACACACAAAAAAAAATAAAAAAAACACTATGTCCCCACATTTAAGAGCTCTATTCGCAAATCACAAAAATATTAGGTTAAATGAGGGTACCTATATGAAGATTTACGTGGGTTACTTAGTTTACTAGTAGTCGAACAGAGGTCGTCCTAAGTACTCATGCTTCCGTCAGTGGTACATCTAATTGGAATTAGTGATGATTTGTGACCATTTTATGCCGAGAGGTTTTAAAACTATCTAGGAACGTTATATAATTTTTTCAAAAGCAAATAAAACACTAGGTTTATCTACTTATAGTCAGTCAGAAAGAGACTTGATAGATCAATAATTTTATCTGTCCAGTCTTATTTATCAAACTTTTTTACTAAACAGGCTCGCTCTTGACCTCGAACACGCCTGATGGAAAGCGCTGGATGAGGTATATGAAACGAGCGTGCCCAGAAGATGCCTGTGGTCTAGTTCCAGGATACAACTAAATACCTGTATTTTATATGGAGCGAGCGACTGTCTTAACTTGTGCACCCAAGTTTCTAGGTAATACTATAAGCTCTTGTAAAACTGGTATTCAGTTTTTTACATTTTGTAGCTCTTGATGATAAGAGTTCAAGATCGACTCTTTTGGCAACTACAGAACTTTCACAAGTTATTATGCCCTGTGACTGTAGCTTCACTTTCTCTGTTTATCTGACATTTAAAAGTGCCTGAGTGCCCTGTTCAGGATCTAGACGGATGCAAAGTCCCTCTCAACATACTGTAATTAGTACTTACTACTTCAATGTGCTGGAAATTCTAGTCAGCCCATTCAGCGACCAAGCTGTAGTCAATACTAACTTGGTCTTACTACAATAACTGGACTGGCTAGCCTAATAAACCTAGGACTTCATTCACCATATACTGATTACATTTACAAGATAAAAACGTGCAATAAAACGGCCACAACAATACATACTAATTATATTACTGACAGACAACTATTTCTTATATTTATTAGCACGAATCTGTCTAACCGAGCAATATTACCCTCAACGTGAATCAAATTTCTACCATTTTCATCTGAGCATCACAGTGTTAATACCTCAGTGAGAAAATTACTATTTACTTTTTTCTACCAAAAAGATTTCCAATCTATTTCTGTGATCTTAGCTAAGTACTATTAATTAAGGTTTTGCAGATCATTAAAGGGGTGAAGTCAGTGTTGCTATGTTTAAAACTATTTTTGGGAATGGTCACATTTAACTAGAAAGAGAGAAAATATTCGAGATACGTAGTAAATTGTTAAATATTTTAATGTAAATTAAGCTTAAAGTACAGGGATGGCTAAAAGTTTGAAGCAACTTACTGGATCTACAATATTTTAAGGAAATAACAGTTAATTTTTTACTATTCATTTGGTATATTAATCAAGTAAGATCAATTACAAGAAGAATAAAATACTTAGTAAAATAGAACAGTACGATAATATATATTTAGATGTAAAAATCTAGTCTTACAACAAAATTGTGACCAATGCAAATCAAACAAAAACATCAAACAAATTTATTACTACAAAAAAACGTTCTAAATTAGTAGAAAAAGTAAAAGCATGGCAACACCGACTGAAGGGGAACTACCAGATTCAAAAATAGAAGACAATAGAAGGAGTATTTTTTTAATTCCATATTTCTAGACCTAACGTTCTATGTTAGTGAGTCTAGCATGCCGGTTTGACTATGTTATTTAATGGATATACTTTTATTAGTGTACCTAGGTTACTTTGGATCAACCATAGCCCAACTATGTGTGGCGATTTCGGTCCATATGCAAAAAAAGACTGGATTTACTGAGCGGAAAAGGTAAGGTGTTGAACAGAAATCAGAGGAAATGGGTAATATGTCAAGTCAATCCTTTAAGTTGTCAATGGGACCTTGATATTATGTATTGAAAGGTTCCATGCAAAGAGGTTTACAATAATATATTAAAAGGATTACTTAATACTTTCAATTCAATAAAAACATACACGATGCTCTTCGTCTACCGTCTTACGGTTGACGAAGAGCTGATTTAGATTATTATAGTAAAAACAATTACAAACTGGGAAAACTAAACTTCAGTTCAGGAAACTTTTATTTAGACAGACATGTGGATTGGTCTTGGAGTAACCAGTAAGACAGGCTAAGGGTTTATTGACTGATTTTACTAAGGTTTGGAGGGTAACTTTTAGGATGGATGAGGGTCATATTAGGTCAAGGATAACGGAAATTGAAAAACTCCAATATTGTTCTGTTATTAGTTATTTAGAAGGACAAAGAGTTTGCGGAGTAACTACAGTCATATGATCAGGAAAAATATCAATACAGAACATTCAAAAATTATATTTTTTGCACATGGCCTGGATCAGCCACACGAACCTACAGTTCTACCTAGTCCAAATCAACCTATACAACGATACTAAGACTGACCGAATGCGCTCCGTCTTCTGCCTACCGCTGTCTTGAAAAAATTGGCGTTATTATATTCTTAATTGCTAGTTTTTTAGTTGTTTACTTTCGTCGATAACTTAGTATGGGAAGGTCAAACTGTGTAGCAATCGTTTTGGACTTTTATGTTATAGACATTTTATCAGCTCCTAGTTCTGGTCCAATTAATATAATAATACGGAGTTAGAAGTTGCTTTCTCACGGAAATTGGAACTTAGGTATCTCTCTAGCACCCAGAGAGCTATATAAGTCAAAGCATTGCGTTTTTAGACCAAATTGTAAAATCCTAGTAGAAGATATTACTGTAGTTATCGACAAATGTAAACAAGATGAATTAGTCTTAGCAACATGCCAGGAAGGTAAGAGAAGGATAGGATAATTATATTGACACTTTTCCTATAATCGTTAGTCGTTTCAAATAAGTAACATTGTTATTTCAGAATGACAGTTTTTTGCTGAATGAGCGATCAGGCGATCTGTCCAGTCGTGACGGATTGCCGTCCCATCAGACTATGAGAAAAGGAACAGAGAGCACCTGCGCGTGCGCAATTGTTGTGCAATATAATATCTACCACGCCGATGGATCGGCCATCGAAATGGCTAGTCTGCACTAAGATTGGCCGCTGTGACCGTAATCAGTCTAGAAGTACTGTATTATACAATTGTGAACTAAAAGTAATAGTTGACTGGCGGAGTGTGAGTACCTTTACTATTAACACAGAGGTACACCTCTGCCTTCCCCTTGAGGGATTACAGGCGTGATGTTATGTTTCCCGAGTCCATGGCTAGTCTCTTCTGAGATTAGCATGCACTCGTGTCTGAAATTCAGTCTGGGATATTCTTAAACTTTCCTACATTTTATTTTTTCTCTAAGCAATGTGATTACTCAATTTTTAAAGTTTAATAGGTACTCCTTGTTGCGTTATAAATCGTAGTGTGACGTCACAGTTATGCAACACTGTCTGCAGTCGCGGTCAATAACTCATTGAGCCATACAATTATCTTGACAAAAAACTTGCCAACATTTCTGCGTAATATCGTTTTTAAGGAAAAACGGAAACTTATCTCTTTTTGGTCTGTTTTCTCAAGAGCTATGCAACTTAGGAAATACGATGTTTTTTACTTATTGAAATACTTGCTAGGATGCCTTAATTTTTGTTTATCGTGTGTTTAGTACCAAACATGTTGTCAGTTTTAATGCAGCCCTAGGGCCTCTGACTTGGGTTTACATGCCGTCGAGATATATTTCTCACGCATGCTGGTTTTCCTCACGATGTTACACCTAGCATTGTTACATTACATTGTAGGTCAATAAATTAATAATTTATGTACAGGAGAGAGTATGCTAAAATAAGTAAAACAAAGCATTTTTTGTAATAAATTGGCATGTTGCTAAGGTGTGTATGTTACAGATTTATCTACTGAAATAATAAAATCAACAGAACAGGTGGATGCAATGCAAAGTTAAATTGTTGACAATTTTTAATAGAAACACTACCTCTTTTGCATGGGATTTATTTATTTCGTCAAGAATAGGGTTTGATGTTTTGTGGAAATAAAAAATCTCTTATTATACTGTTGCTATATTTTACCAAAGGCCGTAAACATGATTGGCGGAATTTGGGTGTAGAAGAGGGTATTCCTCTGCCTGACCCTTCAAAGATTACAAGTGTGATGTTATGTTCTCTTCTTATCTTTTCAACCGGTGCCCACCTTACCTAAATCTCTGTTATGAAATGTGGTTGTTGAAAGTGTTGCAAACTAAACTGTGTAGAAGGAATTCCAAGTACAACTGAATGTAACTAACATAATTTTTCTTAAGATCAATAAAAAATAACTTTGCATCACCTCACCACAAATCCAAACTACCGCAACTCCCCCCTTACCTGTGTCACAGGATCCTTCATGATCAGAACATCGGTAACGGGCCCGAACATGGCAAAGTACTCTCTGAGCTTCTCCGAGCTCGTCTGCCAGCTGAGACCGCCCACAAACAGCTTGCTGGGTGACGGTGAAGTGCTGCCTGTGATTGCAGGTGGTTGTACTCCGTTAGCGGTGGATGTTACCGGGGTTGAACGCCCGGATGACGGGGAAGTTTCTGTGGGGAAATAGGGATCTAGGGTCAATGTTGTGATGTACTTCTTTGAGGATTGGTTGGATTGTAATATTTATTGACCTGTTGTTATGGCTAATATTTAGACTGTTTTGAACAATTTCAATAGTAATCAAGACTGGATGAACACCTCTGCTACACCATTAAGGGATTACAGGCGTGATGTTATGTTGTTTGGGAGGTAAAACAGATACAGTAATTATCAACTAAAAATGATAAATATTCTTTGGAAAATTTTATTACGAGAGGAAAATTGTATTGGACTGAATTGAAATAATAAGCAACAACTCAAAACCAATTTTTTTTTGTTATAATCTGCAACAATGATTACTTTATAATTAAATATTTTGAGTATTTGATTCAATTATTGAATTTAAGTTAAAATGATGTAGAATAAGGGAAACAAAAAAGAATTTTCAAACTGTGGAATTTATTGCCTACCTGATTCAACTATGACATGGTGTAATAATATTGTTTACTTGAAAAACAGACCCAATTTGAAATATGATTTGTTTGTTTTCAACAAAAGAAACCTGTTTTATTTATGTAATCAAAATAATAGTGCCTTTTGTTGGTAAAACTTGTCTTACTTAAAATACCTATATGTATTTATCAACAAATGATTTATGACAAGCTGTTGAAGCAAAAGCAAAGATTAGAATCAGAAATTCAGTTCAATGATACATGAAAACTGTCCTTGAGAATTTGTAAAAGAAAATGTTGTTAGAAAATATTTTCATCTTCCTACAACAATGATTTGTGTGAATTGTCTGTTAAACAACAATTTAATATTCTACTTGGATGAAAGGATAACAGAGTTAGACCTTTAATTTATTCAAAAATGTGTGATGCCTACTTTTGTGTTGTTTTGTGTTAGTTTTGAATTGAAAACTAAAAACTTTGGTCAGTGGGATGTCTTAGGGGCAGATTAACCTGTGAGAATATGGGTCAGTCTTAGATATATACAATCCGAACAAGACTCTTGTATGAATAAAACAAACTTTTTGTGGATAGCTAGATAGAGATAACTTATTGCCAATAAACCATATTTATGAATTACTGTGTGGTTAAAACACAAAAATGACACTTTTGTCACTATGCTAACTCTGCAGGAATATAGAAGAATAACACAAAGCCTGCCATCATGTTTCACAGATACAAGTTTCCTTCTACTTTTATCTCCATTTTGAGATGCTGTTTGAAAAGATTCATTTGTTTTTTCTGAAGGAGACGCCGTTCAAAACCGTTGGCTTTCTACCGGAGAAATTCAAATTGAAACTCACTTATTTGTTGCACAGCAATCTGCTGTTGCTGGTGTTGTTGATGTGCTGCTGCAGCGGCTGAGGCGGCGGCGTGTGCGGCTGCCTGTGCGCTCAGCACATGAGCCGTCAGCTCGCCGCCCACCAGCCCGCCATCCAGCACCTCCACACCTCCCAGCGTCCCGCTAGAATATAACCCCATCATTGTCACTACCGCACCAAACAAATCACGACTTAAAACTAAATTATTTACGTAAATATCGATAGCCGAATCACGCTTCGGTCCAACGACGCTTTCACTTTGTGGCAGAGAAAAAAACAAAACACGATCTGTTTACATTCAGCTGAATTTCCCGCCAATAATTAAGTTTTATAACTAAAGCTGAATAAATTGAAATTTAATCAATTTGTGTACACACTACACAATTATAACAGTATTATTAATTTACATTTCGTACAGCGCAAACATTCAAAATAGTGAAATTCGTGGCTAATTGAATAAAATAAACGGCGAAGGTTGTAATAAAAGACGTATTGTTTATGGTATTATTGGGAATGGGATGGTACCGTACTTGATACGTCACTAATTATACGTACCGTCATGACATTGACAGACGAAATGATAGCATGTAAACATGTAGGTCTTACCAAGGCTGAAGAAATAATTTATTATGCCACGTCCTGTGTGATAAAAAAAATAATAGAACTTGATATTATTATTATCTTAACTTTAAAGCGTACGCCTTTCCTACCAATCATGACATTTAGAATCTCTCGGGGCTTCTTGGGAGAGGCAAATATTTGCATTTGAGATGAAACACGAAACGAATGTGATAATGTGACGCTTTCCTCTAGATTTATCCGTTTTGTCTGAAAATATTTAACAACGTGAATATCAAATGTATCAAAATAAGCAGTGATATGAACATTTTTATGATTAAATAAAGACACTGATTGTGTGGTCCGATGCCGACGTGCAGCTCGATAAGAGGCTTAGTTGCTCACTGGTAAGAAAGAGTGCTATAGAGTCAAGAATAGTGCTAGCTGCTTACGTTTGTCATTCATTGCTGCTAAGTGCTACGACTTGGCCACATAGCTGATTTTAATGTTGAGCATCTACCTCCATACTTTTAAATAGGTAAGCTAGCGGGTAGGCCGGACAGCAATGACATTATTTTGTTATTCTCAGTTACAATAAAAAATATTAGATCTTATCCAAATCGCTTCCGAAGAAATATAATATTGTCTTAAAAATTCTAGACGGTCGAGTCTAATAGAAAAGCGCACGCCGCCTGCCGCCGGAAAAGCTTTTATTTTATTGAAAATGAACTTAGCCGTACAGCTGCTCCACAAAAATTGCCCTCCTACGAGTTGCGCATTTCATCTCCACGAGGCTATTACTATCCCTCTCATACTCATACATTTTCCAAATAAACCAGTCTCCGTTTCTGTCTGAAACCAATATAGCTGTCCTTTTCTGGCATAGCTGTTGCCTCACTCGCTGTTTAAGGGTGTGGTGTAGAGGGCAAGTTCTTGTGGCTCAGGGGCAGTCGGTGACAATCATCCGACAAAGCCTAGTGTCGGATAGCTCCCATTGCATCTAAATATTTGAGCATGAGGTGAAATTTTGACATGAACAAATACGCATTATTTTTAGCAAATAATGATGCAGAATCTTTACGAGTTGTATCAATTTAACTTTTTTCCTGATATTCTAATTACCTAAACATTTTATTTTGGATCTTGCTATCCACAGTGCATAATAAACATGACTAAGGGCGACTTTCTCTGGCATTTGAAATGTATAATTTCCAGATTTATCTGAAAATGTTTTTTTTAAGTTCCAGGTCCCTCGTTCATCATTTTGACTTTAAGCATGTAACTTCCTTAGTCCTGAGAAACTTATATAAGTGTGATATATTTTAGAGCGGCAGTGTCAGAGAGGTCGTTTGTTCATAATTGTTTGGACAAAAGTAAAGAAATATTTAAATAAAACTTTACAAATTATAACATTTTAATTACTATGCTAACATGGAAGTTGAAACGCAATAGTTCAGGATATTAACCGATTATAATTTAAACCCTCCTAAGACAATGGAGTTTCACAAGGGTACTAAATTATTGGTCAAGTACACTCCTTGCTACGGAAGCATGATCAAACTCTAGAGCTTATCCACTCCTATTAGTTTTTTACACAAACTCGACAGCGGTTTAAGCATCTTAATTTTTTCATGCTGAATAATACATTAATCACATCTGCACTCAGAACTTTCAAATTTTACTTTAATACAAATTAAGAATTGTTAAACGTTATAATCTTGTTCACCAACTTTGATAAATAGGGGTTTTTTTCCGAGGGATCTTTTTAAGAATTCCCTTGTCCAACAATAAATCAGAGCAGACTCTCGCCATTTATCTCGTCTGAACATGATGTGGGGTATATTCCTTACGACCTTACACTATCCTCATGATAATACGACCCGAGATGTTTTCTGTGTTGTATTAAAATGTCACATAGAATTTCGTATACGGGACTCGTTAAAAATACATATTTCATGTGTCTGATTTATTATGTGCGAGCGTTTTCCATTAGCAACAAAATTATTTTATCGTGACTATATAGCTTTTACTGTTTCATTGTTAATTATTCTAAGGTACTTGTTCATACTGTTTACACGTTTGCGTTAAATTTCGATAACTATGACGAACAACTCATCCTGAATTAATAATTTTTAATTTAATTAGACCACTTTGAAGTTTACAGGTAAGTTAGTTATGCACGCAATCAGAACTAATTTCTTAAGTTTTAATTTTGTTAGAGCTTCTTGGGAAAAGTATTTTCAACACTATCAGCTTAAGAAGCAGCGTCATTCGACTTAAACGAAGTTTCCGATGGAAACCTACTTCTTATGTCGCAAATTACGCAATGCTTTACCGCAATGAATTCAGTTTCGATAAATTAAGACACCGTAAAGTGAGATAAACGTCAGCCGTGACAAATAGTTTCTCTAATTCGCTTACAGGTCAGAGGCGAAGCGGGCGGCAGTTTGTTACGGCCTGTCGATGGGAGAACGAAATAAGTCATTGGTGCATTGGACATTTTCAGCATAATTTTTACAATAAGTAAAAATTCCAGGGGATGCCTAATACAAAATTTACAAAATTACCTAAATTTTGTAAATTTTTGCTTTCTTACATAAACTTAATATCATATAGTTAATTACTTAATTTTACTTAAACTAAACTTAATACTATTAGAAATGCGAAAGTAACTCTGTCTATCTGTCTGTCTGTCGCACTTTCACTCCATAACTACTGAACCGATTTAAATGAAATTTGGACCTGCCGTGGACGGTGAGTAATGGGCTAGCTCGCCGTCCGTCCGTCATATGACGACGACAGGCCGTGTTGACGGGCGCGTTCGTGTTCCACGCAAGGGCCGATGCCCTTCGAGGCTGCGGGATGTTGTAAGAGATACCGTGGCCTCGACATATAGGGCTAAGAAGGAACATGGGTGGTTTTTAGTCAGTAGAAGTCCGACACTCCCTTTCGCTCTGCATAAGAGCTATTTGATGACTTTCCACCCACCAAAAAAAAAAGGGGTCCCCCCTTACAATAGGTACTCTAAAGATTACTTTTGATCGCGATAACCGACATCCACGCGGGCGAAACCGCGGGCATCAGCTATTATACGTAATAATTCCAACTCAGTATTAGCAGCCGCAAATTGTGAGGAGATGCATTTTTGGAAGATCTTTTACCTACTAGGTTAGTCTAGTCCATTTATTGATTGGAATAAAAATATTTTTTCGCTTCCGCAAGTCGAACCGTGTAGTGTTACATGCTATTGCCAACGCCCATCAAAACAAAATTGTCAGTAAACTGTACCAACTGGACTGTCATCACTGTCAGTAATTCTTTTTCTTGGTTGTCTCATTGTCTGTGAACAAGTAGGTACGGACTTACGGAGGTCGGCGTTGAATTACGTAGGTAGGTACTACAATCTACAATATTATTATTGTTATTAGTAATAAAGATTAATTAATTACCTAGGTATATAGCTTGCTTTTCTTTGGTGTTTGTTTGCTTTATTTAGTCGGTTGTTTAGTCGAATTAATGACATCGCAATAATTATGTGGCATTTAAGTACCTATGTGCGTACCGTATTTAACCGGCTTTAAAATGGAGGGGTTCTCAATTCGTTGGCGATCTTTTTTTTATTATAGTATGTTCCCGATTACTCGATGATGGCTGGACCGATAAAGTTTTTTTTTAAATGGTGGTCCCATGATCATCAAGTTAGGATCTGATGATGGGATCCTGGAGAAATAGAGAAAACTCTTCAAATGTTATAGGCACACCACAAATACCTATTTGGAATTTGAATTTGACACTTGAAAAGATTTGAAAGAGTAGTTTTTGGAAGAGTACTTTCTTAGAGTGATCCCCGTTCCCGTTTCAATTTGGTAAAGACCTGATGAAGAAGTACCTACCTGCGGAGATCCGATAGGCAACGGAACTCCTCAATAAATGATAGCAAATGGACTGGGATTGCTGAAAACTCATGTCTGTCTATTGTTTACACCAGATCATAACAACATCACGCCACCCGGCACGCTGTGACGGAGTACGCACATGTGAACCACTAAAATGTGAAAAATAAAAAACTGTCGGTGACTTTTGTTTGTTTGTTTTAATTTTTTTGCAACCGACTTCAGAAACAGATTTTTCTTTTAAAGGTTAGGTATTTTTCACTTTTTTTGTGTTTTAATTTTTTGTTGAAGTCGGTTTTATTTTTTGTTAAGTAAGTCTATAGTTTTTTTTTGTAGGTAGGTTTAAACTAGACTTGAAAAACGAAAACAAAAAAGTTGCCGGGAACCAAGTTCAATTTGGTTTAGCGAAAGGTTTAGCCGTTTAACAATGCAGTTAGGTATTTCATTTTATACTCCTCTCACTAGAGCCATACGCGTGGTGAATGAGGTTCACGAGAGGGTTGATGTATTGTGGTGCAACTTGAGTGAATTCGCAAAAGTTACACTATATGTACCTAATAAGTTATTTAGATTAAGATTTATTCTCTTTTTTTTATTTTAACTACCTAGGTATAAGGTGTAGATTTAAGATTCAGTTAGTAAGGCCACTCTGTCGCATTGGATCATAGATCTGTAATGATAGTGTAGGTAAGGTTGTTATAAATAAATAAATAAATAAATAAATATTTTTAGTTTGTGAAGAGAGCGAGTGATATAATCTGAGGTGATATCGTTAAGGACATTAATTTGTTGACCCTCTGACCTACATTTGCATAGAACTTTTCGACCTAAATAAGTAGGTACCTACCGAAGATACACTTTATATAAATTGGCAACATTATCCATACTCATTTACACAATCATGTAGGTACACTGTTGTTAGGGGTTGCAAAAAGTGTACCTAAAAGTTGTTCAAAAAGGACCTTGGATATTTTGACAAGGATCGGTGAATAGATATTACTCCAAGGTAACTACCAGCATTGGATTGTTTTCAAGGTTGTTGCTAAGGCGAGGTGCGGGGGCTTGTTTGTTCATTGTTTATGAAGAGGGCCGATTTTTTGTCAAAGATTATTCAAGATGAACAGATTCTTTGTGTTTTCGTGTGTGTGTGCTGTAGGTAGGTACCTACTTACCTACAGCCACGAACAATATCCAATTATGCGATGGCAAAAATCAAACGCGAATTGCAACTTTGAGATATGAGTTATGACCCTATGATAATACAGGGAGTAAATTAACCCTTCACACATCCGTGAACCAAGCGTTCTGTACACCAAACTAAGTAACCCTACGCAATTTTTTTTGCTGGGAATCGACTTTTTTTATTGAGTTAAAAATTACATTTTATGGTAAAACTCAATGTTACACTCTTGAAACATTGTGCTAGTGGCTGCTTTGAATAGTAAAGGGACCATGGAAGTAATTTAAAGTAAATTTATAACCTGAAAAAGTGGTAGGGATTTACAAAAACAGCAGTGAAAAAATTGGAACTTTGACACCCAATATCTCCGTAACTAGGGGATTCCCAGATAAAAAAAACCGATACCGACCAATACCGATACTTTTACCGATATTTTTTTGTTCCTAGAACAAAAAAATATCGCAGTGGTGGGGAGAATAAGTGGTCCTCGTTTGCGTTAAGGGTACTTTTACACCCTTTATACTCTATGATAATAGGGTTGGTTCTAGAATATTTGTTTTGTTAAGTACGTACGTATAATAAATAAAATCAAAGAAGGTGAAAATTGCTTCAAAATATTGCCAAGTGTACCTACCTAGGTATACTTTTCGGTGCTGCTAAATGTATATGATCGGCCTACATTCCCACAATAGGGGATTGGACAAAAAAAAGCTAATTAGTCCGTCAGATAGATTTTCAAAAAATATTGAACACGTATTTTTTCTTTTTTCACAAAAACAAAAAAAATGAAGATGGTACAATGCTTCGAAAACTCGTGTTCTCCTCGAAAACGTCACATGTCAGTACAATTTTTACCTACAAATGACGTCACAACCCCCCACTCATGATCTTTGACGCGTTTCATCTTCGTCAGTTTTTATTGATTTGATAAAAGAAAAAACACGTAAGTATCCAATATTTTTCGATAATTTAACTGACGGACTAATTATAATCATATTTTTTTGACACAGTCCGATCCCCTATTGGGAGTTGGGACACAGGCCAACCCTCAGTATTTATTTATGTAATGTCTAAAAAACTTATGCTATTAAAATTGTGTAAAAGTGGGAATGGTTATCGTAGGTACCTATAGATCATCTGATCTCGGACCCCGCCTGCTTCCAAGTTTTGTTTAATTTAAAATGTGCTTGTTTTTTGCTTTTCAGTTTT
Source organism: Diarsia rubi (assembly GCA_932274075.1). Classification (NCBI taxonomy): domain Eukaryota; kingdom Metazoa; phylum Arthropoda; class Insecta; order Lepidoptera; family Noctuidae; genus Diarsia; species Diarsia rubi. The sequence continues at coordinate 10,414,770 of OW026441.1, forward strand.
TTCAGCCGGGTTTTTTAGTTTTTATTTTCCTACTTTTTCGTGATGGTTCTATCGATGGTCACATAAAATTCTTCGCAGATGATTTAACTTTTGTGTTTGTTTAAGGATTTGTGGCGGATGTTTTTAACCTGTATTAACCCGTGTCCTTATCCTCGGATCTTGTCCCTAAATATCCGTATCCGGATTCGTGTCCGCGGATATACATTTTTAACGATCCGACATCACTAATTAACATAGGATAGTTTTTATTCCGATTTTATCTCCCCGTGGGATAATTTTCGAGTTGTAGCGCCGCTGCTGCTGGCAACAGCTGAAATCATTCTAAATCCAATATAGCTACTCAAAGATGGCGGATTAGCAATTTTCCTACGCCTTCCCATGCTATGGATATCAAATGAAAGCCCTTTCATTTGATCTGAGACGAAAGTGAGTAGTTAAATGCCGTTTGCTAGTTTTTTAACGTATATTTCATTCAAATTCAATATTCAGAGCTTTTATTTTTATAAGTACACCGGAACAAAACACATACGTAAAAGAAAAAAATAAGTGGCCAGTGATTTTATTCAATAGGATTGCGGGCGGAAAAGTTCAGGCACATAAAAATATGAACATAACTTTTTATCTCGTTTCTTGCTCGGAAAATGTGTATTCGCTTACTTTGGAAACTTTTACAAAAGCCCCAGAACTTTTATTGTGCTCTTAAATTATTCTTTATTTTATTTTTAGTTTTTCTGGGCGCCAACCGTACTAATATTATAAATGTAAAAGTAAAAGGGTAGTCAACAAAAGAAAAACTAATTAGTCCCTCAGATAGATTTCCAAAAAATATTGGAACGTATTTTTTCTTTTTTCACGTTAACAAACAATGAAGACAATACAGAGCTTTGAAAACTCGTGTGACGTCGTATTCTAAGACATTAGTATGAAATTTTTTACAGGAGAGTGACGTCACAAACTCATATCTTTGACGCGTTTTCTTAACTTCGTAAATTTTTATAAAACAAAAGATACGTATCCAATATTTTTCGATAATCTAACAGACGGACTAATTAGAATCATATGTTTCTTGTATACATCCCTACTCTGTTTGTGTGACCTCGTATTTGTATTACTTATATATTTTGGCATAGGGTTGTCATGACCTAGTTTAGGACCGAGGCCATCTTTTATCCCGGATGTAGGTTCCCATGGGATAATTTTCAACCTCCAGGTTGGCAAAGTGTGTTTAGCAAGAAAAAACTTGTTTGATGTTACTGCTTTGTTGGTATACTGGACGCAAACGCGACTGGCTCACCAAGAGGTCGTGGGTTTGATTACCGGGTAGGAAAAAGTGTTATTGGGTTTTTCCATCAGGAATTTCTCAGCAGCAGCCACGGAATCTGGATTGTGCTGCGTTGATGGCAATAGCTCGCCCTTTATTACATGGTACACCTCTGCCTAATCCTTCGGGGATACAGGCGTGATGTTCATGTTATGTGTATGTGTGTACAATCAATCTAAGAAAGAAAGAAAGCAAAAATAATTATTCGTCGCAGAAACATACCGAGCATACAGGAAAAAAAAACAATACACGCACTACGCTTAACAGATATAATCGCTTCATTATCCCTTAATTATGATTTCCAGCAGGGCTACTGCGTATCTTTTAAATGTCAGTGGCTATCATATTGTCCATGACTTAACTGTCAAATTGGTTATGGTTTAGTACAAAATTGAACCATTTGACAGTTAATTGATGGACACTAAATTATAGTCACTGTCATTTAAGAGATACGCAATAGCCTTTCTGGATATGCAGGTGTCGTTCTTTGGTTTCTATTACCTATCTCAATGGGATAAAGGCGTTAGTTTATGTACCTATGTTTGTTTATGGAAATTACCCTCTATTAACTGGGAGAAATATTGCGAACACCTTTCTTCACCCTTCGAGCAAACACACGTGATGATTCACAAAATGAGTTCAATAATTTAAAACAACATAATTCAAATGAATATTAAAACAAACACAGTTCTCTTTGCGATCTCGCTCATCTGTGGATATCGGTCCGTTGTCCTGCGAGTTTCGACCCACCCCCTCCGGTCACTGACCCCACCTAGTTTGCTAGTAGCGAGAGAGGGATGACTCAGACGAAACAAGTCGGTTTTGCAAAACAAAAATATAGTTAGGGAGTACACAGATTAATATCAGCTTCACTCTTAGAAAGGGTGAGTGGGTTTTCTTGTATCATATTCTTTGTTAGTTATTTGGCTCACAAATAATACGAAATTTGCCAAAAGGGGAAAGAGGGGTAATACGGGGTAATACAGTTAATACGGAGTATACGATAGTATTCATCCTCATCATTTCAGCCAAAAGACGTCCACTGCTGGACATAGGCCTCCCCCAGGTGTCGCCACATTGACCGGTCCCGTGCGTCTCGCATCCAGCGGGTCCCCGCAACCTTCACCAGGTCACGACATTATTACCCAGTATTAACTAGGCAGTCGAGGTCAGATTGGCAGTCACTCCATGTAAAATACTGATATTCAGCTGCTTTCCGTCAGACTGGAAGCCGATCCGCAGATGATGTTAGTTATTTGACTGCTGTTCGTGTGGTTGGTGCCTACCCTGACTGTCTCCGACTTCGCTTTACATGGTGTTACGAAATATCTCAGTCATACTGGTTCCCTCACGATGTTTACCATCATCTAAGCGAGTGATGGTAAAATGACTTGGCAGTCCGACTGTCAAACCTATAAACTAGGCTATCACTGCTTTTTGACTGCGGTGATGAGGGGAATTTATTGGTCAAAGCTGCTAATAATCATCTGTATAGTTCACATGTTGGTAAAACTGGTTGTCTGGTTTTCGGACTTGTAACGACTGACAAAGATCTAAACTTTTTATGTTAGTCGCCTTTCTCTTGTCATCTCCACGTGACAAAACTACCTAAGCATACTGTTTTTAATTTTCGTCACATTCGTGTATGGGAGCGCCCATCGCAGCCTTCGCCTGATCCGTTCATCCCATCGGGGATCTTCCGCTTGGTCTTGTGCTTTGGACTTTCCCCTGCACGACAAGACGTTCTATGGAGTCCTTTCGGAAAGGACTCCATAGAACGGCCAAAAGAATTTCAGGATCCGACTGCGCACTTGAGTGGATAGGCGCTCTTTTATGCTAAGCTCATCAAGGATGGAGGCGTTTGTTTGAACTCTGAATTCACTAAATCTACGTCTTCTAAAAGTTATGTCAGACACATTTTGCACTCTGGAGTGGTAAGCAGCTGAATGTCGACCACTTAATTATGCAGATGGGTGACCGTCTTTCACAGGTAGATGATTTCAAGACCCCTCGAGCCCTCTTGCCTTCCAGAGCACGTTAAACTAAGAATATCGTTAAGGCTAGTCAGGAGCTCGGAAGTCTGACCACTACACTAACTCGAGGGTCGGTATGAACCGAGTAATTGGAACGCGAAGGTCAAATGGCTGTTGCTAGGTGTAAAATTGGCGCTCTGTGAAGTTTTGTCGTTTCTAGTTTAAATGGAAGCCGTGACATAGTAAAAGTTACTAATTTTGTAATACTGTCTTTCTTAATAAAATAAGAAATTGGTACATAAAACGTAGCCTGAAACTGGCGCCGGTGACTGAAAAAAGTTGTGTGGTAATTTTGTGAGAGATGTTGTGGGTATGAACTATTAATGTGGATAAGAGTAGAGGAAGACCAAAGAAACGATGGATGGACTGTGTAAAGGATGATATGGCTAGGAAGGAGGTGTCTGACGAGATGACGAGTATAAAATAAAATAAAGGACAAACCCAGTCTATTAGAGGTCGGGGCTGCATATCTTCTACTTTTTCTTTGAATCGGCTCCAAAATAATACCTTAACGTTTGTCAATCTTTTAGTTTTTGTTTGTCACAGCTGGGTGAGGCAAATTAACTATAACAAATCAAATCACTTTTATTTGTTAACACAAGTAAATAAATACAGATCTTGAGTTTGGTGTACAGAGCGCTATGTTATGTAGTACAAATATGGTGTGCATCTAGCTCAAATAATACGAATTTAAATTAAAAAAAAATGTTGTAATCATGGATAGTTAAAATTTCAAAATAAAATAAAACAATAGGGGATCGTACAAAAAAAAACTAATTAGTCCGTCAGATAGATCTCCAAAAAATATTGGACACGTATTTTTTCTTTTTTCATATAAACAAAAATTGAAGTCAATACAGAGCTTCGAAAACTCTTCGAAAACGTCATATGATAGTACATTTTTAGCTACAAATGACGTCACAACCACATCTTATCTTCGTCAATTTTGATTAATTTGATAAAACAAAAAACACGTATCCAATATTTTTCGATAATCTAACTGACGGACTAATTAGAATCATTGTTTTTTGACTCAGTCCGATCCCCTATTAAGTGCCTACATAATATTGTTAAAAAAAAATTGAGTGACGTCAGATTTAAAGGACGAATTATTTACTGCCGTACTCAGAGATATATAATGATTACCTAAGCCTTCACTTAGTTCATTATACTTTTGTATGACAAAATTGTCAAAACTTATACTAAGTGATGGCCTAAGTAATCATTAAAGCTCTCTGAGTGCGACAGTTAGTTATAAATGTCAAGAAATTAAAAAAATCTAAGTAGGTAAGTCAGAATAATTGTTAGGTCAAAAAAAAACTTAATAAAAACTATATCCTTTCACTCTTCTCTTACCATCATCATCATCATCATCACCTTCCTGCTCTAATCCCATTCTATTTGGGGTCGGCGCAACACGTTAACTTCTTTCCATTTTTCCCTGTTAGACGATTATTTATTTATTTTCTTATCTACATCAAAATGTTTCAGAAAGTCATCACACCAGCGTTTTCTAGGCCTTATTAAAAGTCTGCATGATAACCGCAACAGTATAAAGATTTTTTTTAATTTTTTACTACATTTTGCTCGCTCACTAACTCATCATCATATGAGGTCAAATGGCTCCAGTTCGTGATCTCACATAAGATTAATATGCAAAAGTATTTTTTTTTGCGCCAGAGTCTTAGGAAGTTACTGTACAAAATTGTAACTAAAACAATTTGCAAGAACATCTGTCCTTATTATAACCAAAACAGTGCTAGGTCCTATTGTTTTTATTAAACCTTTATTTCACACATAACATCACGCCAGTAATCTACGAAATGTAAGGCAACTTAGGCCTAATAAACACTCACATTTCGCCAGATTATGTTTTAAGTTCCTTGCCCCCTGGGGCTATTGCAATGAACGAAGGGGGGGAGGCTGTCTTTTGTAAATAAGTAAAGTAAAGTAAATTTTGACGTTAGAAAAGTGCTGATTTTCAGCCTACTTTGAATAAATCAGTTTTGATTTTGAACCGGGCATGAATCCAAAACTGTAACTGAAAAATAACTTATTAAAAAACCCATTAACATGATGCATGATCCGGGATTCGAACCCAGAACGTCATAATCAGCAACCTAACCAATCCATTTACTTCCAAAGCACAAATCTGAAAATTTAATTTAGAACTGCTAAATCCCCTGACGTAAAACTGGGTACGTATGTATGCAAATCATGAAAGCTGCCGCCATTCCACCCACCTGGTTACCAAGCGGAAATCTACATTCAGTTAAACGGTCTAGTTTTAACCAGATCGTCGCACAATGTAAAAATAGCTACGTCTCATGTAATCTTACTTAATATTTCTTGGATAACACGTCGAGATTCCTGGTAAACTTTATCATGATTTGCGTAGGTAGTACTTGTAGATAATATTATTAACATATTTCGTTTAGCTATCAAAAGAGTGATAATGTCGATTGAGAAGAAGATGAAGACCAAATAAATGTTCTTCCATAATCGATGACTCAGATTTTGTCCGTGGAGACCTGCAGGGCCATTGCGTATCTTTTAAATGACAGTGGCTATCATATTGTCCATGGATTAACTGTCAAATTGGTTATGGTTTAGTACAAAATGGAACCATTAGACAGTTAAACAAAGTACACAGAGCCAAAGTGATAATCAATAAATCTATCAACAGAGATACGCAGTAGCCCTGCTGAACTGCTGTCGTTTTGCCTCAAGTCCTGGGGTACAGTTAGTTGTGCACGATGGACCTACGAGGAGCTGTAATATAAATGTTGATGGATGGAGACATACAGACGAAGGAAATGTTCGATGGATTGTGTGAGCATGAGGAATGATTTGAAAGAAAAAGAAGTAAATGATAGCGGGACGGCTGGCAGAGGAGAATAGTATGCCGATCTCAACAGCTGCTTCCTTGTTCCCTATGTTGGGGTCGGCTTGCAGTCTAACCGGATACCGCTGAATATCAGTATTTTATACGAAGCGACTGCCGATCTGAAATTTACAATCCAGTTAGTACAAGATACGATACCCGTGGTAAGACTGGTTGTTGACTTCGGGCCACTAAATACCTGTTCGACTGTCAAATATCTACAAATGACAGAATGCTTTTCGAGGTACGGAGGAAACTCGGTATGGAGGTCCATCGACTGAGCAACTTAGAAAAGCGCGACTTAATCTGGAGATTGATCCGAGCGGCTGATTTAGACAAGAGCTCCTGTGTTTTGATAATGTGCGGGTATGCAAAAACTTGACACACAATCTCATATTATTAGTGTGTTTCGTGTGGTAGCAGATATCGATCTAAGCCTCAAAGTTGGGCTATGAAAGCCAGACGTCGTTACTCCAGATGAAATACTGATCTGATATTCCAATGCGTCAATCAGTTTATTCCAGTATGTCGGCTGGATGTGATATATCGAGCAGAGCGTTTGAGGATTAATCCAATTTTGACGGGAAGATGGCGGATGCATTTATTGAGTTATATCCACTGGATACACCTCGCACGCGGCTTGTGTAAAAGAATTAGGTATCCTATGTACCTATGGATTTATTCGATTTAAGTTATTCGTGATAGAATTTGTTAACGTTTTTATATTGGTAGGTTGGTTGTAAAGGCTTGGATTTAGCAAAAAACCGACCAGAGGGGACTGCCTCGCCGCGGGAGACACCGTTCGTCGGGGGCCACGTGATGGCTTCCAGCCACCGTAGGCGAGGGCCTGTGGACGGTGAGTAACGGGCTAGTTCACCGTATGTTCGTCCTATGACGATGATAGGCCGTGTCAACGGCGCGTTTGTGTTCCACGCGCACCTCAAAGAGATGTCAGCTACATTGCGGGGGGGGGTTGTTCGAAAAAAATACCGCTGCCTCGGACACAAAAGGCCTAGCAGCAATATGGGTTGTTCTTCGTCAGTAGAAGTCTGTGACACTCTGATGAAAATCATCAAACTACTCCCATTTGATGATTTTCCTCCAAAAAAAACATGTTTCCTCGAAGTCGTTGGTTTAGTGGTCGCGAGCGACTGTTGTGCTTGAGGTCCCAGGTCCAGGTAGATTCCCGGGTCGGGCAAAGTGTTATTGGGTTTTCCATCAGGAATTTCACAGTAACAGCCACGGAGTCTAAATTCGTGCCTCGTTGATGGCAAAAGGCTCGAGTCTTATTTACTTGGGACTTAAACATAGCTGACGAAATCTGTGTTTACTAATGGTTACCCCTCTGCCTAACCTTTAGGTCATAACAGGCGTGATGTTATGTTAGACCAGAAGGCTTCGAATTTGTGACATTCTATCGGTAATAAAGAAAAGTAGAGTTGATTGGAATGAAAAGCTTATGTTCCATTCGTGTTGAAATTTCCTGGTTAAAATGTGAAACATTTCCTGCTTACTGTTCTTAGAGACCTTTTAAGATATGGGTTTGGGGTTTGGGTTTTGAGATCGGATGACAAGACGTACTAGAAAGAAGCAGGGTTATCTGCTGTAGATTTGACGCTGTAGATTTAACTCAAAGGATTTATTTAGATTAGACCACTACAGGCATATTTTAATGTTAGAAAAACGAAAAACAATGCAAAATAACTTGTGGAAGTACTGTAGTTGCCCATTCCAAGGCTTAGATTTCTATGCAGAAGAATGGGCAAGAAACTCCATGGACACATTGAATCCCTTGAACTGGGCCCTGGCATTTGGAGCCATGAGAGACTTGAGTTAGTGAGAGAGTTGAGTTGAGTTGATGTTCAGATTTAAGTCTTTTTTAATTTTTATTTGCTCTCACACATTTGTGCCAAATTAATGTTTTCTTTCTTTGCTTAAACTAACTGCAAGAAATATTATCAGCAAAAATAGGCCTTAATGTAAACGAATCAAAGTGCCAAGTGCGATATTAAACGTCGCTACACACGTAGAGAGCGTTGCCAGGACAACGCGTGCCCCTCCGTAACCTACTTTTCGCAGTTTACCTCTTAGAACTTGTGCGGGACGAAAACATACTCTTATATACTGAAATATGGGAATAGAAAACGACATTCAGATTGTAGATTAAAGGATGGTTTTGAATCAAATAATTATTTCAAGGTTATTATCGAAAAGGGAGAATTTGTGTTAAATTGTGTTAATTTTGCAAAATCAATCATACGTCTTTCTCCTGCCCTCAGGATATTTGGGGTCGGCGAAGCATGTTCACAACTTCCTGACTTTCTCTATTAATCTTAATCTCCTGACTCAATCATGATTCTCACTGCACCTAAGAAATATTACCTCCGACATGAAATATTTTTCTTTTTATTATTACACATTATAAATTGAAATTCTCAGCGCAATGAAAGATATTTAATATCAGAGTTTTAATATAAAACTTGAGCATTTCGGGGACAATGCCGTCTTGAAATAGAAGATAGAAAATGGCGGTAGCAATGACCGATATACTCGTGAGGCCTTTTGTTAAATGTGCGGAGAGAAACTCGCGTTTGTAAATAGGAATTTGATATCTAGAGATATGGTTTGGGTTTCATCAGTTTCATGGGTTTTGGACGAAAGATGGATAGAAAGATTTGCTGGTTGTGATCATGGAGACCTTACTGATTTGAAGTCCTTATGGAAAAATTTGTCAGGTTAAAATGAACTCTATAGGAACGGCGAAAGTGAAAGGTTTGGTTATACAGTAATCAGGCTCTAGCACCAGAATACCATCTCCAATTCAAACGCCCACCAAAAAGAAACATAGACAACCCCAAAGATGCGTGCTGATGAATTAAACCATTTTTTTTACTGGAAAATCGATAGTTGATGGTGGGCGTTCATTGAGGGTGTCGTAGCGGCCGCGGGGGGTGTTGGCGCGTGCGCGGGGCGGCGGGCGGAGGGGCGCGGCGGCGCGGCTCAGCCACGCTGCTCACTCGCCCGCGGACCGCCGCACCCGCCGCACGACCCGCGCGTCACGACCATATTGTCCTGTCACAGCAGTACGCTTGCCTACAGTTACTGCTGCGTCCGGACAACCGGGTCGTGGCGTCGCACTAACATCACTGAAGACCCACAATTCTACTGTATTTCTTGTGTTCTTGTGTAAACTGTACTAATTAATTTCCTTGCAGGTTATATTTGAGAAAACACGAGGGAAGCTGTCAAGTTCTTTTTAATTATTCTTCTGTCGTGTCAAGTGTTGTGTGTGTCAGTGCTAACGACGCGTATTCCTCTTCAATATGATTCGTTTCGCGTAGATATGAGAGTGGTTCAACACATGATTACCGGAGGGTGCATATATCGAGCGGCGCTGTGCGCATGCGTGCCACATTTTTCCGCTGCATCTGAAACTCCGGCCATTTTCTACTCGCAAATCGTGTTCAATTCGATTTTAGGGGATCCTGTATCTTATTTGTGTTTTGTTTAGGTGGTTTTTAGCGTATTAGAGTCCTTAGGATGTATTTTAGTTTTATTTCATTGATCTGAGCTGCGGGTGGTGACGTGAAAGGGGTGGTTTCTTAGCTGAGGTAAGCTGAGACAATATGGACCCAACCTACCCCTTACCAAACGCAGCATGAAGATATTTAACCTCGAAAGTATTTTCCTTAAGCTTTCCCCAGATTTCCATAGACGAGAGCTGGGCAATTTTCTTTATAATAATTAGAAAAGCTTTTTAATCTATGTCTCTAGGCCCTAGTTTAGCGTGGCATAGACTTTAGCACCCACTTTATTACTTAATTTCGCACAAACAAGATCCAAGCGCGGGGGAGGAGAGGTCTTTGCCCTCCCGCGGGTCAATACTACCTCAAATAATTAATTTAGTTTTTTTATATCCTAGTTTACTTAGGCTATCTAGTTTTAGCTAAAAGCTTTTTATTGTGGGAGTTAGTAGATAGATGTATAGCTTTAGTAGTGACGACAAAAGGCGTTGCCATTACCCGGTGACGCCATTGAAGGGCTGGGTAGCAACATATCCAACACAATATACCCAAAACTCATATAACCAGCTTGTAAGTTCCAGCGTTACTTTAGTTAAAACCTCTTTGTTGTTTCGAGAGGGTGTTGCAAGTTAAATTATTAGTCAAATAAATGGAATAATTGATTACTTGGCAACTTTAGGGTAGTGCTTGTTTGTTTTGTGAGAGCGTTCGATTTTTGAATGTTGTTTTAGTCGATTTTCTTTTGTTTATGTTTGGTAATGGATTTTGGTAGATTTAGCTTTTATTTGTTAGATGAAACATCACGCATGTAATCCCCCAAGGGAGAGCAGAGCTATACCTGTCTGAAGTACTCCTGTATTTATATTTTAATCCCATGTAATAGACGTCTTTTTACAAGCAGAGTTTAAATAACATACTTAATAGTTTAGTTACATTTTATTTTCATATGGCGTAGTTCTAGCAATGAATTCATAGGCTCTAGTTTGGTGTCTTAAATAATAACACATATTCTATCTTCTTCTACTTTCGGGATTTTTATTTTTACCGGCTTTTAACGTGCCTTCCGAGCCACAAAAGAAACACAGTAATGTGGTGGTCACCCATCCACATACCATCCTAGGCAGTCACTCTTTGTAAATTAATGGTATTCATCTGCATACCATTAAACTTGAAGCTAACCACAACATAGCCTCAATGGTCACCCATCCACGGATCAACCTAGACAAGTGCGGCTTAACCTAAAGATTAACCGAGCCACGAGTTCATTGACTTTTATCTATATTTCCTATTTTAATATACAAAACCCATTTAGAAACAATTCATCCCGTAAATGGTTCCATACGAATCAGCCATAGGACTGGGCGTCGCCAATGTCGCCATGCCATGACGCTTTTAAGCAACGGGGTACCAGACAGAATATTATTGAAATACTCTCTCTCTCGCTTGATCTAGGAAAACCAACCCTATTGCACCGACATAAAGGAGCTGTAAAGTTCAAACTGAGAATAGGCAATGTCTGTGCGGTTTTTGATCCTACGAAAAGCGACTTTACTGCCTAGAGGATAAAGGCGTTGAATTTGTTGATGTGAGTCAAACTGTGGCTAAGTCCGTGCGTTGCCAATCATACGAAAAGCTACCTTACTGCCTTGAAATAAAGTTGCGGTGAATGTGAAACGGTTGCCATGTATGTGCAGCTCACTGTAGCCATTATGAGGTATATTGGCCGCGCCTATAATGTCGGCGTTAGGCATTATAGACCATTAGTAACTATTTCTAGGGTATTGAATTGAAAAAATGGTTGAGAGCAGCAGTGGCCCAGTGGTGGCGGCCCCGACTTACGAACAGTAGGTTGTGGGTTCGAACCCAGGAAGGCACATTATTATTTTTTATTATTATTATTATAGCTAGCCTGTGTTGACCCACTGCTGAGCAAAGGCCTCCCTCCATTCCTTCCAACGGTCACGATTCAGTGCAATGTCTATCCAATTCTCTTGGAAGACATCCAGTTCGTCCCGCCGTCTCCTTCGTGGTCTGCCACGACCTCGCGTCACTGTTTCAGGGCACCAATCCTGAGCTTTACGGGCCCACATTACTTTCTTTAATTTATTTCATCACCGATGCTCTCAAAAAATGAGAAAGAAAACATAGTATACTGACTAACAAAATTTTAGGATCATTGTTGTCTGAGTTTTAAATAAATTATTATTATTATTAATCCCTTTATTTATTTTGTTACAAACTTCTTAAATTTTTAAATATTCTTTACAAAAAACATATATATATATTTTTTTAAATATAAAATATGTAGCCCACCGGCGGTCAGGACTCCAGAGAAAGGAACCTCCTAACAATGCGAGCCGTGTCCAGGAGTACCGCTCTCTGTATCAAGCCCTTGATCCAGCTGCCTAACAAGAGCCTCCTCAAATGTTGGTCGAGGCTCTTGGCTATTAAGCCATTGGCTGTAACGACTATCGGCACAATGATCGCCGAGTCCACACCCTACATGTCGACGACCTCGCGAGTCAAGTCAAGATACTTGTTTTGCTTATCTTTCTCGGCTTTCACGAGGTTCTCGTCATTAATAATTATTATCATAGTAAGGAGACCTCCTCCGTGACAAATCGAAGACATGTGACATCTACCAACCCGCACTATGTGGTGAATTAAAGCCCATTTCTCTCCTGGAGAAGAGGCCTCATCCCTGCAGTGGGAACATTATAGGCTGATGATGACATGTGTCACATGTTACCCGCTCACTACTTCAAAAACCTTTGCCAAATTCGTTGCTTACATTCTATTTCCAGACGCATGTTAGTCAGTGGCGTAGCGTGCCTTTGCGGGGCCCCGTATATAAAATTGTTTGGGGATTTCTCACAAAAGGTAAAAAATATTTGCATAAAATTAAAGGCAATATTTATTCATCATAATAATCTGTCAATTTTTCAAAATATTTTTTCTTGACTTTATTTATTTCTGATATATAAAAAAATTTGGGCCGTTTTTATTGATCTTTGACTACGCCCGTCGGGGGCCCCTGTGGCCCGGGGGCCCCGTATAATTGATACAGATACGGCGGTAGCTACGCCCCTGATGTTAGTGCAATTTTATTATACCTAAGATTGTATTTCAATAACAGATTTTTGTTATTTCGATGTTAGGAGTTACTTAATCCCGTCGGGGCTGCGGGTTGTTCGAAGGAGATACCGCGGCCTCGGCACAAAGGCTAAGGAACATGGGTGGCTTTTGTCAGTATAAGTCTCCACTCCCTTCCACTCTGCCCAAAAGCGGGAGGATGATTTCCCACCCCCCATAAAAAAATTGTAACTTACCCGACTTACGAACACTAGTCGTTCGTAAGTCGGGGCCGGCCCCACTTGGCCACCGCTGCTCTCGACTGTCCTATGTATATTTAGCGTTTACTACCTGTACCCGGCATGCGTTGCAATGCTCTTTTTCCTACTACCCTGCCTACCTACCTACCACTTAAACCTTCTTCCGTTTAAACCTTCTCTGGACTGCCACGAATATTTCAAGACTAAAATTAGCCAAATCGGTTCAGCCGTTCTCAAGTTTTAGCGAGACTAACAGAATTGCAATTCATTTTTAACCGACTTCCAAAAAGAGGGTGTTCTCAATTCGTCGGATGTTTTTATTTATATAGATAGACTAGTGACCCACCCCGGCTTCGCACGGGTGCAAAAAAGATACTAAAACCTTCGTCTTGAATCACTCTAACTATTAAAAAAAACCGCATCAAAATCCGTTGCGTAGTTTTAAAGATTTAAGCATGCATAGGGATATAGGGACAGAGAAAGCGAATTTGTTTTATACCATGTAGTGGGGGTCGTTAGCCTATCAATTAACTTCATATAGAAAATGCTGAAAATAAAAAGTAATATCCTTTATTACTGTATATGTTTGAATTAATTTATGTTTGCAGACTGGGAACGTCATGCTCTATGCAGTTTAATTTAGAGTCGTATTGTCGACACCAGACTGTACAGCATTTCGAAACTGTTTTAAAACAAAAACCTGCATTTTTATGAAGCTCTTAAACGTACATTACTGAACAAACTGCGAGAGAAAACGGGGCTTATTGCACCTAATTTAAAAGCAATGTTTTTATTATTTTGCAAAAGCATAGCAATAAAGTTCATTGACCCGAGTCCTGAGCGAGCCGGTCCAGCACTTTGCAAATTACTCCTGTGGCTGACATTTGGATAGTCTTATACAGTATGTTTGGTTAAACGAGGGACATATTCGAGGGAGGGTATTCACTCAGTATTCGATTCTCGTGCCAAATATGTAAAAAAACTAAAACCTTAATTTGCGACATAATTATTCCATGGCCCGCACACTCTTCAGATTTCATTTTATCAGACTTATTTTGGCCATTCTACACCAGATCAACACCAGCGTCAAAGATCGTGAGTGGCGGCTTGTGACGTCCCCATAAGGCCAAAATGTACCGAACTGTAACGTCACACGAGTTTTCGAAGGACTGTATCGTCTTCAGTTTTTGTTTAAGTAAAAAAAGATAAAAATATGCGTCCAATATTTTTTGGTAATCTATCCAACGGACTAATTAGATTTTTTTGGTAAAGTACCCTATTATTTTTACATCAATTACAGACAAATTAACATAGTGAAATCAGACACTATAAATATGACGTAGCCGCGTAGCAAACGCGTAGGCCGTTGTACGTAGGTAGCCGGTCTACGCCGGATCGACTACGATGCCTACGTGCTACGAGTATGAGCTACGGCGTAGCATACATCTATATCACACTACTATTATAAAGGCGAAAGTTTATGAGTGTGTGAGTGTGTATGTTTGTTACTTCTTCACACAAAAACTACTGAACGGATTTGGATAAAATTTGGTACACAGATAGTTTAAAACCTGAATTAATACATAGGATAGAATTTTATCTTCCCGTGGGATAATTTTCGAGTTATAGCGGGCGGAGCCGCTGGCAACAGCTAGTAGTTCTATACAAATATTATATAGAGGAAAATTTGTTTCTTTATATGTAACGAATAAACTTAAAAACTAGTGGACCGATTTAAAAAATATTTCACCGTTGTGAAGCTACACTATCCCCGGGTGACATAGGCTACTTTTTATCCCTGTGTACCCACGGGAACGGGAACTACGCGGGTGAAACCGCGTGCCGTCCGCTAGTCTTTCGAATAAGACAAAATAAAAAAAAAACAAAATCAAAATGTTTTTTATTGCACATAGGCCTACATGGGCACTTATAAAACGTCGGTAAAAAAGGGGCACGGTTCGGTGCATTGGTCGATTCCTAAGGAGAAGAACCGGCAAGAAACTCCAAAGGTTACTCTTTTAATCTTTTAAAATCGTTTTGGTTAACAATAAGGTATAATACACACATGAAGACCATGCAGATATCACCCCCGGGTGACATAGGCTACTTTTTATCCCTGTGTTCCCACGGGAACGGGAACTACGTGGGTGAAACCGCGTGACGTCCGCTAGTGTTAAATAAACACGTACTAACTGCCCCGTTGGTCTAGCGTTGATCTAGTTTTAAATGGACACGTTTTCTTTCATTTTTCACGCAAACAAAAGATGAAGACGATACAGTACTTCGAAAAGTCGTGTCAAGTCGTGTGACGACTGTGGGTTGTTCGAAAGAGATACCGCGGCCTCGGCACACGGGCTAAGAAGGAACATGGGTGGTTTTTATTCAGTAGAAGTCTGACACTCCCTAACGCTCGGCCCAAGAGCGGGAGGAGTCGATGATGTCCCACCCCCCCAAAAAAAATTCGTGTTACGTTACAAGGTTAATACTTTTATACCCACAAACTCACGTCACAAACCCCGACTCCCGATCTTTGACACGTTTTATTATCAACATTTTTTATTAATTTGATAAAACTTGCAACTTGCTTGCAGTGTTCGTCGTTGCGGGCATTCGGTGGCGTGTGGTTCGGCGTGTTGGCTTTCGGAATGACGTATTGCACTCGTAGTTTTTCGAATTTTTGTTTTATGAATTGTTCATATGACATTCAAAAGTGCCAGTAATGGTTTAATTGAAATAAATGCTTTGAGTTTGAGTTTGAAAACAAAAAAAAACTTATCCAATATTTTTCGAAAATTCAACAGACGGACTAACTAGTTTTTTTTAATGAAATATCCTATTGAACTACTGCGTTTCTAAAACACCTAATCCTCCAGTATCCCTGACAAATCTATCACGTACAAAAAATCCTATTACACATCAGATACTAAGTCTCGCCTCATCTCGTCACAGAGAACAAAAACAGATTTTGTTTCGTCGAACCGCATTTGGGCATAAAAGTAGTAATGTAATGTTCGTCGTATCTTCGGAGGCATTCGAGGGATATCAGGGCTTTGCTGGCAAATGGAAAAACATGGTTTATGTGGGTTTTGTACCTATACCATGCACACACAGGGGCAGTCTTTTTGTACGATTTGTGGCTCTCCTAACATGGGAATTGACATTTATTTATCTACATATATCAAAAGAAAACTCCTGTCTGACTAACTCAGCAACGCTCAGCCCAAACCCTTAAACCTAGAAAGCTAAAATTTTACACAAACGTTTCCTTTTTAATGTAGATAAGGAACATGGAAGGATTTTTTGAAATTCAACCGTTAAGGAAGTTAAATAGGGGATGACAGTTTGATCTGAAAATCATCATATTCACGAGGGCAAATAGTGACGAACTTAATATTACAATTTTAAATATGAAAGCATACATACATACATAAACTCGCGCCCTTTTTCCCATTGGGGTAGGCAGAAACCACAGAAGCCCACCTGCTACGATCCTTACATACTCCATTTGCGTTGTCCACATTCATCTATCTGGCAGCTCCACACCAGCTATCTGGGTCATCAATAGCAATTATGTACCTACCCGGATACACTGAGATCCCACCCCAACATAGTATAAGGCAGATGATGCTGCGGGTTGATCGAAAGAGATACTGTGGCTGTCCCGGACACAAAGGGCTTAGAAGGAACATGGGTGGTTTTTAGTCATTAGAAGTCTGACACTCCCTTCCACCTGCTTAGAGTGGGAGGGGTCATTTTATGAGTTCCATAGCTACATCCAATGAAAAGGTTAGGCTGATGATGATAATTAAGATGACCAATCACATTCACGTGAACGTCTCTCATCAAAATGAGAAAAAGAAGACTTCTATAAAAAGACAATAAACTATAATAGTACCTACATCCCTACCATTCCGGCTGATAAATGTGAAACAAGCAAAAAAATACGAATTTGGAACGAAATTGCGTCCACTATCTAGATACCCACCCGCCTTTACCAAATGAAAAAAAAAATACAAATGACCCGCCATTTTGTTGTTCGCAAAACTATTTCACTTACCCACTGAGTCATTACTATGGACTCTTACAAAAAGCCGTCCCATCCTACTTCGATTTAAGTTAATTCCATTGTGACCGAATCATCGTGATTTTTCCATTTTACAAAAACGAAACGCCACGTCATGACATTGGCAGTTTGACAGTAGTACAAACTTAAATCAGCCGTCGACAAAATAGAATTCTTTCAAACCTCGACCTTATTTCGTTGGTTTAGACGATGTTTGACAGTTGGACTTCAGTAAATAGGTTGGTATCTGTTGCCAATAGAGTAATGAAGTGGTAAGAAAATGGCGGGAGCTGATAAAAACTTCGCGTCAGTAACGAGCAATGGGACGCCTATCTAGGGCGAGACGTATTAATGTCGGAAAATTGTATCCCGTTTCCCTGAATTCATTTTAAAAATTGACGTCGGCTTTTTTACGTTTTTTCTGTAGGTAGATGTTTTCGCTAACCAGGTACCCTTATTCCTGTTTATTCTAGAAGGAATACTGCCTAACTCATATCGCCGGGGTATGATTAGTAACTTATTAATTATTATCGGTATACATGGGTAGGTACTCCTCTGCACAACCTTTCGGGTTTTCCGTGATTAAAATCGCCTAAACATATTCTATCAAAATGAATGTCACATTACTTCACCTGTCAACAGCAATGACATAAGATTGACATGTGTGGCGTTGGTGGGAAAATATTTACGCGCATTTTGTTTTCAGCTCAGAAATGATATGTATGTCTTTTTCATATATTCTAGCCAAACAGTTCCAACTGCTTTATTCTAGTGAGCAAGGACCCGTCATAGGGCGGCGAACGCAACAAAAAATCGGCATCTCCTTATGAGATAATTCATAAACAGTTAATAAGTAACTCGAACACGAAGCTTTGGAGATATAAATACGCGTTATTTTGATAGACAAACCTATTTCTTTTTTTTTTAAATATTTCTAAAAACATGCCTATCTAGGTACATCCAAACGTCAATGCTCATTACCATCGACAAGTACAATCCACAAGAGCCTCTTGACAGTTCTGCACGAACAATAAACTGGCGTGGGGTGTCGGCGTATAAATTAATATCTGCAGATAATCTTCGTTTTGCTGACTGCCTGGTCCCTGGTGTCTGCGTTTTATGACGTGAAAGTTAACAGGGACGAGGCGGGGTGAGAGCGTTGAGTGTCCTCTATTAAAACTGGCGGAAGAAAGGAGGATTAAAGGCAGGAGGATTTTATTTCTAAGGTGTTGAGATTTTATTGTTATTAGGAAAAGTACTGTGAGAAAATCTGAACTTAATAGCCTGAAATTATGACCTAAAGTCATTCAATTTCTTATGAATGCAGTAAACTGTTTGGTAGAAGCGAGGAAGTCTGACAGTCAGTCTTGTACACCATTGTTACTTGACCCGCTACTGGTATTCAGCTGCATCTGGCTACATTGATTTCATCAAAATTCTCTTGCCTTTATCCCTATTCATTTGAAGTCTTCTTCTTTCATACTTCTGTATTATCTGTCATCTCATCAGACACTTTTCTTGCCAGAACATCTTTACTACTGTCCATCCATCATATCTTTCATTGATAGCCAACCTTAAACATAGTTGCTTCTATTTCAATTAGACCATTACAGGCACTTTTGAATGTCAAAAAACAAAGACAACGAAGCAACAGTCACGCCCGTCGGGGCTGCGGGATGTTGGAAGAGATACCGCGGCCTTGACATATAGGGCTAAGAAGGAACATGGGTGGGTTTTAGTCAGTAGAAGTCTGCCCAAGAGCGGGGCTATTTGATGATTCCCTCCCCCCCACAAAAAAGCTACAGTCACAGTCACAAGTCAAACGGATCCTTCCACACAAACTTTAAATTAATAAAAAAACTTAAATAACCAACTTATTCACGGATAGGTACAGTCAAAACAGCATTAAACTAATCACATATATCATAAAAACCCTACCATCAAAACATACCACAAAAGGGCTATACAAAACACTGCTGAACAATAACTTTAGTCCATTATTTTAACTACCCATTTTGAAGGTAGACTCACAAAAACCCGGTCAGCCTCACTTGATCTGCGATAACCGCCTTTATTGCTAGGATGTTAAAGCGCAGTGACGTGCGGTTGAGTGTATAGGGATGTGAGTAATGATCGTTTATCATAATACACCCTCGTCTGTATGTGATGTGACTAAACTTCGTTAAGGATTGTGTCTCAGTGAGGGGAGAGGCGAGGCTATAATGGGTGTTTAAATACCCTTAACGAAGCTGATAGGCAGTTGTTCTCCCTGTCATTGCGTTTTTTTTTGTACTGGATCGTACCTGGGGAGCTTCTAGTTATGGAGAATTTGGAGGCCAAAGTTACAAACGTTTTTTTTTTAAGACACGTTTAATAATAGGACTTTGCGAGTACATTAAATATCTCCATTATTCCCGTACACTACTGTTCCCTGTTTGTCCTTTTCATTGCACCCATTATTCTAATGTTTGTGTGCGTTTCATCGCATTTCTCAGTAACAATAGGTTAGTAAAATAAAAAAATCTAATTAGTCCATCAGATAGATGTCCAAAAAATATTGGCCGCTGTTTTTTTTTTTGATTCACGTAAACAAGCAATGAAGACGATACAGTGCTTTGAAAACTCGAGTGACGTCATATTCGTATGACATTTCTTACCGGTGAGTGACGTCATTACCGGGGGGTTCTCTCAAATCTATGACGCGTTTTAACTTCGTATTTTTTTATTGATTGACGTTACTTTGAGTTTAAGTTTGCAAACCTAACCGAAAAGATCTAAAATCTCAAAAATATTTCATCTCGCTCCAATATCTATCGCATAGCTCCCCCTACCCTCAGCCCCTATCCTCGTTTATTCACAGATTACGACGCGCCTACTGAAGTGTCAACTCGACAGTACCGTCTGACACTACGGTCTGACACTAAGGGTACAATGGTACTTCATAGTGCCATTAAAGGGTAACGATCATTTTTCATGACTTTATCTGTGGTTAATGTGAGCAACGTTGGGGGTGGCGACTAAATCTGAACATTTATTTTAGTTTTGGTTAAATCTGATCCCTCTTCTGATGTGTCGGATTGGCGTTTAATTGGACTATAAGAGTGAGTGTATCTGTGAGTGAGCAAATGACAACAGGGACCAACGACTTACCATCTCTGCTACGTGTACGTACGTCTGGATACGTGACGTACTGACCGTAATACCGAGTTTCCTCCGTGCCTCGGAAATCATCAATCAAATGTGTGTCGTCTCGGCTGTCAATTGTACATCTTTGACAGCCGTTATCTGAATTTTCGCATGCACTTGTGCAGTTATCTGCAGGGCTATTGCGTATCTTTTTAATGACAGTGTCTATCATAATATAGTGTCCATCATATAACTGTCAAATGGTTCCATTTTGTATTATACCATAACCAATTTGACAGTTATCCATGGACAATATGATAGCCACTGACATTTAAAAGATATGCAATGGCCCTGCTGATCTACGAGTACCAAATATTGTATGTGTCTATGGGTAAAATTAGCTGAGATTGACTGTCATGATTGAAATAGATCAAGAAGAATCTCTTTGCGTGAGTGCGTTATAACATCATGAATTAAAACAATCACCGTTATAGAAAATGAATAGACTGTTAGTAGCATGGTCTACAGCTGGTGTTCGTACCTAAATAATACATGAATATAATAATATCTGAATCGAAGGGCCACAGTAATATTTCTATAATACCCGGAATTTATGATAGGCGCCATTACATTTCGTTCTGTAATTTTCGTTGTAATGGTTTTCTAATTCGACCAAAATTATATTTCAGCCAAACCTTCGCATTTATTTGATGTGTCCATTAAATGAACCATTACGTTAGCGATATCGTATATTTTATAGCTGTTATATTACGATTCAATGACAAACCTAACGATCGTTAATATATATTAATAAAAAAGAAAATAAATAATATCTGACTCTCTGATAGGAATTAAAACGTTCGGATTGGAACGTTTTATTTTAATTAAAACTTTATGTCACGCAGGAATTTTTCCATATCGTGGTTACAAACATTTAAACTCACATAAGCAAATACCAAAACCTGTAGGTCATTCAAATATTTGTTCTGTGTGGGGACCGAACCCGCGATACACAGCGCAACGCATTGTGCGTTGCGCTGTGTATCGCGGGCATTCAGCTACTACACCAACCGCGCCGTCAAAAAATAAGAAATTGCATCAATGATAATAAAGTTCTTATCTCAATCGATTGAGGCACTAGTAATAAAATTGGGTTGGTAATTAAGCTAGTTCCGAGCAGCGGAAGTCGCATTAGACCTGACGCATGTGTGCGAGGGCACACCGGTGTGATTTTAGTCAGTTCTAGTCTGACAGACCCCTCCTCCCCAGGGCGGAGGACATCCATTATAGATTTCAATATTATGAAAAAAAGGAAAATAAGCTAGTTAGCAGAACTTTAGGATTTTAGGTTCTGATCGCGTGCGCATCTCCGCAGCTTTTACTTTCTCACAACTAGGTAGGGTAGGGTAGATGCAGACGCTTTAGTTGCTGCCAGTTAAGATGTCAATAGCGGTCATTGCCCTTTCCCTAATATCTCTTCGTCCGAACCAAAACAAATGAACCATGATTGTATCATTTTCACTACAAAAAATAATGAAGATCACGATAGATGACGATTCAAGACATGAACAGGCTTATTTTTGAATTTCAAAGTTAAGAACTTTATTAAATGTAGGTAGGTCATTGACCGCTATTGACATCTTAATTGGCAGCAACATAGCCCATCGACCTACCCAAAACTGTTAAATTTTCCAAATCTACCTTCAACCTAATACTCCAATGTTAAAGTTGAAAACCTATTGAAGAAATGGACAGTTTGATAACTTTATGTGCTGTATTTCGTATTTCCTCAAACTAATTCAAGGAAAGTCGTAAAACGTTGTTTCCTCATTATTAACGGTCCGTTTAATATGAAATCGAACTTCGGTTTATGGCTCCGTCAATAATATAGTGCTGTGACTATCGGGGACGCGATTTTGGAACGATACCGATAAATTATCGTAAAGGTTTATTTGAACGCGATGTTTAACGATTTCGTAATAACGCGGAAACGCAAAATGTTGACACACATAGTTTATGGTAGTTGGATTCTTGTTCAAAAACACTTCAGTGCGTTATTGTGAAAGCAAATATAACTGTCAAAACATCAGCTTTAGTTATTTTAAACTTATCTGAACACCAGGCTGCAACTACTCTCCAACAAGCTGATTTTTTTTACAGTACCTGAAACAAAAAACAAAATAGTGAGTACAACGCCATCTATGGACTGCAACTTCCAAACAAAAACGCTCCGTTCAAGCAACACAACACTTCACAATAGTACATCAGTTTGCTACTAGATGGCGCGAAACACAGCTTCGGTTGAACAATGAAAATTATTGATTTGAGCCTACCGGGTTGGGGGTGAGGGCCGCTCATTTTGCAGACTATTTGCGAGTGTCCCTGTGCAAAATTTACTGTTGACATGAATCAAATTATGTACAGTACGGATTCCCTCATTTGGTATGATACTTTATTGATTCGACGGTGAAATATTTCAATGTTATATTCAATTTCGTGCGCGGCGCGTGTTTTCCTAAATGATATTGATCAACCGAGTTACTTTATTTAGGTTACATTTTGTTTTAATGTTGCTCTTAAAATATCGTATTACAGAATCAAATTAGCTTTTCTGTATTAAAAAAGTTCTTTGTATTTTTTTGTGTTTCTCGTAGAGGCGTAGGCCGCTACGATTAATCGTAGGTCTACGGCGTAGACTTATCGTAGCAAAGCGCTTTGTTGGCGGATTTCGAATGTTCATTCTTATAAATATGAATTCTTTTGGTAAAGAAAAGGTAATGATTATTCTGAATCAGTTTTCGTGTGTTTCTTTGAAGACGACCTACGGGATTACGTTTAGAGGATACAAAACTGTGTTGATTTGGGGTAATCGACCAGGAGTTTTTCAGAAGATTTGAACCGTCATGTTTTCTTATCTGACGAACTGAACACTAGGTACACTTCTGCTTACCTCATCGGGGATAGCAAGCTATGTGATAGGTTCATAGCAGCGTCTCATAACCGCTGATAAACATACTAAACCTATCTCAGTATTAGCGAATCAAATTGTGAATACCAAGGTATTCGCAATCAAGGAAGCGAATTACTGTCAAGAGCGATTAGAATAAGCTTGCAAGCTTATTCTTTGACACTAATGTAAAAATATCGTCAGGCAACGCTTTCAGGATGACAATAAAAACATTTCAACATTAACAAAACTCAAAACGGTTTGGGAATAGTGTGGCGGGCATGTCCCATAAAAAAATCTTCTGACAACTATAACTTCCCTAACTTCAAGAATAGCATAAAATGCTGATTACAAAATAATCACCGAGTCGATGTTAAAGGGCTAAACTACCAATCTAACCAATAAAGTAGATGGTCAACAAAATTTCACTCTATGTCTTAACCAATAAGGTTGAATAGTGGTCAGCCAACTTAACGACCATATATTTAGATAGGTATATAAATATGTTAGTGCTACACGTGTAAGCTTAGCGCAGTCTATACAAATGTAAGTCTAAAAGGTCAGGAGCAACCGGCGAGCGTGTATAACTGTATGACCAGCAGGGCTATTGTGTATCTTTATAAATGTATAGCCTATCATAGTGTCCACCGAATAACGGTCAAATTGGTACAAAATGTAACCATTTGACAGTTTTTGATGGACACTATGATAGCCACTGGCATTTCAAAAGATACGCAATAGCTTTGCAGATGTATTAACGTGGGCGAGGTGAATAAAGTGAGAAGGGATCGTGGCAAAGGTGACATTTTCAAATTGAATGCCTGTCGAACCTTTCCCCAACTATGTCGGAGTCGGCTTCCAGTCTTACCGGCTGCAGCTAAATTCTAGTATGTTAAACTCAAACTCAAACAAAGTATGCTCCTTGTCAGCGTGCCGATGACAATATTTAAACTATGTCAGCCCTAAGTTTAGCGACGAGTTAAATAAAGTTTAAAAAAGCAATAAGGCACTTTTCAATGTCAATAGGGGATCGGACAAAAAAAAACTAATTAGTCCGTCCGATAGATATCCAAAAAATATTGGACACGTATTTTTTCTTTTTTCACATAAACAAAAAACTAAGACGATACAGTGCTTCGAAAACTCGTGAACTCCTCGAAAACGCCGCAAGTTAGTAAATTTTTTACCTACAAATGACGTCACAACCATCCAATCATGATCTTCGACGCGTCTTATCTTTGACAATTTTTAATAATTCGATTAAACAAAAAACACGTTTCCAATATTTTTCGATAATCTAACTGACGGACTAATTAGAATCATATTTTTTTGTCTCAGTCCGATCTCCTATTAAAACAAAGACAGGTAAGCTACAGTCACAGACAGTCGCAAGGCATAATAACTTGTTAATGAATAACTAACAATCTTTTTTTGTGCAGTAAGTATTAACTTTTCATTTAAGTATATTTTAACATTGTAAACTCGATTTCGTTTTGCAAACCCCGAAGTAATAGCAATTAGTGTTCAAAATAATATCTCACAACTTAGTGTACCTAGTGCCTAAAGCTAAAACCAGACGAGGTATTTATAAGCGAGCGCCTTCGTCCGCGGTCCATTCATTAAAACTTTAAAACGAATCGCTTCCACAAATTGAATTCATTTTCACGATCTTTATTTAACTTACTTTTCTTCTTTTTAGAACGGTATCATGTTACCAGTAACTGGGTTGCCAAGGTTGCTCTGTAGATGGATGATCACCCATAGAGAGTTTTCTCCGTGCCCCGGCAGGCACGTTAAGGCGTTGGTTCTGGCTGGTATGTCTAGATATTTGGCAGTCATTACATCTGTAATGACTGCCTACTGAAAGACTGGTTGTCTAACTTTTGGGTCACTATATATCTATACAGTGACCCAAAAATTAGACAACCAGTCTTACCAAGGCTTGTCATTATACCTAGTACTGACTGGGATGTGGAGGTCAGATCGCTTCATGTAAAAAGGTCGGGTAAGACTGAAAGCTGACTCCAATACGGTGAGAAATGCGCTAAGCAGATGATGTTCACCTTCACAATACGATAGTTAACAAAACAATTAGTCTGTCAAATAGATCCAAAAATAGATAAAAAATACGTGTCAGCAAACATTGAAGACGATACATTGCTTTGAAAACTCGTGTGACGTCATTGTCTGAGACATTAGTATGACATTCTTTAGCAATCAGTGACAACCCCCCACTCAAATCTTTGACGCGTTTTATCTTGGTATATTTTTATTGATTTAATAAAACAAAAAATACGTATCCAATACTTTTCGATAATCTAACAGACAGACTAATTAGAATCTTTTTTTTTTAAGTCAGTAAACATCCCTATTACAATAGGCAACTAACCTATTTAAAGACAAGACCTCAATACAAAGGGACTGCCTATATACTATTCTCACTTCCGTGACCTATTTCTGCTTACACAGTCAACAGACATAGCTGACATCTACCGGTAGACCCTTCCGGTGCGGGAGTGACCGTCAACTGTTATAATGACACCCGTTTTCATAACCACTATTCAGTGCTCTATTGGATTTTAAACTCACATCTCAGGAAGAGAGAGTTGAAATTCCAACGGTGATGTATGCAGGTGTTACGTCTAAATTAATGGCAGCTTTACGATTTTCCACTCACTATTCAGCGGTGAGAGTTGAATTTCCAACGTTGTCATATGCGTTAGTGCTAATGGAAGTTTAGTATAGTATTTTCACACCAATTTATTCTCCACCCTTGATAGTAAAATCTTGCTCAGTGATAAACCTATCAAAATTATAGTGATCTTTAGTTTGATGACGGCAAGGTTCATGTTGGACTGCAGCAGCCAAAGGTTTTATAACTATAAAAGAACTGTACTTAAATATTTAGATAAGTTAGTATTGTGTCGGCCACAAACGGTGTGTAACTTGGACTTATGTTTTTGAAGTTTAGTTGAAATATTGTTTTAAAAGGTGTGTTTGTTTATAACTTTTTATGGGGGATGAGCTTAAGATGAAAGCGCTAGGGTAGCCCGGGACATTTAAATTTGATGACAATCCGGAGCCATTCCTAGGCACGGACGAAACTTGGTATGTAATTGACGGCCCCCCATCCACAGCTCAACTCAGACACGCGATGCTTAACCTGAAGATTAAACCGAGCGGCTGTCATTATTCATCCACGAGAATATCGACTTTTATACATCTATTAAGTACTAATTTCATACAAACAAAACCTCTCAAACTAGGCAATTAATAACTCCATTTTCGTTTTACACCTCTGCCCTGACCCAGCTATTTTCTGCAATCATATTAACATACACGCCAAATCTGCCTAGGAAGTAATTTACCGTAAAATCCTCGGCCATTACGGGCGGTCATTACATCCACGTGGGTACGACGGCCAAGTGGTCATAACGGCTGAAATATTTTAATCCGAACGTCGACCATCGCTCAATCACTGGCCGAAACCTTTTCTACATCGTTTGCTAATTTTTTGACGACAGCTGTTGCGAATGGGTAGCCGATATGTGGTGGAATATCTAATGATTTTACGAGGACATAAATAACATTTTGATGTCTGACGAAGGTAGCATACGACGGGGCATGAATATTTTATGTTACAAGAGTGGTTTGGTAAATCATAATATGGTTACGGTGTTCCAGAAAGGGTTTCACCGTGGAACATAGACTTCAACGTCTGCCTGCTTTTACCAAACTTCAGTCTAACCGTATGCAGTTTGAATATCGAGAAACAAGAATACAGGGTCAACCCTTCACACAACCCTCAACCAAGTATTCTATACATCAAACCAAATAACTTTTTTTTGGGGGTCAAAAATCATATTTTGCGTTCCCTCTTATAACATTGTGGATGCTTTGAATAGTAAACGGGTCATGGAGGGAATTTAAGTAAAGTTATATCCTGAAAAACTAGTATTTACAAAAAACAGCTGTGAAAAATTCGGAACTTTAACCCTCAATATCTCCGTAACTAGGGGGTTCCCAGGTATGGTCTAGAACCAAAAAATTATCGCAGTGGTGGGGAAAACAAGTGCTCTTCGTTTGCGTTAAGGGTACTTTTAAACCCTTTATAGCGACAAACAAGGCCTGTAAAAACATCATTGTAAGACCTGGAAATACTATTAAAAACAATCTCGTTCGTTCTTCCAGGGGTGACTACTGTGCACAACCGCTGTGATGTGCCGGTTTTCTTTCTTTTTCTGTTTGCATAATTAGCCTAAATGTGTCCACTGGTGGGAGACAAGCCTTCTCTTTATAAATGCAATCGGCACTTGCGGGTCTAATGCGGGTTTCATTTATCTTTTAGCGCATACCTATGTCACCAAAGTATACAAAAATGCAAACAGTTACGAAAGTGATTACAACAACCCGTGCAATAGACTTTTCCGAACCAACTTAAAGTCGGTATTTAACGGGTAGTCCACAAAGCAACCTAAACAATCTGAAGATTGATCCGAGCGACTCATAATCGAGCCACAAGCTACTAGCTAAACTATCATCAGCTATAAACTCTTATTGGTATAATAATTCTGTGCGCAATATGCAATAATGTGTCGCCATCGGGTCCAAGACACGCGCCCTCGTAAACATCATGAAGTAAGGTGGTACATACATCCCTGTATACGGTGTACAGGGTTGATTGTTTTGACGGCGAATCTGTGGGGATATCTGATACTTTTACCTCAGTTTTTGTCTTTATACGAAACGGGATGGACTGGAAGGAGTGTGTGTGTGTGTGTGTGTGTATTATGTTGTCGCACAAAATGTTCCGAAGACTCCCACTAGGTGGACCGATGATTTGGAAAAAGTTGCAGGTATCAGCAGGATGCGAGATTTACGGGACCGGTCAATGTGGCACACTTGAGGGAGATTTATGTCCTGTTGTGGAAAAGTCCACTTTTCAGCATTCTCATTCAGCTGAAATAATGATGATGACATGTCCTAGAAGTCCTGTGTCTACAAACAGTCATCATCATCAACGGCCTATTAATGTCCCCACTGCTGGGACGCAGGCCTCCTCTCTTTGAGAGTAAATGGGCTATAATCCACCACGCGGGCCCAGTGCGGGTTGGTAGATGTCACATGTCTTCGAATTTTGGTTCTAAGACATGATGAAATAAATTACACAAAGTAACACCTGTTCGTAAGTCGGGGCCGCCACCACCGGACCACCGCTGCTCCAGACGGTGCAAAAGCTCCGCTCCGCTGCTACAAACAGTCAGGGAAAGCCAATACTGTTCTGCCCAAAGAAAGCAACCTGTGCCTGTGTGTGATATTCATCACCATCATCGGCCTACCTTTATCGAACTGTATTGGGGTCGGCTTACAGTCTAACCGGACGCAGATGAACACATTAATGCAGGACCAACGGCAACCTGCTTTCCCGAGGTACGGAAGAAACTCGAAATGCAATGGGTGGTCACCAATCCACGGCCCAACCTAGGCAAGCGTGGCTTAACCTAAAGATCGACCCAATTGGCTGTGATCATTGTGCCACGAGCTCCTCAGCACATATGTGTAAATAAACAATACGATTGCCATTCAGCAAACACATTGTGACACCAGAATAGCAGACTATTCAGCGTTGTTATAGCACAGTTAAATAGCGCTGCTATTCCGGTTTAAACTGGAGCAGGGATAAGCAATTGAGGCTTATCTTTATTGGGTGCTTGCTGCTGTTATTATGACAAAAAATCAGCCTTTTTATTTTTGTTTCTGAGGCCACTTAAGTACGCGAAAAAAAAGTTTTTTGTGTTGACTATGAAGGTCCAAACGCACTTACATATATATATATATATATATGTAACTAGTGGACCTGACAGACGTCGTTCTGCCCGTACAGCAGCGCCTACTGTATCCAATTGTGAATCTAAACCATTCTCGAATCTCCCCATTAAAAAAAGGATTCGCCATTTATTGAATTCATTTGATACAAAAAAATGCGATAAATGTAGAACCGCTCGACCGATTTTGTGAAAACTTCACATAAATCATCTACTAAATAGTCCGAACAAAGTCTAAACATTTGGTTTGGATAGGTGAGCCCGTTCTTGAGATATACTATTACAATGAAAAGTGGCATTGATTTTTATATATATTGATTAATAGGAGATCTGGCAGACGTCGTCCTGCCCGGACAGCAGCGCCACCTACTGGGTCCAATTGTAAATCTAAACCATTCTCAAATCCACTTGAACACATACAGAAATTTTCATCAAAATCGGTTCAGCCTTTCAGGAGGAGTTCAGTGAAAAACACACGTAGGTACAGAAGAAATATATAGGTTTATCACACTAATATTATAAAGGCGAAAGTTTGTGAGTGTGTTTGTTTGTTACAAGTTAAATCTTACATTGGGTGCCAGAGTTCATCGAAAACACTCTTTTCCTAGTTGTACAGCTCTATAGTGTTAAAATAAGTGTTTTTATGTACAATTTATGAAAATAAACATATTTTTTTTTTTTTTTTTTTTGTTACTTCTTCACGCAAAAACTACTACACGGATTTGGATGAAATTTGGTACACAGATAGTTTATAACCTGGATTAACAAATAGGATAGTTTTTATCACGATTTGATATTCCCGTGGGTTGTAGCGGGTGAAGCCGCTGGCGACAGCTAGTATAATGATAATTAATTGATTCCTGTGTCGAGCAAAGTGTTATCGGGTTTTTTATTCAGGAATTTCTCAGTAACAACCACAGAGTCTGGATTTGTGCTTGGTGGTTGGCAATAGGCTCGCCCCCAATACATCATCATCAACTGATGATGATGTATTATAATGCTTATAATGCCTATATTGTTTCCACGGCAGGGACTAAGGCTTCCTCTCTAGGAGAGGGATCCACCACGCGGGCCCAGTGCGGGTTGGTAGATGGATGTCACATGTCTTCGAATTTTTTGATTCTAAGACATGCCGGTTTCCTCACGATGTTTTCCTTCACCGTTTTGAGAACAGCGGTGATGAAATAAATTACTCAAAGTAATGTATGCGCCTGCCTGGATACGAACCCACGACCTACTGTTCGTAAGTCGGGGCCGACACCACTGTGCCACCGCTGCTCCCTTAATACATGCAAATTAAAAAATAACTGTCGAAATATAGGTATAATAATTAGCAAGTGGTATCAGTCAGTACAATAAGATTTATTTGTCCTACGTATTTTTTACAAAAGGGTAGTCAATCTGTTACTAATAGCTTCAAATCGATACTAATCTAACAAAAACCATTCAAACAAAAATTAAACCTTGAAAACAACTCCCATTCTACCGCCGAGAAACCAGATACGTGTAATGACTACGCTCGGTGCGTAGTACGGCGTAGTGTCGTATCGTGTTCGTAGGGCACGCGGTACGCGGCGTATCGACGCAATCAATATAGCCAGACAGACCGACGCCCGGGATGTTTACCGGAGAAGCTGTGGAGGGTATGAGAGGGAGAGTACAGAAGGATTAGTCTGTGTAGTCCTCGAACAAAAACCGGCCAAGTGCGAGTCGGACTCGCGCACCGAGGGTTCTGTACAACGTAGTAAGTTTTTTTTTTTAATTATATGATTTAACTGAAAATGTATGATTTTCGTAATTTATCTGTGCTATAAGACGTTGCTTCGAACCATATTTCAAGATTCTGAGTTCATGGACCCTGTAGGTTTTGATTTCCTTGCGAGTGTCAAAAATTTGTAGCTTACGGCTGCATCTTTTGATTGCGTTGGCATAGAAGTTTGATTTTCTCACAGCTCCAAGGGACAGTAGACATGAGTATTTGATATGAATTCACGCTTGATACCTCCACGCGTTTCTGAGAAAAAAGGGTCTTGAGTTTGACAGACAGACGCACAACAAAGTGATCCTATATGGGTTCCGTTTTTTTCCTTTTGAGTTACGGAACCCTAAAAATACCGTTTTGTAATAACATGGTCAAAAAATAAAATCCAAATCAAAGCATTTATTTGCAGTAGGCCATTACAGACATTTAGCAACATGACATTTGACATTTAATCAAATAAAACAATAAATTGAAGCTAAACAGTAGAAGACCGAGCTCTAACCGTCGAAGGTCTTACTGTCCTTGCCCTAATCAATTTGTAGATCCCGTGAATATCTTCCTCTTCCATACATACATGTATTCCAGCCGTAGTGACCAACTCATAACATAACAGTCCGTTGACACTTAAAAACTGGTTGAACCTTCTGACTCCTTCCCTATATAGTTTGACTCGCAGAAAGTTGTCCGTATTTATGTGCCCCTAGTAATTGGGGTGGCGACTGGCGATCCGCTTTGATTCAGGGGATGAATATACATATTATTTACGTTTAGGGACGTCAAAGTCCATTTGGCGTGTGTTGACTCAGAGCCGGAAAAAATATATAAACGCTTTTGACTGTTTATAAGTTATAAGTAGTAACATAAAAGTATTCTTAACGAAGCCGAAACTTACTTGTTCTCTCTCCTCGTCACTGCGATATTTTTTTTGTTCAAGACCATACCTGGGAACCCCTAGTTACGGCGATATTGGGGGTCAAAGTTCCAAATTTTTCACAGATGTTTCATAACCTGAAATACTAGTATTAAAATAACTTTACTTAAATGACCTCCATGACCCGTTTACTATTCAAAGCATCTACTAGCACCATGTTTTAAAAGTGCTACATTGAGTTTTACCATAAAATGTGATTTTTCAACCCAAAAATGGTCGTTTCCCAGCAATAATTTTGTTTGATGTATATACTGCTTGGTTGAAGGATTCATAAAGGAAACCCTTTTACAACTATGACTAGGTACAGCTGTAATGAAGATAAGAATTGACAGACAGTCTACAGCCAGAATACAGATTGATAGCTGGGATAAGTGCTTTTACAGTTATTTTTAGCAGTGATTTTGTATTCACGTTTGTGGAACTCTAATTGAGAAATAAGGTTTATACGAGAAAGTTGGGTTTTGAAGAACAAAAATTAAAAAGAGAAAATTTGATTGATTTCATTTGATAGACTGACCTTATTTTTGAAATTCTGCAGAATGGACAGGTGCATAGTATTTGACCGTGCGTGCGTGTATGACCAGATGAATGAATGTGGACGAGGTAAAATATGTGAGGATCGTAGCAGGTGTTGCGAGTTGTTCGAAAGAGATACCGTGGCTCGACACACAGGGCTAAGAAGAAACCTGGGTGGTTTTTAGTAAGATTCAAAAAGAAATCTGACATTCTCTTCCGCTCCGCCTAGAGTGGGAGGACTCATTTAATGATTTTCCACGCAATAAATACAAAACGGTGGCGTTCTGTGGTTTCAGCCCACCCCTATGGGATAAGGCCCAAGTTTATTTATGTTATGTAGAAAATTACACCTCCACTTCACTCTCCCAATTAAAGTTAAAAGCCTGTAACCACCGTTACATTACGCTTGCCACAAACACAGCCTCCGAACAGGAGAGAGATCAATGCATCCCACTCCGGATGCATCAATATCTATGTAAACTGTGATATTACTAGCTTATCGCAGCTTCCGGTTTGTGGGAAATAGAATCGAGGAATAAATGGCTGTTGCGTCATCGATCGTGACAATTTTAGTGGCTTAATTTTCAACAAAAAATGGCATGGGTAAGCCGGTCTTGTCTAGGTTGGCTGGATGGGTTGAGCACATATTAGAATAGAATAGAATACATTTAGTTTCAGGTAACAGAGACCCATAGACAAATTTCGTAACGTAATATATGCATAAAGGGCGTAAAAGTACCCTTAACGCAAATGAAGGGCACTTGTTCTCCCTAACACTGCGATCATTTTTTGTTCTAGACCATACCTGGGAAACCCCTAGTTACGGAGATATTGGGGGTGAAAGTTACAAAATTTTCACAGCTGTTTTTGTAAATACTAGTTTTTCAGGTTATATATTATTTGGAACTTTACTTAAATTACCTCCATGACTCTTTTACTATTCAAACCTTCCACTAGCACAGTATTATAAGAGTGCTACATTGAGTTTTACCGTAAAATGTGATTTTTGACCCCAAAAAAAAGTCGTTACCCAGAAAAAAATTTTTTGCGTAGGTGTACTTAGTTTGATGTTCAGAATTCTTGGTTGACGTATGTGTGAAGGGTTAATTTACACCCAGTATATATTAACATTCGTTCTAGTATAAGTAACTTAAAACTTCACTTGCACGATACTTAGTGCGATCTTGTGGAATCTGTCCGCGGATGCGACAGAACAGCACATCTTGCGGACAAAAACTTTCTTCCATTACTAATTGGAGATAGCATGTTGGTATCCGCATCACAAACGCTTTGCAATTCACGTTGCGGCGCGAATCCAACAGTTAAACTCCGTGTACTTTAGTCTCTGGCGCACGTACGCCTCGATGTCCTCTACCTCAGTGGTGTAATGCAGGCGAGAGATGTACACCGGGCTGGCATTTGTAGATCTTTGACAGTCACGTTACAGTTCGTAGCCCAGAAAGTCTGCAACCAGTCTTACTCCGCATCACATGTCCATACCACGACAATCGATTACCACACAACTTTTCATTCAACGGCGCCACTTTCAGACTTCCTTTTATGTACTCATTTCTTATTTTATCCATTCGCATAACACCACAAACTAAAGCAATAATACAATAAACCTTGATACTCGAAGGTGCTCCCCCAACCGCTATAACACTGCAATGCACAACACAATCAACTTATCATTCTTCAACATCACCTTGTCCCCTACCCACCCCAGTTTGTGAGCTAGCGTGATGGTATAGATTACCGCGACTTGGCTGAGCACGCAATGCCGCGATGTCTCCGGAATATCGACTGAAACTAACTTTAGTAGAGTTTAAAAGATGTTTGTCATTTTGGAGGTTATATTGAGACTGGTAATTATCTTGTTATTCCATTTTTTACGTAGAAAATAATGAAATAATTGGGGTTTCTACTACGTGAAGGTTGCGGGGATACACGCTGGATGCGAGACGACCAGACGATGTCAATGTGGCGACACTTTGGGGAGGCCTATGTCCAGCAGTGGACGTCTTTCGGGTTGAATTTGAATAGTGGCCACTTACAAAACCTAACGTTTAATCGATAGCTGACATAAAAGTTTTGTGTCTTCTTATATAGCGTGTCGATGGCAATGTAAATTGTGTCGGCCCAGAATTGGTTAGGCGCTTTCGGTAGCGGCCCCATTAGTTCGTGTAGTGAACAAATAGGACACTCGGGACACTACATTAAGTGCCAAGAGGTTTCACAAGTTTTGTATGAGACAAAAATAATGTTCTAAAGTGTCACGCTTCCGAGATATCAGTTATCAAACTTCATTCACTGATGGCGAGGCTGGAGCCGACACAAACATATTGAAACTATTGTAAGATCATTTTAAAGGGCTGCAGGTTGTTCGAAAGAGATACCGCGGCCTCGACACAAAGGGCTAAGAAGGAACATGAGGGGTTTTTAGTCAGTAGAAGTCTGACACACAAACTGATGAAAGGAGTGATTTGATGATTTCTCCAAAGAAAGAAAAAGTAATTTTAAAAGAGTAACCATGCAGTTTCTTGCCTGTTCTTCTTCATAGGAAACGACCAACCGTTTTATAAGTGCCCATGTAGGCTTATGTGAAATTAAAGATTTTCAAAACGAGGCAAAAACATAATTATGTCCAAACGACTGCTAAGAAATTCCGTTAGTCTAACAGCATTGGTCTACCTATAATTTAGAATCTTTGTTAAATCAAGAAATGTATCATAGCTACATCAAAATTCAGCCACTCGTCATCAAAAATAAACTCTTTCATTTCTTACTTAGCATAGTAAAAACAATTCTTCAGCAGAATGTACCATTCTACCCAATAAATATGAGATGAACCTCCGTGCTCGGATTAATACTAAATGCAACGGCTATAAGGCTACGGTCCCTCGGGAGGTGTAGCGATAACAGGCAGCGATGAGAATGATACTGATTCTTTAATGGGGTTTTTGGCGCAGTGGCTGAGTGATGGTTGCGCTTTGTTGGTTGGTGTTTCTGCCAGGGTTGTGGAATTTGTTCGACAGATATACCGCGGCAGTAGAATGCAAAAGGCATTAGAAGAAACATGAAATAAAATAAAATATAAATTAAACTTGATAGGGGAATACGGTCGGTACACAGAATTTCCCTTGAACGATATAGGTAATTGGCTACAGAAACCATGGTTCACCGTTGAACGGTAATACAATAAAACTATGTTTTAGTCAGTAAGAGTCTGACAGTTTCTTCTGCTCAGCCCAGAGCGGTAGGAGTCATTTGATGATTAACACGCTTCAAAAATATAAACAAATTCAAATGAGTTTCAACTTTCCAATAATAAAACTGTTTGCGTAGAAGGTAACTCTCACACTCCCACTAAATACTAAGTTATTTTAATATCATGTTATTAATGTTGTGAATGACTGCTGATTTTAAGGTCCTGAGTTTCCAGGTCGGGCAAATTGTTATTGGGTTTTATCCTCAGGAATTTCTTAGCAGGCAGCCACGGAGTCTAGATTTGTGCTCGGTTGCCGGCAAAAAGTTTATCACCTGTTACATGTAACTATAACATAACGAAATGTTACAAGTAACTATAACATAACGAAATGAAACGTGGGTCTTCCTTTAGGTACATCTTTGCGTAAAATTGTGATGCTATATTTTGTGTCACACAGTACAGCTTATTATAATACCCGCTAATCGCCACCACTAAGACCACCGCCCTACATTAGATACGCAGATAAGGCCTCGCACATAAATCGCGACTATCTCATTATGTGCGACAGCGACTGTGCGACTGTGCAGTCGTTAATCGTGCTGTTTGCACGCTGTTTAGCGTTCAGTGGAGTGTAGGTAATGAGCTGGTTGTGGTGATCAATCGTTGGTGTTTGAGTTGAGGCCCTTTTCGGCTTTGTGGCAGTTGCATGCTGATGTTGATCTTGGTTTGTTGTGTTGTGAGAACTTTCTACGGCAATGGAATATTAAAACTGGTTATAAAAGTTCATTTCTTCGATTTTTTTACTATATTTTAATGTCCTCAATTGAATGTAACTGTTTTAAAATTGTGAAATTAGCAATACCGCGCCGAAACTGTTTTGTTTAATAATAAAATCTTACTAATTAAATTTGTGTTTTTTTTTTCAGAAAAGTCGGATCCTATTAGGCTTCCGTTTTTTTTCCTTTTGAGGTACGGAACTCTAAAAATAAGAATCAACTTAATATTCAAACTCAAAACCACAAAACAATGAACTCCCAACATCCCACATCTCATACCCATCAATCATTCCGCTCTCCCATCCAAATTCCCTATAACATAAACTCAGTAAGCTAAAGAGGTACCAGGACCGCATACAACAGAGCTTCTATCAACATAAACCAGGATTTGTTTTACCGAACAACAATATGTATAAGGAAGCAGGTATTTTCAGATACTCATGATAATAAGGGCTGTTTTTGTTGTTTATTTTATGACGTAAACTGCGGAGGTGTAAAGGCTTGTGTTTAAACCATTTTAGCACCACTTCCTTGATGGGTTTTCTCGCATATATTGTAAGAAGATGTAGTCCAAAAGAGTAAACAAAACCGGATGAGCAATCACTCATGAAACTAAAAGAGTTACTAACACATTCAACTGTATTTGAAGTATATATTACTAGCTGTGGCCAGCGTCGTCACCCGCTACAACTCGAAAATTATCCCACGGGAAGATAAAATCGGGATAAAAACTTCCCTACGTGTTAATCCAGGGTTATAAACTATCGGGCCTGTGGACGGTGAGTGATGCTAGCTCGCCGTCCGTCCGTCTTATGACGACGACAGGCCGTGTCGACGCGCGCCTCAAAGAGATGTCAGCAACATGGAAGGGGCCCGCAAGGGCCGACGCCCGTCGGGGCTGCGGGATGCTGTAAGAGATACCACGGCCTTGACATAAGGGGCCAACAAGGAACATGGGTGGTTATTAGTCAGTAGATGTCTGCCACTCCCTTTTGCTCTGCCCAAGAGCGGGGTTATTTGATGATTCCCCCCCCCCCCCCCCCCACCAAAACCAAAGAGTAACAAAGAGTATCACAGCCGCTCCACTTGTAATACTGGTATTCAGCTGCATCCGGGTAAACTGGAAGCCGACCCATACATAGTTGGGAAAGAGCAGGTAGATAATGATGACGGTTTGAGAAACTTCGATCAAATCAAAGCAAAGAAATGATTAATTTGCTAACATTTTCTTCAGAGAATTTTGTGGCATAGCATATATCTATAATAAGGGATCTAGTTCCATCATCATCATCATCTTCAGCCTATTAATGTTCCCACTGCTGGGACAAAGGCCTCTACTCTTCGAGAGGGAATGGGCTATAATCTACCACGCGGGCCCAGTGCGGATTGGTAGATGACGCAAGTTTTCGAATGTTTGGTTTTAGGACATGCCTCCTCACGATGTTTTCCTTCACCGTTTTTGAGAGCAGTGATGATGAAATAAATTACAGAAAGTAATGTGCCTACCGGGGTTCGAACCCACGACTTACTGTTCGTAAGTCGGGGCCGCCACCACTGTGCCACCGCTACCCTCTCTAGTACCCATACCCATTATACTTTCTAATATTTCTTAAACCCATGCATGCTTTTTTTTCATGGTTTGTACAGCATAATATATAACGTCTTTGAAGTCAAACCTTTTTTTCAAAGAGAACAGTCTTTGATAGTTCCATTTATTTTCTCTATTTTAGTCAGTTTAGATATGAGAAAGTCACATAAAAACAGCTATGCAGCTATTTTTTGTTAAGGCAGAGTAAAAGTTAGGTTTTATTCAAAACAATTGCTTGTCTGTCATAATCGCATCTTTTTTATATTAATTTATTATTTTTTAGTTTTACAAATCGAGACATTAGTTTACCCAACAGCGGTATTTGTTAGTTTATTAACTAGTTAAATATTTTAGTTAAAAAAACCTCTTCCAATGCCTGATTAGGTGCATGAATGATTTAAGACAAAAAAGTTAAACACAGAGAATAACTTTCAACTTAGTTCCAACATCTCACCAACAGATGGCGTTGTCATTAATTTAGCATTACAGTGCGATTAGCGACATCTTCGCGGGTTTTTATCTCAAATTAGCATACTGCACGGATTTGAAGATACTTTTCAAGTTGTTGATCATTTACATGAGAATATACAAAACGTTGTTTTTCCTTCTTTAGGGTGTCTCATGGTCAATTACCAACAGCCGTCTTGCAGAAGAAAGTAGAAAGAGACAGTATAGTTATAATATTCGACTATATTCACCCATCCACAGACTGACCTTACTGCAGCTTACCATTGACGAGGAGCTCGTGGCTCAAAACAGCCACACGGGTCTACGTGTGGCTGTTTTGAGCCACGAGCTCCTCCAATACCGATACGGTTATTTTATCGGTTCGTGTCGTGTTGTAACGGTATACAACAGTACAGTGATATAACCGTTATATCATAGTTATGTTGAAGACAGTTCATAAAATGGGTATCGGTCGGCGTTACCATGAACGGTTATCGTGGCGATGCCTGTCGGGACTGCGGGTTGTTTGAAAGAGATACCGCTGCCTCGGACACAAAGGGCTAAGAAGGAACATGAGTGTTTTTTTTAAAATTGACACTCGCTACCACTTCACAGAGCGGGAGGAATCATTTGATGATTTCTCATCCTCCAGAACAGACACACAACCATGGAGCCTGAACTTGTGTCCTTTGATGGCAATAGGCTAGGCCTTCATAAATCGTTTCTTTGGGACTTCGAGCTTCAATGTCTCGGCGCTTTTCTGGTGGTCGCCACTGTTGATTCTGGATTACAGGAGTTGCAGTGGTTTGGGAATAGTGTGGCGGGTGCGTCCCATCTAAAAAAGGCTCGCTTCCTATTTACAATAATAATAATAATAAAGATTAAAGGTTTTGTCTGTGCAATAATGGACGAAGTTATGATGACGAACAACTACCAGAAATACATTGTGAAGGATGGCACGGTTGACATATGTCGGGCATGCCACCGTCCTGGAGAATCGATCCGTCACATTATTTCTGGGTGTTCTCGTCTGGCTAATGGAGAATATTTGCATAGACACAACCTCGTTGCCAGGATTATCCACCAGCAACTTGCTTTGAAATACAACCTTGTGGAAACAGAAGTGCCATACTATAGGTATGCGCCCGACCCAGTTCTCGATATTGGTAATATTTCGTTGTATTGGGATCGACCTATCGTCACTGACAGGACTATTGTTGCCAATAAGCCTGACATTGTGGTGATAGATCGATCGGAGCGTCGCGCAATGATTGTTGATATAACAGTCCCGCATGACGAGAACCTCGTGAAAGCAGAGAAAGATAAGCAATTCAAGTATCTGGATCTGGCTCGCGAGGTTGTCGACATGTGGCACGTGAATACAGCAGTCATTGTGCCGATAGTCGTGTCTGCCAATGGCTTAATAGCCAAGAGCCTCGACGAACATCTAAGGAGGCTCTCGCTTGGTAGCTGGATCAAGGGCTTGATTCAGAAGGCAGTACTTCTGGACACGGCGCGCATTGTCAGGAGGTTCCTCTCTCAAGAGCCCTGACCACCGGTAGTTCGGACTCTGTTCCCAATACTAGTGGACCACTATTTTTTATATTTTTAAATGTTTTTTATATACCTTTTTGTAATTAATATTTAAAAATGTATTTAATATGTTATAAAATGAATAAAGATTAAACCGTTGTTACAATAAATCCTTAATCTAATTTAACGTTAATACTAATTATTGTAGGTAACAAGTTATATTTATATTTAATGTAGGTGTACTATTAAGTATGACCTCTGTTTAACCATTAAGGGATTACAGGCATTCTGTTATTCATAATAAATCCTTCAAACAGGTATTATTAAGTTTAAAATCATCGCCAGAACGAGGCAAAAGTAAAAATCAATACCGACTGCCGTGTTCTAAATATCGAAACAACGAAACGGTTGTCATGGCAACGGTTTTATTAGGACTACCTTACCTTTCACTCACTTAAATATTATGTTGTTTGATAAAAAGGGTCTTTGTGAAGAAAATAGACATTCATAGACATAATGATAATAATAATTATGAAGAATAAAGAAACGATGGGTGGACTGTGTGAAGGATGATATGGCTAGGAAGGAGGTGACTGCTGACATGACGAGGAATACAGAAGTATGGAAGAAGAATACATGATGCACCCACCACAAAAAAATGGGGTAAGGGCAGGAGAGTGATGATGATGTGAGAGGAGGCCTCTGTCCCAGCTGTGGGGATGTTATAGACTGATTAATAAATGTTTCTTGAAGGACTATTGTCACACTATCACACTTCACACTAATATTATAAAGGCGAAAGTTTGTGAGTGTGTATGTTTGTTACTTCTTCACGCAAAAACTACTGATCGGATTTGGATAAAATTTGGTACTTAGATAGTTTATAACCTGGATTAGCACATAGGATAGTTTTTATCCCGATTTTATCTTCCCGTGGGATAATAATAATAATAATAATCTTTATTTACCTAAAAAACATACAGAGTTTGAGTTTGTGTCGATAATTTTCGAGTTGTAGCGAGTGAAGCCGCTGGCAACCGCTAGTAACCAATAAATAGTTATGACTGTGTGTAACCTCTTTCTTTCCTACTTCCCCAGGCAAACCACCAGCCGAAGTGATCTCAAAATGGGAAAACCGACACAGGTAGGGAATTCCTCTCCTTTTAAAGTCTGAGAACCAGTCTTACTATGGGGTATCGTATTTCCCAGTACTTACTGGTCTGTGGAGGTCAGATAGGCAGTCGCTTCATGTAAAATACTGATATTCAGCTGCATCCAGTTAGACTGGAAGCCGACCCCAACATTGTCAGTAAAAAGCAGGCAGATGATGAGGAGCCGTACAAATATTTAAATTTTGACGTCGCGGCGCGTCGTCGTGTTTTGTCGATACGACGAACCAAACCATTTTATACCAAAGAAAGAACATTTGTGTAGGCCTCAAACAGTACTCACTGATTCTTGTTTATCCGAATTAAACAACGTGGTCCGGATTAGTTCTCAAATTCCATGGGAAGCCGCAGATAGTGTATTAAATTACCTCAGTACAGTCAAGAGCATCAATATGTACACACTTGATAAAGTTCAAACGTGAAATAACGACTTTAGCTTTGTGATATAATATGACCTATTTTATAATAATATGGTTCCAAAATATAAGTTTCGTTACTTAGCATGATAATGAAATCAATACAGTAGGCGAAAATTGCTCCTAAACGTTGCTACGTGTATATATATTAGTGCAGCCGACTGTACACACCACACATTGTCCATTCAACCCTCAGAAGTCGGGACAGTCCTGTCCATCCCAGTGGCTGTGACCACATTATTGATGTTCGCCGGACACACCTCCCTGCGGGTGACGGGTTCGCTTCCCGGTTGTGTAACTTCAGATTAATTGTAGTTTTCGTCTGGTTTTGATGGCTATGAGTTATGTGATATTTGGGAGTTATTGTGGGGGGACCGTTTTGTCTCTGTTGAGCGAATTTGGAGGTGATTTTAATGGTGTAGCTGTGTTTAATTGATTGGAAATAAAATATATAAGTATGTCTGGTACAAACGAGTCTTTGTTCAACAGGACCCACAGTATGACGCGGGACCAAACAAAATTATCGAGGTCACAATTAAAGTCACAAGTTACTCGTTCGACTGATCTTGCGGGTCCATTTCGAGTGGTTCCAGTTGAACACAAGACTCGACGAACTTGTGACGTACTCGTAAATGTAATGGAAATTCGGTTACTAAAGTATTTTCCAAAGCAACATCACGCCTGTAATCCCCGTAGACAAAGGTGTGACTAATAGTAGGTACACATTTCGCGTGTTG
Source organism: Diarsia rubi (assembly GCA_932274075.1). Lineage (NCBI taxonomy): Eukaryota > Metazoa > Arthropoda > Insecta > Lepidoptera > Noctuidae > Diarsia > Diarsia rubi. The sequence goes on from OW026441.1 coordinate 10,456,908, forward strand.
TGTTTAAGTACCATGTGATAGGGGGTGACAGTATTGCCATCAACCGGACACTAATCCAGACTCCGTAGTGAAACTGAAGAATTCCTGATAGAAAAATTAAAACTTTAAAAAACCCCCGACACATTCAATGTTTGTTCCAACTTTAATTCCCCATAACTATTAAACGCCTTAACCGATTTCCACCAAACAAAGCTAAGAGCACTCACAATTAAATCACCCTTTAATCAAAAAATAAAAATATTAGAAATCGGTTCATCCGTTTCGGAGCTACGAAGCCACAGATAGACACACAGACAGACTCCCCTATTTTTTGCGTCGGGGGTTAAAAATGACCAATAACACTTTGGCTGACCTGGGAGTTCGATTAAACTCAGGACTTCATGCTCAGCAGACCACTAGACCTTTCTTCGTAATAATTTCTGGTTAAATAAATAGCTTCTCGGAAAGCAACACAGATCATTAACTAAAGGAGCGTTCAATGACGCGTGATTAAGGACGAGGATAAAAACAAATAAAATACTTATTTTTACTCTGGTTCCGAGGATTGATTTATTATTACTAATTCTTTTATTACGCATTGAGTGGTAGTTAGAGGTTTTACTTAAAACGAAGTGGTTAATTTTTTTTTGTTAAAAAACTAAAAAACCCGACTGAAAAAACTAAATAGCAAAAAACAAGCACATTTTAAATTAAACAAAACTTGGAAGCAACTTCTGACTTGAAACTTGGTCTTCCATACAAGCTTCTGTATAACTCGTCATCTCAGCAGACACCTCTTTCAAGCCATATCATCCTTTGCACAGTCCAAACATCGTTTCTTTGGTGCCTTTCGAAATATGACGTTTTTTTATTATTGTATTGTCCCACTATTGGGCTAAGGCAATATTTTATTATGCCGTGTGACTGTAGGTTCAGTATTTTGTTCTTGACATTCAAAAGTGCCCGTAATGGTTTAATTGGAGTAAATGCTTTGAGTTTGAGTTATGACGTAAACGGTCCAACATATTTATTACTCTGCCAAGTCTCTTAACACAAAACATTGTCTATTAATTACAATATAACTTAATTACGTTCTTCTTCATAAAACCACGGAATATTAAATTATCTGAGCTTCTCTTCTAATAATTTAAACCCTATTTTATTAGCGGTAAGGTTTAAAATTGCCAACTTTATTTGAGTAAGAAACAAGGTTTATAATTAAGTGTTATACTGTCTGTATTATGCAAAATGATTTATAACTCTATGTCAAAGGGGGTAAGGTATAAAATTGGATAGTAACTTAATTTAATTACAGGATGTGAGTAGGTACGCAATTAATGTTGAGCAATTAGTGACTTAAACGAGTTAAGAATAAGGTGTTTAATTGAATGATTATAATTTCATGCTTATAATAGTACTATTCTATGTTATAGGATACTGTTTAAGTCATCATCTACATTTTCTCAGTTGAATACCAGTATTTTACATGGAGCGACTGCCTATTTGAGCCCTTTTTTTCTGGGGTTGGGAATCGGGAAATCATCAAATAACGGTCCCGCTCTTGGGCAGAGCGAAAGGGAGTATCAGACTTCTACTGACTAAAAACCACCCATTTTCCTTCTTAGCTCTTTATGTCGAGGCAGCGGTATCTCTTACAACATCCCGCAGCCCCGATGGGCACCTATTTGACCCCTTGGTAAGACATGTTGGCAGACTGACTGGCCAAAGAGCCAAAGACCACTGATCTCCGACTGGGTACCTGGGTACCTGGGTACCTAGGTACCCAGTCAAAGGTCTGCAAATGGCAGCTGGGACCAATAGTTATGTTTTCCCTACGCCTCCACTTTTCTTTACTGATAAATTTCGTTGCGGGATCCAAGACAGTTAAATCGTTTCTCTGGGACTTCGTCGAGCTTCATTGTCTCGGCGCTTTTCTTGTGGTAGCCACTGTTGATTCTGGCTTACAGGAGTTACAGTGGTTTGGTATAGTTTGGCGGGATTGTCCCAGTAAACCTTCGTAGTTTGCAGGCGTGATGTTATATGTATATATGCATTGGAATATGACTGTTTAGCGCACTCATTCATCTAACTTGCGCTGCGTGACAGATGTCGTCCACAATAGCAATATCATACGTCTGTTGTCGCCTGCAGCTGGCGGTGACTGATGTCGGCAATATAGCCTGGATATAGCCTGGATATAGCCTGGATGTAGACTGAAATGTGGACATTGTGCGTGTTGTGTGATCAGCCTAGAGCTGGTACAATCTGGCAGTGATTAGAGGGGCATTTTGTTGAAATAGATTGACATAGTTATCTACAATTTCTTTAAAATAATATACATTGTGAAGTTGACAACTTTGGAATAATAGGGGATCGGACAAAAAAAACTAATTAGTTCGTCAGATAGATTTCCAAAAAATATTGGACACGTATTTTTTCTTTTTTTACATAAACAAAAAATGAAGACAATACAGTGCTTCGAAAACTCGTGAACTCTTCGAAAACTCGTGAACTCTTCGAAAACGTCATATGATAGTACATTTTTTACCTTCAAATGACGTCGCAACCACATCTTATCTTCGTCAATTTTGATTAATTTAATATTTAATTTCAATATTTTTCGATAATCTAACTGGCGGACTAATTACAATCATTGTTTTTTGACTCAGTCCGATCCCCTAATGTCACATTTAATGTAAATGAATATGTGTTGCACTAAACTATTGATTACAAAAATAAAATATTGCTAAAACGTTCACGTTCACACATCTTCTAAGATTCTAAGAAGGCTCAAGAGCCTCTGACTTCTAGCTCGCCGTCCGTCCGTCTATGACGACGAAAAGCCGTGTCGACGGCGCGTTCGACTTCCACGAGCGCTCAAGAAGATGTCAGCAACATGGAAGGGGCAAATAAAGGGGCATAGGGAACGGGTCACTAGGCAAACGCCTAAACCATTCGACCACGCAGGCAGTTCAACTAAGACAAGGTGTAAACATAATATGTATATCAAGCTAAATAACTCAACGCAAAAATATTACTTGAAAACTAGCATTTTTTTAACTTATGAAAGTAAACCTCCGAATCAGTGGCGGCACAGTGCTTAAATTGCGGCCCAGACGTACGAACAGTCGTGGGTTCGACGAGAACCCAGGCAGTCGCATTACTTTGTGTAATATATCTCCGTGATGACAAAACGTGCCTTTTGGCTTCATTAAGGGTATTTTGATCTATATCTAATATTGATTAGTAATTAACGCTTTCTTTTAAAACCTCTCTGCCTACCCCCATGAATACCGCCATTCTACAAAGTACCAGGCGCACAGAAACTCACAAGAGCCCATCAATTTTGTATTAAATCAGCATTATTGCAAGCCTATACCTTGTAGATGGCGTAGCAGATGCGTAGACACTGCGTAGCGCTACGGGCTACGGCGTAGCAGTGTGGACATAAATATCTATGGGAGTGCTTGTAGTGCGGTTGTTCTGCTTTATAGGAGACTAGCTGACCCACGCAACTTCGTCCGCGTCATAATAATATTTAACTTACAACCTTCCTCGATAGATCTAATATCCATAGTAATATTTTTTCAATTAGCTATATAATGTTGAAAGAATTTTCAAAGTCTTCAGAGTAATTTTTGAGTTAAATCGTCACAAACAAAAATCTAATCTTTCCTCTCTATATATAGATAGAACCTTAGATTACATTATTTAGGTGAAAATTACTTTAAGTACCTACCTATCTCTTACTGTTAAATATACAATCATCATCATCATCATCAGCCTATATTGTTCCCACTGCAGGGACTCAGGCCTCCTCTCTAGGTGGGATGGGCTGTAATTCACCACGCGAATCTTCGAATATTTGGTTCTAAGATATGCCGGTTTCCTTACGAAGTTTTCCTTCAACGTTTTGGAAAACAGTGGTGATGAAATAAATTACACAAAGTAATGCGCCTGCCTGGATTCCTGGGGCCTTTCTCGATAAATAGACTATCCAACACAAAAATATTTTTAGTAGTAGATCCTGAGTTCTTAGCGTTCAAACAAACAAACAATCAAACAAACTCTTCAGCTTTATAATATTAGTATAGATGTTACATAACGTCACGCCTGTTTGCCTAAAGGGGGTAGGGCAGACGTAGCAAACTGTATTGTTTTTAAAGCAGCCATAGTAACAATTTCGAGCATGAGAGTAGTGGTGGCCCAGTGGTGGCTGCCCCGACTTACGAACTAGTCGTGGGTTAATGCATCAAATCATCAATCAATGAATATTAACAAAATTATTTACTATTAGTGGAGTACAGACATGATGTTATTTTTACTATCGCTCTGAGATTACAACAAAATACATCAGCTTTGAATCCAGTTTATATGAAAGGCAACGAATTTAAAGTACTTACATAAAAACAATGCGAGAATGTACCAGGCTCCCAGACCTTGCAAGAGGTGTCGTGTTACTATTGTAGACCGCGAGAGACGGGTGACTCTTTGTGTCGTGTGTAGCCCCAGTATGTTCTGTTTATATGGCAAGTAACAATTAAAGTTAATTTATCTTTAAAATCAGTAATAGTGGAAATCAGCGTTCGACAAGCGCTTCGTCAATCATCGTGATCATCATTTCAGCCGAAAGACGTCCACTGCTGGACATAGGGCTACCCCAAGTGACACCACATTGACCGGTCCCGTGCGTCTCGCATCCAACGGATCCCCGCAACCTTCACCAGGTCATCGGTCCACCTAGGAGGAGGCCGCGCAACGCAACGTCTTCTAGTTTGCAGTTGCCACACGAGAACCTTTCAACCCTATCGGCCATCAAAATGCTTGCACTGACTGGACGGGTCCACTCAAATCTGTGTGGTGCTTTCTTCAAAAGACCATCTCAGAGAATCTGCATGGTCTTCATGTGTGTATTATACCTTATTGTTAACCAAAACGATTTTAAAAGATTAAAAGAGTAACCTTTGGAGTTTCTTGCCGGTTCTTCTCCTTAGGAATCGACCAATGCACCGAACCGTGCCCCTTTTTACCGACGTTTTATAAGTGCCCATGCAATCAAAATCAAAATCAAAATATTTTTATTTCACATAGGCCTACCTATGTGAAATAAAAATATTTTGATTTTGATTTTGATTAATTCTGCGAGTAATGTCTCCTGCCCACTTAAAAATAAAATAAAATAAATAATAAAATTTATTGTGTCAAATAATTGGTTTACCATTGTTACATCAGTGTCTTGTGTTTGGCAGTTCTTTGCGCTATGTCGGTTACCTTGTTAAGATAAATTTATTGTGATCCTAAGTTGACTCCAATAAGAAAGAGAAAAGGCTAGGTACATGATGACGTATGAGACCTGTCATTACCCGTATATTGTTACAGGTACCTGAACGTACAAACAGGGTAACTAAGTAACTAGGCCGCCGTTAACTTGATACGGTTTAACTTCAGAGGCTTCGCGCAGTCCTACGGCTTCTGACAACTGGACGTATCGATTCAAAGTCGATAGCGGCTTAAAGACGACATCAAAACGTTGCGTTTATCGAAGTTATTTATTTAATTGACTTGACTGGATGCAGATGAATACCCGTATCAATTCACCTGGGTTAAACTAATATCTCCCAGGTGAATTGAGGATACCTACTACTTTAGTATCTAATGTTCACCTGGGAGATATCACCCAGGTGAACATTAGACACTAAACCTTTTACATGACGCGACTGAATGATTTCATTTTCCACGTTGGATGACAATGTTGATCCTTTGATCAACATTTCGTATTGATAGACTCACATTGTCATTGGTTATTTGGTAAACAATGGAAGATTATAGCGACAGTATCATAAAAAGCATTAGTTCATCAGGCTTAAAAAAAATATATATATTCCGACCTCTTTTGTGCCACGATAAATATCACCTTTCGGCGCAATATTGAAGTGTCAAACAGTACAAGATCTGTCAGTACCCTCTCAGCTGATGCCGCAAAATATAATCCAGTCGAGTTTTATTTGCTAAGGGTTGTCGTCCACTCCATGACGCGGGTTGAACGCACGTCTAAGATTGGACGCGCTTTTTTAAATAATATATAAATGGAGAATAAAACCGATTCTGATTTTCTACACTATTGAAGTAAATATTTAGCGTGTATGTAAACCAAGTAATCAAAAAACTGAGCACTCAAAACAAGAAATAAATATATATATGCTTACAATAGGTTCCGTTCGTGGTTGCGCCCGCGTAATTTATTTTTCACACTATAATGATAGTTGAAAAAAATAATTATAATAAACATAAGGTACCTACCTTTCATTTAGGGAAATAGAACCGTACCCGAAAAAAACAACAATGACGTTCTTAGGATAATAGTTGGCCCCACGTCAATCGAATCGGTCGAATCATGATTGAATTATTATTATTTAAACTTCAGCATAATAATTGTAAGCGAAAATGCAATTTTCGCGAACAATTATTATGCTAAAGTTTAAATATGCTGAGCTTAGCTAGAATTATATAATTTTTACTTGGCCACAGGCTCCTCCAAGTGTTAGAGCACTATCAATCTAAATATCTACTTTTTTAAGCTATTGTGAGTGAAATAAAGCAATACTCTCCTACATTTTAGTTTAGTGTGCAGCTATAAATTAACGCAAACAGGACAGTTATGTGTACACAGTGTAGGCCCGTTAGTAAGATTATAAACAAACATAATTATATTACACACTATATTTGTGTTTAATTACGACAAACGTAGCTTGTAAACAATAAATTAATGAAAGCATGGTAATGTAACAATATCACTGCGGGCAATTAATTGTTTAACAAAGCATTAAAAGTAAACCAGGTTCGTAAAATTGTTATAGCTGTTTGTAATTTATGGTTTTAATTGAACTTTCTAATTATAAATCAGACTTTTATTACCAAACCAGCTTATGTCATATGCCTTTACGCTATTCTGTAACTGTCACAACTTTCAGACTTCCTCTAATATAATTATTTCTTATTTTATCCATGTTTATCCCCACTGCACCCAAAGGGTGGAACTTCTTGTCTGCGTTGGTTTTCCCGAGTTAATATAACCCCAATATATTTAGGTCACGAGTAAACAAGCTTCTTCTGGGTGAGCTCGTTCCATCATCGACCTTATCTCTGCCCTTAGGTCAAGATTGAGGTCAAAAGTAGGCCCATTTCATATAAAAAAAAAAACTTTTTTCTTCCATTTTATAGCATAGTATTCCGACCTACACAGTACGACACGGACTTGTTTATATTTACCCCCACAACGCATTATCTCCAGATGCCAAGAAAAACCACATATTTAACTGCGCGACTTTTTTACACACCACTCACAGCGCGCGACAACCCTTACTTGCCACCTAAACCCTCTCCGAACTCAAGCGTCACTAAGAGACACTCGAACGCCACTAAAAGTACCACGAAGTACCATGAAGTGCCATGAGATGTCGCCAGTGCCATCGGCGCCGCTGGAGCATGGCCTATCTTTGTTTGAGATGCTCTTAACAAGGATTAGAACGAGATAAGACGGATGCCGTGCTCAGCATATAATATTGTTTAGTAGGAGATATTTATAAGCACGATTTTCGATAAAAATGGGGTGTGTTTTAAGTAGGTTTAAACTTATGTGTCTGTGTTGTTTCATTCACGACTAGCTGATGCCCGCGGCTTCATCCTCGTCGATGTCGGTTACTGCGACCAAAAATAATATTTTCGTCCTCCCCTTTCAACCCTTACATCTTTTCTATAGCATTAAAAAGTAGCCTATATCCTTTTTCAGGCTCTAGGCTATCTGTGTACGAAATTTAATTTAAATCGGTTCAGTAGTTTTGACTTGAAAGCGCAGCAGCCAGAGTTACTTTCGGATTTAAAATATTAAGCAAGGATTTTCGCAGTAACTTGACACGTATTTTCGGAACGATTACGAGTAGCTAAGATATACTTTTTTCAATTAGTAAGATACTTCTTTATGTAAACAATCTAACCGACTACAGTTTGATACAAATATATTACATGGAGCGACTGCCTATCTGACCTCCACAGCCCAGTTAGTACTGGCTAACTTAAACACCACTGAGTACCTCTAAGACTGTCCAAGATCGTGTTGATTACCCCTTTTGTATTTTTTTGAGGGACAGAGCGGTAGGGAGTGTCAGACTTCTACTGTCTAAAAACCACCCATGTTCCTTCTTAGCCCTTTGTGTCGAGGCCGCGGTATCTCTTTCAAACAACCCGCAGCCTCGACGGCGTGTGGATTACCCTTATCCCACACACACATCCGGAAGAAATGTTTTTTACAATAATTTCACGATGCGGACGAAGGTCTTGTAAAACAGCTGCTTTTTTAAATGCTTTGAGTTCAGAAAACAAACGATAATTATCTTCTCAAAAGACCTCTCATTAAAGTCAAAAAGTCCTCCTGCGAAATTCAATTACGTTAAATTCTATTGTCTCATACGTTCATTCATATGTAACTCACTTGTGAACCGACTCAGAGAAATGAGATCTTTAATTTGTCTCCTGAAGGATTTATTATCATCGTTACATGTCTCAAGTACGTTACTGGCTCTAATAATGAAAGAATAGCTCTTTGGGACTTATAAGAGCCTGGTACTTGAAGGGCTGAACATGGAATTCATTGCTTTAAGAAAATTGACAATTTGGTAAAACATAAAAATAATTATAGTTTTAACCAACTTCCAAAAAGAGCAGTTATAAAGTCGTTTTTTTTTTTGTTTTCTTCGCCTATCGCAAATTGTGAATCGATGATTATTTTTTATTTGAATGAATATTATTTCGAGACTGCGGCTTACTGAGAAATTCGCATAGATACTCTCAAGAACTCTTTGCCCGACTCGGGAATCAAAGCGAAGACCTCATTTTCAGCAATCGCCCTTGCAGTACGAAAACATAAAACATCAAAATCTAAGTAAATCACATTCCCGCTCACCTATACAACTGCATCAACGCAAATACAGAGTTTTATTAAAACTGTGTTAAAACTTAGGTCGTCGATCTGGGAAGCACTTGCGACGACTAAACCAACTTGTCGGAAAAATAAAGGGAAAAGAACCTACTTATATTTTTATTCACAAAAAGACATAGGACAAAATGCTAACTAAGCTTCAGATTACCATAATCCTTTTTTAATTAAATTTAGAAATAAACCGTTACACGTTGTTGAGTTGTTTTCCGTTTGTTTTCGATTCAGAATACATTTCAATTTTGTTTTTGTAAAACATAACATTACGCTTGTAATCCCCGAAGAGTTTTTATTTAAGAAAAAAACGTCGCCCCACCTTAGGAATTTCTCCTGTATCGTGGGTGCGTTCACAAACATTTAAATTCACATACAGAAATACCCAGACCCGGGACAACTATCTGTAGGTCATACAAATATTTGTTCCGTGCCGGAATCGAATTGCTTGAGCCACTGCGCCAAACCTTTTTTTTTTTTTTTTTGCTGGATGTAAAATCATCGAATAACCCCTCCCGCTCTTGGGCAGAGCGAAAGGGAGTGTCAGACTTCTACTGACTAAAAACCACCCATGTTCCTTCTTCGCCCTCTATGTCGAGGCCGCGATAATCGTTGGACTACCCGCGGCCCCGACAGGCGTCGGCCCTTTCGGGCCCCTACTGCGCCAACCCTGCCGTCTAGTTAGGCAGAGGTGTAACTTAATAGAACATTCACATTTCGCCAGATATATGTCTGTCCCATACAATACATCAACTGGGCTCAAATCTAGACTCAGTGGCTGGTACCCAGAAATTCCTGATAGAAAAAACTCATAATTTGGCAAACCCGGCAATGGAATCCAGGAGCTCATGCTCAATGGTCGCGATTTTAACAAAATACAGGATGATTACGAACCATGTTTGAGTTTCTTAAATTTATAATTAATGTTATTTCTAGGCTTTAAATAGGGATGTTTAGTAACTAAAAAAAATATGATTGTAATTAGTCTGTCTGTTAGATTATCGAAAAATATTGGATACCTTCTACTATTTTTTGTTTTATTAAATCAATTTAAATTGTCGAAGATAAATCGCGTCTAAGATTTGAGCGGCGGTTTGTGACGTTACACACCGGTAAAAAAGTCATACTAATGTCTTAGAATATGACGTCACACGAGTTTTCAAAGCACTGTATCGTCTTCATAGTTATCTTACGTGAAAAAAGCAAAATTACGTGTCAAAATTTTTTTGGAAATCTATCTGACGGACTAATTAGATTTTTTTGTTAACTACCCTATTTAATATATTATATGTATTCTCGTTGTCCCCACGGCCATGTGCCCTATTGGAGACAATGGGACAAATATCCCCACTCTCCCGTACCACTGGTGAGGACAACGGTAAGTCTGTAATTTTGTTTACGCTGTCCCCACTGGCATACGCCCATTTTTCTCAACGTCATCAGTTTAGACTTTTTTCATTCCGTCAAATCTCAATGACTCACCGTGTCTGTCTGTATAAATAATTATATTCTACGAGTAAAACTTTACTATCTTGCACTGGTTTATATAAATAACTATATTAATAGATAATAACAACATCATTTAACGTGGTACTGTCAGGGAGAAAAGTCGGTTACCACAGATCAAATAATATATACAGGGTGTAAATCAACCCTTCACACATACGTCAACCAAGCATTCTGTACATCAAACTAAGTACCCCCCGCAACAATTTTTGCTGGGAAACGACTTTTTTTTTGGGGTCAAAAATTTCATTTTACGGTAGAACTCAATGTAGCACTCTTAAAACATTGTGCTAGTGGATGCTTTGAATAGTAAAAGGGTCATGGAGGTAATTTCAGTAAAGTTTTTACTTGAAAAACTAGTATTTACGAAAACAGCTGTGCTAAATTTGGATGTTTGACCCCCAATATCTCCGTAACTAGGAGGTTCCCAGGTATGGTCTAGAACAAAAAAAATATCGCAGTGGTGGGGAACACAAGCGCACTTCGTTTGCGTTAAGGGTACTTTTACACCCTTTATTGCGAAATAGTTTCATCTAATCCATTTACATACATAAACTCACGCCCTTTTCCCATGGAGGTAGGCAGAAACCACAGAACGCCACCTGCTACGATCCTCACATACTCTTTTGCCTCATCCACATTCATACATCTGGTCATACAAGCACGCCAGGTACAAGTACTACGCACTAATTCATGGAATCAAATTATTTATAACGCTGTCTTGGCTTCCGTTCGTCTTTTCACGGGTTAAATATTTTAATATTTTTTTATTTTGTATTATAAAAATATTTATAATTTATCTGCGAAATAGTATATTACTAGCTGTTGCCAGCGGCTTCACCCGCTACAACTCGTAAATTATCCCAAGGGAAGATAAAATCGGGATAAAAACTATCCTATGTGTTAATCCAGGGTATAACCTATCTACATACCAAATTTCAACCAAATCGGTCCAGCCGTTTATGCGTGAAAGAGTAACAAACATCCACACATCCATTCTCACAAACTTTCACATTTATAATATTAGTAGGATGGTACAAGTGTGTAATGTTGGCGATTACCGCTGAGGCGCCATTGAGACCCGAGGACGGTAATCATCAATACACACGTGTATCATACGACGTTTTTCAAACTTGTGTAGAAAATAATATCAAAAAAATCATTTTCAACACTGAGTATCAGTTGTGAAATAGTTTTCGCACTGGCGGTAAAAATTTATCAGTTTTCCTACGCCCGCGCATCTAACAATGGCAAACTATCATAGGCTTAAAGAACAAGGTTTCTTTTTTTTTGGACTTTCACACACAAAAACAACAAACAACTTTACAAAATGGGGAATTCAAAGTTTTATTTATTACAGAGAAAACAAAAGTAATATATGAGTGAAAGTTTCATTTATGAAAGAACGTTGAAATTCACAATTTTAATTCGAAGTTGCATGAAATGAACAAGCAATGGGTAGGTACATTAATTTATTTGTATTATTGGACCTGATCTTTTTAATCGAAACTTTTTAAGAACAAAGCAACTAACCATTACAAAAAAAAAGTGTTTATCATCTTAAATCTATACAGTTAAGTTGCCGGGGCTTCGAAATAATTAACAATTGTTTATCTGTGCTAATTAGGTATAGTTTACACAATTTTAAAAGAAACAAAAAAGACCAATACCTTCATACCAACGCCGATACAGCCTAAATTTTGTCAATAACATATGTTGGTAGCGACAGCTTATCGGAGACTTGTGAACACGCTACTTGCCTGCCAAAACTAACTGCCAAACTTTATGACTGACAAAAGTTTTCGACTTGCAGTACGAAGCCTAACCCGACAACACAAGTCGGCGGCGACCCAATAACATTTTGTCTTATATGGGAGTCAAACCTAGAAGCCCATGCTCAACAGTCACTCTTCCGACCACTTAACCAATGAAGCAGTTATTATTATTAAATAAAAAAAGGGTTGCACTCCGTGAGTGCCGGCAGAAGTGAAAACTTGTACATTAACGTTGTGTATTTTTTAATATTTTTGGATTGTTTAAGAAATAATTTCGTACGAATTGTTTTATTTATCACCATAAAGTACTATTATTTATGTGGTTAAATACAATATTCATTTATTGCGATCTCGTACACAAATATGACAATATAAATTACATAAAAAAATTAACACTTTAGAACTATTACAGTTAGTCTCAGATAAATCAACTTGACATTAATTTATTTTGACATATTGACAGACACGCACATTCGCGCAAGCACCATGAGCCGTCTTACGGTCAGGACACGTGACTATCTGACGCGAGTTTAGCATTTTTAACCCATCCCAAAAAAAAGTGCACAACGCCACTAAGAAGTTTCACTTCAAAAAATTTGAATTGTCAACCGAATTGCGTTGCTAACTGTACGTGGATATAAATATCTTGTCTTTGGGCGTCACCCATCATACCGCGGTACGCAATGTGCGTCAATTTGGCTAATTTATTACTTATTATATTTTTTTGATAATTTCTGAACTACAGACATGTAGTTTGTGTCTAGATATTTTATGAAATTGTCTTGTTTTTATGAGATTGTGTGACTGGCCGTCTGATTATTCTGTTTTTGCATAAAAAATAATATAATTTTTTTGTTAGAAGTCATTTCTACCACACTCAATGTATTGCACTACACGGGATTAATTTTCATTTATCAAATTGCATAATTTCTTGAGAGATATGCATCTTACACTTTAAGTATATGTTGAATATTTACTACAGTTCCACCTCGTCTGCGGCTCGGGTGTTAATTCCGCCTCGCATGCAATAACATAGTTTCCCCACCTATATGACAATGTGCTTTGTTTTATTTGCATATGAATTGAGATAAACTTACTCAGATATTGATAACATTACAGATTTGTAAATGTGCCGTTATAAATTGACAAAAATGTACCTGAAACCAAAAAAGGCATACATTAGTTACATAACACTTCAGCCAACATCTTAGCTAGTAGGAATACACAGTACTAATATTTATATCGCATACATTTTAAGACTTAACACTTGTATCGTAGTCGTGAACTGAACTCGAGTCGGACTTGACACGTCTCCATTAAATAATTCATGTCTAATGGGGCGGCCCATTACACAAATTGACAGCTACAGTTTGACATAATCACCCACTTTTAAATACAGGATGACATTATAGACATGTTAAACATTGATTACAGTGACTATAACATCTTTAGTATTGATAAAAGCAGAATGCAACTATGAGTTTGACAAGGATGGCTGATGTAGGAGGCAACTTACATATACGGAGGAAGTACTTTATGTCAAAATCTGCCAATTGCGGTTAACAAATTTTAGGATTGATTTGGTGGGCGATGTCTCTATTTTGTCAGGACAACGACAGTCGATTCAAGTTCAAAAACGGACTTGAATCAGCCATATAAATAAATATGGCAGTAAGAGTTGTCATCATACTTCGTAATCGCAGTCTTCAGCTAAACACTATCAACAATAATAACGAAATGTGCATCTCAGCAATCATGGCCCATCGTGTACTCGATCGCATCTGTTTATATCATCTGTCGGTTATATAAACTCCGCGTGACGTCACTGCACGCTATTAATATCTGCGCGGGAGTTGATCGATACGCACTGGTTTAATTAACTGATTCACTAGAGATGGGACGCGGAGTTGCTTTTAAAATTTGTATCTTTTTAGTTTCTTTTACTGAAAACTTGATAAAGTCCACCATACATTTATCATCATCATCATCATCATCATCATCATCATCATCATCATCGTCTTGCCTTTGTCTTATTCTATTTGAAGTCGGTGCCAAAAGTTTCCTTCTTAAATTCTCCTCTGTCAGACGTCACGGCATCATTTACTCCTTTCTCCTTTATATCATTCCTTACACAATCCATCCATCTTCTCTTTGGCCTTAATCCTCCTTTCCATTTATCAACATAACCATCACTTTTTTAGTCACATGCGTTTCATCCCTACTCATTACATGTCCATTGTCCATACCAAGACCAGTCGAATGCCTTTCCATAACGACCAGTGGTCCACATTGGCCTTTTTTTTGGAAGGTGGTAATCAGCAATTGCCACCTCCCGCTCTGGGCAGAGCGGTAGGGAGTGTCAGACTTCTAATGACTAAATACCATCCATGTTCCTTCTTAGCCCTTTGTGTCGAGGCCGCGGTATCGAACAAACAAGCCCCGACGGGAAGTCCACATTGGCTTAGATCGAAATAACTGGAAATCATGGGTAGAGCCTTTTGCCCAGCAGTGGGATGATACAGGCTAACAGTATCAGTATCTGCCTAACCCTTCAGGGATTATAAGCGTGATGTTATGTTATGTTATAGTGCATATTCTCTAATTCCTCAGTTAGGTATTTCCTCAGTCTACGTACCAGGGCGACATGGCTAGACAGGTGGTCAGTGCTCGCGGACTGACGTATCGCACACATTAATTTAACATCGCTAGCGTTTAGTACTAATTAGGTGTCTTCTAATTATAGAGAGACTAGCTTTAGACGTGGGTTTGCTTGCATTAAAAGCTTTGGTAGGTGAATAGTGAACTAGGTATTTGGGAACAAGAGTGTAGTGTAGAGACGGAATATAAGACGGTTAATTAAAATGTTACAAAGAAAAATCTACACTGGGGCATATTAAACCCAGGACTCTGCGCTCAAAAGTCCAGCAATATGTTTTATGCCCGGAATAGGGATGTATACTGACAAAAAAATATGATTCTAATCAGTCCCTCTGTAAGATCGAAAAATATTGGATACGTATTTTTTGTTTTACCAAATCAATAAAAATTGACGAAGATAAAATGCGTCAAAGATTTGAGTGGGGTTTTGTGACGTCACTCACCGGTAAAAAATGTCATACCAATGTCTTGGAATATGACGCCACACGAGTTTTTAAAGCACTATAACGTCTTCATTGTTTGTTTACGTGAAAAAAGAAAAAAAAAACGTGTTCAATATTTTTTGGAATGGGCCTCTTACCTTTGCCTATGCCTTTGAAAAATATCTCTCAGTCTAGCTGGTTTCCTCACGATGTTTTCCTTTAAAATTACACATGGATTCCTAAAATCAGAGGTTTTTGGACTCAAACTCGAGGCCTAATACTTCAGTGTCCGACAGTCGGACTAGGCTATCAGGGATATGACGTTACTACATCTTACATTCTATCATCTACACATACGCGACATCGAGTGCGCATATTGATGTCGCTAATAATACTCGGCCTCCACGGTCCGATCGACTAATTATCGTAATATTGTCTCGTCACAGTCATTACGAGCAGAGTTAGTGCGCATTGTACAAGATTTGTGGGTTTACACACTGAAAAATGTTAACGCTAACATCTGCCGCCGCGCGCCGTCCTATAAACTAGATTTCGATATAATGGCGAATAGTTGTTTCTAAATAAACCAGATAACTTATTTGTAAAATATAAGACCAAAAAACAGTCACACATCAGGCAGTTAAGGTATTTATACGAATATTTAGATAAGAAGTTCGAGTGAAAAGTGTCGATTTTCAGCCTAATTTGAATAAATGACTTTTGATTTTGATTTTTACTGTTACAGCCGCACTCAGAGAGCTTTAATGATTACTTAGGCCATCACTAAGTAAAGCTTTTGACAATTTTGTCATACAACAGTATGTCACATCTTTACTAAGTGACGGCTTAAGTAAACATTGAATATCTCTGACTGCCGCACTCAGAGAGCTCTAATGATTACTTAGGCCATCACTAAGTAATGGTTTTGACAGTTTTGTCATACGAAAATATGTCAAACCTTTACTAAGTGATGCCGTAAGTAATCATTAAATATCTCTGAGTACGGAAGTGAGTACATACGCAGTTAGTCCATCAACTACACCAAAGATTAAAACTGAAATTCTCCCACAAAAGAGTTTTATTGTTTTGTTTCCAGATATGAGTTTTGCTAGAACCCCGTCCCCATTTCGTTCATACACTAGAACTTTATCTAGCCTTCCACGCGACTAGGCTAGACGCAGCCATGCGAGGCTATCAACTGTAAACAATGATATTGTGGGTAGTTTCATATTTTTTGTAAACGCAGACGCAAATTGTTAGAGCGTTATAGTGAACCTGATTTTTTGGTGATGGAGTTCGGTTAGTTGAAAACTGTAGGCCTGCAGTTATACTCGATTGTAGATATGTCTGGTGCAACCTGGAACTGTTGGTTACCATCATGTCGAGTCTGAGCAATCCGACCAAGACGTAATTACCTACAATTCGCCTTTAAGCAATCACCTGGCACTTTCTTTTATAATACTGCTATTCATATAATAATATGCGTCAAGTTGGACTGGACGCCGTGCCCAACGAAGCTATAACGGCTTGCCGACAGTCGATTGGTCCAAGAACCTTTTGGTCAACATTTTCTTTAATTCAGTAGTTTTCATCCAAATAACTTTTTACCCACGAACGTTTCCCCAACATAACTCTACGTCAGTGAATACTAAACCAACAGAATGTTTTGACCATTATACTTTTCACGTAAAGAAAAGTTGGCCAGCAGACACCGCGGTAGTTGAAATTAAATCAAAACTTTTAAAAATACCAGAAGCCTACCTACCAGAAGTAATGTCCCTTAACCCTCACAACCCGGTTACTGACATGTCATCATCATCATTCATAAGACGTTCACTGCTGGACATAGGCCTCCCCTAAGTGTCGCCACATTGACCGGTCCCGTGCGTCTCGCATCCAGTGGGTCCTCGCAACCTTCACCAGGTCATCGGTCCACCTAGTGGGAGGCCTTCCAACGCAACGTCTTGCGGTTCGCGGTCGCCACTCCAGAACTTTCCGGCCCCATTGGCCATCCGTTCTGCGAGTGATGTGCCCTGCCCACTGCCACTTAAGATTGGCAATTTTTCGGGCTACGTCGGTAACCTTGGTTCTCATGCGGATGTCCTCATTTCTGATTCGATCACTCAAAGAAATTCCGAGCATAGCCCTCTCCATTACACACGCTTTAGGTACTCCTTGGTAAGACTAGTTTTCAGGCTTTTTGGTAACCATTTCAGTTTCTCACATAGTTTGAAGAACGCTAGCCAGAGAATGACGAGTTGATTGATACAAAAGAACAGTTAAGATGAAAGGGAAATATTTTTTTTTAATCTGTAGAATAATGTTTGTTTGTCATTGAGAGTTAAAGTTTATTTGTCTTGGACAAGCGAATAATTTTGTTTATTATCTTCCTAAATTACGATCAAAGAGCGCCGCGTCATGGACAGTTAATTTTATGATGTTCTTATTCCGAATTAGATGGAAAACACTCGGAGTTTCAATATCTAAAATCATCATTTTTTTTTTCAAAATATTCAAAAGAGCTATTGATTTTACATACAATTGTTATGTCATAGCTGAGCATACTGAGACACAAAATCGCCTACAAGATAGGGCGTCCGGCCTTTACCTTTACCGAAATTTCCGGCCAAAAAAAGCCGGTCCGGCTGTAAGGTTTGGAGACCTGGCAGGTACACATCTGCCTAACTGTTCGGGGATTGTAGGCGTGATGTTATGTTATGTTAAAAGTAAATAATATGTAATTCCGTACTGGGGGGCTAAAATGGCCACTTTAGTAGATCATAATACGAATTGCGTTAAAAAGCGTAAAATGAAAGGAACTGCGTCTGTCACCCTTTTACGAATTTTATCGCAATTAATATTATTTTCCTATTATAATATATTTTCGTTAATGGTTACAGACGCAGTTACCATTATGAAAGGTCCATTTTACGTTTTAAACGCAATTCATATTATGATCTGCTAAAGTGGCCATTTTAGACCCCCTGTATAGGTTTTCAGACGAACCTATGGGATCTTTCAGGATATCCTCTCATTACCTTTATCCCAATTACTCGTGATCTCATGATACACCTCCTTCCTAACCATATCATTGTTAACCCAGTCCATCCATCGTTTCTTTGGTCTTCCTCTACTCATAAACCCATCCACATTCATATCCAAAACTTTCCTAACGACGTTTTAGGATACTATCGACCTTTTCTTTCATATTAAAATTGCAATACCAATATTACCTAGCGATAACATGTGAATTGGTGTCAAGGGAATAAGATTTCATAGCTCTGTAGCTCTGGCGCTCGATCGGAGCTATAAATCAACAGTATATAACTATGTTTATCAAATATTGCAAAAGAAACATGATCGAGTGACGCCGCTGAGGAGATGTTATTTAAAATGTGACAAATATTTATGTTAGGGGATCGAGTCATCCTATCGGGGCTGCGGGTTCTTCGTAAAAGATACCGAGGCCTCAGACACAAAGTGCTAAGAAGGGACATGGGTGGTTTTTAGTCAGTAGAAGTCTGACACTCTCTACCGCTCGGCTCAGAGCGGTAGGAGTCATTTTCGATAATTTGATTGATTTTTTTTTTTTTATTTTTTTTTTTTTTTTTTTTATTTATTTTTTTTTTTTTTTGTATAACTTATTTGTATGTGTGTTGATGTTGTATTTATTTTGTGTATGATATAATATGTTTCAAATATGGGTTATGAACCTGAAATAAATGAATTGAATTGAATTGATAATTTTCCACCATACGAAAAAAAGGGGTTAGGGTCACTAGTAAAGTACATCATTTGAAGCCATTTTCCCAACTATGATGTGGTCGATTTGAAGTCTAACTGGATGCAGTTATTACCAATATTTAACATGGAGCGACTGCTAATCTAAGCTCCCCAACGATACCCTAAGTAACCGAGTTAGTACTTCGGTACTTTGGGTTACTTAGGGGTATCGCAATACCCATACTGTAAGACTGGTTGTCAGACTTTCAGGTCACTGACTACCTGTATGTAACGACTGTCGAAGGTGTGCAAATGACAGCAGGGACCAACAGCTTAACGTGCTTACCGAGACACAGAGACACAGACACAGGGACATTATGTAATGGATGGACACTCATCTACAAAGCAACCTCGGCAAGCGTGGTTTAACCTAACTCGAGACAGGTCGAGCAGTTTTCACTACAATATTTAGTTTACTAATAGACCAAAGAATATTAAGGGTGTAAAAGTACCCTTAACGCAAACGAAAGGCACTTGTTCTCCCCACCACTGCGATATTTTTTTGGTTCTAGATCATACCTGGGAACCCCCTAGTTACGGAGATATTGGGGGACAAAGTTCCAAGTTTTGCACAGCTGTTTTTGTAAATACTAGTTTTTCAGGTTATAAATTTACTTAAATTACCTCCATGGCCCTGTTACTATTCAAAGCATCCACTAGCACAATGTTTTTAGAATGCTAAATTGAGTTTTAACGTAAAATGAGATTTTATACCCCAAAAAAAAAATCGTTTACCAGCAAAAAAAATGCGTAGGGGTACTTAGTTTGATGTACAGAATACTTGGTTGACGTATGTGTGAAGGGTTTATTTACACCCTGTTTACAAGTGTTGTAGAATATGGACCTTTCCTTTACCACTTATAAGGACACATTTACCAAAATTACCAGTAGCTAGTAACCTATTCCCAACCGGGAACCACAAAACACACCCAACCGCATTGTACAAAATAATATATTACCACTAAATTATCGCCCGCAACCCATATTGGCAAAATTCAATAGAACCACCGATCCCCTTAGGCAGGCAAATAACTCAGTGACAAACACATACACCTTCATCCCCTCTCCTATAGGGGGTAGGCTATAATTCAGGTAATTCACTTCAAAGTAAAAAGTAATAAATTGTCACCCTTTGTGATGGTCCTGCCATCTGGTAGTCGGTTGTAAAGTTACGAAGATTGGATGTAAATCTTTTTGCTCGACTGTGAATGGAGGAGGGTGCTGTGTTTGATTAGAAGAAGGATGTGTTTATGGTGATAGTATTGCGTTTTCTATGAGTTTTAGTAATGTATCCCTGAATTTGGAGGAGTCGAAATTATAAAAGTTTGATGGTTATGTAATTTCTCAGCCCCCTTAAATTACCTTTACAAAAGAATGCGAGCAGCATCTCTGTGGTAACAGATACATGACAGATTCTGAACATTTACAGGTACACAATACAAAATCATTATTAATCTCAACATCAGAAAGTACAGGCGTTGGTTCACATAGGCACAATCTTACAAAGAGAAAC
This sequence comes from Diarsia rubi, assembly GCA_932274075.1. NCBI lineage: Eukaryota > Metazoa > Arthropoda > Insecta > Lepidoptera > Noctuidae > Diarsia > Diarsia rubi. Next base: position 10,477,530 of record OW026441.1, read on the forward strand.
GTGTAAACTTCGTGTTTATGATAATAACTCAACCAAATTTGTCCAAAGTTTTAAATACATCGGCAGAGCCGTAGGTCGGTTTTTCAACGCCAGAGAATGTGTTTTTGACAAGGCAAAGCCACTGGTAGAGGCTACTCCACTAAAAACAAAACCGCACTTCGTATTTCTCCTCCAAACCAGTCCATTTAGCACGACATTTCTCAAAAACTACTAAACAATGTAGGTACGACCATCTATTTTGTGAGCTATTCCGTGAATATACCGCTCTATTGTCTCTGCCGCTCCCCGGTGGTCGGTATTGGGATGATGAATGAGGGTGCATGTAATGCACGGTATTTGGCTGGGTGCAGTTATTGCAGGATGCTGGCTTTTCGGAGGCTTCGGGAGGTGTTTTTGCAAATAAATTATGTTGGAACGCAGGGAACTAGGCATATTGCAAAAAAGGAAGGATATTGGAAGGAATGGGGGTAGGCTTAAAGTAGTTGAAATAACTGAAAAACCCGCTTCCCCTGTTTGTAACATGGACCTAATCCTCCGCTATTGTTTTCTGATTAATTTTGTTGCGGGATCCAAGACAGTTAAATCGTTTCTCTGGGAGTTCGTCGAGCTTCATTGTCTCGGCGCTTTTCTTGTGATCGCCACTGTTGATACTGGCTTACAGGAGTTAGAGTGGTTTTAGAATAGTTTTGGCGGGCTTGTCCCATTTTTTAAAATCAAATAACCATATTATATAAAAGTTTTCGACATCAGCAAGGGCCATATGATCGCACAGTGACCTCGTGCATAAGTGAAGTGTTACTAATATAGTTTTAAGATTCTATTTACTAACACAAACAGTTTTAGTAAATAGAACCAGGACCTAAATGTCTGTACGATATTTATCTATGGGTCAAAGTTGGCTGAGTTTTTTTTGGGACAAGCTCACCACATACTATTCCCAAACCAGTGTAACTCTTGAAATTTCAACAGTGGCAACCACCAGTGCAGCAAAACAATGTAACTGTCTTGGATCCCGCCACAAAAGTTGCCTGAAAATAAATATATGTTTTCACTATCCCTAAAACATATTAAAAAACAAAGTCCTCTGCCGCGCCTGTCTGTCTGTTTGCGATAAACTCAAAAACTACTGCGTCGATTTTCATGCAGGTTTTCACCAATAGATGAGTGGTTCTCGAGGAAGGTTTTAGTTAAACCGACACACACGCGAGTGAAGCCGCGGACATCAGCCAGAATATAAGAATCTACGCTCACGGAGACAAAAATGCGAAAGAGCAGTGATATGCGGGTGTATTACTTTTTCGGTAAATGACACAAAAACGTGATGCAGTATACTTTTTGCTTTGTAGCTGGAACTGAAACGGTACTCAAGTATTTACTACCGTGACATTGTAGTAAATCAAATTGTTATTATATAGACCGCGTTCCGGGCTGTAGTAAACGTTAAAACTATACAGTTTGCGAGCTTTCAACAATCTACGTTCTCTTTGTAACAGCTCCACGTTCTTAACTACTAATATTAACTTACTAGCTGTTGAAATTATGATATAACTAGCTGTTGCCAGCGGCTTCGGAAAATTATCCCACGGGAAGATAAAATCAGGATAAAAACTATCCTATTTGTTAATCCAGGTTGTAAACTACCTGTGTACCAAATTTTATCCAAATCCGTTCAGTAGTTTTTACGTGAAGAAGTAACAAACATACACACTCACACACTCACAAACTTTCGCCTGTAGAATATTAGTGTGATTATTACTTCCTTTACAAATATGATTAGATTATTGAAGCTTAAGAACTGAGCTTTTAAAAATGTTTCCGTCTCTTCATCATCATCTGCCTGTCGTTTCCCAACTATATTCGGGTCGACCCCACCCCAATACCAGTGTTTTACATGGAGCGACTGCCTATCTGACCTCCAAGACTACTACAGACTAAAAACCACCCATGTTCCTTCTTAGCCCTTTATGTCGACGGGCGTCGGCTCTTGCGGGCCCCTCTCATGTTGCGGACATCTCTTTGAGGCGCGCGTGGAACACGTACGCGCCGTCGACCCGACCTGTCGTCGTCATCAGACGGGCGGACGGCGAGGTAGCCCATTACTCACCATCCACAGGCCCCCGTCTACGGTGGCCGCAGCGTCTTCCGCGGCGGCTGGGCGAGAGGTTCTCTCCTTCTCACGTTACGCCACCTCCTTCGCTAGCATCACTGATTCGCAGAAGGCGGCGACGGAGTCCCAAATACCCCAATATCACCTTGAGTACTATATCCCTTGGTAAGAGGTAAGACTAGTGTCTGGTTGTCAGACTTTTGGGCCACTCTGACTGCTTGTTACGACTGTCAAAGCTTTACTAATGATAGCCGAGACCAACGGCTTGACGTGCTTTTCAAGGCACCGAGGCCGGTGGTTGGTTATCCTTCCACGGACCAACTTGGTTAAATGTGGTTTAACCTGAAGATAAACCTAAATGAGTGTGAGAGTGAGTTTTAGAGTGTGAGTGAGTAGTTGCGACTTTAAATTAAGAAACGTTTGAGTATTCGCCCGTAAGACATGTAGGTATTCCAAACTGAAGATTGTTATTACATTTTTTAATTAAATTCTGTCCGTAGTAGATGACAGTCGTTCTGAGAACGGTGTCGAAGACCTCAAGTTATGACCTTTTAATTTGTTAGTTAATGTGATGTTTAAACGTTTGACAGATAACATTGCGAAGAAATGTAATTATGGTAATATTAAGGTAAGTTTCTTTTGAATTAAGTACTTATTAAATCTTATTAATTCGTGTGTTTATAAGTTTATCTCTAATTAAAAATCGACGTCGTATTTGGGGCTTGTGATGTCACTTTCCGGTAAAAAATGTACGTGATAATGATGTACGAGATGTGCGTAATGTGACGTCATCGTCACACGAGTTTTCGAAGCACTGTATCGTCTTAACTTTTTGTTTGTTTGTTTACATGGCACTATATTCGTATTAACATTTATCTGTTATCTTTTTATTGTAGGCAAGTAAGACAACCATTTTCTTCAATTTTTCAAAACTTAATCTAACTTCACAAACCAGAAAACTTAAAACTATCAAAAGTCCTTTCATCCCTTCGTTCTTTGTCTAATAATAACCCACTGAACGTCCCCTCACCCCCAAACGTCACCCCGACAGTTATTTCTAATGAATGAATATCCCACCATTGTGTTCACACCTTGTATAGGACAGCGGCCGCTTCGAACGCCCTGTATTGTAGTCAAACTCAATAATTTTAATGGTTTTAGTATTCTGTGATTTATGGAGCAGAAATATTTCCTAATTGTTTGCGGAATTATTATATTATGGACGGTTTTAGACGACAAAGGTAATTACTGAGATAAATTATTCTATGCTATTATTTAAGTCTCATATAATGGGGGTCAGCCTATTGCCATCAACTGGGCACAAATCCAGACTCCGTGGCTGTTACTGAGCAATTCCTGATGAAAAACCCAATAACACTACTACTACTACACCCGATCCGGGCATCCAACCCAGGCACTCACGAACAGCAGCATGCGACCCCCAGATCAACGAGACAGTATTTATTTTTCATCAGGAATTTCTTAGTAGTAGTTAGTTAGGATATATTCATAAACAGAATTCTAGGAGCAGTGCCCCCCGACTTACGAACAAAACGTCGTGGGTTCGAGCCCAGGCAGGCGAATTAGCCCGTTGGGCCTGCATGTTGTAGTAAGAGTTACCGCGGCCTCGACATAAAGGGCTAAGAAGGAACATGGGTGGTTTTTAGTCAGTGGAAGTCTGACACTCCCTTTCGCTCTGCCCAAGAGCGGGGGAGGGGTTATTTGATGATTTCCTAATCCACAAAAAAAAGGCAGGCGAATTACTTTTTGTCATTTATATCAACACCGCTGCTCTCAAAACGGTGAAGGAAAACATCGTGAGGAAACTGGCATGTCTTAGAACCGAAAAATTTGAAGACATGTGACATCTACCAACCCGGATTGTAACTCATCAATCTCTTAGAGAGGAGGCTTAAGTCCCTGGACTGAGAACATTATAAGCTGATGATGATGATGATGATGATGAGTAGATAGGTATATATTAAGTACATAATGTGAAGGTATAGGCAAGTAGGATTGTTTGTAATTTCCAATTAAAAATCTCATTATATTGTTGTAATGTACGTACAGGTGATACGGCGTCGTAAATGTTTTATTGTTTTGTTTTATGCGGTCTGATTACGTGTAAGTACTAGGAATGAGCTGCAAAATTCAGTAAAATAACATCGCGCCGAGGGTTGGTTCGAGGTGGCTCAGGAAAAGAGCACTTGGAAGGATTTGGGGGAGGCCTTTGTCCAGCAGTGGGACAGTACAGGCTATTAAAAAAAAAAAACATCGCGCCTGGAATCCCTGAAGGGTTTACCTTTTAGGGTTCCGTACCTCAAAAGGAAAATACTATACTGTACAATAGAACCCTAATAGGATCACTCGTGTGTCTGTCTGTCCGACTCCTCCTCCTTCTATACGAAACTATGCAGTCTAGCATTTTGAAAAAAATACAAAAATTAGTTCAACCCTTATAGATTACAGGAAAACGTATAAGAAATCTATGGTGCTAAAATAACATCTGAAAATATCTCCATATCTTCTTCCAATGGTTATGTGCAAGTCCGACTTGCACTTGGCCAGATTTTTCGCGATAGTCGTGAGCAAGGCTTGAGTATGAATGTGGATGGGTATAAGAGTAGAGGAAGACCAAAGAAACGATGGATGGACTGTGTGAAGGATGATATGGCTGGAAAGGAGGTGTCTCCTGACATGACGAGGACATGTTGCACCTACCTCAAATAAATTGGAGTAAGGGCCAGAGAATGATGACCTATTTCGTAATAGCTTGGCTTCCAAAATGTGTTTGTGAAGTCGTAAAACGTTAATCAACACAGTAACAGAAATCACTTTTAAAAGTTGCTTTGTGAACACGTCATATTGGTACTCTTCAATGTACACCTACATACGTTTTTTTTTTAAATAATATTAATTGAAATCGAGATATTACATAATATATTCAGTGTTTATGATATAGTGTACGCCGTACACCTTCAATAGTAGTTGACAAAAAAAAAATCTAATTACTCCGTCAGATAGATTTCCAAAATATATTGGACATATATTTTTCTTTTTTCACGTAAACAAATTAACAATGAAAACGATACAGTGCTTTGAAAACTCGTGTGACGTCACATTTAGGTAGTCATGATTTTTTGTCGCGTTTTATCTTCGTCAATATTTATTAATTTGAAAAAAAAACACGTAAGTACAGGTTTTTTTTGGATCCAATATTTTTCGATGATTTAATCAAAATGACGGACAGAATCATATTTTTTGTAGTCAGCTAACTACCCAGTTCGCCAGTAATGTCTAAGCCCCCGAGCCCACCTGCCAGTTTCACTAACAAACGACCATTCTTTACAAAAACACACCCGAGTCTCGTAGCCCAACTTGCTAGGTGATAAAACTTAAGCCTAGGTTCCAATATTTGGGACCCAGTGCATCCACACAAGACCTGGCACTCCGCCAGACAGCGATGTCGTAAATCACACTTTACGAGGGCTGCCGGTTCGACTCCCGGACGAGGCGAACTGGTAGTTTGAGTTATTTTATTAATTTCTTGGGAAGTAAATTAAGTGGAGTTTATTAAGGCTTTGTTTTAAGATGTTTTGATAGGAGCTACGTGTTGCAGGTGTACTGGTACTGTTGCTTTATGGCGGGGAATTGTTGCAGGTGTACTGGTACTGTTGCTTTATGGCGGGGAGTTGTTGCTGGTTTAAAAGTTTATGCTGATGAAGTTATTAATGAAGTGGAGCTTCGCAACAACCGGTCGAATCAATTTTGGGAAATAATAATGATTCCGAAAAACAAATTATTCTTCAGCGATCTGTGGCCGACTATTGTTCTAATTAACCAGCGTTAATTACGGACAAAAAAACCAAAACATAAACGAAAAAAAATATCCAATTTAACAACAAATAAGAGCATGTTAAATTTACATTTTCTCCTAAAAAAATGGATCTCCGAATAACAACTACTTATTTATATTAATTTATATTTTACCTATATTTTTTTAGTGACCATCTATTACATACAAACCTTGACAATCGTCTTTAGCAGAAGATTGCTTTTCTGACGAATTTCTTAACACAGATCTTTACTTTGTCTTAAAGGGTGTAAAAGTACCCTTAACGCTTACGTTTGATCTCCGCACAGCTGCGATCATTTTTTGGTTCTATACCTGGAAACCCCTTAGTTACGGAGATATTGGGGGTCAAAGTTCCAAATTTTGCACTGCTGTTTTTGTAAATACTAGTTTATCAGGTTATAACTTAACTTAAATTACCTCCATGGCCCAATTACTATTCAAAGCATCCACTAGCACAATGTTTCAAGAGTGCTACATTGAGTTTTACCGTAAAATGTGATTTTTGACCCCAAAAAAAAAGGTCTTTTCCCAGCATATTTTTTTGCGTGGGGTTATTTAGTTTGATGTACAGAATGCCTGGTTGACGTATGTATGAGGGGTTGATTTACACCCTGTATAATCCTGTAGTGAACACTGATGGACGCTACCGAAAGCACCAGCTCAATTTTGGACTGACATAATTTAGATTGCCATCGACACGCTAATATTTATTCTTAAGGTACATTAATTAAAAACTATAAAATAAACTAACAAGAAACTATAAAAGCTCATCGAAATACTGCTCCTCAACGCTGTTAGCTGGTAATGTGCCCAAAAGACTGGCGGCATTGCCACGTTGTATGGCAACGCATAGCCTCTGGCCAAGATAAAAGCCAGCCCTTGGGTCACGAGAAGCGTCAACTAAGCGTTTAGAAATTTCCTTAAAAAGGCTACGAGCACTCGGACCCCACGGCCCTAGAGTTTCAACCCCAACATCGACACGCTTAGAAAAAGAGACATATAATATCAATCTAAACCCTATATCCGCCTACCGTCTGCCCTCACAGAAATAGCCTAGGCTATTTCCACCCGACTTCTGTATTGATTATTGATCTCACCTAAATGCTGCAACTTGTTCATAGTCAGCTCGTGTGCAGTTAAGTTTGACAGTGGAGAAGCAGACTCGAAGTTATGTTAGCATTGAAGGCGTCTGTTATATGTTGCACTAACTTGTGCCAGCGGCTTCGCCCGCGTGGAGTTCGATAATTGTCCCACGGGATCATACTAGCGGGATAAAAAGTATCCTATGTGTCAATCCAGGTTATAAACTATCCGTGCATCAAATTATATCCAAACCCGTTTAGTAGTTTTTGCGTGAAGAAGTAACAAACATACACACTCACACACTTGCGCCTTCATAATATTAGTGTGATATAAGTAGGTTGTGTGGCGTGGTGTCACAGAATGATAAACTGAGGAATGTATCGGGGCTCCGGGTTGTTCGAAAGAGATACCGCGGCCTCGATACAAAGGGCTAAGAAAAAACAACGGTGATTTTTATTCAGTAGAAGTCTGACAGTCCCTTCCGCCCAGAGCGGGAGGCTGTCAGACGTCAACAAAAACAAAGCAAAGGTTACTGCTACTACCGTAATACTGGTAACAATAACTTTACATGGAGCGACTCTATTTGAACTGCACAACCCAATTAGTATAGGGTATCTAATACGATATCCCTTGGTAAGACTGCTTGTCAGAATAGGGTATTTCATCAAAAAAAAATCTAATAAGTCCGTCAGGTAGATTTACAAAACATAATGGACAAATATTTTTTTTATTTTTACACGTAAACAAAAGTGGAAGACGATACAGTGCTTCGAAAAGTCGTGTCAAGTCGTGTGACGTCACAAGGTTAGTACTTTTTTACATACAAAGTGACGTCACAAACCCCCCCACTCATGATCTTTGACACGTTTTATTATCGTCAATTTTTATTAATTTGTTTAAACAAAAAACACATATCCAATATTTTTCGATAATCTAACAGACGGACTTATTAGATTTTTTGTTAAATACTCTATTACAGGCCACTAACTACATATAACGACGGTCAAAGATCTACAAATGAAAGCCGAGACACGGAGGTCTCGGTATGTAATAGATGATCACAGCTCCAAGGACCAACTTAAGCAAGCGCTCAAAATCGACCCGAGCCGCTGTTATTAGCCACGAGCTCCTAATGCCTTTCGAGCGTCCGTAAATGTAGTAACACTAAAAAGTTTCTAACATAGACACACACATAACAGAACACTTCTTATAAAAACTAGAATAGCCACTTTCAGCGCCAGTTTCTATTGTATTACAAATAAAAGCCTACAGAGTCACAACGGAAGAAAAGCCGCAATCAATGGCTACATATATCTCTATTGATACTCAGCGGCGGCGCTCCACATCTGTATTGATACTCAGACGTACGTAGAGAGGTAGTGCTTCTAAGCCGCTTTGTTCGAAGTATAGGCTCGATAGAGGCTATATTTTGTTGTCGCACTTGCTATTTCCATACCGGAGGAGAATAGGAGGGGCGCGCCATGGTAGCTTATTTTTTTAAGAGCGCTGCGGAGGACACTTTTCCACGCACCATCGTCGAGACAACACCTCTCCGTGACCAAGATACTTCGTGTTCAAGGGTATATAGGTATCAGCCAGAAATAATGTTGGTAAAACATTATTTCCATACATTTAATTATTGTTGAAATTCTACTGTTTGATTCATCTGTAACTGTGTTTTTTATTTCAAATATAAACTGTGATTATTTATAATTTAAATACTATGTTGAGATAAAAGGGATTAAACTGATTTAACCTAGTTATAATTTAGGTGTGTTGTATCTACCTTATTATCAATAAACGCTTCTTATGATTTACTGACCGTTATTTTTCTAATATCAGAAGTGACAACTGTACCTACATCGCTCACAAACATGCCGCGCAGCCGCAAACGAAGATCAAGAAGGGAGCCATCGACAAATTCAAGTACGTCGACCTCCAGTTCGAGTAGCAGCAGCAGCAGCAGTGCTAATGAACGGAGGCGCAAGAAGCGACGCCGCCATAAGAATTCGCAAACCGTGAGTCAGAATGTTTTATTATCGTCAGTGATTCCCGAATTCGACCCACTTGTAGACAATGTAGATATGTGGATTAATGTTGTTGAGGCAAATTCTCGAGCGTTTGGATGGTCCGATAATGTGATTAAGTATCAGGCGCTTCAAAAATTACGTAATACCGCGAAAACTTGGCTAGACGCTTTGCAAAAAAATGAAACCAGGTGGACTACGTGGAAGTGGAAGCAATGGCGCGAAACAATGTCAGATACCTTTCAAGTAAGAAGTGATATGTTCAGATCTCTTAAAGAACTAATTGATACGAAACCCTCAGCAAATCAGTCTTTATACGATTTCTTTTTTAAACAAAAGTCGAAAATAGATCGCTTGCAATTAGGTTTTCGTGATCGAGATATAATATCCATAATAGTAGGTTCAATAGGTGATAAAAACATAAGTGTAGCTGCCGAAGCAGGCAATTTTAGATATTGTGACGATTTAGCCTCGTTTTTACACGGCAAAATCCAGTTACCTGCGGTTAATGAACTACCTTCTAGAAACGCATTGCCACCGAAACATTCTTCTCGACCACAACCCGGGTACCAAAATACTATAGGTAAATCTGACATCAAAGTTGAACCTTCTGCCAATAATAATAGTGTGCCAAACCATACTTGCTACCGATGTGGAGAAGTAGGTCACAGAAGAAATAATTGTACTGTCAAAGACGATGTGAGGTGTACTTTCTGCAAAAAGCTAGGGCATCTAGAGGCAGCCTGTCACGCCAAATCAAAGTCGAAGGTCGAGAAAAATGTTGAAGTGAAAATGATTTCTGATCCAAAAATGAAACAAAAGTTTTACAAACCGATTCTAATAAACAACCAGGAATGTAGTGCATTTTTTGATATGGGCAGCGACTGCTCCTTAATTACATCTGCGTTCGTAAACCAATTTAAGTTGCAACCTTTCCGGTTGAATAATCCTATTAATTTAGTGGGGTTTACAAATGATTTATCCGCTACAGTAACTAAGGCTGTCTCAGTTAAACTTAGAGTCGATTCTGTAGAATTAATTATTATATTATACGTCATTGATACTCTATCTAGCTGTGACATTTTGATAGGGAGAAATTTTACTGAAGATAAAAATATAATGTATGTTCGTGTCGGAGAAACTTTAACTTTTCAATCGGCTCGAGCATTGAATGTGTGCAGTATTAAGGTTACTTATAACGTAACACGTGAATACGAAGTAGCATTACATAATATATTACTAAAATACCCTCAATCCTTTGCCCAAGATTTATCGAATTTAGGAAAAACTTCGTGTGTCGAATTAGAGATACAACTAACATCTAATAAACCTATTTACCAACGACCGTATAGGATGTCTGAGTCGGAAAGAGCTTTCACGCGTGAATTGGTAGATGATCTATTAAAAAATGGAATTATTCAAAACAGTAGATCTGCATATGCTAGCCCAGCTCTTTTGGTTGACAAAGCATCTGGGGCTAAAAGGTTATGCGTAGATTATAGGCAGCTAAATAAAATCACTGTTAAGGAGAAATACCCAATGCCCATGATAGAGGACCTCATTGACAGATTGCAGGGATGTAAATTCTTTACTTCTTTGGACCTTAAAAGTGGCTATCATCATATAAGCATAAAATCTGAAGATGTGCACAAAACTGCGTTCATAACAAGTGATGGCCATTTTGAATTTTTGAGGATGCCTTTTGGTGTATGTAATGGGCCAGCTGTTTTCCAAAGACTAATGAATACAGTTTTGGGCAATCTACGTTTTGGAAGGGTAATATGTTACATGGATGACACCCTTATCGCGACGAAAACTATAGAAGAAAATATGGTTTGCTTAGAAGAAGTATTAGACATTTTTGTAAAAAATGGGTTAACCATCAATTTAGATAAATGCTCCTTTTTTAAAGATCAAATTACGTTTTTAGGCTATGATATTTCCGAAGAAGGCATCACTCCGAGTTCCCGCAAGCTAGATGCTATTTCAAAATACCCAATTCCGAAGTCAGTTCATCAACTAAGACAATTTTTAGGTTTAATTAATTACTTTAGAAAATTCATTAAGAATTGTGCGCTTCTCTGCAAACCATTGACTAGTATATTAAAAAAGGATGCAATTTGGCAATGGGGGCCCCAACAAGATCAGGCTGTAGCACAGGTGAAAGATGCGTTGATTAAAAATGCGGTACTCTGCGTATTCGACCCCAAACTACCCATTAATTTGTATACGGACGCTAGTCGTGATGGTATAGGATGTATTCTGACACAGCTGACTAATAATGGTGAAAAACCGGTTTATTTTTATAGTCGTCAAACAAGTAATGATGAGAAGAAATACCATTCCTTCGAATTGGAGCTTCTAGCAATTGTTTCCGCTTTACAAAAATTTAGGCATTATTTATTGGGGACGAGTTTTATAATTACAACTGATTGCAATGCAGTACGATATGCCTTAAGTAAAAAGGAAATAATTCCACGAATAAGTAGATGGGTATTATATACACAGGATTTTACATTCGAAGTAGTTCACAGGGCCGGGTCACAGATGCAACACGTTGACGCGTTAAGTAGAAACCCTATTCCTAATATCAATACTGTAATTGATGTAGAAAGTATAAACACAATTACTGAAGGCGATTGGTTACTAGCGGTTCAATTGCAAGACCCCAGTATATGTAGTATTAAGGACATATTACAGTCAGGTGAGGCCGATACTAATAAAAGTGTATTTAACGAATACGAATTGTTAGGAAACAAAGTATATCGTAGAACTGAATATGGCAGGCGTTGGTTAGTACCAAAGAAATGTATTTGGTATGTAATTCGTGCCAACCATGATGATGTAGGTCATTTCGCGTTAGACAAAACTATTGAACGAATTAAGTCGAAATATTGGTTCCCTCGCTTAAAGAAAACCGTTTCGAAATATATTAAAAATTGCTTGAATTGCATATATCACAAGCATGTTCACGGTAAGAAACCAGGCAAGTTGTACCCAATTCCAAAATTTGCTAGACCATTCCACACACTTCACGTTGATCACCTTGGTCCATTTGTTAAAACTTTGCAGCAAAATAGTTACATCTTAGTGATAGTTGACTCATTTACCAAATTCGTTTTTATTTCGGCTGTAAAAAACACTAAAAGCAAAGTGGTCATTAATGAATTAAATAAAATATTTAAAGTATTCGGAAGTTCAAAACGCCTAATTTGTGATGCTGGTAGCGCTTTTACATCCAAATTGTTCACTAACTATTGCAAAGAAAATAACATTAGGCTTCATATAATTGCTACTGCTGTTCCGCGCTCAAATGGCCAAGTCGAGCGCTATAATCAGACAATTTTAGAAGCATTGCGTAGTTTGAGTGCTGATACTGATGATAATAAGTGGGACCAGCATATAACTAGCATACAGCAAGGTATTAACAGCACAATTAATAAAACCACGTCTGCTGTGCCGAGTGAGGTATTTTTTGGGTTTAGAATTCGAATGAATAATGACGCGATCGCTGACGATAATAACGAGCATTCTATTGACGTCACTGCGTTGAGGAATAAGGTCGATGCAAATATAAAGAGTAATGCTGAACGACAAAAGGCATCTTTCGACTCTAAAAGAAAAGAGGCTCCTATTTATAAGGTTGGAGATTTGGTGGTACTCAAAATTCCGAGTCACACAAATGATGGTCAAAGCACCAAACTCTTGCCTCTGTACAAGGGGCCCTTTCAAGTGACGAACATCCTGGGGCACGATAGATATCAAGTGGCGGACCTGCGGGGGGCTGAAAGATCTTCCAAAAAGTACGATGGTATTGCCTGCGTGGAGAATATGAAGCCCTGGATCCGCGTTGCTGAAGTACCGGATGTTGTCGAAGATGCATAGGTAACTAAAAGTGGCAATAAGGTAAATTTTATAATAATAACATAGCCTGTTCTGTTGTCTTAATTGTTTATTCAGATTTATTCTTTTATTTTTTCTATTTTTACATACTTGTTGATACTGATATTTCGCCGAATAGCGGTTATGATTCATGTTGTCCAATGCATTCGCTTTAAACATTATGGATGTTTATAGGGTGTTCGGTCTCTGATCGGTAAGCAACAGGCATCCGTAGTGAACGCTGTTGCAGTATTAGTGGTGATACACGACTAGATTGATAATAGCGAACATTGATCTAGTTCAAGCCACAGACGGAGGGAGCATGTTAACCATCGATGGAATAGCATTGCTCTTGTCTGTCCGAACACCTTGTCTACAGTCAGATGTTAAAGCAGGTCACATATGTACCGAGTTAAAATACGGCTACTAAGTATTTATTTTATGTTTTCAGCTTCTACATTGGACCAAAACGCTGTTCGAGGACGAACGCGTGAGCAGGACGGCCGGATGTTGTCGCACTTGCTATTTCCATACCGGAGGAGAATAGGAGGGGCGCGCCATGGTAGCTTATTTTTTTAAGAGCGCTGCGGAGGACACTTTTCCACGCACCATCGTCGAGACAACACCTCTCCGTGACCAAGATACTTCGTGTTCAAGGGTATATAGGTATCAGCCAGAAATAATGTTGGTAAAACATTATTTCCATACATTTAATTATTGTTGAAATTCTACTGTTTGATTCATCTGTAACTGTGTTTTTTATTTCAAATATAAACTGTGATTATTTATAATTTAAATACTATGTTGAGATAAAAGGGATTAAACTGATTTAACCTAGTTATAATTTAGGTGTGTTGTATCTACCTTATTATCAATAAACGCTTCTTATGATTTACTGACCGTTATTTTTCTAATAATTTTTGATTGATATCATCTAAATAATAGCCAATCAAAAAGCTAATCCACTGGAATCCACTGGCAACAATGACTAAACTAAATTTGAAAACAGCGCCATCTAGTGCCAGTCGTAACACAACTAATACCAATTGTTTAATATCAGCATCACTTTGAGACTTTTGACCAAGCCGTAACTACTGCAAAAAGTTAGAATACAAATGATTTTGGTCCAAGTCCCTCGTAAGCAGCTTACTGCTCAATTCATTTGATTACCCTGAGATGAACTGTAATCTTTATTTAAGTCTCTGTTGATCGGAGTTCGAGAAAAAACAATTTGTACTGTAAATTCTGTTATATTGTTAGGACACGAATTTTTTGTTAGTAATTCTATTGGAAAGTTATTTAGGCTGTTGCCTATAAATGTTTTATCTTGACACAATTGATTTATACGTAAACACACGTGTTTTCTTCTTTCTGTTAGAGGCAGGCATAAACTAAAGAATTATCCCATTGCAGGTCCGTTGGAAGAGATTTCTAAATGAAATAACCGGTATTTTGGTGCTCCAATCTCAGTTTGCTTATCCTGTAAATTGTGTTTTGTATTTATTTAATAAACCATTAAAATCTACATAATCTGCTGGTAACAAAATAAAGAAAGTAAGTACGGACACGAAAAGAGTAAAATTGGATCTTACTTAGTCTCATCACGAAATCAGAAAAACATCATAAACCAACTTACTACTTAGTAAAGAGCCAACAAATCACAGAACTGTTTCTTCTTGCTACAATATTTTGGCTCCCTGCCAGTGTCCGCTACGGAAAGTGCTGTGTGATAGATGACAAATGAGGCCTTCCTTTTAAGTTATTTATCTTATTTACAACAATAAGAGACCTTATAAGGAATTATAGGAATATTAACCAGTAATAACAACTTTATTATTTGCAAGGGCATGCATTTTACCATTATTCATACTTATTATGAGTAATAACAAGATACATGGCTTAACAAATTTACTACCTCTTGCTACTGTTATACTGAACTTGAACATAAAAACCTATGACTCATCATCATGTGACTTATCATCTGACTAGCCTTCTGCCACCACACCACGGAAAATAACATAGACTTAGAGACACAGAGCAGAGACAGAGCCGAAAGATACTGCTTATATATATCTGCCTAGCCTTTCCCCAACTATATTGCTGTCGGCTTCCAGTCTAACAGGATGCAGCTGAATACCAGTATTTTACATGGAGAAACTGCCATCTGACCTCTACAACCCAATTAGTACTGGGTAATAAGATATCCTTTGGTAAGACTGTTTGACAGACTTTCAGGTCACTGACTACCTGTAACGACTGCCAAAGATCTATATAATTGTGGCAGTCGGGACCAACAGCTTAACGTGCTTTCCGAGGTTAAAAGATATTGTTTTCCAGTAGACTTTTTCTATCGCAGAGTAAAAATGTTGGAGTGAACTTCAGTCTAGCTGAATGAGTAGACTGCAGGCTTTATCGTTTCAAACTGGCTGCCTGCCGATAACGACCATCAAGGATCTTTAAACCAAGGTTGGGATGGATCTCGTGTGTAATCAAAAGTCACCCATCCACAGACGAATCTCAGCAAACGTTTCTTAACCTGCAAGATTGCATTGATTGAAACCTTATTATCACCATCAATTTCTTGCCCCTATCTCAATTCATTTACTGTCGGCGCAGCATAACAACTTCGTCCATGCTTCTCTGTCACTCGTCATCTCATCAAACACATCCTTGTTTGCCATATCATTCTTTACACATCCATAGTTTATTTGATTTTCCTCTACTGTTATACCCATCCAAATTCATATTGAAACCTTATCAAGACTACAGAACCTAATGACACAATTTACCCACAACCTACGTAGTAATTCCACCTCTCTTATCAATAATTCCTGCCTCCAATAACTTGCTAAGGTTTCGTAATTAACCCTGCATTTCTCTCGAAGTCTCGAACGCATACAATAGCTCTAACAGCGGCTGCGACTGAACAGTCGCGCGTTTGCACGTTGCTTGCGCCTCGTTACGGAGTTAATGAGCTAATGTAGACGACGGCAGGCTTCAGGAATGTGGAATTACGTATGTAAGCATACGTGGGTGTTAGGGGTTTATGAAGAAACTGAGTTGTTTGTGGAATTAGAATTTGATATTGAGAAATCTCTATCGAAAAACTCTCGTTAAAATTAACGAATATAATCCTCTCAGCATACAAACTCAATTATTTTGCAATAATGCATCACTGTGCGAAATTCCGATACAAAATGGCTGAGCTACACTTTTATAATTAATTTAAAATGGCGATCGATCACCGGCCTTCGACACACGCGCGACTAGTCGGTAGTCGCATCTGCCACTTGATTAACGACTTGTCGATGGATAGTTGTATCGCGTGACGTGTGTCTGCTAATTTGTGTTTAATATTTGTAATAGCGCCATCTGCTGGGTGACACTTCAAAATTATGTATGTGTTATTATATGATATTAATAGGGAATTCTATGGAACTGTCAGTTTACAAAGTGATGTTGCGTTTACGAGAATTCTTACCTACTCGTCATGATTTATTTCAAATTTAAATGTCAAAATGAAAATAATTTGCATTATTGCATATCGGAAAGACTCATAAAATTGAATTTGAACATCTTGTGCCATATTTTATGCAAATAAATAACTGACCTCATTTAGTGAATAAGACAAAGGAAAAAAGCAAGACCTGCAACCATCTTTTGAAGCATAAATTCAATAACAACGTAAAATTATTATATCCTCATTCAGTTCTCAAAAAACAAATACTAACTGTCAAAGTTCACAACTCTTCCCCAATAGATGGCGTTGTTACAAGTTTTTATTGCACAAAGTTCTCCAGACAATGCATTACGGTAGATTTAATTAAAAAGCATAGTTAAGCAAATAATGTCAAATGAGTTATCTGAGAAATCTTCATGGCATGCTTGTCGGGCATATGAGTGACTTTAGTGTGTGTTTGAACCCGTTACCCGCTTTACCGTTGTGCATAAAAGAAAATGTACTAACTTTTGTCAACTTTAGTGTCACTTGTTTAGTTTTATACTGAGGTTATTTATTTTTGGATTTTATAGCTTTGCAAAAATCGTACCTAGTTTTAAGTTTTTAAACGTGCTAGAATTCCTAAAGAGCCTTGCTTGGTAACTGAAACTCAAAATATTGGAGATAAATGTACAAAAACCAAAAAAAATACCGGGCTTGTTGTAAAATTCTTTTTAATATAGCTGTTTGACCTTTCAACTACGGTGCAAAAAGCTTGTTAGTTAAACATATTTTAGAACAAATTGTTACGTTGCCTCATTACCCGTTAGTAACCTCATTAGGCCGAGATCGAAAAAGCAGTCTTCTGTAGTCCAGCTAGATGGTTTTAACTGGTTTTAACAGTTTCAGTAACTTTGCTTACCTCTTTGCCAAAACCTTTAGAAAACTATTTTGATTCACCTTCTTCTTTTAGCGTATCTATGACCATATAAATGATGTCGACCCAGAACAGAGCTACTAGTTTGGCGCTTTCGGCGGCGTCCATCAGTTACTGTAGTGAATAAACAACAGCATACGAATTGTCACTATAAAAAGGGCCCCATTGTTTGTGGAACACCACCACATTTACACTCCTGAGGATTATGAATCTCCACCTTCTTGCTACGACCAACCTGGATCCGGAGGCTATTTAAATACTTCCAGGTCCACATTGGAAACTTATGTCCAGATAGGAAATGTTTAGCATCTCGCCACGGCTTTAATCTTTCTGTAGACCGCTTGCCAATGACTGGGATGACACACTTCAGAACATATAAGTACCTAGACTCGAAAATCCTTAACCTATACATAACCTATACAACCATATACAAGTATGGTGTAAGTACAACGCACCTGCGACCGTTGACAAATGGCCACTGCCGGCTCCTAACGATGCGGTCGTGAATATATAAATCACTAGGTAGCGCTAGTACCAGGAGCACATAGGTGCGTTAGAGATGTAAGATGCTCAAGCATTTGGAGACTGCGAATTTTTGGTCCGATTAGTTCTACGATATTGTGCCACCTGAAATCGTCGGGCTAGTGAGCAAAAATATACCCATTAGTTCTCCCGTAGAACCTGTGGGAACGAAGAACGAACCGTTTTTTATGGTTATAGTAAAAATGGGTGTTTTGATCACAAGAAAGCACCGAACGCCACCTACTACGACCCCTACTCTTTTTGCCTCGTCCACATTCATACATCAGCAGGGCTATTGCGTATCTTTTAAATGACCGTGGCTAACCTATAGTGCCTATCAATTACTGTCAAATAGTTCCATTTTGTAGTAAACCATAACCAATTTGATAGTTTATCCATGGACAATATGATAGCCACTGACATTTAAAAGATAGGCAATAGCCCTACTGCAGGGCTATTGCGTCGATTAACTGTCAAATCGGTTATGGTTTAGTACAAAATGGAACCATTTGACAGTAATTGATAGGCACTATAGGTTAGCCACTGTCATTTAAAAGATACGCAATAGCCCTGCTGGTCATGGTTGCGAGTATGCACCTGTCCTTTCTGAAGAACCGCACCAATAAGGTCAGTGTGTGTCTTCCTAGGCCCTAGGAAGACACCCTAGGACCTAGGGTATCCACAGTTCCACACTCATTCTCTCTCATGATCAAACCACCTAAGCATACTCTTTTCAATTTTAAAACTACATCTTCTTTAAAACCGCAACGTTATCGTAATTCTGCGAAAACTATGACATATAAACAAAATTAGGTCATACAAACTATTTAATAAGAAACTTCTTTCATCTTTAGATAAAAATAGCTCTAATATCTGCAACGGAAATAAGATCTCAGCATTTAATTAATTTCTCAGATTTATCTTAGATATTTGGGTTACCCGCCACAGCGGACATGTCAGAATAATTCATATCGCGATCAAAATCGTAGTTAGTCTTAGCCGAAATGTCTAGTTTTATGAATTACACAGTTTAAAACGTAGTTTAATTTCTTGAATCAATTGCGTGAACATTACAAGGAGAAACATACTAAGAAGGCATCTTCCCTCAGCTTATTGAATCTTATAGAAGCTGACCTCAACGCCCTGAAAGGCTGAAACGACGTATTAAGCAAGCGTTTATTTGATTACAAATAGGTCTTTGCAGTAGGATACATGCGTTTGGGAAGTTGCGCGGTATCTTCTCGTCCAACTTACCACAGTGTCTCAAGACGAAAGTGTGTGTTGCCAGTGATTGCATACGGGACCGAAACGTGGTCGCTCACAATGGGCCTCATCAGAGCTCAAAGTCACCCAAAGGGCTATGGATGCTATGAGTTACCTTGAAAAGAGGACATCCGCTTGAGAACCATGGTTACCGACGTAGTCCGAAGAATCGCCAGACTTAAGTGGCAATGGGCAGGCCAAATTGCTCGCAGAACGAATGACTGATTGGGCCGAAAAGTTCTGGAGTGGCGACCGTGAACCGTTGCGTTGGAAGGCCTCCCACTAGGTGGACCGATGAATTGGTGAAGGTTGCGGGGATTCGCTGGATGCGAGACGCACGGGACCGGTTAATGTGGCGACACTTGGGGGAGGCCTATGTCCAGCAGTGGACGTCTTTTGGCTGAAATGATGATGATGATGATGAGTAGGATACATTATCATCATATTCCGGTCCTTGTCCCGTTTTCTTCTTGCATTCACTCCTGTCAGACATCTTGGCAGCAATTTCTCCTGTCGCTTGCAAATCACTCCTCAACCAAACCATTCATATTTTCTTTGGTCTTCCTCTCTCTCTCTATCCATCAACATTAATATTCATCACTTTTTAGTCGGATGCAAATACCGACATATACCGGAAAATTTACGTTTTCGCACAGAAAACCGTAATTTTAAGCCGAACGTGACTAATAGTTGAAACCGAAACACAATTTTCCATTTATTTACTCCTGAAAACTCATGAACTCCTACTGTTTACAGTTTGTAAGTACCAGGCGCTCATAGCCAGACTGGTTTCTCAGTCAATATGTCAGTACAATATATTTAGAGCAAATTATTAGATTTCATATTATACCAGTGGGTTGCGCGCTCCAATTTGGCAATTAACTGAATTACACTATATTTTATTTGTAGATTCGAACTAGGGTTGGCAAAACTATGGCGCCAATAATCCAATAATGCTGTAAACATTGGTTGGTTTTTCTGACATACGAGAAGGAACTGTCAAAGTAAATAAAAACTTCATAAGATCGAAAGAAAAAGTTACTATTTTCAATATATATATTTAATCAGTATCTTTTCGTAATACTTATAAAACAAAGGCGCTTCCCGCTGTCTATACACTTCGATCTTTCAAACTTTTGCGGAAATGTGATTTAAAAGAAATATTATGTGTGTGTTTAGTAGAGAAAACCCGAGACTGTCAAATATTTATAATGTGATGTCATTAAAAACATATTTTTCAGAATAATTTATTACGGAATTGTATTATATCCTAAAAAGGTCTACAAAAAAAGATTGTAGCAGTCTACGCTATAACTATCGGCTGCCGTGTAGAGATACATACCACTTAAGTATTCTTGTAAAGAGTGGTGCTTTCAACTCACACTTTTTCCTGAAGACAAGATTCAGCGGCGCGTAAGGACACGTGGAAGCATTGTTTATTAAGCACTCTCTAGATTCGTGAGAGCACATCGGGACCGATATAGTACCTACACTATGGGTACGGAATACTAACAAAAGATTGGAAAAGGCTTGTTAGTAATATATCTATGATAAACACTATGGGTCATGGGGGGGTCCGAGTGCGACCTCCCTAGTATTTCAGGAAATCGCCAAGCGGTTGGTCGACTGTTTGGCCAAAGAATTCGCAGAAAAAAAAGTGGGCACTTTTCCTGTTGATAGCGATGTGGACGAATTTTATGAGACCCTGTTATACATTTTTGATAAATGTACATATTTTATTATAATTATAGGTCTAGTAAACTGTAGTTTTTATGATAAATAACTAACGATTGATTTGAATGCTTACTACCCGACTGCGGCGAAGCCCAAAAGGAGGGTTATTTTATTTTATTACATTTTTTATAAAAAATCTAAAACGTCGCCCCATACTTTATGAATTTCTCCGATATAGTGGATGCGTCAAGCCTCGTTTCTACATCTCAAAGTAACTGTGGCATTAACCACATGCATTATGTACCACTCTTGTACATTAAGTTTAAATAAATAAATATTCCTTTTTTCGTCTGGCAGCCCTACGCTATGAAAGCATCTGCGTCTACCGATATACCGCGCAGATAACTTCTCATGCGATCACATCGCTGAGATCTACTGTAATAGCCTACTACTGTCCAGCTTCTAGAACTATTGTTAGATTAGGAAAAACAAGCAAACAGACACACATACAAAAATAAAAAAACGTTCTTGCTTTGCTTTCATAATTATATTATGCATCTATTACAAAGCTGTTATTTTGATACAACAATCAGCAGTCAAATCTAATAAATCTGTTTATACATCCTAGAGCCAGACCTAAAAGAAATATCTCCTAAAACCTAGATTTTCCTAACCTTTAAAAAATCCCTAGGTACCAGGGTGTCATAAGTACAAGGCGGTGTATCGCGCGCCACTTAGCTAGAGTAGGGCTCGAACAAAGCCACACAATGCGCCACTCTGGTCAGAGTAGCAGCCGTCTTGAGTATCAATACTAGTTGTACAGCTATTGGGAATGTACTCGTAGCTAGCACTGTTCTTTGGCAATGGTGAAGTATGGAAATGTTTTGAACCGTGTAACCCGCGGTCTATGTCACATAAACATGTTTTCCTAGTGAGAAAATAGTTGAGGCCAATTTCCGATTTGAAACCATCTGTAATATCTCATTAGACATCTATATATACGAGAAAAAAGTTTTCGAATGTATAAACAATGTAAAAATACGAGGACGGAAGCCGCGCGCTAAAGTTAGTATAATATTTAAGATCCATGTATTGAGGTTATCGTAGTAAACCAATCTCAAACTGAGATGGAAATATGTCAGACTCAGTTTCGCATGCCAAGTGAACGGTCCATTAATGATAGTTAACATCTATGCACCGAGTTTCTTCTGTGCATTTGAGAGCACCTTATGCTGTTGGTCCCGGATGTCATAGATCTTTGACAGCCGTTACAGGTAGTCAGTAACCTGAAATTCTGACAACTAGTGTTACTAAGAAGTATTATAATCTAATAATAATAATCTGGAGAGCAGATAGCAGCGGTGGCCCAGTGGTGGCGGCCCCGACTTACGAACAGTAGGTCGTGGGTTCGAACCCAGGCACTTTGTGTAATTTATTTCATCACCTCTGCTCTCAAAACGGTGAAAGAAAACATCGTGAAGAAACCGCGGCATGTCATTGAACCAACGATTCAAAGACATGTGACATCTACCAGTGCGCAATGCGCAATGGGCTATAGCTCATTCCCTCTCGAAGAGAGGAGGCCTGTGTCCCAGCAGTGGGAACATTAATAGGCAGTTGTTTGATTATAATCTAATACTAACTGGGTTGTGGAGGTCAGATAGGCAGTCGCTCCATGTAAAATACAGCTGAATTCAGTTAGTCTGGAAGCCGACTCCAACTTAGGTGGGAAAATCTGGCAGTCTGTAATGTTCTAACTTTTGGCACAAATACCTGGGCCTCGAGTCTGCTATTCAATAGTGTCAGAATGGTCTATCATTGATCTCATAATTGTTGATTTTGACAACACCAAACTTGTCAAAATCAACAATTATGAGATCAGTGATAGATCATTCTTACACTATTGAATAGCAGACTCGGGGCCCTGGTCCCTGCAATAAAGAGGACCGTCATCTGAGGGAAATGAATTTCCGTGTTTTACCAAGAAGTATCGTAATGCAGGTTTTTGAGCTCAAATAGGCAGTTGATGGATGTAAAATACAACAATTCAGTTAAATCCTGAAAAAAGGCTGGGAAAAAGATGCTGTAATATGAGCGTATATTGCCATCAACTGGCCTAGAAATTCCCAACAATTTTCATGTAAAACTTTTATTATTTTCTATTCTAAAATATCTCTATCCAACCTACATTTCTAACAAAGCGGCTTAGAAGCACTACCTCTCTACGTACGTCTGAGTATCAATACGGATGTGGAGCACCGCCGCTGAGTATCAATAGAGATGTAGAAGCCATTGATTGCGGCTTTTCTTCCGTTGTGACTCTGTAGGCTTTTATTTGTAATACAATAGGAACTGGCGCTGAAAGTGGGTATTATTCTAGTTTTCTGTGATTTTGCCTGTTACAGAAAGTTGTCTTTAATTGTAGAAGTGAGTAAAGAGGATTTCAAGTTCCTTTTAAATAATCTATGCATCATCTTCATCATCTGGCTGGCGTTTTCCCAACTATGATGGTTAAGGCTTCCAGTCTAAACGGATAATAACATAATTTCACGCCTTTAATCCACGTAGGATAAAGTAGAAGTGTACCTAATAGCTCTCCCACATTAAATTATGTAGAAGTCCTCGAATAGATACGACTCCGTTAAGAAGAAGACACAATTTATATCGACTCCGTGGTTGAGTACTGAGAAACCCAATAACACTTGCATCGACAAGGTTGCATTGCGAATGTGTGAAAATCGGTTCTACACGTTCGCACGTAGCACTTTGCTACAGCTTTCATTATGCGCAACTGCCTCCGTGGTCGATAGTAATGGAAAATTTTTGTTTTTTTTATTTAATCCGCGATATGGCCCCCAAAATTAGCAAATTTCTTTGTTTTTTTTTTATTTTAATTTAGCCAGTGACACTCGCGCCATCAAGACGAATCTAGTGACGTATATTTTATTCAAACCCCTTTATCCGTTTAGCGAGTGGTGAGGGAACAAAGAAAAGGACATAAATATCATATACATACTTACACGCCAAACACATAACCCTCCTTTTGGGCTTCGCCGCAATCGGGTAAAACCTAATTCATACATTATCCTTTTTACCCGACTGCGGCGAAGCCCAAAAGGTTATTGACTGACATGCATACGGTTCGATTTCCGGGTTAAGCAAAGTGTTATTGGGTTTTTCCATTAGATATTTCAACAGCCACTGAGTTAGGGTTTGTGCCCGTTTGATGGCAATAGGGTCGCCCCTATTACATGGGACTTAAAACATAACTGGCTTAATGTGGGTGTACTATTTGTACTCTTCTGCATAACCCTCCTGGGATTACAGGCGTGATGTTATGTGATGCCTTTGCATTATTTTGCATGATTTTTATTACAAAGTGTGTTTTAACGTAAGATTTAAAATACGATTCCTTCTTCAGCCATTAGTGTATAGTGTTTGCAAAAGTTTCCACACAAATAATTTATTTTGTGTGGAAACTTTTGCATTTAATATCCGAGCACTAAGATAATGTCTTCGGATACGTGACGGCTGATGCTGACGGCTGACGGCGCGTCCGCGTTCAAATCGTGGCTATTTTAGTTCTAGACGACTTTTATATCCGACTACATCCGTCCGTATTCACGCTTGAATCTTGATGGAACGCTAGGGATGGGACGCTAGGTTTCGTTTTATTCGGATACAGGGCGCGAATTTTTTTTTCTGCAATTAGGGCGCGTTTTTGGTTTTTTTTTATGTGCATACCCGCCACACTATTCCCAAGTCACTGTAACTAATGAAAGCCAGAATCAACAGTAGTAACCACATAAAAGCGAAGAATCAAATACGGCAGAACTGGAGTCAGCAAAAAAGTTTTCTTTGACCGTGTCACATAATATCATCATCATCATTTTCATTTTTCATGTACGAATTATAATTGTAACAGTGTACTCATTGTTGAGAAGCCTAATAAATAAATAAATTTATCATTTAACCCGAAAGACGTCCAGTGCTGGACATAGGCCTCCCCCAAATGTTGCCCGTGTATCTCGCTTCCAGCGGATTCCGGCAACCTTCACCAGCAGGGCTATTGCGTATCTTATAAATGACAGTGGCTATCATATAGTGTCCATTAATTAACTGTCAAATGGTTCCATTTTGTACTAAACCATAACCAATTTGACAGTTAATCCATGGACAATATGATAGCCACTGACATTTAAAAGATACGCAATAGCCCTGCTGGTCATCGGACCACCTAGTGGGAGGCCTTCCAACGCAACGTCTTCCGGTTCGTGGTCTCCACTGCAGAACTTTGTGTCACACAAGTTGTGAATTAATTTCAACTTATGAAAACTTTTTTGTAGACTTTTACCTAAACACATTCTTGTTGACCTTATTTTGAATTAGACAAAACCTTGAAAGGACCATTTATTTAACGATTACATTAGTTAAATGCAACGAATACCTAACCCAAAACCGTCATCGACTAACAAATAAAATGATTGACGGTCGATTACGATACATTGTGTAAGATTTAAGTACTCGTTACATATTCGCTAATGTATCCTCAGATCTAAATTTACCCTACTTCATGTCAGATCATAATCAGATCTCTGCGAGTTTTGAGTGCCAGATACTCAGTTGATTTTGATGTTATCGCAAATATTTTAGTTTGAAAGTAACTTTTGTTCGTACGAATACAAACCATCTATGGTTTAATGGTACGAAATTAATATAAATTTGTGATAAGACTGTATGTGTAAATAAAAAATAAAAAAACTTATAACTGCGGTTACACTGGCATCCTAGCTAGTAATTGCATATGTACTAATGGAAAGTCCTCCGACGTTTTCGACATGAGCAGGCCCACAGACCACCTCTCTGTGGGAGGGAGTGGGCTATAATGGGAGTTGGCTGATGAAGCATGTCTACGAATTGTTGATTCTAAGACATGGCAGTTTCTTTGCGATGCTTTCTTTCACCGTTTTTAAGAGCAGTGGTGATAAAATAAATAAGTCAAAGTAACGCACCTGGCTGGGTTCTAACTTAAGACTTACTGCTCATTAGTTGGGACTGCCACCACTGGGCCACCGCTGCTATTTTCATTATGTTTCTAATTAGGTCAAAATCTATCTTGCCCAGCAATGGGAGGAGACTGGCTCAATAACAGTATTGCAAAGTAACGCTCTCCGGTTCATTCGCATTTAACTGCACCCAAAAGAACAGTATATTTTTCTAACTAACCCAACATTTAAATGCCGAATCATTTAACGACTCTTCAAAGAATAATCCAGAATATAGATCAAACCGCGACTTTAGTTTTATGTTACAAATTAAACACAAGCGTAAAATGTTTTTATTATTCAATAAAAACTGCGACCTTGTGTAATTGTATCCCTCTGTGTGCAGCAGGGATATGTGGTTTTATTACACGGACTACTCAAAACCGCTGAGGTTACATTTCGTATTTGTTTACAAAACATAATAAAAGAAGCGACTATCGTTGAAAGGGTTTCACACTAATAATACGCAAGGAAATCCTGTTCAGGTGGAGATTCAAAGATAACTCTGATTTGGAGTGGAAATGTTTTGGCACACAGACGATGTGACACTTGATATCGTGTGTTGCTTGTCATGTTATTTGCACACCATATGTTATGGGTCCAGCGGTATATAACCGACTACCAGATAAAATTTTAAGTGCGACATCTGAAAATGCTTTCAAAGCTAAACTGAAAGACTGGCTAACCGACCAGGCATTATGACCTAAAGGAATGGTTTTATATACTTACTTCATGAAGTTAATTATTACTGACTTGGTTCTTCTATCATAATTATTTATTGTTGTATTCCGAATTATTATTATGACCTGGGTAATTTTATAATTATTATTTTTCTTTAATGTATGATTATTCAAAACTTGACATGTAATTTTTATAATTATTAATAAAATAAACTAAACTATGAGCTACTGAAAATGACAAACTCGTCGCCAAATTTCCGGCTGACTCAATTTGAATTTGTTATAGACACCATAAGAAATAGACTGATATTAAGATACTTCCTAACAAGCAGGCGATACCGTCTATTATACCGATGTTTTGAGTTCCATATAATATCGAGCTTTTTGCCAAAATCTGGACACAAATCCCGACTCTGGGCTGCTACTAACAAATGAACATTTTAAGCACACTGAATATTTTTTACTTACAAGCCACACAAGAACACAAGATCCGAAATCTCACCCAACCACGTGATCCGAACAAACGCGGAAGTAATCAAACTCGTATATCTATCCGAGTCGCAGTCACAACACTATTATAAGACAACATCAATTTTATAGATCATTGATCTTTACCGGCTATTATTAAACTCTGGCGCACGTGTTTTCTGTCCCTCTCGCTCGTTACACTAACCTACTTGTCAGATAGAGACAGATATAGATTTATTAGTCTATCTTTGAAACTTGCTATCTTTATCGCACTTTAGGATGGCTCTATGTTAGAGAGAGACAGCACCAAATCGATTAGTAGTTGTGAATACCAAATCAAGTGTACAACGATGATGAAATAATGTAGAAGTGATTGGTGATTTGACGTGTGTTTATGATCGGAGCTATATTAGAATAGATCCTAATGGGATTTTGACATAACATCTGCCTCGTAATGAGCAGTTAGTAAACTGCATTAGGTTTGTGCATTCCTGGTACTTTTCCTATGAAGGCATGTGGAGAATTTCCAGGAAATTATTCATTTAAAGTGGATTTTCTTGGTAATTAATGTGTATTTTCTTCGTAACGATATATTGGATGCGTGCCAATGTGTCTTTTTG
This sequence comes from Diarsia rubi, assembly GCA_932274075.1. NCBI lineage: Eukaryota > Metazoa > Arthropoda > Insecta > Lepidoptera > Noctuidae > Diarsia > Diarsia rubi. The sequence continues at coordinate 10,505,133 of OW026441.1, forward strand.
ATGTATGGGTAGTTAAATGACGTGGTTTATTCTATGAGTAGTTTCTACGTTTATGGCATGTTTCTGGTTTTAATTATAAATTCGTATTTTCTCAATGTATGGACACCAAATATTCAACTATTCTTTTTTACTCTGCTTAATGTTCGAATGCTGATGTTTCTTCAGTAAAATCAGATTAAGTAAAAAATGCCAAAACTTCGATTGCAATTTCATTTTATTAAGTAAACTTGATGTACCTACAATAGTCGTACCAGGCGAATTCAATGCCACAAAGCATTCTTTACCAGTCAACCAGAACAACATTGTGTTAAGGTACAAAATAATAACTAAAAATGACTCCTCTGCATTTATCTATATTTTCAGTTACTTGGACAGTATAGCAAGCAGGCAGTGCCCATAATACAAACAAAATAAATAACCCTCCTTTTGGCCTTCGCCGCAGTCGGGTAAAAAGGTGCCAATCCAAATTACTGTTTTAATTTTTGACACCCACGACCAGGGAGCCGAGCTCAAAATGGTCGTAGCTATGAATACCTACAATTATTGTCCCACTTTAAAAATGACAAAACACTGTCCCATCTACACAATAGCATACTCTATACCAACACACACACACACACAAACCAACACACATCCAAACAAAATGATGGATCGTATCAGTAGATCTTTGTAAAAGACTTTTTTTCTTGATTTCACGGTCGCAGCAAGATCTACGAGTTAACATCTCAACGGTTCGACGACGAAATGCGTTTTGACATTTCTGGAACATACATTGCGGTTTTTCTTAGAGTTGAGAAGGGATTTTCAAACATATGCATCAATGGATTTTGTCGGTAAGTCATTTGGAAATGGTTGTTTGTTTTAGTGTGTTTGATGGTAAGGGTCTGGGATTTGCTAAAATGTCATTTTATCTGTCATTATCTGTCTCTATGTGGGAGTGTAAGTGAGATATAACAGCAGGTGTTAAATTAAATGGTTTATAATAGTTGCAAGCAAAACATATGGACGCCGTGTTTGAGAGAATGTCATCAATATTTTGTTATAGGTACTGTCGTAAATGTCTATTGTAAAGCTGGAGTATTCGAACAATAGAGGAAAGTGTCGTGTTATTGCTACTTTGTCTTTCGTTGTTGTGGGGGACACCATTACAACGAAAATCGTCGGTTTTAACTATACCATTACCGCACTCGAAAGCGACAAATAGAATTAATCAATTATTTTATTGCCCGATTTGGGTGGCCGATGGGGCCGAAAAGTTCTGGAGTGGCAACCGCGAACTAGAAGACGTTGCGTTGGAAGGCCTCTCACTAGGTGGACCGATGACCTGGTGAAGGTTGCGGGGACCCGCTGGATGCGAGACGCACGGGGTCAGTCAATGTGGTGACACTTAGGGGAGGCCTATGTCCAGCAGTGGACGTCTTTATTATTTGATTGGAAAACGGAGCTACTTATCGTTCGTTTTCGTTCTGATTTGCAGCTGGGCTGAGGGGCTAGACTGAAAAATGTGTAACAATGAAAACGACGCTAAAAACAGATATATTTCTGCAGTGATTTTTGAGGCACTTCCAGGTGATCTGAAATTTCGGAAAACTGGTTCCGGCTGTCATAGGTAGATCTTTGGCAGACATTACAGGTAGTCAGTGACCCGAAAGTCTGACAACCAGTCTTACCAAAGGGTAATGTATTACCCATTATTAACTGGGTTGTGGAGGTCAGATAGGCAGTCGCTCCATGTAAAATACTGGTATTCAGCTGCCGGTAAGAAAAAGGCTTGGCTGATGATGATGGCTGAATTCCAAGAAAGTAGATTTTTTTCATCGGTTTTCACTACTGTTAATTCTAGCTTTCAGGAGTTGCAGTAGTTCCAGGGCTGCAAGAGATACCGCGGCCCTGGAACACAAAGGTCCAGGAAGCGACATGGGTGGTTTTTAGTCAGTACAAGTCTGACACTGCCTTCCGCACCACCCAGAGCTGGACGAGTCATTCGATAATTTCCTTACCGAAAAAAGGAGTTACATGCAATGCTTTGGAAATATTGTGTTGTGGCAGACTTGTCCCAAAACAAAATGATGCTTCCAAGAACAGGAGTTGCAGTGGTTATGGTGAGGGTAACACGTTCACACTACTGCAGTGACGTACCTTTATAGGGTGTAAAAGTACCCTTAACGCAAAAGAAAGGCCCTTGTTTTCCCTACCACTGCGATCATTTTTTTGGTTCTAGACCATACCTGGGAACCCTCTAGTTAAGGAGATATTGGGGGTCAAAGTTCCAAATTTTGCACAGCTGATTTTGTAAATACTAGTTTTTGAGGTTATAACTTTACTTAAGTTACCTCCATGACCCGTTTACTATTCAAAGCATCCACTATCACAATGTTTTAAGTGTGCTACATTGAGTTATACCGTAACATGTGTAATAATTACATTTCACTTTTTATTCTAGCTTTCAGGAGTTGCAGTGGTCGTATGTCGTGTGACGTATATGTCGTCGTAACCGATTTGGCGCCAGTTTCAGTGGCAAGTGACGGATACAGATATAATTTATTACGTATTGTAGTCTGTTGCTCTTTGATGTTCGGTACTGAACTTTAATAGCGCGCGTTACATTAACTAGTGTTGCTCAAACGGTAGGATTTAAATCAAAAGATTAGCCCGAACGCGTCTAAAGATGGTCACATTTGGGGCATCGAGTTGTTCGAAACATGGATGGTTTTTTAGTCAGTAAAAGTCTGACACTCCCTATCGCTCTGCCCAGACTGGATTGATGATATCCTAAACTCGAAAAAAAAATGGGTTAGCTCGAAAACGTTAAGAGATGGACACATTTGTATTGACTGCGATATTAATGTTCATCATCATCATCATCATTTCATACAAAACACGTCCACCGCTGGACATAGGCCTCCCCTAAGTGTCGACACATTGACCGGTCCCCGTGCGTCTCGCATCCAGCGGGTCCCCGCAACCTTCACCAGGTCAGGCCAGGTATTAATGTTCCCACACTTAATAGCGTGTCCTGTGTGCTGTGTGTGTGTTGTCGAACTGATGAATGCTACTGAATATGTTTACACATGGCAACATTGCATGGCAAAGTTCAAACGCAAATTTCATGTAAAATACCTACTGATTGCAACTTTAAGATAATAATATGACCTATTTTATGATAATATGGGTTCTAAAATATTATAAGCTGCGTTACCCTACTATGATACTCGTAGTAAGTGAAAATTGGTTTTAAGCGTTGGTAATAGGTTAATTGACAAAAAAAAACTAATTAGTCATATTTTTCATTTTTTCACGTAAACAAAAAATGAAGACGATACTTACAGTGCTTCGAAAAGTCGAGTGACGTCACAGTTTGGTACATATTATTTACCAGAAAGTGACGTGATTTTTAATAAGTTTTATTTTCGTATTTATTTATTAATTTGAAAAATACAAAAAAAAAAACAAATTAGTCCGTCAGATAGGTTCCTATAATTATTGGACACATATTTTTTCTTTTTCACGTAAACAAACAATGAAGACGGTACAGTCCTTTGAAAACTCGTGTGACGTCATATTCTAAGACATTACTTACCGGTGAGTGACGTCACAAACCCCCACTTAAATCTTTGACACGTTTTATCTTCGTAAATTTTTATTGATTTGATAAAACAAAAAATACATAAGTATCCAAAAATTTTCGATAACCTAACAGACGGACTAATTAGAATCATATTTTTTTCGTCAATAAACATCCCTATTTTATTGTATAACACATAGGTACCGAAAGGTTTCTTACAGCTTCATCGGAAACACAGTGACATAACATCAAGCTATATATATCCAGTATAACCTGCCTCGTTTTGTTTGAGCTTCCACTACAATGAGAGATCAGTTTAATTTGGTTGTTTAGCTTTGATTCGTCCTTCTGCACACTACTAAATACTCCTTGGTTTGCTTCAATCGTAGTGCAAGAACAGCTGGAATCTTACCTGAAATGAACAAAAAAAAATCATTAGTAACATGTCAGTTTTCTAAAAGTGAATTTGATCATAATAGTATTCCTGTCATTGTTATCAGGTATCATAGAAATTTTCATGACAAAAATTCTCATTAGATCCATTTTCTTAATGCTTTTATTTTGAACTAGCTGTTGCCAGCGGCTTCACCCGCTACAACTCGATAGTTATCCCACGGAAAGATAAAATCGGGATAAAAACTATCCTATTTGTTAATCCAGGTTATAAACTATCTGTGTACCAAATTTTATCCAAATCCTTTCCGTAGTTTTTACGTGAAGAAGTAACAAACATACACACTCACACACTCACAAACTTTCGCCTTTATAATATAATATTAGTGTGATAGATCTAATGAGAAAATAAATTCTCAGATTCATCTATTTATAGCGGATCTAGGCAATGAATCTTCTGTAAATAAACATTCTCAGTAGATCCACTTATTTCGATGATGGATCTAATGAGAAAACAAATAAATCCATCATGGATCTAACCCATGGATCTAATGAGAATGATCCGAAAAATTCTCTTATAAAATTAGAAATATGTTGTTTATCTACAGCTGTCAAAATAACAAACAGTTGTTCAAGTGTCAGTGATTAAATACTGTTAAAACGCTGGCTGAGGCTCAATCTTCAAGTTAAGCCGCGCTTGTCTAGGTTGATCAGTGGATGGGTGGTCACCCATTACACACCGAGTTTCCTTCGTGCCTCAGAAAGTACGTTAAGCCGTTTGGTCTCGGCTGTCAATTGTACATCTTTAGATCAGGTAGTCAGGCCGAAAGTCTGACAACCAGTTTTATAAAGGGGTTACACTGGTTGAAGTGCAGCGGTGGCGCAGTAGTGGTGGCACCGACTTACGAACGGTAGGTCGTGGATTCCAACCCAGGCAGGCACGTTACTGTGTGTAGGTACTTTATTTCATCACCGCTACTCTCAAAACGGTGAGGGAAAACGTCGTGAAGGAACCCCGCATGTCTTAGAACCATAAAAAGACATGTGCCATCTACCAATCCGCACTGGGCCCGCGTGGTAGATTACAGCCCAATCCCTCTCATGAGAGGAGGCCTGTGTCCCAGCTGTGGGAAAATTAATAGGCTGTTGATGATGAAAACTGGTTTTCAGACTTTATGGATCATATTACCCAGTATAAGCTAGGTTGTGAATGTCAGATAGGCAGTCGCTCTTTGTAAAATACAGGTATTCTGCTGCATCCGATAACAGAGAAATTTCTGATGGATGACTCCAACAGCCTCTTTGTGATCATTAAACAAAATAAAGATTTCCATCGAATACCACGCTTGATTGGTAAATACTAAGCAATGAGAAAGTGTACCGCAATAGTTTTTCAATCATAAACTCAATTGTTTGTGGTCGCCAAAGCAACAACGCAACAAGCGACAAAGAATTGATCTCTCTCAGTGAAAGTCACAAATTGACAGCGAAACTAATGTTCGGGAAATGTAAATTAAATGTCATTGACAAAGATTTTCAATTTTACATGCTTTCCTGAGGAACAATCAGTCACTGTTGCTTCACCAGTGCGTATCGGGAATAGCTGCTCAGCAGGGCTATTGCGTATCTTTTAAATGACAGTGGCTATCATATAGTGTCCATCAATTAAGTGTCAAATGGTTCCATTTTGTACTAAACCATAACCAATTTGACAGTTAATCCATGGACAATATGATAGCCACTGACATATTTACGATACGCAATAGAACTGCGGGTCGATCTTCAGATTAAGCCACGCTGGTCTAGTTCAATTCGTGAAATTGGTGGTCGCTCGCAGAACAGTACTTCGAAGTCACAGGGAACTCATTAGTACTCATGACACACATAGAGCTGTTGGTTCCGGCTGCAATTTGAAGCTTTTTCACAGTCGTATCAAAATTCCGAAAGTTCATAATACCTATTGAAATACCGACATCCAAAACACCGAAATACAAAATACCGATAGTCGTTATATCGAAACACAAAATACCGATGTTCAAATGCCCGAAAGAACGAAATCTAGTCTAGGGGTTGCGAAGTCTAAGCGTTTTCGTCAGCAGGTCGACGGAGCCCCGCTACGGGGCTCCTATTTCTGTCTGCAGGGTTTAAAGAAACCTAACTAACCGAACCTCGGGGTGGTTTGGGTTTCTGTCTGGAATTTGGTATTCCAATTGTCGGTGTATCAAACTTAGCTGTAGGTAGGTAATAAACAAACATAAGTTCGGGATTTTAAACTTTCGGGCAAATGAACTTTCGGGATTTTAAACTTTCGACCAAACAACCATTCGCCGTTTCAATTTTCGGGATTTCGTCAAACGGTATTTTAAAATTCGGGATTTCGATAAGTACCCTTACAGGTCTTACCAAGGGGTATTAAAAATTTCCCAAAACTAATTGGGTTGAATGGGTGTAGGTCAGATAGGCAGACGCTCCATGCAAATTGCTGGGATTTAGTTATATCCAGTCAGACTGGAAGAAAACAACGAGTCACCCTTTTTTTTCTGGTTGGAAATAATCAAATAACCCCTCCGCTCTTGGGCAGAGCGAAAGGAAGTGTCAGACTTCTACTGACTAAAAACCACCCATGTTCTTTCTTAGCTTTATATGTCAAAGCCGCGGTATCTCTTCCAACATCCCGCAGCCACGACGGGCGCAACGAGTCAACCTCAAGTAACATCTCATCAATAGCTCATAGAGAGTATCTTCGTCCGTCTCATCATTAAAATTGAATGATGTTTTTCCTACTCCTCCGGTATTCTTTTCAGATTAATTTAGTTGCGGGATACAAGACAGTTAAATTGTTACTATGGGACTTGGTCGAGTTTCATTGTCTCAACGCTTTTCCGGTTGTCGCCACTGTTTTCTGGCGCACAGAAGTAGCAGTAGATTGGGAATAGTGTGGCGGAATTGTCGCAAGAAAGAAAAGGAATAAGTTTGACAACTTACACAAGATAAACAGTCGCGAGTAAATATAACTTCTTCTGGGTTAGCTCGTTCCATCGTCGACCTCATCTTTGCCCCTAGAGCAAGATTGAGGTCAAGGGTACGCCCATCTCATTTAAAAAAAGTCGCAAAATCTACCCTTTTTTGCAGTATGGGATTTCATCAAATGACTGCTCGGGATTTCATCAATTGACTGCTCCCAATCTGGGAGGACCGGAAGGGAGTGTCAGATTCCTTGTTAGTCCTTTGTGTCCTGAGCCGCGGTATCTCTTTCGAACAACCCTTGGCAGCCAACCCGCCAAAATCAACCCTAACTCCGCTGCTATACTTTCTGAGTCACAACAGATTTTAATAACCGTAACCGTTTCATAACCGTTTCATAACCAGTCTCTCTGCCCACCCATTACAATAGGCTTGCATATAAAGGTAAGCCTCAACACAGCTTCAGCCGAACCAGGTCAAATAGCCACCGAAGCGGCTATTTTTCGCGAAATGAAAATAAAATCCACTCAAAAGGCTACTAGTAAATAAATTGCAAACTCAGCAACTGTAAAATAGGACTGCTAGAGTGGAGCCGCGAATATTTCCTGTGCGGATATCCGCGGATATATTTTTCTAGCGTTTTAACCGTTTCGGATACTTACCATATAAAGCAATTGCTGATAGGAGCTCTTGGCTACATATCAGGCCGTGTGGGTCGATCTTTAGGTTAAGACGCGCTTGCCAGCTGTTGGTCCCAGCTGTCATCTTTGACAGCCCAATGTCTGACAAACAGTGTTACCTAAAGCGTATCGCATTCATCATCATCAGCCTAGATAATGTTCCCACTGCAAGGACTCAGGCTTCCTCCTAAGAAGAGGGTTGGGATATACCCACCACACGGGTCCAGTTCGGGTTGACAGATGTCACCGAATTTTTTAGTCCTTAGACATGTCGGTTTCCTAACGATGTTTTTCTTGACCGTTTTGAGAGCAGCGGTGGTGTAATAAATTATACAGAGTAATGCGCCTGCCTGGGTACGAAACCACGACTTACTGCTCGTCATTTGGGACCGCCATCGTGGAGTCTGGACTGTAGATAGGCAGTCGCTCCATGGAAAATACTGGTATTCAACTACACCCAGTTGGACTGGAAGCCATATATTACATGGAGCTACTGTTGAATGAGAATGGTGTCCATTTCTCATTTCATTTTTTCATTTATATTTACTGTTCTTTTAGTCGTTGTAAGCTATAAATTTTCTGATCTTGTGAATAAACGCTCGTAGTGAGAGTAGTAGGTAGAACGATTTTACGACAATTTTTACGATTATTCTTGCTTTCTATTTCTATAAAGTAAACCAACAATATTGCAGATTTATTGTGTCTCTACAAACGTTTGTGTTCTCACTTCAGCGGTAGAAATAATTACTATTGGTTTGTTTGTATCTGTAAATAAGAGATTTCTAAACTTGTTATAAACATGACGATGCTGTAGTCGTGTTTTAATTGTTGTGTGGAGACTTTAAGCGTTTAAAACCCGTAACATAGTTTGAAAAATGAAACGTACAGACCATAGGAAAGTAGAAAACATCTCGTTAGTTAAACTTATGGTACAGACAGCGGGAAGCGACTTTGTTTTAAACTATTGTTATAAAGATTTACATAATAATATATTTTATTTATGATACCACTTGACAATACGATGATGATAAGTTGCTTTTTGACATAGTAATACGATTATTGTAAGCATTTAAACGGCTTTAAAAAAAACTGTAAGTAAACTTATAACGTGTTTCTAAATAAATCAGTTGGTTTCCCGTCTAAACAAAATATGATTCTGATTAGACCGTCAGTTAGATAATCGAAAAATATTGGATAGGTACGTGTTTTTTCTTTTATCAAATTAATAAAAATTGGATGAGATAAAATGCGTCAAAGATCATTAGTGGGGGCTTTTGACGTCACTATGCGGTAAAAATGCAGTTCGATATGATTTTACACGAGTTTTCGTATCGTCTCCATTTTTTTTAATGTGAAAAAAGAAAAAATATGTGTCCAATATTGTTTGGAAATCTTTCTGACGTACTATTTAATATTGTTTTGTCAACTACCCACTCACTACCAACCTCAAGAAAACCCCTCCTTAAACAAACAAAGCTCATCTCTCCAACATCAATTCCATTAAAAATCAATATCACTACATCTTTTACAAAAATATCCGCCGTCACAATCAAGTGCGGATATTATCAACCGCGGATATCCGGCGCACATCCCTACTTCATCACGGATGGCGGGCTCTCAACAGGCTGCGCGCAGCACTACTAACTCGAAATATTTGCATGTCCTGCAGCTGGCTTGTGATGAAATGGTTCTGTAATGTGCAGGAGAATGAGATTTTTTTTTGTATGGCATGGTGTGATTTGGAGGATTAAAATATTTAGATGTTATTAAAATAGTTAGGGTGTAAAAGTACCCTGAACGAAGTCGAATGGCACTAGTTCTCCCCGCCACTGCGCAATTTTATTGTTCTAAACCATACCTGGGAACCCCCTTGTTACGGAGATGAGCTCTCGTCTTTATAATAAAATAAATAAAGTGTTGTTTATATATATCCGTACAAAATATGAGGTCAAAAATTTACTAACCAAGTGGTTGAAAGAGCTATCATATGATGAAACTGAAAATTTACTCAAAGTAATGTCTTGATTTTGGTGTAGGAAAAAAAAAAAATATGCTGTTTGCGCTTAATTACTTGTCTTTTGTTTTAACTAATTGATTTTTTTAAATGTTTTTAATAGAAGTACTTGTACGACGATCATATTCAAACTGTTGTATGTCAATGAAATCTTGGGGAACTTCGGCTTCTAAGATACAGGCTTCTTGCCTAGTTTAGGAGTCAGATGTTTCGACTTTAACTATGACACTGTTGTACAACTTAATCATAAGTCCCTTCTATATTCAATTATTTGGTTTTTGTGTTTGTACACAAAAACCAAATAAACGTTTTTATTATTTATTATTGGGGGTCAAAGCTCCACAACTGTTTTTTTTAATATAAATACTAGTCTTTCACTTAAATTACCTCACATGAAATAATCAAATAACCCCTCAAGCTCTTGGGCAGACCGCAAGGGAGTGTCAGACTTCTACTAACTAAAAATCACCCATGTTCCTTCTTAGCCCTTTATGTCGAGGCCGCGGTAGCTCTTGCGAACAACCCGCAGCCCTGACGGGTTAGTTTACACCCTGCACTGTGGACAGTAAGTCGTGGGTTCGAACCCAGGCAGGCGCATTCATTTGTGTAATTTCTTCACCGCTGCTCTCAAAAACGATGAAGGAAAACATCGTGAGGAAACCGGCTTGTCTTAGAATCAATTCGAAGACATGTGATATCTATCAACCGGCACTCGGCCCGCGTGGTGGATTTTAGTCCATCCCTCTTCATGAGAGGAGGTTTGAGTCCCTGCAGTGAGAACATTATAGAGTTATTATGATAATGTTTGATATTTCATTCAGCATTTATGACTTTCAGAGCTTAATTTTATTTCTTCTTTAATCTCATCATCAGCGTAGCCTTTTCCCAACTATGTTGGGGTCGGCTTCCAGTCTTACCAGATGCAGCTGAATACCAGGATGTAAAGTAACCCTTCACACTAACGAGAACCAAGTATTCTGTACATCAAACTAAGTACCCCTACGCAAAAATGTTTGCTGGGAAACGACTTTTTTTTTGGGGTCAAAAAGCACATTTTACGAACTCAATGTAAAACGCAAACATTGTGCTAGTGGATGCTTTGAATAGAAAACGGGTCATGGAGGTCATTTAAGTAAGCTGAAAAACTAGTATTTACAAAAACATCTGTGAAAAATTTTGAACTTTGACCCCCAATGTCTCCGTAACTAGGGGGTTCCCAGGTATGGTCTAGAACTAAAAAATGATCGCAGTGGTGGAGAGAACAAATGCCCTTCGTTTGCGTTAAGGGTACTTTTACACCCTTTTTAAGGAGCGATTGCCTATCTGACCTCCACAACCTCCAAGGTAAGACTGGTTCTCACGATTTCGGGCCACGACTACGACTGCCTGTAAATACTATCAAACGGTTTAACGTGCTTTTCGAGGCACGGAGGAAACTCGATAATGTAATGGGTGGTCACCCATCCACTGACCAACCTAGGCAAGCGCGGCTTAATATGAAGATAGATCCGGGGAGTTGTTATTTTCTAGCTCCTCCGTGTGTAACACTAATATAAAAATCTTGCCTTTTCAAGTCAATACAACCCTCGTTAGTTATATTTTTCTAAAAAAACGTTTCATTCGTACCTCGTGATCCCGTTTCCCGGGACTGCACGAGTCCGGACGGAAGCGACAGTCCCGCGGTGTTCCGGGGCGAGGCCATCTCTAATGAGGTATAAGCGGTCGATACAGCGTTGCTGCGGGTCGAGACTTTCATATTTTTAGTTACGTCAGTTGCTGTTGAACTTTATTTGAAACTAGCTGATGCCCTTAGCTTCGCCGTGTGGATTGCATACAGAAAACTTCCTCAAGACCCACTTTATCCATTAGTAAAAACAGCATGAAAATCAATTTCTACTGGCCTGTTGGTCTAGTGGTTAGTGACCCTAACTGCTATGCCGGAGGTCGTGGGTTCGATTCCCACCCAGGACAAATGTTTGTGTGATGAGCACGATCATTTGTTCTGTGTCTGGGTGTAATTTATCTATAATATGTATGTATTTAGAAATATATAAGTATGTTTACCAGTTGTCTAGTACCCATAACACAAGCTCTGCTTAGCTTGGGACTAGATGGCGTTGTGTGATAGTTGTGGAATATAATTATTATTAATTGTTGTATTTAGAAAAGGTGTTGTAGTAAAAAGGACGAACTAAGATATCTCGAATGAATTTAGGTATAAGAAGTGACTGCTTCGTTGATCTAGTGGTGCATGCCCTGAGTTCTATTACCAGTTCAGCCAAAGTCTTATTCCGACAGGATTTTTTTTAGTAGCAGTCACGGAGTCAGTGCATTTGGGCCAGGTTGATGACAATTGGCTCGACCCCCTACAGGGACCTTAAACATAACGGGCGACATGTGGGTGTACTACTAACTAGGTACACTTCTGTCTAACCTCTCGATAGTTAAACGCATGATATGTTATGTTATATTTGGAGTTCGGACCGCGACTCACAAGGCGTGAATCAAGGCCGATAAGCAATAAGCAACCACTTTTTTACAGTACCTAAACTATTAAAAAAAATATGTAGTTAAAAAACTAAAAAAACCGGATGAAAAAACTGAAAAGCAAAAAACAAGCACATTTTAAATTAAACAAAACTTGGAAGCAGGCGGGGTCCATTCTATATTTTTTTTCAAAACCTCGATATGGCCCCCAAAACCGCAATTTTTGTTTGTTTTTTTAATTTTTATGTAGCGAGTGACACTCGCACCATCAAGACGAATCTAACGACGTATATTTTTTTCAAATCCCTTCATCCGTTCAGGAGTTCTGAGGGAACAAAGAAACGGACATACATACATACATACACGCCATCACATAACCCTCCTTTTGGGCTTCGCCGAAGTCGGGTAAAACCACATAACCCTCCTTTTAAGCTTCGCCGCAGTCGAGTAAAAATAGCTAAGAATTTACATCGCATTCGAATGCAGACTGAATCTATAAAATGGAAATCGAATAAATATCCTTGCAACTTGTTGGCATCACTTACTGCAGGAAAAAAAACAAACTACGATAACGGAATAAAATATCTAGCAATTTCACGCGATGCCCGGGATAGCCGGGACTGTCATGTTCCCGGAGGTTCCCGGTCCCGCGTTTCCGCATCACTATCTCGTGTCAAATTGTTTAAAATATTAGTGTATTTATCACTTTACTTGAAGGCGTGGTTAAATTTCTGGCAGCGTGACAATATCATCAGCGTAATAGTTGCTATGGTTAGGTCGGCTTCCAGTCTAACCGATTTCACACTTGCGGAAGTCACGCGGTTTCACCCGCATAGTTCCCGATCCTGTGGGAATACAGGGATAAAAAGTAGCCTATGTCACCCGGGGATAGTGTAGCTTCTTGACGGTGAAAGAATTTTTCAAATCGGTTCAGTAGTTTCAGAGCCTATTCGTTACAATTATACGAGTATTATAGTTTAGATGGAGCGAACCTCAAAATCCAGTTACTCAGAAATATGACACCCCTTGGTAAAACTGGTTGGCAGAGTTTCAGATCAGTGATAACCTGTTTGTTTTTAATGGGACAAGACCGTCACACTATTTTCAAACCTCTGTAACTTCTGAAAGCCAGAATCAACAGTGGCGACAGGAAAGTGCCGCGACGATGAAGCTCGACGAAGTCCCAGAGAAACATTTTAACCGTCTTGGATCCCGCAACGAAATTAATCTGAAAAGAATAGCTGAGCAGTAGGACTCAGTCGGGGTTGCGGGTTGTTTACAAGTTACCGCGGCCTCGACATATAGGACTAAGAAGGAACATGGGCGGTCTTTAGTCAGTAGAAGTCTGACACTCCCTTTCGCTCTGCCCAAGAGCGGGAGGGGTTATAAAGCAGTAGGACTACCTGTTACGACTTTACGACTGTCATATATCTATATAAATGACAGCAATTATTACCAACGGCTTAACGTGTTTACCGCGACACGGAGGAAATTCTGTAAGTATGTCGGTCACCCATCCACAGATCAAGCGCGGCTTAACCTGAAGGTTTACCGTACTGGAGGTAACCGAACTGCGATATGGTAGGTTTCCCCCTCCACTTTCTCACATTTAAAGGTATCTACGAGTCGAGTTCCTAACCTAACCCGCGACCCGGTTAGCATATCGGGTCAGGTTAGGAATAATCCATCCGAGCGGCTTAATTATCTAGCCACGAATAGGGTAGTTAACAATAAAAATCTAATTAGTCCGTCAGATAGATTACCAAAAAATATTGGACACAGATTTTTTCTTCTTTTTTCACGTAAACGAACAATGAAGACGATACAGTGCTTTGAAAATTCGTGTCACGTCATTTTCTGAAGCATTAGTATGAGATTCTTTAGCGGTCAGTGACGTCACAACCTCCTACTCAAATCATTGACGAGTTTTTCGGACGGACGGACTAATTTGAATCATTTTTTTTTAAGTCAGTAAACATCCCTATTTCTCACCGAACCTTGAAGATAGACTCAACTTTTATTATTTACACACGCGCCCCTTTGGCACGTTGCCAACGCGGGTAATAGAGAAATATCGATCGTTTTTTGTTAGAAATATAATTTTGATGTGATATCGTTTGACCCTGTCCTTTCTTCTTGCAGACGGTTAGTGATGGCGCGATAGTTTTGCTAATATTAGATACATTAGCTCGGTTTTTTGTTTATTAATTGATTAGTTTTATGTGTGTCTTTGGTTTGTTAGACTAGAACTCATCGTTCGCCTACCTTTCCCAACTGTACTTACTTGTGGTCGGCTTCAATCTAACCGGATGCAGCTGAATGATACCGATAGCCCAGTTAGCTCTGGGTAATGTTACCCCTCGGTAAAACTGGTTGTGTCTGCACTGACAGTTGTTACAGGTAGTAAAATCCCCGAAAATCTGACAACAAGTCTTTTCAAGCGGTATATAGTATTACTTAGAGCCAGGTTGTGGATATGCAGTCGCTCTATACAGGGTGTAAATTAACCCTTCACACATACGTCAACCAAGCATTCTGTACATCAAACTAAGTACCCCTACGCAATTTTTTTGCTGGGAAACGACTTTTTTTGGGGTAAAAGATCTCATTTTACGGTAAAACTCAATGTAAAACTTTTAAAACATTGTGCTAGTGGATACTTTGAATAATAAAAGGGTCATGGAGGTAATTTAAATAAAGTTATAACCAAAAAACTAGTATTTACAAAAACAGCTGTGGAAAATTTGGAACTTTGACCCCCAATATCTCCGTAACTAGGGGGTTCCCAGGTATGGTCTAGAACAAAAAAAATATCACAGTGGTGGGGAGAACAAGTGCCTTTCGTTTGCGTTATGGAGACTTTTACACCCTTTATAAAATATTGGTATTCAACCGCATCCAGTTTGATTGGCAGCCGAAAGTAAGCCTCGGAAAATGATGTTTCTAAAACAGTAACAAAATGTTTTGTACTACCAAAAATTGTGAGACAACCGTAGTGGACAAAACAGCGACGCTGGAAAAGTGAAATGGGTCCCAGCAGTGGGACAATCGAACATAGGCTGTTGATGCTGTGGTCAATCCAAGGTTGACAATATTACGAATCATGTCGTAATACATGAACACAAATAATTACGATTGAAAATATAATAATGCGAAACAGATCGTTAACCTTGAATTCCACCGGAAACGGAAGGCATTCGCGTCAGAATTTGAAATATGCTCTATGATTCGTATCGGCTATTCGGATGGCGTTATGAAGTTGTATTATGTTTTCGATTTTTACTCGTTTGTCGTATGATATGTGACTCAACTTGCAAAAAAATATTTCATACTTTCAACCTATCTCTGTTTGCCTGGTACTACAGCTGCCGGTCACGGGTATACGGCATCACGCCTGTAACCCCCGGAGGGTTAGACAGAGGCTTACCTATTACTACACCCCCCATTACGCCAGTTATGTTTAAGTCGCATGTAATAGGGGGGTCCTATTCCCATCAAGCGGGCACAAATCCAAACTACGTGAAAAAAATTTCAAAAATAAAATGGGAAAACCCAATAAGACTTGAAGACAGGACCTCGTGGTCAACAGCCGCGCTTGCAACAACTAGAATTCTTTCACAAAGCAAAAATATCAGAACATTACATAACATCGCGCCTGCAATTGCTGAAGGGTAAGAGTGACTAATAATTTGTCACCAGCTATATTCAAGTCCTGTGTAGTTTTGACCCTGTCTGTCTGTTTGTTTTTTTCAGCTAATCTCGCAAACGGCTGGACCGATTTTGACGGGAGATTGCTGATGTTTTAGGGAGTAACTAAGAGCACTTTTATTTTAGGAAAAGACTTAGGCTTCCGTGCAAAAATAATTAAAACCTTTGCTACATAATAATATTACAAAACAAAGTCCTCTATGGCGTCCGTCTGTCTGTCTGTTCGCGATAAACTCAAAAGCTACTGCACAGATTTTCATACTGTTTTCACCAATAGATAGAGTGGTTCTCGAGGAAGGTTTGAATATATAATTTAACGCAGGCGAAGCCGCAGGCATTAAAATAGGGAAATAATTTGAAGAAGGCCACGCTCAAATCACGCCTGCAACCCTCAAAGTTCTAGGCACGAACGACGACCTCTACAGTTAAGGTCATATGTCTAATATCAACTCAAGAACCTCCCTGCTGCACTAGCATTTCTCATGAATGCCATTCTCCATAATTTCCATCTCCGACCTTGCTCTGGTAGCCTGGTACTACAGTAAGTGGTCACGGGCATACGGCATATAATCGCGGCTAACCCGTCTAGACGGGCGGCGGCTTTCACCTCCGACTAGTTCACTACTAGCTACTAGAACTACTGGATGTGGGTCGCGAGGGACTACTTGACACTTGTGTGGCCCTGGTACTAGTTCGTTGATTCTTTAGACAAAGAAGATTGATTGATGCTGTGAAAAAAACCTCTTCATTTATTTGCTAATATCGTACGAATAGCTCCAACATAAAAAGATGTTGGTTTTCTTATAAAACTTCAAAGACATTAAATTCGACTGGTCACTGCAGTTATCGTTCCAACTTTGTTTTTGGTGGGTGGGAAATTAATAAATGATTCCTCCCGCTTTTGGGCAGAGTGGAAGGGAGTGTCACTTCTACTGACTAAGTATAAAACCACCCATGCCCCTTCTTAGCCCTTTATATCGAGGCCGCGGTATCTCTTGCGAACAACCCGCAGCCCCGACGGGAACCTTTCTGAAGATTAAAGCTGCATTTGCTAGTTTGAATGATTAGAGGAACCTATTACTAAGACTTCGCTGTCCGTCCGTCTGTCGGTCTATCACCAGGCTGTATCTTAAGAACCGCGATAGCATAGACAGTTGAAATAATAATAATAATATTCCACAACTATCACACAACGCCATCTAGTCCCAAGCTAAGCAGAGCTTGTGTTATGGGTACTAGACAACTGATAAACATACTTATATATTTCTAAATACATACATATTATAGATAAATTACACCCAGACACAGAACAAATGATCGTGCTCAAAAAAGAAATAAAATAAAAAAAAATTATATAAAATAAAAAAAAAATGTTGAAATATTTTACAAATTACGTATTTCTGTTGTCGCTATAACAACAAATACTAAAAACAAAATAAAATAAATATATAAGAGGGCTCCCATACAACAAAAGCAATTTTTTAGATAATATGGTACGGAACCCTTCGGCCGCGAGTGCGACTCGCACTTGGCCGGTTTTTTGTGTTTTTTTAGCATGGTATTGGATGAATCTGTAATATTACTATAATGAGGGGTAAATAAATAAATCTTGTTCAATTGCAAACTGACATAGAATATAACCTTTTATAACTTAAGTTACATTCACAGCATGTACATAAATACCACAATACTTACCATTCATCCCTCACAAGGACCCTGAGGGTGTCTGATTAAAAGACCCCGGGGTCAACTGCCCCTGTACGTAATTTATACGCGACGCGTCAGGGTTACAGGTCAATTAATTTGGGGAACAACCCAAGGAATAAGGCAGAAGTGTGGGCTAGGGATCTCGGATAAAGATCCGAAAGGTTGCCCAACCTTTCGGATCTTTATCCGAGATTTGGGGAGTTTTAAACGGAGATTTTTTTTAATGTGCTTTTAAATTGCGTTGATGTTCACATTTGATTGTTTTAAAGAGAAACTTGACATAGTTTTGTTAAAATAGATGTAAGGTACTCCAGAGAAGCTGTGACTTAAAAAAAAAACAAAAAATATATATGCATATAAAAAAGAAACAAAAAACTCGTCCACATATTTGTTGTTGGCAGCATTGCCACGTATATGTATTTAAGTGTTTTGGAAGCCTGTTATTCTTTGCAAAAAGTTCTGAATTTTAATATTTTTAGTCGTAGTAAAAAAAAAAATACAAAATTCTTGTCATTTATTAATTTTACATTTTAACTAGAATCTATGTCTGTGTACCTACATAAATAAAATTATTATGAACTCTAAAATACTAAGACTAGTGAGCAGTGGTCTAGATTTGTCTCGGATCATCGGATGTCCCATAACATCCCGTTGTTTCGACAACTGGAAATCTTGGGAGCAAGGGGTATTTGCCCAGCAGTGGGATGATGATGTAAAAATCAGCCTGTATTTGTGTAAAAAAAATGGTACATTTCTGTCTTAAAAAGCTGAACTTACGTGTTTTGCCATACAATGCCATACAGATACATTATTTTTAGAAATGATCGTTATAAGTATAATTGAATACCTACTGCTCGGTTTGTTTTGTACTTAATAATAATAATAGTCCTCCTGACCGTTTTCGGTCACGGCGGCCAATCTAAGTGGAGATTAGCCATCGGCGCGGGAGATATGATAGTGCACAAGTGTGTGCGCAGGCACAAGTGCACTCTCTGTTCCTTTTTCTCTCATATTCCGATGGGACGGCAATCCGACACGACCGGAGAGAGATCAGGCGCAGGACCAACGGCTTAACGTGCTTTCCGAGGCACGGGGGTATAATACCGCCAACTTCTAAACTCCGGGCTACTACTAGGAAATTTCTAATGAAAAACCCAATAGCACTTTTTGTCCGACCCGGGAATCGAACCCAGGACCTCATGCACAGCAGTCGCGCTTGCGACCACTAGACCAACGAGGCAGTTATCAAGAATCCGAAAATCAAAATATTATGAAATTGTCACTAGAGCGAACTACTTCTATAGTTTTGATTAGAAAATATTCATTTTGTTTTTACTTTATTGTCAGAATTTGAATATGTACGTAATTCTATGGGAAGATTCTTATTTTTTCAATTGTAGAAGTTTTCTATTTTGTTTAAGAAATCTGAATACAAAAATCTTAAAACACCGGTATCACGATGGTTTCAGTTTTCAATGCGAGTTACTCATTTACGAATTATATAAACATATAGATATTTACTTCAACATTTTTGCGACTAGTTTTCGCAGACGGCTTTGATCGCGTCATTGTTGCTAGCAGTTCTGTTTTTTTTTTAACACTTTGGGTTAATGTAGGTACTCGTAGTTTCCCATTAGTGAATGAATTTTCATTTTAAAAAATAATATGATTCCGTTTAGTGCGTCACGTCAGTTAGATTATCGAAAAATATTGGATACGTGTTTCTTGTTTTATCAAATTAATAAAAATTGGCGAAGATAAAACGCGTCAAAGATCATGAGTGGGGGCTTTTGACGTCACTACGTGGTAAAAAGTGTAGTTCGATGTGACGTCACACGAGTTTTCGAAGCACTGCGTCGTCTTCATTTTTGGTTTACTTGCCCGAAAGAAAAAATATGTGTAATATTTTTTGGAAATCTATCTGACGGACTAATTAGATTTTCTTGTCAACTAGCCTATGACCATCAATCTCCTGCCCTTATCCCATTTTATTTTGGGCGCAACATGTCTTCTTCTGTATTCCTCGTCATGTCAGCAGTCACCTCCTTTCCTTTTCCTTTTTTTCTTTGGCCTTTTGGCTTCATACGGGACTAATTTTAATTTAAACTTTGGTATGTCCTAATTTTAAGTGTTTCTCTATAAGTTAGCTTTTAATTTTTATTATTTTTGTCAATTTGTTCTGTCCTGTGTGAAACAATAAATACTTGTTCTTTCTTTCTTTCTGTTTAACCATATCATCGTTCACACAGTCCATTCATCGTTTCTTGGTCGTCCTCTTCTCATATAGCCGTCTAAATTCATACTCAACGTTTTAGAAATCAGCAATATCTACCCCAAGACGTAACCATCAGCAGTACCCATGAACACTCTTACTTTTATAAACTAGTTCCCACCTTCGGCGCTGCTCATTTAATTGGTCTCTGGTACGTTATTAATGGTCTGATTAACTGCATGGTATCACAAATCACGCCTAGCTGACTTGGCAAGACTCTGACCTTAGGGTCTTTCTAATCAGTCGCCATGTTCGATTGGTTCCACACTTGGGACATTTTCTGAGATTAACAGGGAATGGAATGGCGAGATCTTTTGCTCAAATTATTTTTAATGTAGAGAAGGTATACAGGGTGTAAGTGGACCCTTCAAACCAAGCAATGTACATCAAACTAAGTAGGTAACCCTAATTACTGGAAAAATATTTTTTTCTTGGGTAAAAATGAAAAATCACTTTATACGGTAAAACTCAATGTGGCATTACTCAAAACATTATACTGTCTGATGGATACTTGAAATGGTAATTATTTTCAGAAACATAAATGTAGGTAGGCAGAAGTCATAAGTATGGGAGCTCTTTCATCAAAGCATACCATTGTTTATTTATTCTTGTCAGAACTGTCACATTTTGATTCTATACACGGCCACAGATGGCGCCTCTAGTCAAGTTAGATGTTTTCTATGACGGCGCGTGGAATACATTGATAAAATGCATTAATGAAGTCTGTATTGTGAATCCTTAAACTTATTGATTGCTCTTGAATATACAGTACCCGTGTAAACGGACCTTTGGCAAAGCTGTCAACTAAACATTCTGTGCATCAAACCAAGCTACTTTGCGTAGACATTATCGCTGGGTCAAAATCAAAAGTCATTTATTCAAATTAGGCTGATAATCAGCACTTTTCGAACGTCAAAATATACTTTACTTATTTACATGAGACAGTCCCCCAAAACGGCCACCTTTCGACACTTTTAGTGTTTTAGCTGGAAAGAAGAAGTGGCGGAACTAACTCCCCAGCAACACATTTGTCTGTTAGGTTGGTTAGGTCATTAATATCAGCCTATATTATTTTCACTGCAAGGACTCAGGCCTGCTCTCTAGGAGAGGGATGGACTATGATCCACCACGCGGGCCCAGAGCGGGTTGGTATATGTATCTTCTAATTTTTGGTTCTAAGGCATACCAGTTTACTCACGAGGTTTTCCTTCACCGTTTTGATAGTCGAACTGCCGAAATGTCCATTTGGGCGCAACATGTCTTATTCTTCCATACTTTGCTATAATCTAGGACTCGGTGTAACACACTCAAAACATTGTGCTGATAGACGCATTGTTTATTTCGGGGGTTGTGGAGTTATTTTAAAAATAGTCATGACAATATTTTCTAAAAAAGTTGGAACTTTGACTTCAAATATCTCCGTTACTAAAATGTTCACAGGTATGGTCCCGAACAAAAAAAATATAGTTACGGAGATATTGGGGGTCAAAGTTCCAAATTTTTCACAGCTGTTTTTGAAAATACTAGTTTTTCAGGTTATAACTTTACTTAAATTACCTCCATGACCCGTTTACTATTCAAAGCTTCCACTAGCACAATGTTTTAAAAGTGCTACATTGAGTTTTACCGTAAAATGTGATTTTTGACCCAAAAAAAAAACTCGTTGCCCAGGAAAAAAAATTAGCGTAGGGCTACTTAGTTTGATGTACAGAATGCGTGGTTGACGTGTGTGTGAAGGGTTAATTTACACCCTGTATTTAGTGTAGTCTTACTTTAATCAATTATTAAATAAAATAAAAATTATCTAATAGCTTTTATTCAAGATATTCTCAGTGACAGTCCCGGAATCTGGATCTGTGCCTGATTGATGGCAATAGGGTCGCCCCCTATTTCATGAGACTCAAACAAAACTAGCAAAACGTGGGTGTACTCTTAGGTACACCTCTGCCTATCCCTTCGAAAATTACTGGCGTGATGTTATGTAAGTTATGTAGTAGCTTGTAAACAAGCCGTTTAACCATAAGTCTATTAGTAAACCATTAGCTATACCAGTTATCAAGCTATACGATGTTTCTCGTCAATTAGATTTCCTTCCCTTTGTCAATTAGATTTTCTGCCCGGTTCTATCCGGGTGAGTACTTGGCTACGGTTAGTGCTAACACTGTTAATTTTAAAGGGGAACCGGTTAACTTCGCTCTTATAAGTTAGAAAACAAGCTAGTAAGTTTAACTTCCAATGTAAAGAGGGAACTGGGACTTCAAATGTGCTCCCGTAGAGTGCCATAGGTGGGACAGCTACAGCTTCATCGGCTTATAAACTTCCCACTGCAGGTACTTAGGCCTTCTCTCTATGAGAAGGAATGGGCTATAATCCAACACGCGTGCCCAGTGCGCGTTGGTAGATGTCACATTCTTCGATTTTTTAGGTTCTAAGTCAATGCTGGTTTCATCACAATGTGTACGCAGCTTAGACCGATTAAATCACAAAACATTGACATTCACATGATGAGAGTTCCCATTTTCCCAAAAACTGAGCCACTTCAATAGGGTTGACAAAAAAACACTAATTAGTCCGTCAGATAGATTTCCAAAAATAATTGAACACATTTGTTATTTTGCACGTAAACAAAAAATGACGACGATTCAGTGCTTTGAAAAGTCGTGTGACGCGCACAGCTCGGTACATTTTTTACCACGAAGTGCCGTCACACACTCATGATCTTTGACACGTTTTATATTTGTATTTTTTTTTTAATTTGATAAAACAAAAAACATGAATCCGATATTATTCGATAATCTACCAGACGGACTAAACAGAATCATATTTTTTTTAAATCAGGAAACATTCCTTGACGTCATAATCGTAAGAGTAGGTTTGTCTGGGTTCGGAACGTCGAATTTACTTGGAGGATCGCAGCACATGTTCTCTCGTATCTGAGGTTTCTAAAACTTACGAATAGAAAAGAAAGATAGTTGTTATATGTAAACACTGTGATTAACATTGTTGCGAGAACTACAACTTGTGCTTTCAGTTAGGAATTTAATAAGCCGTCAAGAGTTTCTATTACACTAGCTGGTCCCCGCGGCCTCACCTGCTTGGAAGTCGGTCAAATTATATTCTAAATCCTTCCTCGAGAACCACTCTATCCATTGGTGGAAACAGTATGAAAATCGGCGCAGCAGTTTTTGTGTTTATCGCGAACAGACAGACAGATGCGGTGGACTTTAGTTTATAATATTAGGTAGTGATAGGAATATGTTTACTCAACAATGAAAACATTAAGTAGGTACACTGTAGGATAGGAAAATCGCCAACTTTCTCACTGTCGATAAAGTACATTTTTTCTTGTGTGTATTTCTATCGTCGTCAGGACAATCTACTTATTGAGGCACGGACGACCCAAAATACACTGACTTATAGTAACTGTGAATTTCCGTGTGGCTGTTATTAAATAGCCACGCTGTTAATTATAGTGTCGGGGCTGCGGGTGGTTCGAAAGAGATACCGCGGCCTCGACACAAAGGGCTAAGAAGGAACATGGTAGGTTTTTAGTCAGTAGAAGTCTGGCGCTTCCTACCACTCTGCCCAGAGCGGGGGGAGTTATTTGATTATTAAAAGATTAGAAAAGAAAGGGTAAGTATTTATCATAATTAAAGATACAAGTAAACTTCCACCTATACTACACTACAGGCTCACAACATCCAGTACAGCAGTGACATAACGTGAAGGTGCGCCCGCGCAGTCCGTGACAGACTCACGCGCTCCATTGACTTGCGCACAAGACAGACAGACGTAACCAACCGTTATGTGTATGTACTTACATTCACACTATAACATCACGCCTTTAGATCCCCGATAGACAGGAGTGTACCTAATCGTTTAAGTAGCCACATTTAGCCAGTTGTGACAAACATTCCAGACAAATTCCTGATAGGAACACCCAATAACACTTCGATCGACTCGAATATCCAACCCAGGAACTCAGTCACGCTTGCAACCACTACCACTAAAGAGGCAGTTATCGCCATAGGCCATGGTGTGAAAGCCCACCCCTCATATAGCCGTCAACACAACATTCTTTACATCATTCATCTACTAAATACCACCCATTTTCCTTCTTAGCCCTTTATGTCGAGGCCGCAGTATCGTTCACAACAACCCGCAGCTCATGTACTTTGACCTTCAATACCTTTTGTTAGTTGCCATAAGAGTAAAACAGACGATTTTCAACTTTTTCTAAAAATCCAATTTGCTATAAGTGCTTACGGGCGCGCTCTTAGTGTTATAGTGTCGCCATTGTTACTGTGGTACTCACAATATTCATGAAGATGATAACATAACGCCTGTTAATCCCCAAAGGATGTGTATTATGTAGAGGTGTACCTAGTACCTCCACATCAACAGTTATGGTGAAGTCCTATCTATCAACAGGAGGCGAGCCTATAAATACAGATTCCATGGCTGCTGGAACATTCCTGCTGGAAAAACCCAAAGCGGAAATCGAACCTCAAGAACCTCAAGCGCAAAACAACGAGGCAGTCAATACTCTTCTGATTCAGAAAAAAACGGTTATGACAGACAGACGTACACTTTAATGACTCCGTATTCCCGATTCTAGGGCGAAGTCAAACGAAAATCAGTGGAGTTGGAGTGAGGGGTCGAACTCCCCGTCGGGACTGCGGGGAGTTGGAAAGAGATAAGTACCGCGGCCTCGACACAAAGGGCTAAGAAGGAACATACGTGGTTTTTAGTCAGTAGAAGTCTGACACTCCCTACCACTCTGCTCAGCGGAGCGGATGGAGTCATATGATGATTTCCCACCCTTCAATAACAAAAAAAGGGGTCGAACTCGACCCGCCTTAAAGTTGAATTTTCACGGGGTCGAGTAACCCGGATTGAATAAAATTGTCTCTGGGTCAAGCTGTCGATTATGACAGAGTATTCCTAAGTAATTAGGTAAGGCCCAATAGTCTTCCACCGGAACTAGGAACTGCCGGTCACGCGGTCACGCCCGATTGGAGCGTGACCACTTTCTTTTGCACGCCAGTGTCTATCTATTGTTTACTTGCAGTACATGAGTTGTGTTCGGGTTAGCGTGGTGATCGAATCGAATCGATTTGCGTCTATTGTTTTGGCTGAAACTGACTCGTTAGTCTATTTGTCGTAAGCAAGACTGTGGAGTATGAGAACCTGGGTCCGATTAATGAAATTATGACTGTTTGAACTAAAATTAGGTAGGCAGTCACGGAATTGTACCTATAGCTTATTGTCAGTTTATTTAGTAGTTTTTTTAATTAATGTGGTTAGGTATATACTTAGTTTACTCTATTTAATAAAGAAACCATAATCTGAGATCTGCATCACGGTGTAAATTCAAGTTATTTTACATATTTATCATAAAAATAACCCTTAATTTACCACAGCTGGAAAAAATTAACAATAAATCGTGAAGCGCGAGTCGTGCATCTAAATAAGGTAAAGGTGATTGTGCACTTAGCTGTCTGTCGGTGACACTGAGTCATGCAATCGTTATGGCTGTGTGTGTGCGGGTACTAGGTAAACATGACAATAAAGAGCTTTGTCTTGAGAAGAGGTTGTCTTTGAAGTGGCATCGAACGCGAAGAGTCATCGTAATCAAGATTATTCTTAGAAAAATTGGTTTTATTTATTTTTTGGCAGTGGTGACCACCAGGACAACAGCAGTGCCTAGTAATAGTTAAAACATTAATAATTCCCATTGATGTAAATCAGAGCCAACTATGATTGCATGTGTGGTCACACGGCCGTGACCGTCACTGTCACAGGTCAGTGACACATGACTACAGTTAGCCTTCCGGGGTATACGCACATGACACATGACCCCTTGCATGGGAGGCTTCCGGGTTTTTGTCACTATTTGGGAATATTTTTGAACGTGAACGAAAGGGGGTCATTTGAAAAATAAATACTGGGTCGATCTAGCCTCGAAAGGCCTTTCCTGACCCTTTTCTTTAGAGGTTAGGAAATCATCAAATGACTCCGGGGCAGATCACCATGTTCCTTCTTAGCCCTTTGTGTCCGGGTGCGCGATATCTCCTTCGAACAACCCGCAGTCCCGTCAGGCAGATCGATGCCCCCCTCATTAAACTAACTACACCAAAAACTACATAATATATATTTTGCACGATAAACTTATGACCTTCATAATTTGTGAGTCATCTAACAAGCAATGATTCTAAAGTTCTAGTAGACGATTTATAGACTGCGATTTCATCATCAAAACTCATTGTGTCACCATCCCTAAAAACGGAATAAGACGTTTACCCAGATGCATGTCTTCTAGTATTGCATGCAAAACACATAACATAAACTAATGTGCCTACCACACGCTCAAACTTCACCACACTTATGCCTGCGCGATTACTCGGTGCACACAGTACATCGCGCGTGTGGTTGGTAATGCTATTATAGTTTTACCATCTACACGCGCGATGTACCGTGTGCACCGTGTAATCGCGCAGGCAAGACTGTGGTGAAGCCTGTGTGTAGGCCCATAAGAGTTATCCAGAGGTGTTCCGACGTTTCGTCAGTTAGGCTAAACTCACATGTGATATTCGGTCAATCTTTTCCCTTCAACTGGGCATATGCTGAAATCAGGCTCCATCGCTGCCATTGAGATATTCCTAGTCGAAAAAACCCAATAACACTTTGTCCGAATCGGCAATCGAACCTAGGAACCTGAAATACACCAACGAGGCAGTTGATGAGGATACAGTAATACCAGTAAAAGTTGCAAACTTGATGCAACCAATTATTTTAATCGTGACTTCAAGTCGTGTTGACGATTTTAGGAGATCTAGAGCAAAAAATCTTTTGTTCGAAGTTTCGAACCTCGCCAAACCTTTACTTCGCAAAGCATAGTCAAGTAAATTACTTGAAATCGGATATTCGACGTGCTTCAGGACCAAGGCAGGCGGCATCGGAAGGTGGTCGAACTGATTCTCTTTTCGGTTCAACAGTCAGACGTGATCACGACAACCACGAAAATGGATAAGGATTCATCACCCAGTCATAAAAATATACGATTTCTGACTTGACTCAATAGAAGTATACAAAATCTGACTTTCATGTACCAAAGCAGACAAAGGACTTTTTATCAAAGCCTTTGTTGATAAATGTAGTTACCAGGAACACATAGAGCCAGGAGTATAGTGCAGGACTCCTTAACCAAGAGGAATCTATGAAGGAGGTATTATAAAAACATCCCTCTCTACGAAAAAGGCTTTGATATGTGATAAAAATATGCAACTTAACGTGCAATGTCCTACCAGGGGCGCAGCGTCGAGAGGACCGGTCGGCCGTGAGCGAGGTCGATGACCCACGAGTTCATTGTCGACTGTCGAGCGAACTGGCGACTGTAAGGTCGGTGGAGATCGCGCTGATTGTGATCACGTATTGTCTTGGCTGTTTATGAAGTGCTATTACATAGACACTTTTGTTCTTAGGAGATGTCGCCATATTGGCTAGGTTTTAGTAACGTTGAATTATCCTGATTATAAAGACATGAATTTCATGAAAACATCGTGAGGAAACCAGCATGTCATAGAACCAAAAACTCGAATACAAGTGATATCTATAGCAACACGCACTAGGCCCGCGTGGTATTTTATAGCCCATTCCCTCTCAATAGGCCTGGTGTCCCAGCAGTGAAACATTATAGGCTGATGATGCTTATGGTACGTTCAATCTGACTTTCGAGCAGTCATGGACGGTATTAGGACATTAGCTGAGCTTAATGCCTTATGTAGGAAACTTGCTTTTACCAACGACTTTGATCCTGGATTTGTCTTTCTTCTGTTCCACGCGAATCGTATGTTCTTCCGGGTTTTCAGCCAAAGTCACTTTCCTATGTGCTAATCCACGTTGTCAGCTAACTCC
Organism: Diarsia rubi; assembly: GCA_932274075.1. NCBI lineage: Eukaryota > Metazoa > Arthropoda > Insecta > Lepidoptera > Noctuidae > Diarsia > Diarsia rubi. The sequence goes on from OW026441.1 coordinate 10,532,840, forward strand.
ATACTAAATTTTATTGAAATCGCTCCATCCGTTTAGACGTGAAGAAGTAACAAACACACACCCTCACACACTCACAAACTTTCGCCTTTATAATATTAGTGAGATAAATAATAATTCATTTTACCAGATTTACTCTTTTTTATGAGTATTAGCGTTTTAATTATACTAGTATAACATAAAAAAAAGGTTGGTAAAAAGTAACAGATGCGCTTCTCCGATAGAACGACACATTCTTCCGAGGGATTTGATCTTTATCGGCACTCGTTTTGCAAAAAAACATCGTATTAACCGAGCCGAGATACTTGTATATAACTTGTTTCTTTTTACACATCAAGTACAAAAAAAAAGTATTCTTTAGAAATGTGCTCGTGACTCACTCTCCGTAGTCAGAAAGCCGATAGTCTGACAAACAGTCATACCAAGCGGCTCCATGTCCCCGTCGGGGCTGCGGGATGTTCGAGAATGAAGAGATACCGCGGCATCGACACAAAGGGCTAAGAAGGAACATGTGTGGTGGGGGGATCCCACCCTCCCACCCTTTAAAGAAAAGGGTCACCATGTTTCCCAGTTGTGTAGGCAGATAGGCAATCGGTCCATGTGAAACAATGGTATTCAGCTGGCCTCCACAACCCAGTTGGTACTGGAAAATATGATACCCTTTCCAGAAGCTTCACAACCAGAAGATTGATCCGAGCAGCTGTTAATATCTAGACACGAGCTTCTGCTGCCGACTTTCCTCTAAATATTTCCTCAAAAGTCTTTGATGTTGGGCTTGCCATCTCAAAAATACAGCCTGTTCACAAAAATAGGAAGAAAAATAGTGTCCTACATAGCCAATGAACTCATTAGGCCATTCAGTTTTATAGGAAATTACTAGAACTTCTCGGATTCATTAAGGTCACCAGGCGAACATAGGTAATGAGGAGTCAGTGACCTCTCACTCACAAACACAATAGCCTAGCGAGGTCCTGCGAGTGGCAGAATTAATTGAAAATGAACGAAAACAAGTTATTTTCTGATAACGAAATTAAATACGCATGAAATAATTGTGTGACGGTTGCGTTCTTTGCAAAGACGGGGAAACTTTTGCCTTGTGGTTGCAGGTGCGACTGCTAAACAAGGAGTCCTGGGTTCATTTGGGGCATATTCATTTCCAACTCTGCGGGTGCTTCTCTTCTTCACGTACTTATAAACATTAAAAAAAAATACCTAGATCGGAACAACTGGAAATCACAGGGTAAACACAGCCCAGCTGTGGGACAATGCAGACTGACAGTAAAGCCCCGTTACACACCAACTTTGCGTGTACGTGTTTGCTGGCCACGTGTTGACGGTAACCGCAGTTGTCTCTGGCGACACTAGTACTCGTAGTTGCTTTTGTGGACGACAACAATTGCTTTTGTCGACAGTACCTAGCAGTTGCTTTTGTCGACACCTGAAATTAGCTCTGTTGACAGCAAAGTTCTGGTTTTCTATTTGACGCTTAACAATATACACTTATTCTAGCCTTTTACAGAAAACGAACATTTCATAGAATCTCTCGCTCTCGAAATCACGATACATTTCCTACAAACATTATGCTAACATAACACATGACATGATTACTATTACGTGTGTCTGTGGTACACATCACTGACTGCGGCAGTGACCTTGGAGCGCAATTTAGATGAAACTCGTTACTGCGTCATATTTTGAGAGATTTCACTGTGAAGTGAGGCGCAGAAGGTACATTGTTTATGAAGTTTAGACGCGGTTTAAGGTGAAGGCGACAAGGTAGGGCTGCGGGATGTTGTAAGAGATACCACGGTCTCGACATAAATGGCTAAGAAGGAACATGGGTGGTTTTAGTCAGTAGAAGGCTGACACTCCCTTTCGCTCTGCCCAAGAGCGAGATGGGGTTTGATGATTCCCCACATCCCAAAAAAAAAGGCGACAAGGGAGCCTAGCTACGAAATGAAACGCAATTTCCTGGTCAGTGGCAAGTCGTATCACAGTAATATTATAAAGGCGAAAGTTTGTGAGTGTGTGAGTGTGTATGTTTGTTACTTCTTCACGCAAAAACTACTAAACAGATTTAGATAAAAATTGGTACACAGATAGCTTATAACCTAGATTAACACATAGGATAGTTTTTATCCCGTGTTTATCTTCCCGTGGGATAATTTTCGAGTTGTAGCGGGTGAAGCCGCTGGCAACAGCTACTGTTAAATAAAATTATTGAATGATTCGCGGCAGTAACAAATGTCTATTTACTGAATAAAATGATTAAAATCACCAATACAACCGTCTCAGTTCATATAAGTCTCAAGAATGCTTTTTTTCACTCTTGAGACTTATTTTAACGTACGACTTGCCACTGACCGGGAAATTGCAAAAAAACGTAAGAAAATTCGAATTTCGCAGCTAGGCTCCCTTTTTGGCGGGTGGAAAATCATCAAATAACCCCTTCCGCTCTTGGGCAGAGCGAAAGGGAGTGTCAGACTTCTACTGACTAAAAACCACCCATGTTCCTTCTTAGCCCTCTATGTCGAGGCCGCGATAACTAGTGTACAACCCGCGGCCAGCTAGGCTCCCTTACTAACAACATTTGGTCTAGTGGCCTTTGGGTCGCGTATAAAGTTAGGCCTTGTAACGAAGGGTTAGCTACGTATATTAATGTTATTTATACATCATCAACATTCTCTTGCACTCATCCCAATTCAGTTGTAGTCGGCCCAGCATGACTTCTTCTTCCAAACTTCTCAGCATCTCATGAGGCACCTTCTCTTCTTATTACTAATATTGAAAACGGGATATTGACCATGCCAACTTTTTGTTTCGAGTTCCCGATATTTCGGCACTGTTACAAGCACCAGGATCACGGATAAACTGAAGTCATTGCAGCGGGTGTATGTTTATGAGCAGACAAATAGGTCTAGCCTCTTTCTTGTTCGTTTTTTGCGTTCGGTACCACTACCATTGTCACTCACTACACGATTCTGTTCCCGATACACAAAACTCACTGTGTCCGCTCGCGAACATTTTTCGGGACTTTTTCGGTTTTGAACCAATGGATTCCAGGCTCTCGACAGTTGAAACCCATCGTCCCGGTTAAAATTCTCATATTTGGTCATTTCAATGGCCTTTCTAACCTCCGTTCTTACCATATCATTATTTATTTCGACTCATACATTTGTAGCTTAAGTCCCATGTAATTGGGAACGAGCTTATTAGCCGTCAACAGGGGACAAATCCAGAATCCGTCGCGGCTATTGAGAAAAATTTGATAAAGAAAAGCTAAAAACAATTTACCAAATCCGATATATGTATATACATACTGGGTATATATATACCCAAGACATCATGCAACAGTCGAACCCTACACCAACGAGGCATTATAGATGAGTCTTCTGTATTGTCTATGAAGTGCGAACACACTTAACTTGACCGTGCTCACGACCGCTACTACTGCTAATGACAGCTATTAAGTTTTATAATCTGTGCCAGTGTTAAATCTATGCGCGTTAAGTTCGAAATTTGAATGAGAATGAAACGTTCTTATTTCGAAGTTGATGCGCGTGGGGAAGTCTTTAGAAAGAAGATTAACTTTAATGGGTATGTAATGCTAAGTGGCATTATCACATAATTATATTTTTTGTGTAGGCCTTTGTGCACTGATTTCTTTAAGTTATTTCAATTTCTGAGAAGACATAGAATCCATCATCATTTTCTGTCCTTGTCCTATGTTACTTGTGGTCGGTCAAACACGTTTTGTTTTCTTTCATTCTAATTGGGCAACCAGTTTTACCAAGAGGTACATCGTATTACCGCATGAGGGGGGAGAGGTGCATCGTGTTATTAACTGGGTTGTGGAAGTCATACAGACAGTCGCTCCTATCAGCAGCACCCAGTTTTACTGGACAAGCAGGCAGAAGTTAAGAATTTAAACTAACCATAGCCCAACTTAAAAGGGATGTTAACTGACAAAAAAATTGTGATTCTAATTAGTCCGTCTGTTAGAATATCGAAAAATATTGGATAAGTATTTTTTGTTTTATCATTTCAATAAAAAATTACGAGGATGACCTGGTGAAGGTTGCGGGGATCCGCTGGATGCGAGACGCACGGGACCGGTCAATGTGGCGACACTTAGGGGAGGCCTATGTCCTATGTATTATTATTATTATTAAAACGCGTCTAAGATTGGAGTGGGGGTTTGTGAAGCTACACGAGTTTTCAAATCACTATATCGTCTCCATTGTTTGTTTACCTGAAAAAAGAAAAAATCGTGTCCAATATTTGTTTGCAATCTATCTAATTAGATTTGTTTGTTATCTACCCTATTGTCCATGTTCATCGTCTTCTAATATCGATGTTACGATGTTATTACACGGTTTGGGCGCTGTAGGTAATACATAATGTTACGATGTTATTACACGGTTTGGGCGCTGTAGGTAATACATAATGTTACGATGTTATTACACGGTTTGGGCGCTGTAGGTAATACATAATGTTACGATGTTATTACACGGTTTGGGCGCTGTAGGTAATACATAATGTTACGATGTTATTACACGGTTTGGGCGCTGTAGGTAATACATAATGTTACGATGTTATTACACGGTTTGGGCGCTGTAGGTAATACATAATGTTACGATGTTATTACACGGTTTGGGCGCTGTAGGTAATACATAATGTTACGATGTTATTACACGGTTTGGGCGCTGTAGGTAATACATAATGTTACGATGTTATTACACGGTTTGGGCGCTGTAGGTAATACATAATGTTACGATGTTATTACACGGTTTGGGCGCTGTAGGTAATACATAATGTTACGATGTTATTACACGGTTTGGGCGCTGTAGGTAATACATAATGTTACGATGTTATTACACGGTTTGGGCGCTGTAGGTAATACATAATGTTACGATGTTATTACACGGTTTGGGCGCTGTAGGTAATACATAATCATAGCATGACTAGTATGTATACAAATTCGACTCTGTTTCTGTTTTATTTATTACGTTTCCAGAGCGAAACATCTTGACAGGCGACAGGTAACATGGCGTACTTAAGGAAAAACAAAACATTCTCCATAAAAAAAAAGGAAGAAACAAAACACGCGAGTCAAACGAAGTATCTCTAACTGCCGCACTCAGAGAGCTTTAATGATTACTAAGGCTATCACTTAGTAAAGGTTTTGGCAGGGTGTCAGTGTCTTGTGACAGTCAAATCTTTACCAAGTGACTGCTTAAGTAATCATTAAATATCTCTGAGTACCGCAGTAAGGAATCAAATAGACGAGCAGCACTTTGCTGTCAACAGACCCAACTTTAGCTGTCGACAGAGGCAACTGCTATTGTCGACATAAGCAACTGCTTCTAAACAATCGCAGAAATAAGGGAAACTCGAAACAATTAGTAAACATGGTAAATGTCAAGTTACAAGTGTTAATAATAAAGCAACTGCTACTGTCGACAAAAGAAACTGCTACTGTCGACAAAAGAAACTGCTACTGTCGACAAAAGCAACTCCTACTGTCGACAAAAGCAACTGCTACTGTCGCCAAAGGCAACTGTTGCAGTATTCGACACGCCGATTGCTGCCCACCATGTCGACAGCATTGTTGTAGCGCACCGCGAACGTTATTGAAGTAAAGCGTCCCAAATAATGGAGCCAATTTCAGCTGTCGACCGAGTTAACTGCAGCTGTGGACAGAGGCAACTTCAACTGTCGACAAAGGTAACTTGGTCGGCGTTTGCTATCCACATGTCGAGGGAAAACGCAGATGCCTCTGTCGACAATAAAGTGCTACTCGTGTGAACGGGGCCTTACTTTAAACACAACTTTGCCCAATAAATGACAGACACTACCAATCAAAATAGTTTTGCTAAATTGCCAATAAAAGTAATATAAAATAACAGTTTTATTTATTTTTAGTTAGTTATATAACTTTCACTGATTGACATAATATTATTGAATGAAATAGCAACTTGTTAGACTGGTTTAGAGATTAGCATTCGCTAAATCGATATGAATAATGGCGGCTCGTGTCGATCTTCAGGTTAAACTACGCTTGCCTGGGTTGATGGGCGACCGATGCCGAGTTATCTTCTTCTCGTTCCTGGGTCGGCTTCCAGTCTAACTGGATGCAGCTGAATACCAGTATTTTACATGGAGCGACTATCTATCTGACCTGCACAACCCAATTAGCCTTGGGTTAGCCCTTGGTAAGGACTGGTTGTCAGACTTTCAGCCTACCTGTAAAGACTGTCACAGATCTTAAATGGCAATGGCTTTCCGAGGCGCAGAGGAAATTCTGTATGTACTGGGTGGTCACCCATCCACGGACCAACGGACCTATTACTATTTTTAGTACAGTATAACTTATAAATATCTAGCTAGAGAACCATTCTGTCCATTGGTGAAAACAGCATGAAAATCGGTGCAGTAGTTTATGAGTTTATCGCAAACAGACAGACAGACAGACGAGGCGGAGTTTATTTTATAATACTATACTATACGTAGTGATGAGTAATTCGCAGTAACCACCAATGTGACTGACAGGCCAGCATCAGTCTTGGCTCAAATAAATATGTTATGTAATAGTTACATCTTTTTATTTATTAGGACGAGAGATAAATATGTCTTCATGTATAACATAGCAACATATTTTTTGCGTTTAAAATATGTCTGCGTCTAGTTGTCATTTATCTTTTTGTAGATCGGTCAAAGACTCCGCCTTTCCTAAAATTATGAAACTTGTGTAGAGACCGAAAAGGTTACCCGTGTAGAGGTTTTAATCATGTTATTTTTTTGTGAAAAATCCTAACGTCAAGGTTCCGGTTCTTTTTTAGGGTTCCGTAGTACACAAAAGCTAAAACGGGAGCCTATTACTAAGACTTCGCTGTCCGGCCGTCTGTCATCATGTCACCAGGCTGTATCTCATGAAGCGTGATAGTTAGACAGATGAAATACAGATACAACAAATGCTAAAATATAATAAAATAAATATTTAAAAAATATTTTTACTCTTACAACAAACGTGATGTCGTGATTGATCATGTGATGACTTTTATTGTTCCGTAGACGAATGGCAACAAACGGAACCCTTATAGATTCGTCCTGTCTGTCTGTCCGTCTGTCTGTGCGTTCGTATGTCACAGCCACTTTATTCGGAAACTATTATGCTGTAGATCGCAATAGAAACTATCAACCAAAATTGGTTTGAACAATAAATAGTAAATAGTTTTTTAGATATAGCAAATTTAAAAAAAACCGCAAATATAACTTTGTCATTCATACAAACACCATAAAAAACAAACTTATCACAAAATATGTTTTTCTATTGCAGCCTTCCCTACTACGATGGTACGGAACACTACATGTGCAAGTCCGACTTGCACTTGGCCAGTTTTTTTTATAGATAATGGTAGTGAACCATTCGTAAGCGACTGCGACTCGCACTTGGCCGGTTTTTTTATTTTATTTTTTTAGAATATGTCTGCTCTCGACCTCAATCACGTGTGATGGAAAGTGATGGATGCGGTCTATGATGGAACGAGCGTGCCTAGAAGATGCCTGTTCAATCCTGCTTTTAAGGCAGACGGGTTTAATGTGGGAGGGAATAGAGATGCAGAGTTCCTCGCTTTGGTTGTGTGTATAATAAACGTGGAGAAGAAGAAGAAGCGCTGAGTGCGACTCGTCGAAATATCGATCAAGTGTGGATGGTAACCAGAGTACGTCTGCTAGTCCGGTGGTAAAAGAGTGATGGAATCGTGGAGCTCCTGCGCACACAAGATGACTAGTTATAAAGAAATATGGAAGAAGCCGCGTCGACCTCAAAAAATTGTGAGTTGGGATAAGTGTTTGAGGGTATGAGGAACAGGGTGTATAGTTCCTCATCCCATATAGAAAAGGGAGGATCCTCCGAACAGACGGGTTTGTGTCTGGTGGGCTAACTGCCCGACATTATGTAAGTCGGGATTTTCTATATACGCTAATGTGGCGGATAACTTTGATAGCGCGATTCAGGAATTGTCAATGTTAGTTCGCATCTCTTGTGATAGATGTCGCTGTCGCCACAAGTGCAAGAGAATTATGATGGCACATTCTAGCAGAACTGCATTCAATTAATATAAGTTTATACCTACTAATTAGTACTAGATCATCATCATCATCAGCCTATAATGTTACCACTGCAGGGAGTCAGGCCTCCTCTCTAGGAGAGGGAATGGGCTATAATCAACTACGCAGACCCAGTGCGAATTGGTAGATGTCGGATGTATCCGATTTTTTTGGTTCTAAGGCACATGCCGGTTTCATCACGATGTTTTCATAATAAATTTGTAAATCATAATGAACTAATCGGCAGAGATTCGTCACAGTTTTAAGGTAATTATTTCTACAAGCGTGTCTGATACGGAACGAATCATTAAATTATTTGTTGCTGTTTTTTAATTAATATTGCTCTCATGGTTTTAAATATGGACATTCACTATCGGAAATACTACTAGGGCAGTAGAACTGTTAGAAGATAAAATATTGCGTCAATTCGAGCGGATCGGACTAACTGTGGACACCGGACTATGATCCATATTTCTAGTTCAGTCCACTCGGGTTAGGCACTTTATTTTTTTGTATAAAAGGATAGTGAAAAACATTTAATTACAACTTACTCATAACATTTCTATGGAGGTGAAAAAAACTGACAGTGACTAGGCGATCATAAAAGAATCGTATGATCTGCCCAATTTTCCGACTTCTGAAAACGTTTTAATTTTATGAGGTTCCTACCATAGGACAAATTAACATAATCATAGGAAAACACTCTATAGTAGTTAAGATAGAGCTCATATTAATTAAAACTGCCTGGTTTGTCTATAGTCGCACGATTCTCAGGTAATAAAATTAATTACTTAAATACATTACTAATTAAAGTGTTATAGGGTTTTGCCATCAATTTCTCAGTAACAGCCCGGATTGTTTACTATCCGGTTGATATAGGATCTACTATTTAGATGTAAGTACTGGTATTATCTAACCTTTCGGTAATAACAAGCGTGATGTTATTTATTTGTTTATAACATAAATCAGATCGATTTACATTGAAGTGTTGAGTACGCAAGGATTCACACGCCAACGAAGCAGAACAATAGTCGAAGAAAAAATGCAGCAAAAAGTTTCTAAGGTCAAGTCTATGAGGTGGTTACATTATATGCGCGCCTGGTACTTGCTCGACTTATGTTGGGAATTACATGCGTTTTGTAATCTTCACGCTATGCTATGGGGATAAGCAGGGAAGTTTCTAAGGTCAAGTCTATGAGGTGGTTACATTATATGCGCGCCTGGTACTTGCTCGACTTATGTTAGAATTCCTACATGCGTTTTGTAATTTTAACGCTACGCTATGGGAGTAAAGCAAGGCTTTTTTTAAATTGAGACAAGCCCGCCACAGTATTCCCAAACCACTGTAACTCCTGTAAGCCAGAATCAACAGTGGCGACCACAAGAAAAGCGCCGAGACAATGAAGCATTACATAATTGTCATTAATATTACTGGGTCCTAAGTTGTGAGCTGTTATAATTATTTGATTCCAATAATAGGTATGACAAAAATGCTTGAACGCATGGAAATTTGTTCTAGTTTCTACAAGGTCCGTATAGTGAATAACTCCGGATGTGACCTGTACACTATTTAACATAATATTACGTTAATTCTGCCAAAGACTACACTCCCATAAAATGTGATGTGCAAATTGTTTAAATTCGCAGTCAGATGTAGAACATTGACAGACAGGCTAGGCAACAAGCTTGAAGGAAAATAATTTACTCAAGTTATCATGACCTGTGAGAAACTGGGCAACACAGTGATCCACCTCCAGCCATGTCCTGGCCAGCCGCTCACGAACGGATGGAAAGAACTGGTGGAGGTGTCGGCCTTTGATGGAATTATCCCACCTACATGGCCATTCAGACAAAAGTTCCTCCTCCCAGCGTCAGTCTGTGGTTTAAGTAATCTAGCTATTTTAGCACGGTCACGTTGCGTTAAAAGTCTGCGTCCGCGGTCTCTCGTGCGCAGTATTAGTACATTGAAGCACGGCGCTGCACTTCAAGATCGACTGGAAGTACCCCGCCAGTAGGTACCGGTAAGGCTTCAGTACTAACGGTCCTATAAGCTTTACACAAAAAAAAACAATTCCAACCGCTGGCTTTGAAGTAATTTACGTCGTGCCGCTCCTATGGTGGCCCTATCGGCCCAAACTGGTGACCCGTAGCACATACACCCCAAGTAAGTAGCACCATAGATCGTCTTTAGAGTTAAAAATGATAAACCCCACGTAGATTTAGATATTCTCGTTAAGGCATAAAAGTTCTTTTTAGCTTTTAACCGACGGTTTTTATGTGTTCAATGAATAAAAAATTCCTCTCTAAGACAAACCCAAGGTAGCACACGGACTCTTTCTTTTTCACGGGAACGTTATTAAATTTAATACTAGGACATGATTTAAGATTACCTTTTAAAAGAAGTTGATAAGTTTTATGTGGTGCAAAGGTCAGACGGTTACGATCACCCCACTGGGATATTGATTTTAGGCAAGTGTCAGCCGAATTTTCGAGTCCAGCCCGAGTACTTGACTGAATGAGCAGCAGGCCGTCGTCCGCATAACCGGTTAATGAACAGCCGCATAACCGGATAATGAACAGCCGCATAGTCGGTTAATGAAGCAGCCGCATGGAAGTGGAATCGCGAGGAAATCATCAAAGCCTACATCCATACATACGGACCCATAACCGAACCCTGAGGGCATCCCGTGGTGAGGGACTTTGACATAGAATGATGTCCGAGTTTGAGTTTCGCGGAACCATTGCAAAAGTACGAGTAAACCAGATTGTATATGTTTTTAGGGCAACCACGAATTTTCAGTGTAACGAGTAAGTAGGGCTTAGTGAAATGACTCTACGGTCAAGAATGAGTTTGTCTTACCATCAATCTGTCTGTTAAATGGTTTGTTAACTTTCGTATGTTAAGAACCGTGTAGGTAGACCATGTTCTGAATTAGATAGAATAATTTACAATCTTTCACTCGATGCTTTTCAGGTCGGAAAATATCCCAAGGGAACATTGGTCCTTTGGGATATTTTCCGACATAAACGCAGGTGATTTCAGTCAAAACTGGTCATCATTCTCCTGCCCTTATCCTAATTCATAATTATGAGGTCGGCGCTACATAAGGCCTCTTCCATACTTCTCTATTGACTAGTCATATTATTACTCTTATCAGACAACTCCTGTCTTGCTATATCATCCTCCTATACATAGTCACAGTCCATTCATAGTATTTGACAAGTAAATAAAGAAAGTGTGTAATAACTTGTACGTTCTATGGGGCTAAGTACAAAATGTAAAAGAAGATGATGAAGTGTTACATAATAAGGTTAGCCCAGTAGCTATCGGGTAACATTACCATTTTGTCAGAGAGTAAGCCGAGCTCGCGGATGTAACAAGAGCAAACAACACTCGTAATAAATTGCTAAGTCAAATGAGCTTGTTACGTATTTATGTGAGCCTGGTACTCCCATTACAAACATTTTGTTAGGAGAGGCTAGAAATACCATGTTTTGTGAGAAAAAATGGTTTTTTTGTATGAACATTATTATACATTGGTGGTTGGTTGGCTTCTAGTCTAACTGGTTGCAGCTGACTGTATTTACATGGTTTGACTGCTTATCTGATCTCTTAAACCTGATTAGTACCGGGTAATACGATACTCCTTGGTAAGACTGGCCTGCCTATCTGACCTCCTCAAGCCAGATAATACTGGGTATTACTGGGTATAGTATGCCTCTTGGTAAGACTAGTTGTCAGACTTTCAGCCATAAACAACCTGTTAATGATCTACAAATTACAGCAGGGACCAACAGCTTTTTTTAACGTGTTTTCCGAGACACGGAGGAAAATCAGGTATGTAATCGATAGTCACCCATCCACAGACTTACCCAGGCAAGTGCGGCCTAACCTGAAGGTTATATAAATCCGCATTAATAATATCAGTATCGATTTATTAAACGAATTTAAAAATTTCAAAAAATATTATAAATGCGAAAAATGAACGGTTGAATGTTTGTTACTCTATCGCGCAAGAACTACTGAACGGATTTGAATGAAACCTAGCACATAGATGGTATAAAACCTGGATACAATTTATCCCGGTTGTCTTTGCTGAACTGGTTCCGCTTGCTACTGGACCTGCGGATCCACAGACCAAATCAAAACATGACTTGGGCGACTCATTTCGAGTGGGTCCAGTATCCAGTTGACCAAAGACTCGTAGTATGATCCCGTGGGACAATTATCGAACTTCAAGCGGACAAAGCCGCTGACTTAAGTTAGTACAATAGAATCTAGACATCAAGTAATAAATTGTTTATAATAAACACAACAAACCAGCTCGTAAACTGTCATAAACTAATGAAATTATGTAAATGTTTTAACTTTCTATCTCAAGTTCACGATTTGTTCAGCGAATGTAATTATAAACGGTTGAACATGTTAACAAGACAATAAACCACGTATCGCTTTGATCGAGTGGTCATAATCGCGAATGCTGTTTAAGAGATTCTTTTTAGAGATCCGTACCTCAATAAGAAAAAAACGGTGCTCTTTTAGCATCACTCGAGTGTCTGTCTGTCTGTCTGTCTCAGCCAATTTGCACCGAATTGAAATTTGGTACACTATGACCCAAACACGCTAACCTAAAGATCCACCCGAGTAGCAGTTATTATTAAGCCTGAAGTATCTATAGTTAACACGTTACATATTGTAATATCGACAGAGCAAGTACCGTTATTCGACCTACATAAAGTTAACTAAGAGCAAAATAACCTACAGCAATAAATTTAGGCTTTTCGTTTTCCCATTATAAAACTAGACTGTTCTCGTGGGCAAGAAAATAAGAAAAATGTTTTATAAGTCGATTGTAACCTAGTTCTTCGTAATAGACTGTTTCGGTGTAGTGGTCGCAAACGCTGTACATGAGGTACTATTAGGTTCCATTCCCAAGTCGAGGACAAGTTTAGTGTTGGGTTTTGCCATTAAGAATTTGTCAGTAGCAGCCTCGGAGTCGGTAGTTGTGCCTCATTGATGGGAATAGGCTTGCCCCCTGTAACTTAGAACTCAAATATAACTTGCGAAATGTAGGTGTTCTGTTAAGTACACCTCTGCTTTAGGTGTGATGTTATATTATTAAAAAACAATTGAGATGCAGATCTCGAAAGTCTACGATGTCGGGGACCGGCCGCTGCGCCTCAAGTGGACCTGAGCAGGACATCTGGCTAGACGCGGAGATGGTTGATGGAGCAAGGTTTTGACTAAGTGATGGCCGAGGTTAGACTAGAAACCAGGTCCGTCCTAAAGTTCGTTGGGCTAATTAAATCGCCAAAGTCGCGGGAAACACCTGGATATCCTTGTCGCACACATAGGACCGTGAAGTGTTGCAGAAAAAAGGAGAGGTCTATACCCCAGTAGTGGGTGATTCCAGGCTAATATGATGATGATGAGATACACATTTCATCTTCATCACCAGCCTACAATGTTCCCACTGCAGGGACTCAAGGAGAGTGATGGACTATAATATACACCACGCGGGTTTCGTGCGGGTTGGTAGGTGTTACATGTCTTTGCATTTTTTCGCTTACTGTTCGTAAGTCGGGGCGACACCGCGGGCCACCGCTGCTCTCTTTATCATAATAGTCAGCCTGACCCTAAATGTCCACACTTTTGCAACAAAACAACATCTCGTGTTAGAAATAACGCTATAAATAAAGTGTTCACACTTTGTACATTAAGTGCGGTGAGCGGCCGTGCCCGTAACGGCACTTGTTCGACAGTTCGCCGAACGTCGATATAAAATTATGTCGAGCGGTTTTGTGTTTTATTGTCGAGAGGGATAGATGAATTGATTGAATATTTTCTTCTTAACATGGCGACCGCGAACTGGAAGACGTTGCGTTGGAAGGTTGCGAGGACCCGCTGGATGCGAGACGCACGGGAACACCAAGTTCACACTGGACTCCTTTAAGATATGGTCAGATTCAGCACATTTTTAATCGACTTCCAAAAGGAGGACGTCTGTCTACCCCCGTAGAAAAAAAACGTTAGTTTACATGTGTTTGTAAATAATTTGGTTTTTTCGCCCACTAGTTGTAGGGTATCCTTTTTCCAGGTATTTTAAATAGTTTTTTTTTCTAATTACCTCCAATGAATAAATCACAGTTTAATGGCTATTCTTTTGAATCAGCCTGCCCATTGCCTACACCCTCGTCCTTCAGTTTCCAATTAGACAAAGTCGGCCGCGACCTTCGACCGACAGCATACACTAGTGCTCCTCAATAATTCATATGCGATCGACCCGCACTCTCTGTGACGTAAGGAATGCTACTAGCGTTCTTATGAGCTCCTGGTAGTCACTGAAGAGAAGCATGTTCATTATTAACATAACATCACGACTCTAATCCTCGAAGAGTTAGGCAGTGTATTCCCATATAGCGCTAGCGCGAGCTATGTTTAAGTCCAGTCAGTCATGTAATAGAGGGCGACCCTATTACCATCAACCGGTCTATAGATATTCTTTTTAAATAACATTGAGGTTCCTAAAACCATTTCTTCTCAAATTCAATCGTTTGACAGATTGACACTTCCAAAGTGGTAAAATTTGTGTACACACTTAACCATCTCTAATATCCTCTAATTTAAAACCTGAAAATATATATGCTGAACATCTCAATGAAAACTTTCAACCAAGGTTGGTTAGAAGTTTTTAAGATATAGCACATTTTAAGACCCGCAAAAAACAAACTTAAAAGGGAAGCGCGCTTCAGAAGTTTATTTTTCAAGCTCTACTACGATGGTATGTATGGAACCTTCATGTGCGAGACCGGCTCGCACTTTACCAGTTTTTCGGGCAGAAAGGTGACAAAATAATATGAATAGTAATGTGTTCTAATTACTAAGCTTACCTTACAAGTACTGAAACATCTTGCTCCTTTGAAAATATTCTTAAGTTAATTACCTGTAAAAGATAAAAACATTCATTATTATTTATTTCACTATGAAAAGAGAATAAACACGCTTTGACGAGAGTTAAAAAGTGTTGAAGTTAATTGCCATTTCAGTGTCCAAAAAATACCTAGAAAATACAAAGAAAGATGACAGCTGCTCGGGAGGGTCTATAAGGTCGGTTTGTGGATGTGTGACCTATTGACAAATAACCGAAGGCTGCTTAATGGCAGAAGTATAGCTAGTACGCCTACATTTTAACAGTGCTAAAAACCTTTACCTATTTAATTCTCAAGCCGTTTATCTTGGACAGAGGCTAAGTGTTGCCATACAACGTGGCAATGCCGCCAGTCTTTAGGGCACATTACCGGCTGTTGAGGAGCAGTTTTATGATGCCTTTTTATATTTTCTTGTTGGTTTATTAATGAACATATGTAGTTAGTTTATTCTCAGTTACCCGGGTAACATGATCAGCAAAGACGTTAACATAAACAACGGGACGGTCGTCTATCGCTGGGCGGGTTCCAACTTATCCGGCAGATATCCGCCGGACATCACCCAGTAACGCCGACTCAGCCCTGACCTATTTACGAGATGTATTGTTTAGTTGAACAAGTCTCTACCCGCGGTTCCACCCGGAGCCTCACTAGGCTCCTTCTCCGTTTTTGAGTCACACCACTGTGTGACTCAAAAACGGAGAAGGAAAACATCGTGAGGAAAGAGGCATGTCTTAGAATCAAAAAAATCGAAGACATGTGACATCTACCTAGCCGCACTGGGCCCGCGTGGGGATCCCCTCTCCTAGAGAGGAGGCTTGAGTCCCGGCAGTGGGAACATTATAAGCTGATGATGATGATGATTGTATAATTATCACTTGCTTCGGTGGAAGAAATATTGTTAGGAATCCAGCATGCGTGAGAGATATTTCTCGACGGCTTGTAAAGATTGATGAAAGATAAGGCACGAATCAAACGATAAAAAATGGCAAAGTGCAAGTCTGAGTTGCACATGAAGGGTGCCACACCATCGTCGTTGGGAAGTCTTTTGAGAATGTATAATATTATTTCTTATAAACCGGCAACAGAAAAACATATTTTGTGATAAGTTTGTTTTTCATAGTGTTTGTACGAATGACAAAGTTATATTTGCGGTTTTTTAAATGTGCTATACATTGCTCAAGCCAATTTTGGTTGAAAGTTTACATTGCGGTCTACAGCATAAATTTTATTTAGATTTTTTAGTTTAAAAGTTAGAGCGGGACACATTTTACCACTTTGGAAGTGTCTATTTTTCAAACGATTGACTATAAAAGTCTTAAAAAGATATGTATGCCATATGCCATTTTTAAAGACCTATCTGTAACTACGTACCCCAAACGAATCATCATCGTGTTCTTAATCTTTTATTTTTTTTTAATTTTGGTATAAGAATCGTAAAGCGGTTCATAGTTTCCGAATAAAGTGGCAGTGATATACGGACGGACATGACGAATCTATAAGGGTTCCGTTTTTTGACATTCGGCTATGGAACCCTAAAATTACTCTTATGGGGTTCGAACATTATGCCAAGGGAACGTACTGAATATCTACTACAAGTCAAAAAATGCCTTCATCGTTACGGTCCCCTTTTATCGGCATGTTCTGAAGATTTCCTTCTTACGGAAATCCTCATCGTTCAAGTATGGAAAATCTATCTGACTGTTCTAGCTGTTCCTTTACATGCCTTTGAATGTTAGTAGAAACCTATGCTCAAGACTATTCATCACTGAAGCAAGCAAAGTCAAACTCCTGAAAGCCTGAGTTGACGTCGACAGTAACAGTCGAGGTCGACAGGCTAACATTCGAAGTCGACGCAACTCTGTCCCCGAGCCGCTGTAACACAGCCGTGACCTATATATAGCTGAGACAGGCCGCCTCTCACACCGAGGCGTACCAACAAACGTTATATTTACGAGTTAATTTGATTCATGAATCATTTATAAAGCAGATTAGGGAAGCTGTGTTTGAAAACCTAGGTTGTTTTCTGTATGAGGAGCAGGCCTACCTGCTCCTCATACAGAAAACAACCTAGGTTTAGTGTCACTGTGTCAGACTTCTATTGACTAAATACCACCCATGTTCCTCCTTAGCCCGGTATCATTTTCGAACAACCCGCATATCGCACGACCTTACATGGGTATTCTACATCTTGATACATATCGTATTCCTAGCAACAATGTTAGAAGTTGCAAAGTGAAAGGGAAAATAATTGTTAATATAATATCAAACTCAGTCGTATGACAAGAATCTCGTGAAAGCTAAGATAGATATACAAATTATCTTGATTTGCCGACATGCAGCATGTGGACTCAGTCGGTACTGAGGTGACGATACTTGCAGAGATTCTTGTTAGCTAGAGCAGGCCCATGAGCCCCGGTGCTTGTTCGGAAAGGGATCACCGGGGTGGTTTTTTGTCAATTAGAGTTCAACAGACCCCTCCGCTTTCGGGGCGATATACACGAAGATTTTCCACCCCGGACCAAAAAAAAGCTGGAGATTTGTAAAGGTTTTGTTTACTTTGGTTTTAAAAATGTATTGAATAAGAAAACAAATAGACACTTCGGTGTAACAGCTAGCCGCTATTATTCTTTGCCACTAAAAGATGATCCGTCGGCCATCGCGGTTTGTCTCGCGTTACACTTCACAAAGTACACGCAGTTTGCTAAGAATTCAATTATTTATACACACTCATTATGTTAGTCATATCATCGGGAGCCTCGTGGCTAGATCAGCGCAGCTGCACGGTCGAGCTTCGAGGTTATGCAATGCTAGCCAGGAGATGGGTGACTATACCTTCATCTGAGCTTGCCGATAACTATGTTCAAATTGACTCATCAAAATATTTTGTGATAAGTTTGGCATTTTCAGTAGCGTCCACCAGCTCCTATGGTGTGCAAATAACAGAACAGGCTGGACACGATATCAAGTGTCCCATCGTTTGTGGTGTATCACCACATTCACACTCCAGGACAGAGTCATACATTTATACAACTCCATACCTTACAAATAGCCACGTATTCTAATTTAGCTGGGAACAGCACTTTTTGACGTTAAAAATACCTAAGATAGCCCTCCAAAACGCCAGCCATGGCCACTTCCTTGTGTTTAAGCTGGGAAAAAGTGGCGGGACAGACTCCCCAGCAAAATTACGATACCGAGTTACCTCCGTGTATCAGAAAGCACGTTAAGTCGTTGGTCCCGGCTGACATTTGTAGGTCTTTCCGTCGTCAGACAACAAGCCTTACCTTACCAAAGGATATCGTAATACCCAGTGCTAACTGAGTTGTGGACTTGTGGAGGTCAGAAAGCTGACTATTCCATGTGAAATGCACATTCAGTTGTATCTGGTTTGACTGGAAGCGGATAATTCAAAGTCTTCCCTCTATTCTGACATTTCAAGGCATCCAAACGAAATACTCGTGTGAGAAACATAAAAACTCAACGAACTTTGTTGAATCGTCCAAATTAACAGCATTGAAAATGCGAGTATGTGACGCATTTACTCCAGTGATTGTTACACAATTATGACGCTTACTGTTTAAAATTTAAATGACTACATCGATTAAAAACGCTTGTCACGCGTCAATTCAGATTTATAAGACCTAAATAAAGATTTCAGCGTAAAATTCCATTCAGCGTAGTTCATTAAGGAGTGCATAATAATAAAAACGCCGGCACGGTTTACATTATGCGCTAAACAAACAAGCGTCCGTTGTGTTTACATAGCGAGCAATCAATGTAAACAAAATAACTATTGATCGTCGATTTTTCCTGGAGATTTGTTAAAAGCGTCTGCGTTGTGTATGTTCATGCTGGTCACGGAGTAGATAGTTGCAGAAGGACAGCTCCTTACAACGTGTGAAAACAACGTATAGGGTGGGTGCAATGGCGTGCATTAGTAGCCAACAATACGGCGAGCACATAAGGCAAGTAGACTGTTCAGAAACCCTAACATCAAGAAGAGTAGTAAGTTAAAGCAATGTAACCTTTAAGGCTTGTATGAAAGTACCTTCACTAGTTGGGTGTACACTGTACAATGTACCCATGTTAAAATGCAGGTGTGATTTTTTTACATTTTCTAACGAAATCAGGTAAAAAACGCTACGGTAATACAGGGTGTAAACGGACCCCTGACGTAGCGGTCAACCAAGCATTATGTATATCAAACTAAGTAACACGGCAAAAAATGTTGTTTTACGGTTAAACTCAGCGTAATAATACACTCACAACGTTGTCTTGACTAATGTTTTGAACAGTAAACGGGTCATCGAGGCAATTAAAGTAACTACAAGGGTATGCATAGCTTATATAGAACAACAGACAACATGCAATGACGAGGAGAACAATTAGTGCCTTTTGGTTTCGTTAAGGGTATGTTCACACTATTTTGACTGGCCTGTTGGTCTAGTGGTTAGTGACCCTAACTGCTATGCCGGAGGTCGTGGGTTCGATTCCCACCCAGGACAAATGTTTGTGTGATGAGCACGATCATTTGTTCTGTGTCTGGGTGTAATTTATCTATAATATGTATGTATTTAGAAATATATAAGTATGTTTATCAGTTGTCTAGTACCCATAACACAAGCTCTGCTTAGCTTGGGACTAGATGGCGTTGTGTGATAGTTGTGGAATATTATTATTATATTATTTATTGCCTCTTAGCCTTCTGTACCGATCTACTCCGTGCCACATTGTAGCCTGTTAGTGCTTGAGTGGTTGTTAGATCGCTTATTAGCGCTGATGGATGAATGGATGGTGCTGGTTGATGGCTGCTCGCGTTTATCGATCATGTTGTAAGCGCTGCACACTGATGATCGATGATCAGACACTACTCTGTGTTTGAATTCACAATGTCTGACTGAGCTTCAAACAATGATGTTTGTCTAAAACATTCCAATACAATGCGTCTAGGTTATTCTTTTTTTTATTTTGGGGGGGTGGGAAATCATCAAATAACCCCTCCCGCTGGGCAGAGCGAAAGGGAGTGTCAGACTTCTACTGACTAAAAACCACCCATGTTCCTTCTTAGCCCTCTATGTCGAGGCCGCGATAACTAGTGTACAACCCGCGGCCGTCTAGGTTATCCCTAAGTCGTTATACAGCTCACTCAAATTACAGAGATGAGATGGAGGTCAGGTAGGAAGTCGCTCCATGCAACAAACTGGTATATATGGGTAGACAGGATGCTGACCCTAACATGACTGGGAAAATATGATGATGTTTTACTGCTTTGAAGTTTAAGCGAATACACTCTAACTATTTCGATCTCTGGTCTCCGTGACGTCTCAAAGCAGGATTGTATATTCTTATTTCAGTGTGGAAAGGAGGTGGCGCTAGACATTCTGTATAGCTCTGTCGCTTTCCCACAGTTGAATGAGATTTAAAAACCCCACTGGTCGCAGTCTTCACAAACAGGCACGCGTGTACACATCGATCTGCTTCTAAGAAATCCCTGAAGATACTTTCAACGTGATTTTCTAAACGAAACAAAGTACGATCAATTGAATCGTTTAACAATGCACGCCGGCAATAATGTGAGCAAATTGCTTTGTTTTGCTAAAGCAACGAAAATACTAATGGAATGAGAATGAAGAAACCAACTGCTGACAAACGAGGAATGGATGTTTCCAGAGATTGTTAAACAGCACTCTAAAACGTCTTGTAAAATTATTCTTGAAAATTCTTACTAATATTATTATAAACTAGCTAGATTACTAAGAGATTTTCAATTCAAACTTTCATCCCCTATTGAACTCTCCTAGGGGTTGACTGATAGTCAAAAAACCTTCATTTTTCCTTGTCCACATTATAAACGGAACCTTCTGTGCAAATTTCAGCTTTCTAGGTCCGAGGGCGGGTTCAAGGGGGCTGGGCGTTGATGAGTCAGTCAGTCAGCATTTTTCTTTGTATTTATAAAGGGTGTAAAAGTACCCTTAACGCAAACGAAAGGCGCTGGTTCTCTCTACCACTGCGATATTTTTTTTGTCCTAGACCTTACCTGGGAACCCCTTAGTTACGGAGATATTGGGGGTCAAAATTCCAAATTTTGCACAGCTGTTTTTGTAAATACTAGTTTTTCTGGTTACAAGTTTACTTAAGTTACCTCCATGACCCGGAGTGCTAGATTAAGTTTTACCGTAAAATGTGATTTTTGACCCAAAAACAAAGTCGTTTCCCAGCAAAAAAATGTACGTAGGGGTACTTAGTTTGATGTACTGAATGCTTGGTTGACGGCTGTGTGATGGGTTGACTTACACCCTGTATTATAGATAGAGAGAAGAGGAAAGTTTAGAATAGGTACCGATATAGATGGCTTTAAGAGTAGAAGAAACAGGAGGTGTCTGATGACATAAGTAACAGAGAAGTATAAAAAGTAGTTAAAAAACTAAAAAAAACCCGAGGCTTCACGAGGGGTTCATTTGAATATTGAATTAGGAAATAAAATGAAAATAGAATGGACCCAGCCTGCTTCCTAGTTTTATTTAAATTAAAATGTGCTTATTTTTTGCTTTTCAGTTTTTTCAGTCGGGTTTTTTAAATACTTTTTTGTATTTCCAACTTTTTAGTTTTTTTCGTGTTACAAAAATACTGGTCTCGTAAATTTCTTCGCCGATAATTAACTTTTTTGTTTGTTTATAGGATTTGTGACTTTGAATTTCTTTTATTATATGTATAGACGTAAGTGTTATATATTTTTATAATATCCTATTAAAACTCTTCATTTTGATACCCTACTCGATGGTACTGGATTTTTTTATAACTATTCCATAAAAATGTACTACTAAATTCCTAGTAGTACATTCTAATGGATTAGTTTCAGGACTTCACGCGGGTATACTCACAGGCAAGAACTAGTGTAAATATAATTTTCATAACTACTCTACTAACTCTCTCATAAGTTAAAAACACAATCATTAACTGTAAGTAGAGAACGTTAGAGTAGGAAGTCGTTCACTGAAGAAACTCTATTAATAATCTTATTAGTTTCATTTCAGCATCAAAGCATTTACTACAGTCCTGCCCACCCCTTCCACAAACAGTTCCTCGTTATCATAATTTCCATTAAAGTTAGAATTGCCGTTGCTTCACAACCTCAGCGGCCCTGGTACGTAAGTTTGATTGAATTTTTACTTTGAGAGATGATTCAAAGGACTTGCCATGTGAAAGTCAGTTTAATCATTTATATAAGGTTATTTAAATCACCAACATATAACTTAAAAATCACGCCTGTAGTGGCCGAAGTATTAGTAAGAACCAATAGTAAAAATACCCCGAAATAGCTAGTTATATTTAAGTTCCACGTGACACCAATCGAAAAACCTAATAACACATTTCTCGAACTACGAAGGACTTCATGTGTAACAGTAGTTTTTGATACCACTAGGCCAATGCGGTCAACCACCTAATGACTAAAAATTGCCGTAAAAGATGTAGAATACAATCTTTCAATATTCTATGTCATCTTAGTACAGCCAAGTATGGTGTATATTTCGATATCACCTTTACCACTGTAATTGAAAACAAACATCAACATAGCAAGTATCTTTGACTAAAACAGATTCTATCGTGCATTCAGCAAACACTATTAATTGGTGACTATACTCTCATATACGCAATTCATATTTTAATGCTTGAATGCATGAAGGCTGTATTCAAAAGGGGCCAGCCCAATGCCCTTGATTCTCCTCAACCCTAATACTACGCTCCCCTCATCGTTTCGACCACTCGTATCCAAGTGACCTGTTTCTATCTAACTATACTAATATGCATACATTTTGTATACGATACACAATTTGTTGCAAAAGAACTTTGCTATATAAAATAAATCATTGTACAGTGGTAATCAAATAACTGTTGCAGGAGCCTTACTTTAGTGACAAAAGATCATTGTTCGGTCGAACAAGTTATTAAGTAAATAGCCAACTAATTTGCATTTACTTTTTTGATTACACAGATACATTTAGTTTAACATTCTCATGTAAGTGAATAATTTCTGCGTGTTAAATATACCAAATAGCTTGTTCGACACTATTAAGTGATGTTATGTTACTATAAAATCAGTACAACATTCACCGATTTCTATAAACATTTTCCAATATGAGAGCATTTCCTTTTCTTTACAAATACATTCATATCGAACCTAACGTGCTATCGCATCCGCCTGCCGCCGTACGCATATCACAGCAATAATCATCGCACACGTTACAACCAGTTCCGACGCAAGCCTTCGACACAGTAGCGCTACCGATCTGACGTCAAATACATCTGTTCTCCTATACACACACCTTACGGAACTATTCCATTGTCTCCCCTCTCATTCACACAAGCGAAAGGAACCGGAATTTAACGTCAAGAATGAAAGAGATGGAGATACCTGTTGGGCGTCCCCCAGGGAACGATTCTTGGGAACACTTTGTTCCGTTTTATACATTGTAAAAGTTTGAAAGGGTTGTTTTGGTAAAGCGTTTGTTTCGTCGAGTTGTTACTTTTTCTTATTGTCTTTGAGATTGGAGTCCTCGTTCTGGGCTAATTAATTTTCGGTAACAAAGGAGTTTTTTGAGTAATTGCGAGAGGTTGTTTGTAGGTCATACTTTTTGTGAGGCCACTTAATTATTCCGTGTTTTGAGATGAAAATTTTTGGGTCATTTTAGTGAGTGGTAATGAACACGGGTTGGAAATGCTTGCATTTCTATTTTTGAGCTCTTGATGTTAATATTTTTTTTCGTTTTTACTTTAACACAAGAAGGATTTTGATAATTTGTCTTAATTAACATAATTGCTTTCTTGGAACTTTCGTATAATATTCAAAAGCAAGTACGCTCTAACGCCGACGTTTTCACAACAGGGATCCGTACTAACAAAATACGAATATATTTCATTTTTGAGCCGTAAAGTAACTCTACCTTTTCACTCTAGACCTGCTTGCGATCATCATATATTTAGGACAGAGTTAGACCATAAGATTGAGCTAGTGAAATTGAATACCTTTCGCCCAACTAGCACGTTACTGTGGGCTAATTTTGAAACCGTGTGATCCGAAATTCCCCAAATAATCGTGCAAATGAAGGGACACTTAAATGTGTGTGTCCACGTCGTGTTTCCCTTGTCCTATTGTACGCACATAGCAGGAGCAAGAAAGCAAAAAAAAACCTGTTCAGGTGGAGTTTCATAGATGAATAGTGTAGTGTAAATGAGGTGTTGCCACACAAAAGATGGGGCACTTGTTATCGTGTCCTACCTGTTCTGTTCCTTGTACATATTAAGAGCCAAATCATACTCTCAGAAGAAGGGGAATGTTTCTGACATTACAGATCCAATCAGAAAGAACATTCCTTGGCCGCTCAATGCATGTTTACGATTGACGCCTGACGTTCGCGTGACTCGACGTGCGGCATACGACTCCACGACGATGTCGAGTAAGTAAATAAATAACGAATGCCACGCGTGAGATTCCACTGCCTGTCATAACAAATGGTATAACCTGCGTGGCCTGCGCGGTGTATTATTACTCTATGGCTTACTCACTTTTAGGAAAGACGTCACTGTCTCGGTACACAATGGGAGTAAATAAATAAATAATAAACTGTTACAGAGGTAGGTATGAGATGAGGGGTCAACGTTACAACTTCTTTAATGTTATAACTTTACTTTAAATAAGTCCGTGAACGACATTATTATTCAATGCAATCATTAGCATGAGAACAATGTTTTGAGTGCGTTAAAAATAGCTTGTTTCACATCAATATTTTATAGAATTTAATAAGTTATGTGTCAAATTACTTAACTCTACGTATAATTAATTTAGCATCGATGTCCAACTTGCATATCTAAGAGGATTCTCATTATAATCATAATTACGTTACCAACCTACTTTTTGAATGCTAGATAAATAAGATACTAATGATGACAATGATTGCTTCAACCTTGAGTCTAGTAGCAAGTTCAATAATGCATGTTATTTCCACTACCGACTTGTACAAATAACCGACCACTACCAACAGCTTTACGTGCTTTCTTACGTGAAACTCGGTATGTAATGGGTGCATGGTCACCCAGCCATAGACCAACCTAGGCAAGCGCGACTTAACCTACAGATCGACCCGAGTGGCAGTTATTATTAAGCCGCGAGCTCTAGTCTGACGTACAAACAGACTAAATACAAAAAAAATAAAAGCGACTTCAACAAAAAATAAAACACAAAAAGGAAAAAAAAAAACTATAGAACAAAAATCAGTTTCTGAAGTAGGTGACTTTTGTTTGTTTGATTTAATTTTTTGCCACCGAATACGTGTTTTATTTTTTGTTGAAGTCGGTTTTATTATTTGTTCAAATGTTTTTATTTTTCACTTTTTTGTGGTTCACATGTTACCCCTTCAAAGCGTACCGGTTATGTGATGTTAAGTTATGAACTGGTGTAAACAATAGACAAATATGAGATTTCAGCAATACCAGTCCATTTGCTATTATTCATTGAGGAGTTCCGTTGCCTATCTCCGAAGTTCTTCATGAGATCTTCACCAAAGTGAAATGAAATCACTCCGAGAAGGTCTCTTCCAAAAACTACTCAAATCACTTCAAGTGTGCCTATAAATTTTGAGGAGTTCTCTTTATTTCTCCAGGGTCCCATTATCAGATCCTGACTTGATGATCATGGGACCACCTGGAAAGTATACCCCATTCAAACAAAACAAAAAAAAATCGAAATCGGTCCAGCCATCTTCGAGTAATCCGGGAACATACATAAAAAAATATCCGACGAATTGAGAACCTCCTCCTTTCGGAAGTCGGTTAAAAACTACACAAATCTTTTCCTGATTAATATTTTAGCGTGCTCCAAATTGACCAAGACGACATAAAATTAACATAATTACATCTGATGTACTAAGGCCGCAGACAGCGCAGGAGCTACCCGAGTGCCTAGCGCACAGGGAACCCGACACTTCCGCTGTTGCCGCTCCGCGCGGGCGCACGCAGTGGCAACATCGCACAGGTGAGGGGCGCACGCCCCGCCGCACGTTCGGCTCAACGCTACTCCATTGAATAGGGGTTGGTCATTTAATTATGTATAAATTATTTTGGAGCGCGTGCTTGCTTTTTGCACGGTCAAGTTGATTTTTAGTAGCAGTGCTGTTTGATAATGGTTTTCGGCGATTGTTTTGCTGAGAGCGAATGTACAAGATATATGATTGTGTGAAAAATGATATATTAACCAATTTAGGATGTTGAGGTTAATTAATATTTGTGACTTATTTATTAGTAACGTATAAAGCGGGTTACTTAATAGAAAGAGGAAAATATCGTGAACTTTTGAGTATGAATGTGAAGCGGTCTAAGAGTAGAGAAAGACCAAAGAAGTGAAAGATGATACTAGTAATATGGCAACAAAGGAGGTGGCTGATGTCTGATGAGCTGATGAATGATAGAGAAGTGTGTTATGAGAAGGCATACATACTGCACCGAACTCAAATAAATTGGGGTAATGACGATAACAAGGATTGAAACACTGAGATGATATTTGATTTTATTTCTTCTTCATCTACACACAGATCCACGCTTTGACAGATTGTAACAGCTTCACATGCTGGCGTCTGTACCTTCTAATAGTCCTTACCTTCTAGCAATATAATCAACTTCTTGTAAATTGCAGCAAACTCTGAAGAAAAGTAGTACTTTGGAACATGAATAATCATTTTATATTTAAATTCACCGTGATAACGAAGTTTAATGTTTCTTCTGGTTTATATTTAATTTCCCAATCGCTAGAAATACTTTGATTTGGGTCTCTAGTTTATTTAAATGTATTTAGACCAATCATACGTCAGCTTTCTGACATACTTCTCTTCATATCTAACACCCTGGTACCGCCTCTGTCAAATTGATGAATACTTCGCAAAAAAAACAATTTAAATTGCATAATTTAAATAGATTTTGATAAATGACGAACATAAGTTAGTATAAACTTATAAATACACATTTGTACATGTTGGGATTCGACCTCGGGACATCGCGGTGTCAGATTACTGACCACTGAGCTATTCAAGGCTGTGTAAATAATGATATTTATTGAGATAACTTAAGCTGAATAGATGTTGTGAAATATGACCTAAAACGAGATGGTACTGTAATTAAAATGGTAGAATGGGTCTCATCAGAAAGCTTAGTCACATAAAAGGCAATAGTCAGGGTTATACTCGGAGTTTCCTTGCGTGATCAAATCAGAAATGAAGACATCCAAAGAGAACTAAAGTTTACGTAGCCCAAAGAATTCCCAAATTAAGTGGCAGTAGACAGCGCCCATTGCTCGCAGAACAGATAGCCGATGGGGTCGAAAAGTTTTGGAGTGGCAACAGTGAACCGGTGAGGGACAACATCGTGAGGAAACCGGCATGTCTTAGAACCAAACATTCGAAGATAAGTGACATCTACCAATCCGCACTGGGCCCGCGTGGTAGTTTATAGCCCATTCCCTCTCAAAGAGGGGAGGCGTGTGTCCAGCAGTGGGAACATTAAAAGGCTGTTGATGAACAGTGAACCGGAAGACGTTGCGTTGGAAAGCCTGCCACTAGGCGGAGCGATGAACAGCAGTCACGCATACAATAATTACGATCCTCATCGTTTTGTGCAGTCTGTTATTGGTCGGTGCGGCATATTTTCTTCCATATTTATCTTTTATTCTTAACTTCAATCATCATAATTTCAGACGAAAGTCGTCTACTGTTGGACATAGGCCTCACACAAGTGTCGCCACATTGCCCAGTCCCGTGCGTCTTGCATCCAGTGAATACCCGCAACCTTCATAGGTCCTGGGTTCGATTCCCGGTTCGGTCAACGTGTTATTTTATTTTTTCATCCGTAATTGCCTGTTTGTCGGCAATAGGCTCGACCCTATTACACGGGACTTGATAACTAGTGAGGATGTCATTAGAATACGTCTCTCCCTAACTCTTGAGCATCACAAGATAATATTTATTTATTTGACCGTCAAACTAACTTCAGAGCAGACGAATCAACCGAGTTCATATTTGTATGGAATGTGCTGACTCAGGCAAGTGAAGTTCGTACGATTCCGGTCAAGGCTGTATTGCATGGTACCTAGTTCTTAATTTAGCTTTATTTTAGCTGTTGCCAGCGGCTTCACCCGCTGCAACTCGAAAATTATCCCTCGGGAAGATAAAATCGGGATCAAAACTATCCTTTGTGTTGTTAATTCAGGTTATAAACTATTTGTGTACCAAATTTTATCCAAATCTGTACAGTAGTTTTTACGTGAAGAAGTAACAAACATACACACTCACACACACACTCACAAACTTTCGCCTTTATAATATACTCGTAAGGTTTGAATAAGGTTTGAATGATAGACGAAAAAAAAACCAAGGTGACAATTCCTAAAAAACTGTTAAAGATTCATCGTCATCAGCATTCTCTTGCCCATAACGAAAGACCCATTTTACCAAAAAAATCTAATTAGTCTGTCAGATAGATTTTCAAAAAATAATGTACATGTATTTTTTCTTTTTTCAGTTAAACAAAAGATGAAGACGATACAATGCTTCGAAAAGTCGCGTCAGGTCGTGTGACGTCACAAGGTTAGTACTTTTTACCCACAAAGTGACGTCAAAAGCCCCCACTCTTGATCTTTGTCACGTTTTACTTTCGTAAATTTTTATTAATTTGATAAAACAAGAAACACGTATAAAATATTTTTCGATAATCTAACAGACGGACTAATTAGATTTTTTTGGTGAAATACTCTATTCATTTGTGTTTGGCGCAACATGTATTTTTTTATTTTGGTGGTGTGAAATCGTCAGATAACTCCTCCCGCTCTGGACAGAGCGGTAGTAAGTGTCAGACGTCTACTGACAAAAAACCACTCATGTTCCTTCCTAGCCCTTTGTGTCGAGGCCACGGTATCTCTTTCGAATAACCCTCAGTTTCGACGAGAGCATGTCTTCATATTACACGCCATCTCATCAGACACCTCTTTTTACCCGACTGCGGCGAAGCCCAAAAGGAGGGTTATGTGTTTTATTATCATTTGTCATCCATCCTACAGCCCATCCATCGTTTCTTA
The DNA here is from genome assembly GCA_932274075.1 of Diarsia rubi. Classification (NCBI taxonomy): domain Eukaryota; kingdom Metazoa; phylum Arthropoda; class Insecta; order Lepidoptera; family Noctuidae; genus Diarsia; species Diarsia rubi. Next base: position 10,561,995 of record OW026441.1, read on the forward strand.
AGTCTTCATTTTAAAACGGTGAAAGAAAATATCGTAAGAAACTGTCATGTCCTAGAACCAAACAATCATCATTTCAATCGCTTCCTATTGGCTTCACCGTCCTCGGGTAAAAAAATACAAAGACATGACATCTAGCAACCCACACTAGGCCCGCGTAGACGTGGTCATATCCCAGTCCATCTCATAGAGAGGGGCCCCGTGTCCCAGCAGTGGGAACAATAAAGTTTATTGTATTACTTACAAGCAGCTGGCTTTGAACTGATTGTGTTTCTTCTTGTTTTACGAACATAATAATTATTTGGCCGATTCTAAGGTTCAAGGTGAAACGTGTGTGAAAAAACCATGCATGTGTTTTCCGGTCTGCGTTTTTTATCTATGCTGGTGGTTTCCTAGTATGTTATGTTTACAGGCTCCAATCTATCTTCTATTTATCAAAATAAATCTACCTGGTCAAGATAATTTATATTCATCAAAGGCCTTTCGGTCGGCTTGCAGTCTTCCAAATGCAACTAAATACCAGTATTTTAAATGGAGCGACTACCTATCTAGACTCCCCAATTCAGGTAGCACTGGGTAACATGACACCTCTTGGTAAGACTGCTTGTCAGAGTTGCGAGCCATTGTCCACATCCACACAAGTTTCGAGAGGGTTTTAAAAGGGCGTTATATATCAAAGTTTAGAATGGGTGTATAATAATATTTTAATTTTACTACTAATACTTTTTACCCGACTGCGGCGAAGCCCAAAAGGAGGGTTATGTGTTTGGCGTGTATGTATGTATGTATGTATGTCCGTTTCTTTGTTCCCTCATAACTCCTAAACGGTCGAAGGGATTTGAATAAAATATACGTCGTTAGATTCGTCTTGATGGTGCGAGTGCCACTGGCTACATTAAAATTAAAAAAGAAAGGAAAATTGCGGATTTTGGGGCCAATATAGCGTATTATACAAAATAAAAAAAAACCATTACCATCGAGTAGGGTATTAAAATGAAGGGTTTTAAAAGGAGATTACAGAAATATATTTTTCTCTTTTTTTATATATTTATGTTTAGAATAAATTCAAAGTCACAAATCATCTGCGAAGATTTTTACGCGACCAACGAAATAACAGACACAAAAGAACTAAAAAGTAGGAAATAAATAAAAGTAAGTAGTTAAAAAACTAAAAAACCCGACTGAAAAAACTGAAAAGCAAACAACAAGCACATTTTAAATTAAACGAAACTTGGAAGCAGGCGGGGTTCATTTGAACATTAAATTATGTAATGAAATGAAAATAGAAGTTTTTTTAACTAATTATTTTTTTGTATTTTATGGCTACGGAATAAAAAAATGGCGTTAAGACAAGACAACAACGCAAAACGAACGTTTTGTAGATACGTTTTTGCATAATTAGTCCGAGGATATCGACTAATTTCCGAGAATCGATCGATTGTCAGGTAATTGCGTTTCGCATTAGTTCATAATTGAGTTTTATGCTAGAGTATAAGACACACGTGTGCTTATAGTACCAGGGAAGCATGACTATTGAGGAAGTTGGTTTAAGATAAAAAGAAAAATGCTTTTAAGCGATAGGGGTTGAACACTTGAATTTGGTGGCATCCCTTTCTAAATCTCTGGGGTAGAAGGAGATAGGGAATTGTGAGACCTGTCTCTGTGTTGTGTTTTGTTTTATTTTTATGGATTAAGTGCTTCTTATGGTACAAAACTGTACTTGATTATTTAAAGACTAGTTTATACCCACGGATTCGCCTGCGTGAAGTTTGGTAACTGTCCCACGACGAGATTATACTGACGGAATAAATAGTATCCTCTGTTAACTATCTGTGTGCGTCATCCAAATTCGGTCAGTATATAGTAGTTTTTTTTTCCATTTTAATCATTGACGCTGTTTTCTAAATCTTAAATTCGTAATTTTATATAAGTTGCCTCTCACTAAGAAGTTCTCCTGTATGGTGGGTGCGTTTACAAACATTCAAACTTCACAAACACAAATACACCCAGACCCGAAACAAATATCTGTAGGCCATTCAAATATTTGTTCCGTGTGGGAATCAAACCCGCGACACTCAGCGCAACAGTCCAATCGCTCAGCCACTGCGCCAACCGTGCCGTCTATCTAATCAAGAATCTAATCATTGGATTCTTTATCTGCTTGCCTTTTTCGAACTTTGTTGAAGTAAGTTTCCAGTTAGAACTCCCGTCGGGGCTGCGGGTTTCGCGAAAGAGATACCGCGGCCACGACACAAAGGGCTAAGAAGTAACATGGGTAGTTCTTAATCAGTAGAAGTCTGGCAATACCTACCGTTCTGCCCAGAGCAGAGGGGCAGGAGTCATTTGATGATATCCTCTCCAAATCGGGGAGATCACCTTCCTCTTCAAAACATCGCGAGGGAACCAAATTCGAAGACATGTGACATCTATCAACCCGAACTGGACCCGCGTAGTAAACATTCCCTCTCATAGAGAGGTGGCCTGAGTCCCAGCATTGGGAACATTATAGCCTTATGATGATGGCACTCCTCGATACGATTCTATAGCTTTTCATCTATTGTTTGTACATATAAAAGATGGTAAACTATAAACAACTACAGTTCAATTCAATCAGTACCAAAGACCGCCATCTTTTGTTCAATCAGATCTAGTGTCAATGCAACTTTCATTCAGAATCGAATTGAATCTTTTGAAGAGATAATTAAAAATTGAGCGCTTGTATAGAGTACACTTTCTACTACTGTGAGAGAGTTTCATACACTTTTGTTACTTATATAAATTGCCTGTCGTTGCTAGACCAACGAACGATAGGCAATAGGGATGTGATTTAAAAAAAATATGATTCTAATTAGTCCGTCTGTTAGATTATCGAAAAATATTGGATACGTATTTTTTGTTTAATCAAATCAATAAAAATTGACGAAGATAAAAACCCGTCAAATATTTGAGTGGGGGGTTGTGACGTCACTGACCGCTAAAGAATTTCATACTATGTCTCAGAAAATGATGTCACACGAGTTTTCAAAGCATTGTATCGTCTTCGTTGTTTGTTTACGTGAAGAATGAAAAAATACGTGTCCAATATTTTTTGGAAATCTATCTGACGGACTAATTAGATTTTTTAGTTAACTACCCTATTTAGATAACAAAAGTGGTCGCGAGCACGAGGTTCTAAGTTAGACTCCCGGGTCGAGCAGTGTTATTGAGTTTTTTATAAGGAGTTTATCACTACCAGCCATGGAGTCTGGATTTGTGCTCGGTTGATGGTAATAGGCTCAATACCTATTACATTAGGGACTTAAATAAAACTGGCTAGAAATGGTTCTAGAATGGAACTTCAGGGATTACAGGCGTGATGTTATGCCTGTCACTGTTAGATGTAGGAAATAACTGCCATTCTTCTTTTGCAATACCGTCTTCATGATTACTAAAAAACCGTTCATCAAGACAACAAAAGCAACATGGTCTAGTTTCGTGCTTGACCATCGTTTTATTTTGTTCATCGAGACGAATTCGCGAAATCGATATAATAACGAATACTTTCTAAACGATCACCGCTCGCTCCAGTATAAGATTACATTCAACCTGCTTGCGAGTCTGGGCACCTGGTACTCGCAGGCTAAGTAATATTGACTTTTTGCTGAAAATTAAATTTTGGTTTATTATCCTCAGCCTAGCCAACTATGTTAGGGTCAGCTTCCAGTCTTACCGGATATAGCTGAACACCAGTATTCTACATGGAGCGACTGTCTATCTGACCTCGACAACCCAGTACTGGACTACAGTACGTTGAGACGACGTTTACGACGTTTGTTGTCGGTAAGACTGGGCGTCAGACTCTCTGGTCACTGTAAGTCGGAATTAGGTAATTTTGCTGCGGCTGTATCTTTTTTTACCTTAGCTGAGAAGTTTAATTTTTTCACAGATTCAAAGGTCTATAGATTTGAGTATATTGCTTTATATTTCAACTCGATACCTCCACACGTTTCTGAGATAGAGGGTCTTGACCCTATAAGGGTTCAGTTTTTCTTTTGAAGTACGGTACCCTAAAAAGTACTCATACATAGAGAGAGAAAAGTTATTTCCCAGCAATAATTTTTGCGTAGAGCTAGTTAATTTGATGTACAGAATGCTTGGTTGCAACGGTGAAGGAAAACATCGTGAGGAAACCGGCTTGTCCTAGAACCAAACATTCGAAGACTTGTGACATCTACTGGGCCCGCGCTGTAGCCATATAGCCCATTCCCTCTCAAAGCGAGGAGGCCTGTGTCCCAGCAGTGGGAACATTAATAGGCTGATGAATATGATGATGATGAATGCTTGGTAGACGACTTCGTTAAGGGATCTCACCTTGAAGAAAGAAAAAATGGCATTTTTTTCCAAATTCTAGCAATGAAAATTAGGCTTATGATATTAAGGCTACTAAATATAATTTTATTAGTACCTCTCACGTAGCGACAGCTACAGTGCCGACCTCTGTGACCCGACTACGGACTAATTCGATTTGCTCCAAAAACAGCACATTCCCAACTTAGACTCGATGCATAAAAGATAGGCTAAAGCGACTCGCCGACGAAAGAACATTAGTTTTTATCTTTTTGCTAAATATAAGCGAAGATAGAAGTCAAGTGCTTTTACAAAAGCTAGTTTCTACTGAATAATCCCGGAAAGGGTTATGTAGTGGTGCATCGGGTTTTCAAAGCACTGTATCGTCTTCATTGTTTGCTTACGTGAAAAAAGACCAATGAAGCAGTCAGAGGTGATGTTTTAATAATATTTTAATTTAAACCGAATAAACTCCGAAACTACTGGACCGCTTTATCCATCTTTGTCACTAATAGAAAGCTAAATTATCAAGAAGTTAAGTTACAGAGGCCATAATCACTACTTAGTATAAAACAAAGACTGTGTCTGTGTGTGGCTCTGTATGTCTCTTCGCGATTAATACTGTTTTCACCAATGGATAGAGTGGTTCTCGAGGAAGGTTAGTACAGTGTGATTCTTTATAATGTGCACATATCGAAATGAGGGAATCTATGCTTAATTTTATCGATGGAAAAAATATTTAAAAAAATCTAAATATTTTTTAATATTTTTTATGGAATTTTCAATAATGTTGTCCGCTGTTGTGACCCTAATGTAAACAAAACGGTGTAACTTTTAAACTAAATTATCTATCGCGATGAAACAATTTTATGTAAAAAGTTATGAAAAAAAAAAGTTTTTTTGATCAAAAAACGTGTTTATTTTCAATTGAGGGTAGTTTTTTTCCACAATTTTCATTTTATGAGGACGCCTAATTGCTTCCAATCATTATGGAGTTTGTTTCATCGCGATAGATAATTTAGTTTAAAAGTTACACCGTTTTGTTTACACTGGGGTCACAGTAGCAGACAAAATTTTTAAAAATTTTAAAAATATAAAATATTAAAAAATATTTAGATTTTTTTAAATAATTTTTCCGTCGATAAAATTAAGCATAGATTCCCCCATTTCGATATGATGCACATTATAAAGAATCACAATGTATAAGTTCCTTCGTGGGCAAAGCTGCGGGCGTCGACTAGTTTATTTTACTTATGCAGGTGAAAGCGCGGGGCGCTGCTAGTTTGATATTTTCAACTTTAACTCGAAAAAATTTTATTATCACCTGACCTGACACGCGACACGAATGAATCATTTCCACCTGCTATCAGTGACCACCTGTCAGAATCATTCGGTTAGCTGTACTTAGCGAGTTTGATAACTTATTAGCATAGGTGCGTGAACTTGCCAAGAATCCAATAATTTCTTTTAAATAGAAGGAGGCTCTCCCAATACGGATGCCTGCATATATTTCCTATAGCCACCTACCATAACATGACCTAGCATATTCATAATTTTCTGGTGTTTTCATCTCTGTAAAAAGGACAGACAGTTTGCGCACGATGTATTTTTCATCGTTTTGAGAGCAGTAGTAATGAAATTAATTATACGAAGATAAGAGCCTCTGGGCCTCTAATTTGAAGGTTGCGGGATTCCGCTGGATGCGAGACACAGTACCGGTCAATGTGGTGACTCTTGAGGATGATGAAGTGCCTCTATGTACCCATATTGGTTCGCATCAATGACCAGCAACTCGTCAGTCCACAGAGCCACCGCTGTGCTTATTTTGGACGACAATAACAAATCGATTCTCAGTCAACCCACATTTTTCTTGTAAGAATGAAAACCACACTTTTTTGTTTGAAATTTTCTTTACCTTCTTCAGAAGTAACAATAATAATATTCCACCAATATCTCTGTATATTTTCATCAGAAAATTCATTATGATGTTCCTTTTGTGCGTCGATACAAAAGCTGTGTTTTGGGAAACACATGTTTTCGTCAACCTTCGCAGAAACCGTTGCCTTCGCGTGAGGTGTTTGCTAATGCATGCATTTTGAGGATTTTGACGCATCGCACACATCGCGAGGGCAAATGCATAATTTGGTTTGTAGAAAGACAGTTTTATTGATTCCCTCTAATTTGACCTCTGTATTTGATGGCCTTGTCTTGATACTGAATTTGATTTTTCTAATTTTTTTTAACAATGTTATCGACTGCGACTCACAACTTGTATCAAAGGTTTCGGTACTTGAAAAACAAGAAAGCATTTTATTATGGGTTTATATCACAATACCACTGCTCTGAAAACGGTGAAGGAAAACATCGTAAGGAAATCGAAGGAGAAACAGTCGTATAGTCAGCGGCACAAAGAATCTGACAACCAGTCTTACCAAGGGGTATTGTATTACCCAGTACTAACTGGGTTGTGAAGGTCAGATAGGCAGTCGCTCCATGTAAAATATTGGTATTCAGCTGCATCCGGTTAGACTGGAAATGGCTAGGCAAATGATGATGTATGTCTATGATGATGAATGTTACCAGGCTCACAGCTATAGCAGAAGGTATAAATAATAACAATTCCTGTGAACTCCCGACGAGTGCCAATTCATTGTCAAACATGCCATCTGCTGAGCGAGCTATAAGTGGTTTTCATGGAACGTTCCGCGGTACATTGTAATTAATGGTTTCGCTAAAATTAAGCTGTATTTTGGCAGAATGTAACGATTTCTGATTCGGTTCAATGGGTGACAGATGGCTACAATGGTGGAATGACGGTGAAAGCTCTGTTCATTCATGTTAGCCTGGTAGCTGGGAGACTTTGTGCTAAAACAACTTGGTTATGTTTTTCGAACACGTTGCATAAATCGAAAAGAAATAGGTAGGTAAGTAGGTACTTGGTACTTTTTCAATTTAATACGCGTGTATTTTCGCCTGCTGCCATTATTTCTTGGGGTATAATAACAAAGTAAGAAGCCTTCTTCACGATCGGCACGTTTACGTTTCGTTTTTGTTTTTGCATAACCATTCATAAACAATCGAATCGAATATGTCGTATGTCTATCTCGCTCGCTCTCGTAATGCCTAAACAAGATAGAAATACGACATATTCGATTCGGTTTCGATTCGATTATTTGTGAATAGCTTTGCTGGAGTGGTTTCCATTCTTTAAATGTGTCCAGTGGTTGTATCCAAGCCATATTTCCATGGTGTTAGGCAGAAACCACAGAACGCCACCTGCTACGACGTTTGCATATATACTCCATTTGCCTCGTGCGTGCACATTCATACATGACATCTGGTCATACACGCACGCCGGTTGCGAGCACTACGCACCTGTTCTTTCTGAAGAATCTCACCAATAAGGTCAGACTAGTATGTCTTTCTAGAGTGTCCCCTCTCCGCGTAGCCACAAACGTACACACCCTTTGTTAGTCATCCTCACCACATAATATGTGGTGAGGATATTATAACCAAAGCATCTAAGCATACTCTTAAAATCTCTCTTCTGTAATCCCTTACAAGGTTAGTTCATAGTTTGTAGTATGTCCTACAAGTCTACTCCTTGCATCTAAACTACTCAGTTTCGTGTCATGATAACTCTAAACATTAGCTAATCATCGATAGCTGACATTCACCATAGCCTCCAAACAGTCGCTTCACGCTTGGGACACACTTGACACTGTAATCAAAGCGACGTTCGTGTTTCTTTCATCAACATCTCTGCATTATGGTTCACATACGCCTTCATGGGCAATTATAGAACTTTGAGAAAACGGTGCACGGTTCGGGTTGGCCGTTTCCTAAGGAAAAGAAACTCTAAAAGTTACTCTTTTAAAATTATTTGGTTTAACAATATTTCCAGGTTACAGCATAAGTACTTAGACCTGTAGGGGGACAATGTAAGTCTTATAGTAAGCTGTAGGGCTAAAAAATACAGATAAAAAGTTAACAAACATCTAAGAATCTACGAGGCCCGAATATTCACATATTGACAAAACAATCGGTAAAAAGAATCTATGCGAAGGTTAGAAAAAAAGTCAGTCGCTCCATGTAAAATTACTAGTATTAAGCTGCATCCAGGTAGAAAAAAAGAGGGAAACAGGTAGAGTAAAAGATGACGAACTCAGTAATCAGCTGACAATTGACAGAATGGAACTTAAACAAAATGAACCCAATAAAGATATCCATTTCCTAATTTTGTAAGTCGCTCAAGCGCTCTCCAATCAATCTACATAATTAATTTGACAACCGCTTTTACAGATCAGTCAAACCAGAGAGAATCGGATCCATTAAATATTTCAACTCAAGGATCAGATTATACTCTCGGTAAGTAATACTGAGACAAGTCGGGAGCCGGTTGGGATTCCCCACCGTGACAAACTTTAGACCCCGTATTTACAGTGTTTTTGGAAGATTTTTTTAAAAGGCTACGATAGCGCTCATCTTTATTATATGTGTAAAACATTATGGTATTACCTATTTCATCATCAGCCTTGCCTTTTCGCACGTATGTAAGGGTCGGCTTCCAGTAAAACGTAAGTATTTGAGGTGGACCTCTACAACAACCCAGTAAGCACTAACTGTTTTTACTGTTTTACACAGCGGTAAGGTTGGTTGTCAAGATTTTCTGTTCACTGACTACGTGTAACGATTGTCGAAGCACGACTAACTGCTTAACGTTCAGTCGAACAAGCTAATAAGTATCAAGTAGAGTTCTTTATAATTCTAAAACACTGAAAATATGGATTGTAATGTTGTTTTATAAAGTGTTTGGCAATGAAGCGACTGATGTCAAATGCCGCATCGTTTGACCTCAGAAAAAATTAAAATGAGTTGATAAATATCAAACTGCCATAAGTCCACCTACAACAACATTTAATGTATCTGTATAATCTTAAAAGTAAATCCAAGTATAGCTGGCTGTATACTTGTTAGCTTGTTTGACTGTTCTTTCCGAGACACGGAGGGAACTCATCTCAGGTTCCATCTTCTCCTTAGTGTGTCGATGTCAATCTCTAATATGTCAGCACAGAACTGAGCTACTAGTTAGACGCTAGACCATCTGTTCCTGTAGTGAATAAACAACTGCCCCATCGATTGGGGAACACCACCACTTTTACACTCCAGGGCAGAGTCATTTATGAATCGTTTTCCTTGCTACGATCAATTTGGGCAACTCATGTCCGGGTGGGAGATTTTCAGCAGGTGGAACGAACGGGTTAGGTAAGGATGCACTACCTCGCCACAGCCAGTTCACTGCGGGGACACAGGCCTCCTCTCTATGAAAAGGAATGAGCTATAAATCCAGCACACGGGCCCGGTGCGGGTTGGTAGATATCACAATGTTTTCGAGTTTTTAGTTCTAGGACATGCCCGGTTTCCTCACGATGTTTTCCTTTACTGTTTTTGAGAATAGTGGTTATGAAATAAATTACACAAATAAATGTGGCTGCCTGGGTTTACTGCTTGGGGTTAGTTGGGGCTGCCATCACTGGGCCACCGTTGTCGCAAGTCCATATTCTCCCATCGTAGGTATCCATAGTTAATTTCGATCACAGGGTAATCCCACAAACGGTAATTCAGCTGTACCCAACAGTGCGGTTCGCTCGGCGATGTACAATTAGATAGATTGTATTGATTGCCGCTGACCGGCCAGACAGATTCGCGTTACATAACATTAGTTGCATGTAGCCACATGTGGCTGATGTCGTCTCATTGATTAAAACTACTACTAATATTGAGACGACTGTCATTGATTTGGGGGCGAGTTTTACCGATGAAAGTGATCGTTATCAGTCATGTGAACCGCGGTTGAGATCTAGGCCCTTCATCGAATAACCCCTTCCGCTCTTGGGCAGAGCGAAAGGGAGTGTCAGACTTCTACTGACTAAAAACCACCCATGTTCCTTCTTCGCCCTCTATGTCGAGGCCGCGATAACTAGTGTACAACCCGCGGCCCCGACGGGGGGAGATCTAGGCCCTGCCTTTAAAAACTCTGTTGGAATCGGCTTCCGTTCTCACTGGATGCAGCTGAGTACCAGTATTTTGGAGCGACTGCCTATCTGACCTCCACAACCCAGTTAATACACTCGGTATACCCCTTGGTAAGACTGGTTGTCAGACTTTTAGGCCACTGGCTACCTGTAACGGCTTTCAAAGGTGGAACATTTGCCGTTTAGTTAGAGCGAGTGATAATTTAATGTACTACGTACCCATGGAATAATTTTGGACCTACATCAAGAGTTTCCAACATTTGTTGGGATCTGGCAATAATCTCGTTCCTATTAAATAGAACTTTTAAACCTTACATCTACCAACCCGCACTGAGCCCGTGTGGGGGATTATAGCCATCCATATCTCACAGAGGAGGCTTGAGTCCCTGCAGTGGGAACAACATAAGCTGAGGTGATGATGATACCTTACATAACAATATGAAATGAGGAATGAGTATGTTAAAAGTTGCGACAGTTACAGAATAGCTGAAAAGTCAAGACTGTCGTGGGAAGAAAACAACGTGTAGGCCGACCCCAAATAACAGATTAGATGATGATGAATATTAAAGAGAGATCTAGAGAGATTCTAGAGTCTTAGGGGTTATCCGGGACCGCGGGTTGTTCGAAACAGATACCGCGACCCCGGACAAAAAGAGCTAAGAAGGAACATGGGTGGTTTTAAGTCAGTAGAAAATTGACAGTCCCTACCACTCCGCCCAGAGCGGGAATAGTCATTTGATGATGACACAGCCTCCAAAAAAACGGGTGTACTAGAGCTACACCTCTGCTAACTTTTGGAGGATCAGATAACTGTCATGATGTTATATTGTGTTCTATACAATATTAGTTCTCGTTCCCGTTTCTTATTTCACCACGTTCATAATCCTTTTTCGTGGCATTTATTCCTTTTATTCTTTCAAGTGTCACAATCGCTAAACCTACAAAAATCCTCTCCCTGTCGCCTACCGCAGTAAGTATGTAAGAAGTAAATAAACACAGTCGTAAAGCCGATCCACTAACCGTTCGGCGAATTTTACGAGTTCACCCGACCGCGGCCGAGGTGAGGAGCACTTTTATGATATCCTGGTACCTATTTGTTTCTGATCTTGCTTTGACTTATGTAGATTATTTTTGGGTCGTATATGATCACGACTTGTAATAAGATGATATGGCTAGACAGGAGGTGACTGCTGAGATGACGACTAATAGAGAAGTATGAAAGATAAAAAATGGCTGCACCGAACCCAAATGAATTGGGGATAAGGGCAGGATGGCAGGAACACTCTGCTGGACTGGGGATCAAACTCAGTTCCATTTCAGCTCCCTCCCTCAGCTGAAAAAGGCGTCAAGTGTGAATTATTTTTCACACCACCTGCTCGATAATGTCAAATTATATTATATAGTACTATTGCTTTTATTGTCTCGTAGATGGTGTGAAAAGTAGAGTATTCACCTCGGGGATAAAGGTGCCTTGGTCTTGGGCGACCTTGATTCCCACGCTGCACTCAGGATACTTGTTTTAACTCCCTCGCTTTGCTCGGGATTCAATACGGCGCCCACTAAATAAGACACTACTTTATCCCCTTGGTGCATAATCTACTATTATCCTACTCCTCCCGCTATTCTTTTCAGATTAGTTTCGTTGCGGTATCCAAGACAGTATAATAGTATTGCTTCTTTGAGACTTTGTCGAGCTTAACTGCCTCGGTGTTTTTCTGGTGGTCGTCACTGTTGACGCTTTCAGGAGAAAGCAAGCAGGCAGGGCCAGGTAGCCCAGGCCCTGGGGGCCAGGGGCAGGGCTTTGTTCGTTTGGGAATACGATGGTGGACTTGTTCCAGACGTAAAGTATGGGCATGCAACATCTTTGTGTAATAAAGGGATTAAATGTTCAATTTTTTGTAGTATTGTCGTGAATCTTGATACGAATACAAGTTTTTTACAACACTTGCTTTATCAGCGACAGTGTGTGCCTACATCTCCGCCTAATTACACTGTTATAATCATAATAATTATGTGAATGTGTCTGTCTGTGTCGACAAAGATATACTTGATGTTCTGAGAAAAGTTGTAAACGACACTGTGTTTAAATGGCAAGTACTAGGAAAGCATGAACGTACAGTGAGTCTGTAGTGGAGTGAAGTAATCATTTTAGTGGCGACTATTTTCCCAGACGGTTGTCGGTGAGACATCCCCTCCGGGTTCTTTGATCTTGGGTACAGATATGATTGGATTTATCAATTGCAGTATTCTGCCTGGCTGGGGGTTTAAAATAATCAAAGTTACAATTTATAATAGGTATAAACCTGTGTCTGTGACCATTTTACGATTGTCTGATGCTGTAGTGTTTGACATCAGTCATCAACTTTATCTTGAATGTAATGCAAGTTAGCTAGCTGTACTTAATAACTTGTTCGACTTTACTTCAGAGTGGATACTTGGGTGTGATGCTCAGGTCTCAATGTGTTATTGGGTTTTACAATGGTCGATCCCAAATGAATTGGAATAAGAGCAAAATAATGATGATGGTGATGAACTAAGCAAAATATCTACATCAACATTGTTTTAAATTGAAATCTCAGACAACACGCTGAATTGAGATATGTTTTTGCTCGTCAAATCATTGTGCATTGAAATCAATTTCTATAATTTTGTTTTTACTTAACACAAGCATTCCATCCTTTTTTTTTTCTTTCAAAATGATATAAACGAACGCGTCCACGTTTATAGAACAATCAGCTATCAACTCGTAAACTCCTATTGTTTCTGACGCCCTGGTACGTTTTATTCAGTATTTTTGCTAATGTGAGCAAAACTCTAGCATAACATAGCGAGTGTGATGCCCTGGTTTCTATCGATAATCATGAATCATTAACTTGTGTGACAATATCATCATCATCAGTTTCAACATGTTTTCTTCCATACTTATCGGATACTCGTCATCTCATCAGACACCTCTTTAATAATACTATTTAAAATCAATATTTTGTAACAATATATTGCTATCCTTGGAGTTTCTTGCCCATTTTACTCCATCTACGCTGTGAAATGGGTAACTACAGTACTTTCATAAGTTATTATGACTTTGACTGTAGCTTCGTTTTCTTTGTTTTTCTAACATTCAAAAGTGCCTGTGATGGTCTAATTGGAATACATGCTTTGAGTTTGAGTGGTACGTGAGTAGGTACCTATTTCATAAATATATTTTCCTTCAAACTGGTTAATTTGGGAGATTTTAGGGCACTACAAACCTCGATATGTTGGCCTTAGTGTTAACGTGCTATGCAATCTTACCTGTCTTTGCTTATCTTTTAGTTTCATATTTTCGAAATAACAGCAAGCTGAATTGGTTGAAAAAAGTTTTAGTTTCATTTTAGATCGGAAAGTGCCGCAAGAATATGTGCAGAAAATCGTTTTAGGCCTCGTTGTTTTACATTTTTCGGTGTAGCCCCTCGGCCCACAAATAAATCAACGATACCTAACTACCTAACGTAAGAAAATCCGTTCCAAAACTTAGAAACGGTCCTATCTTCGTCGCACCTTGGTGACGGATATCCCGGAAACATAAAAAAAAAACTGGTCAACCAGATAGTTTTAAAGTAAAACCAGTTATAAGATAACAACCAATTGATTCTTATTTTCATTATAGCGAGCACCAACATTTTTAATCCACTTTTTATTTTTAATGCACTAAATTACGTTTTGTTTCAACTGCTACCTTCTTATGCAGTCCTGGTACCTCCGTCGCGGATGCGCTCGCTTATATACATGTTATGTACAACAAATATACATTGTATGTAGGTATGTATGCCGATATTGCCGATGTAAACCAATGCTCAATGATATATCATTAGGCAATCGTAAATATCGGTCGAATTCATTTACCGAGTAGCGGCTACGCGGTATCGAACGGTCGTGTTCAGGATTTTCTAATATTTTTTGTGCAATATTTTTTGACATGAATTGGGGTAAGGATTAGTTAAGGTTATTTCAGCATCGTTGGTCAGAACAAGCAGGCAGGCCAAGTAAGTTCCCGTCGGGGCTGCGGGTTGTACACAAGTTACCCCGGCCTCGACATATAAGGTTAAGAAGGAACATGGGTGGTTTTTAGTCAGTAGAAGTCTGACTCCCTTTCGCTCTGCACACTAGCCAAAAAAATAAGGCCAAGTAAGTTATCAGGTTTTTCCATCTGGATTTTTTAAGTAACAGTCACGGAGCCTTGATTTGTGCGAATAGGCTGTCAGTAGGTTGATGACCATACTCTCTCCTCCATAACATAGGACTTAAAATTACTGGTGAAATATGGGTGTACTATTAAGTGCCCCTTTGCCTAACCGTTCGAAACTTACAGGCGTGAAGTTACCTGTTATAAAGGGTGTAAAAGTACCCTTAACGCAAACGAAAGGCACTTGTTCTCCCCACCACTGCGATCATTTTTTGGTTCTAGGCCATACCTGGGAACCCCCTAGTTACGGGGACATATATTGGGGGTCTAAATCTTTAAATACTAGTTATTCAGGTTATAACTTTACTTAAATTACCTTCATGACCCGTTTACTATAATATTCAAAGCATCCACTAGTACAATATTTAAGAGTGCTACTGCTACATTGAGTTTTACCATAAAATGTGATTTTACCCCAAAAAAAAAGTCATTTCCCTGCAAACATTTTTGCGTAGGGGTACTTAGTGTTATGTACAGAATGCTTGGTTGACGGCTGTGTAATGGGTTAATTTACACCCTGTATTATTATTATTTTATGTTATTTATTAGAGGCAGGAGAAAATTATAAGCTGATGATGATGATGATGATTTATTAGGAAACATACTAGTTTAATTTCGAGTTGTTTTCTCAGCTCATATAGCTTTGTCCACGTATTTCGTTGTCTCACAGGATCATACAGTAGATCAGTAACAAACATCCATCCACCCTCGCAAACTTTCGCATTCATAATATTAAATAATAAATTATATTTAAAGTAGGATTTTCATGGTTCGTTGGTCTAAGAAATAAACCTCAACATGGAAAAATAATTTGAATATTGATATTCAAATTATTTTCACAATGAAAATAATATCAGTAAAATCTTGTAGGGGAAACTTCCCAGTTGTCAGTATTAAATTTAAAATTAAATCAAATAAACACTTGCATATTTTCCAAATAAGTAGGGTGAGTCATCCAATTATCGGTTGTGTGAAAATAATTTTATACAATTCCCAGCTGCTTCGTGCTGGCGTTTTTTCATCGCTTTTTGATATGAGGATACCAATACATAAACATCGTAAACATGTATAAAAAAGTCAAACTTTTTGGTATTTTTTCTTAGAAGCATTTTAAACGATCCAAATTGGATAAATTATTCTTTTAAAAGAAGTTCAAAAGTGTTTCCTTCGTCCGCAAAAGGACTTGCGTATTCAAGGCAAGTTACAAATTGGTTAATTGATGACAAGCTTAGATTAAAGTCCGAGGCTCACTGGCCGAAACAGTTTTGTGCGAAACGCAGAATTATTATTTTTTTATTTGCGTAAAATCCATAATTTTTTCAAGACTTCGGTAGTTTTTAACTACATCTTCAAAAGTCCAAAGATAGTTGGAAATATTATCATTTATTTTCTTTAATAGATAAACAGCTATTTTACAAAATTAATGGTTTTAGGGGTACAGTGACGAGCACCTATAATAATATGTATGCAAGAATCACCTATTAATTTAAAAGTAGTTTTCTTCTACTGTGTTGATAACGTGTTACGTTTACACGAACTTACAATTTTGTAAGTCATAGTTTTATCAAATCTGAAAGTAGACACCGTTATTTTTCAAGAAAATTGTTTTTGCTTTTTGCTAAGTGAACACATATAGGTCGTGTACACTCAAGATCTTCCAAACAACCTTTGGATACTCTGAACGAACTCAAAATAAAACAGAGACGACTCCATAAGACGAAATAAAGAGCAGTCCAGTTTACATTCAGCAGTGTTGTCCAAAACCGACTCTTTTGTCAAGTTTTCTAAGTGGAAGCAAGTGGATGCCTCAAAGATTCAAATACAAACACCAACTGTTTCGGTCCTAGTCATGAGGGTCGTTTGAATTAGCTCTCTCCACGTTCCACGAGCGGCCACGAGCGGCCCTTCGGTCAAAACGTACACAAAGAGAACACGACGATTGTTAGCCAAAACGAAACAATAAAAAAGTTGTTTCGACGAGGCTCTGTTTAACCAAATGGGATTTGGGCTGTAGAGGACGAGGGAGCCAGTTATACCATTATACTATAACTATTATAACTCTGGACGAGATTGTAAAACCAGATACGTTCAGCGTGATGGGTAAACGACCTCGAAAGGATCGCGGTAAAGACCTAGTTGGAATGGAGGTAAGGGCGATGAATATGCGTACTGCGAGCAATGGTTTGTGGTTGGAAGGGTTTGATATCCGTCTTTCTCCTGTGCAACATAATTAAAGACCCACATTGGGGTAAGTAGTTTCGATTTCTGGGTCTTTGAAATGTTTTGTTCATGCGTGCAAGGGGTACGTCAACATATACGATATGCAGGGACCCCCAAAAGCGCTTACTGCGGGGTAGATTAACATCGCGAATGCAAAAATGAATAGGAATACATAAATTGTAGACGGCGGGCGCACGAATCGTTGCCCAACCGCAGTGCTCTAACGATTTGCTCTGGCAAAACTAAGTTAAGCCCTGTATAGCTGAGCTATGCGGTCGGCGCAACAGGAAGCTGCCGTGTTTACAGCGACGCGACGTGCCCGACACGAGCTCGACGCAACGCGCTTCCCAGAACAGCCGGCACGACACCACACATCGATCCGTGCGAAACTACGTATTGACAGAAGGGGCCCGTTCCATACCAATTCATGACAAGGTGCCAACCAAACAGTCACCAAGTTCGATCAAGAAATTGAAGCAACAGTTTTCTCTCACGTTTCTCGTGTTTTCGCAACACAAAGCAATCAGAATCGATCTCTGTTTCGACTTGAACTCAGCCCTGACACGAGCGAATCGATTGTCTCGATCAGACGGCAATTGAACGGAATTTAATACTATTTTTAGTAGACGGTAGCTTCCGATGCAATTGCTTTAGATATCGAGATGGAGATGAGACGCCATCGGCACGAGCGGGCCGGGACATGGCTTGGAGCGAAATATTTACAATAAGATCACTCTAACACAATAATGGTTGGTAGTGAAAAAAAAATATAGAGCGGCGACGTTGTATCGACGTTTCATTCGTCGTTCGCTGGAGCGTTACTGGACAGACGCACTGTCGCGGCTGCGGTGCGGCCGCCGTACATAACAACACTTTATAGGCATTTTTTATGGCTTCGGCAAAAACTAAGAACACTGGCACTTGAACACAAGGAGCGGTGGTCGCATACACCGCGCACACACTGACCTGAGCCTCACGGGCGGCGGGATGTTGAACGCCGGGTACAGTTTCGCGTTGGGACTCTCAAACAGCATCGCGATTGTTTTTTTCACCGTGCACGCATCGTGCATCCGTCCGCGCAAGTTAGCGGCCGGCCGTACACTGCCGGCGCTGCGCCGCGCCACCCCGCTCTCCCCCTCCGCACCGCGGTGCCCCGCGCCCCCGTGACGTCACGCCCGGAACGCTAAGCTAGGCTTCTTCGTGTCAATCGTAGCGCCCCGTCCCACTCGCGCGCCCCACTCGCGAGCGGGACGCAGCATGTCTTACAAAGGATATTGCGTCGATGCGTATTAGCAGCTCAGCTCGGGCTGCCGAGTGCGGGCTGGCGTTGGCAGCCCCTCGGTAGGGCTTCGCGGCGGATGTGGAGCGTAGGCAGCTCGCAGACAATTTTATTTAAGCTCGTGTGACCTCCACGCGCGACGCTTATGAAATATGGACGTGGATCCGCCTACGGGTGATGTAGATCAGCTGTGTGTTCATACGCCCCTCGCTGGCGCACGGAGCAAGGTCGAGGGTACCGTAGTGCTTGTAGCGCCACGAGTAGACATCACACGCAACACTGACCATTCGATCAACTTAGAATAAGTTTCAAACATTTGTTATCTTGAAAATGGATTGCCTCCTCAGCAAAAAATGTGAACGTGCAAGTCATGCCAGTGCTCGAACAGAATAAAGTCCGTAACAACGTCGTGGGCGGACAGCACTCGACTATACTTCCATAATGAGATACTGTAACTTCTGAAACAACTTTGGAGAGGCCTATAAGTATTGCGGACGACTGTAAAAGCCTTCACTCACAATGATATTTTCTGAATTAAAAGAGTCTCGTATCGTATTCTAACGAGCACTGTTGACGACGTAATTTTTATTTCCCAAACACGACTTCATAAATCGAATCATAATCGCCAATATTGACAGTCAAATTGACGTATTATTACAACTATGATTTATTACTATAGTACTACATTTTTAGACATTTAGGTGACGAGCTATTAGCAAGTTTTTAATTATTTAGTTTTTGTTTACACTATTTGGCAGTGTGTATATTTTGTTTCACAGTGTATTTATACCAGACAAGCTCTAGACGTGAAGACTTAAAATTGGCTGTCTGATTATACTGTTATCTAACACTATTGTATCTAGCTGTAAGTCTTCTAAAGTCTATAAAATAAATAAGTATTTACTATCACAGATACTAAGTAAGACGCAACTATTCCCCAGACGCAGTCTCTTAGCCATTATTTATGACACTCACGTATGAAAAGGGCAGCGTGTACTCATTCAAACCTCATGGAAAGCTCGGTAGTTTCTACGATAGATAAGTGAGAAGTTTGTCCTACAACTCTGCTCACCCTCTCTTCTAAACATAGCCGTAGCAGGAAATATCCATGACCGTGAGCAATCAGCGCCGCAGGCCGTCATCTGTCTAATGACACATGATTGTTTTCAATCTTATTATTTCCAACGTAAACAAAGCGATATAATGGCTCTGAAAGGTTATTGTGAAGTCCGTGAGAAGCTATCGAACAATAACAGTATAATAAGAAGAATATGTCAATGACACAAGCATTCTACTTGCAAAATAAATATTTTAATTATAATAGTTATTTTTTTAATTGTGTGACGAGAATTGGTGTTGTCACCCTACCATTGTTTGTTAGGAAATATTTGGCAGCCATTTTTTATTTTCGATTGGACTTTGTACAAATAATACTTATTTAGTTTTTTTCTTAATCGTAGCTCTGCTTAATTTGTGGTTATATCTAAAAGTATTTAATCATAAAATTATACCCAGGAAATACCTACCCGAAGTTAATTTATAAATAAGCCTTGCATTAAAGGGTGTAAAAGTACCCTAAACGCAAACGAAAGGTACTTGTTCTCCCCACCACTGCGATAATTTTTTGGTTCTAGACCATACCTGGGAACCCCCTAGTTACGGAGATATTGGGGGTCAAAGTTAATGAGTTCCATGACCCGTTCACTATTCAAAGCATCCACTAGCACAATGTTTTTAGCAGGCCAGTCAGGTGTTTACTTTGTGTAATTTATTTCTTCACCATGGTCTCAAAACGGTGAAGGAAAACATCGTGAGGAAACCAGCATGTCACAGAACAAAAAACTCGAAGACATGTGATATCTACCAACCCGCACTGGCCACGCGCGGTGCATTATGGATATTTATTATGGTGCATAGTTGATAGACCATCCCTCTCCTGAAGAGGAGCCTGCAGTGGGAACATGATGATCTGGTTGATGACAGAGATATTCACAACTTTAACACTAGAAATAAGTATAAACTACGCGCTCATTTTCACCGGCTTCACAAAGTTATTCATTCGTCGGGCTCGGTATAACATTTTATAACAAACTGCCATCTTCTTTTCTAGACTTGCCATTTAATGCGTTTAAAGCCAAAGTCTAATAAATCTAATATTTGTATAAAAGCTTACATTAACAACTATTCTTTTTTTTTTTTTTTTTTGGTGGGTGTAAAATCATCGAATAACCCCTCCCGCTCTTGGGCAGAGCGAAAGGGAGTGTCAGACTTCTACTGACTAAAAACCACCAATGTGACTTCTTCGCTCTCTATGTCGAGACCGCGATAACCGTTGGACTACCCGCGGCCGTTAACAACTATTCTTAAAAATAAATAACAAACATTGTCTTGTGTTCAAACACAAGACAATGTTTGTTATTTATTTTTATGTTCTTTCTCCAATATTAGTTGACTGATGTCTGTCTGTCTTTATTTTGATGTTTTATTTTTTTTTTATTAAGTATACAGGGTGTAAATTAACCCTTCACACATACGTCCACCACGCATTCTGCACATCAAACTTAGTACCCCTACGCAAAAATTTTTGCTGGGAAACGACTTTTTTTTTTGGGGTCCAAAATCTCATTTTACGGTAAAACTCAATGAAGCACTCTTAAAACATTGTGCTAGTGGATGCTTTGAATAGTAAAAGGGTCATGGAGGTAATTTAAGTAAAGTTATAACCTGAAAAACTAGTATAAATTACTAAAACAGCTGTGCAAAATTTGGAACTTTGACCCCCAATATCTCCGTAACTAGAGAGTTCCCAGGTATGATCTAGAACAAAAAAATGATCGCACTGATGGGGAGAACAAGTGCTCTTCGTTTGCGTTAAGGGTACTTTTACACCCTTTATTGTGGTTGAATAACTTCTTTTCTTCTTCTTTTAAGAGAAGAAGGAAATTTACAAAATATTTTTTTGAAAACAACTCAAAAAAGTTATGATGTCTGGGTGAAATTGTTGCTGAAATAATTCTACGTGCGTGGATTCGTTACGATGTTAGTACATACTGTCACTAGTAAATAAGTGACGTAAAGTAGATTTTGACGTTCGAAAAATGCTGATTGCTAGTTTCAATAAAGGAATTTTGATTTTGGCGAGTGCTGCGGGTGCGGGGGCGTGCGGCGGCGTGTGCCGTGGCGGCGGGTGCGCGGGTCTCCGGGTTGCGGGGCGACGGTTGCGCATTGCATTCGTTGTTCCGTGATTCGGGGTCTCGTGCATTCGTTGTAGCGGTGTGCGTCATTGCGTGCTCGCGGTGCTCGTTGTTGCTGGCATTCGGCGGCGTGTGATTCGGCGTGGTGGCTTTCGGAATGACGTATTGCACTCGTAGATTTGTTTTTATGAATTGTTCTTCTGACATTCAAAAGTGCCTATAAAGGTTTAATTGAAATAAATGCTTTGAGTTTGAGTTTGAGTTTGATTTCAAGGATGACCTTACTAAGTGTAAACGGACCCTGCACGAGGCCATCAACCAAGCTTGACACTGAACATCAACATTAAGTTTCTCAACGCAATAACCACTTTTGAACTTTTGAAAAAATCTAATTCAGATAGATTTCCAAGAAATATTGGAGACGTATTTCTTCTTTTTTCACGTAAACAATAAATGGAGACGATACAGTGCTTCGTAAAGTCGCGCGACGTCACAGCGTGGTACATTTATTCCCTGAAAGTGACGTCATCAGCCACTCACGATCATTGACACGTTTTATTTTCGTAAATTTTATTAATTTGATAAAGCGAAAAACACATCCAATAATTTTCGATAATATCAGACGGACTAAACAGAATCATATTTATTGAAGTCAGTCAACTACAGCAAGCAGATAGTCAACTACCCTACGCGTTGTACCCCAGCAAGCAGATAGTCAACTACCCTACGCGTTGTACCCCAGCAAGCAGATAGTCAACTACCCTACGCGTTGTACCCCAGCAAGCAGATAGTCAACTACCCTACGCGTTGTACCCCAGCAAGCAGATAGTCAACTACCCTACGCGTTGTACCCCAGCAAGCAGATAGTCAACTACCCTACGCGTTGTACTCCAGCAAGCAGATAGTCAACTACCCTATGCGTTGTACCCCAGCAAGCAGATAGTCAACTACCCTACGCGTTGTACCCCAGCAAGCAGATGGTCAACTACCCTACGCGTTGTACCCCAGCAAGCAGATAGTCAACTACCCTACGCGTTGTACCCCAGCAAGCAGATAGTCAACTACCCTACGCGCTGTACCCCAGCAAGCAGATAGTCAACTACCCTACGCGTTGTACTCCAGCAAGCAGATAGTCAACTACCCTATGCGTTGTACCCCAGCAAGCAGATAGTCAACTACCCTACGCGTTGTACCCCAGCAAGCAGATAATCAACTACCCTACGCGTTGTACCCCAGCAAGCAGATAGTCAACTACCCTACGCGTTGTACCCCAGCAAGCAGATAGTCAACTACCCTACGCGTTGTACCTCAGCAAGCAGATAGTCAACTACACTACGCGTTGTACTCCAGCAAGCAGATAGTCAACTACCCTATGCGTTGTACCCCAGCAAGCAGATAGTTAACTACCCTACGCGTTGTACCCCAGCAAGCAGATAGTCAACTACCCTATGCGTTGTACCCCAGCAAGCAGATAGTCAACTACCCTATGCGTTGTACCCCAGCAAGCAGATAGTCAACTACCCTATGCGTTGTACCCCAGCAAGCAGATAGTCAACTACCCTACGCGTTGTACCTTAGCAAGCAGATACTTACTCAGTTCTTGCAAGTCTTTGCGATATTGATCGCTTTGCCTCCTCAGTCGTGAATCTTTGAATTTTAACAAGCCATTAGCATTATTCTCTTGCCCTAAACGCTATTTAAATTGTGGTCGGCGCAGCATCTCAAAATCAAAATCAAAAGTCATTTATTCAAATTAGGCTGATAATCAGCAATTTCCGAACGTCTAAAATCCACTACTCTCTCTTCTTTACTCTTCTAAGAGACAGTCCACTAAACCAAAACCGCCCACCCTTCGACACTTGTCTTCCTAGTGTTTTAGCTGGAAAAAAGAAGTGGCGGAACAAACTCCCCAGCAACACATCTGTCTGTTAGGTTGGTTAAAAGAACTAGACTCGATACAATGGTAAGGTGTTGGAGTGTTAAATTAAGATCTACTACAGACACAAATCAATAATAAAAAAGTATTTTATAATAAACAATGTAAAAAATAAAAAAAATACATAGCTGTCTTCTTCCATACGTCTAGCTTTTACTCTTCATCAAATCAAACACTTCCATTCTAGCCATATCATCCTTCACACAGTCCATCCATCGTTTCTTTGGTCTTCCTCTACTCTTATACCCACATTCATACTAAAAACTTTCCTCACGATATTTTCCTCATTCCGTTGTGCTTTCAACAAATAATTTTCATAAAATAAACGTTTAAAAGACGTTATAGAATATGAAAGCCATTAACAAAAGGCTGTTGTCATGGTAACGCTGGGGGAGTACAAGGACAAACATTCTTATTGATGTTACTACTTGTATAAGTTATATTGATGTCCTTGCAAAACTCAGGTCGCATAGTACTCACAACTATTTACTAGCGCCTTTATCTTGCTACAGTTACTTCCTATGATATGAAAAGTGGGCGATGCAAAGGATTGTAGTATCACAGAATGCGGTTTTCTGTAATGTCTCCTTGAAAGTTTACTGATTTCTTGAATTAATGAATGGTTTTAGTTATCCAAGTCAAATCATTACTTTCAAGTAGGCCAGTTATGAATTGTCAAAACTAAAATAAAGAAAAACTAAGTTTTTTTAAAAACAATCTTTCATAACTTATTAAAATGAACTACAAAGTTGAATGAAAATGAAAAAAAGAAATTGATGAAAAAAAAAAGATGAAATGTTGAATTATTTTTCGTTTAGTGTATCAATAATACTAGGTTTATTCAAACATACAGCAGTCTTAAATTCATCCATTTGTAGAACCGCTAAAGTACTCGACAAGACAATTCAAACGTCGTTTTATAACGGAATTTCTATGGCCACCTCCCAGCGTCATAGACAGACGCTGGACACCATCTAAAGACAAAGTACTTGCCAAGACGAATCAAACTTGTCCAAACTAGGTGGGTTATTTCGTTCTATAACGGGGTTCTATGGCCATCTTCCACCTCCATCAACAGACCCTGGATACCATCTAAAGACAGAGTATTCGACAAGACGAATCCAACAAGTCCAATCTAGATGGTGTTGCGTCTTTTTGTAACCAATTTCTTTTGGCCACCTTCTGGATCTATCATCAGACCCTGGATACCATCTTTAGACAAAGAACTCGTCAAGACTTATCAAACGAGGCTACACTCGATGGGGTTGCGTCGATTTACAACGGAGTTTTATAGGGCCACTTTCCAGCTCCACCATCAGATCAGCTCCATATCATCATAGTATTGAGTGGATAGGCGATATACACATACGTTCAAAATTTCAGATCAATTGGAAACCAGGAAATGTGTAAAATTTAACTCGTAAAATTCCTTTACAGACAGACATCGTGACAGGTGAAAGCAAATAAAAGCTTTTATAAATGGACCGTGCATCCTGGACTATGTTCCTTACTTTTAAGAATGGTGCTAGGATATCGGAGGTGTTGTCAACGATAATGGGTGGGAATCTGGTGTCCTGAAACACAGGCTATGAGCCTAGCGTAGGCACCAGTCTCCCACAATATAATGACTTAAACTACCTATATGTATAATGTTCTGTCTCAAAACTGTTGTTCCGAATAATGTAAACTGTGGTGAGTATTTATTATTATTATTATAATGACTGTGTGTGTTGTTGCGTACTGTGAGTTACCCATTCCAAAGGGAGATCTCTATGGAGAAGAACGAGCAAGAAAGTCCATGGACACTCTTTTAACTCTACTCCTCGTTTCTCTGGAAGATGTGCAACTTAAAACACTGGGTAATGTAAGCAGAGTCAGACCAAATACACGATAGATGAACTGTGTGGAAATGACGAGTGATCGAGAGGTTTGGAAGGAGAAAAATAAAAACATACATGCAGCGTCGACCCCAAGTGAGTGGTTTTTATAAACAGTTTCATAAGTCACTTTTTTTTTTAAATTGGATGGGGCTGGTGTTTCGTACCCGACTACTCTAAGAAGAAACATCCGATTAAACTCAGAAGTCATAGTCTCTTATAAGGTCCAGACATTATCTTGGTACACACACATGGAGACCATTAGACTATGGAGATTAGTGTCTGAGATGGTCTTTGGAAGCAAGCATTTGTCAGTTATCGTGGAGCTTGACTTGTAACAATAACTATAACATTAAAAGGTTTGGGTGGGTCGCTCGCTTATTACTGAAACTGTCAGACTGACTGACTGACAGAAGTGCTGTAATGTAATCCATAAAGTAATAATGAGCTGCTTCTTTTTTTTCGGGGTGGGAATTCATCAAAAATCCCGGGGCAAAACCCTTGGGCAGAGCGAAAGGAAGTGTCAGACTTCTACTGACTAAAAACCACCCATGTTCCTTCTTAGCCCTTTATGTCAAGGCCGCGGTATCTCTTGCGAACAACCCGCAGCCCTGACGGGACCCGCATCCCCGACGGTATAATGAGCTGCCCTCAACGCATTATTCAGGGCAGTTACCATCGCTCTACATTTCACCTCCAGTGGGCCAGTTTCAGTCCGATATGACGAATGTTACGCAACGAACTATAAATCTGGCCAAACATATCGGTAATATTGACGATAAACAGCTGATATCCTCATAAATACAGAGCGTGTACGTCCCTGGGGGCGGCAGTAGTTTATGTAGCTGTTTCACTCGCGGCCGGCAATGTGGTGCAAATTCATGCCAGAAATAGAGAGTGTGTTATGGACACCTTGAGCCCATGGGACACTTGGTTGAAACGGCTCCTTTCGCTATGTTTTATAATTATTTATATTAATAAAAAGGGTAAATAAACGTAAAAAAAATTAAAATAACTTTGTGTATTCTCAAAATTTACGACAATCTGAATCAATTGGAAAAAGTTTTAGTTTCCTAGGTGATCGGGAAGTGCTTCTAAAATCACTGCAAAATTGAAACTGATGTCGATTTTTTACTCGTTTTTCATTGATTCATATTTTTCCGCCCACCACTAAATCAGAACGATAACGTGCGATAGGAAACTCCGTTCTAAAAGTAAAAACATTAATTAAAATGGACTAGTCTAGCACACTACTTGAAAATCTTGAAATTACCATAGCCAGCAGACGCCTGAAAGTACTGTAGCCAGACGCCTGAAGCTTCAGTAGACAGACGCCTGAAAATACTGTAGTCAGACCCTTGAAAGTATTGTAGTCAGACAGCTGAAAGTACTATAACCAAACGCCTAAAATTACCATCGTCAGACGCCTCAAAATTACTTTAGTCAGACCCGTGAAAGAACTGTGGTTAGACCCGTGAAAGAACTGTAGTCAGACGACTGAAAATACTGTAGTCAGACGACTGAAACTACCACAGCCAGACGCCTCAGACGCCTGGAAGTACTGTAGTCAGAGGTCTGAAAGTATTATATCCAGACGCCTGAAAGTTTAAGAAACTGATAAACATTTTTTGTGCTTGTTCTGTGAGAGGATGCATGAAATGAGGATGCTTCGTCTTTTGTTAAAAATTTAAGGGCTTTCTATTAAAAAAAAACTTGTCGTAAAAATTACTTGTCGTGCGAGTCCAACTCGCACTTGACCAGTATTCTGAAGTTTCCTTCACTGGAATACATAATGTGTGCCGCGTGACTTGACAGAATTGCGTTAAAACAAAATAATGAAGGGCGGCTGTCACGTGGACTCGTGGAGCGAGTACCTTGAGCTTCTTGCGAAACAGTTCGGCTGAGTTTCAATTTCAAAACATACTTTTACAGTCTTCACCAACTGACGCGGGTGGCTCGTACTCTTAACCAATTGTAACAGACGAGGTAGACGTTTTTGTATGTACCTACACAGAATGAATTCACAAGGATAACATTTTAAAATTTCAAACAGATCTAGACAATAAGTTGTTAGTTTGCGTCTCCAGATATCTGAAAATAATCATTACCATGAATCATGAGCAGCATTACGACAGGACGAGTCTTTACACAAATAATAAATAAAATAAAATAAATTTTTCGAAGCCCTTTTTCCCTGTCACTGCGATATTGTTTTTGACCATACCCCTGGCAAACCTACTTACGGAGATATGAATGGTCATCACACTATCACATCACATCACATCACACTACATTATAAAGGCGAAAGTTTGTGCTGTGTGAGTGTGTATGATTGTTACTTCTTCACGCGGTAAAAACTACTGAACGGATTTGTATAAATTTGGTACTCAGATACTTACTTTATAACCTGGATGAACACATATGATAGTTTTTATCCCGATGTTATCTTCCCGTGGGATAATTTTCGAGTTGTAGCGGGTGAAACCGCTGTCAACAGCTAGTTGTAAATAAAACAGATAAAGTAATGAGCAGTGAATAACTTTTTCATCTTACCCATGTCAATGTAGCGAAATGGCCAAGCCACATATATATTTTGACTACGGTGTAGAACTTGTGAAATTAGAGATAGGTACACCTTTTTTCTCCTTTATCATTTGTCTTATATGTATAAATGGTGTAAAAGTACCCTTAACGCAAACGAAGGGCACTTGTTCTCCCCACCACTACGATCATTTTTTGGTTCTAGACCATACCTGGGAACCCCTTAGTTACGGAGATATTGGGGGTCAAAGTTCCAAATTTTGTACAGCTGTTTTTGTAAATACCAGTTTTTCAGGTTATAACTTTACTTAAATTAGTTCCTTAGCCCCTTTACTATTTAAAGCACCCACTAGCACAATGTTTCAAAAGTGCAATATTGAGTTTTACCGTAAAATGTGATTTTTGACCCCAAAAAAAAAAGCCTGCAAATATTTTGCATAGGGGTACCTACTTAGTTTTATGTACAGAATGCGTGGTTGACGTATGTGTGAAGGGTTACTTTACACCCTGTATAAGCGACCCACTCAAATGTCCTTTCTTTGGTACTGCTCGTCGAGCTCCTTGAGTTATAAGTTGACCTCCACGATAAGTTATAAGTTGACCTCCACGATAACTTTTTTTTTGTGTACCTTTTTTTACCAGCTTTCTCATTTCTCCACACATTTTTAAATTCAGCAAAAGCAACGAACAAAAGCAACGAACAGAAAAAACAATTGGGAGAAAACCGCGGGCAGAAGTGACTAATTCACGTAGAAAACTCGGTATAATAAATATGTATTAAATGATGTATTGGGTGGTCACCCACCACAAACCAACCTAGGCTCGCTAAGCTAGGTTTAGAATTTAGCCACCCGGTAAACCGTCTGATACTTACGACATCCACTAGTTTCACCGACCATGCGTCACTAACTGTTTGTTGGTACCTACACAATCGTAATGATAATAATTGTAGTCGAGTCCTGCTATCGCTTTCAGTTATTAATCCTTCAGTTTTGTATTAGGTAAGGACGTAAGTACATTCAGGGCTGCAGGTTGTTCGGGGCTGCGGTTTGTTCGCAAGAGATACAGCGGCCCCGGACACAAGGGCTAAGAAGGAACGTGGGTGGTTTTTAGTCAGTGGAAGTCTGACACTCCCTTCCGCTCTGCCCAGAACGGGAGGAGTCATTTGATGATTTCCCACCAACCTAAAATAAAAAAGGACGTGCATTCAGCAGCTCCAATACGTATACACATCACATCATCAGCATCATTACAGCTGAAAAATATTAACGTCCACTGCTGGACATGGCCTCCCCCCCCCCAGTGTCGCCACATTGACCCGTTCGACCCCACAACTACCTACTATTGTTATAGATTGTTTAAAGATTAATAATTATGAACGCACCCTGATTTTGACATCCAGGGAATATTGTGTTATCTGTGGTCAGATCCAATATAACGTTGAAATGAAGATGTTGTTTCACTAAGAACCTGCGAAACAAAGACTACAATATATATAAGGAGACTGCGAAATTTCTCCATCAAAGACACAATCTTTATGCCTCAGGGGAATCCATTAGAATTACCAAAAACTATGTTGGGGTTGATTTCCAGTCTAACCGGATGCAGCTGCCACCACCAAGTACTGGATAGTACTAGTTGACAAGACTTTCGGGCCACGGACTACCTTTTATGACTTTGAAAGATACAGCTGTCAACCGGGACCTTTACGTGCTTTCTGAGACACGGTAGACACTTTGTATACTATACGTAGCTGATAAGGATGCTATGGATCATTCAACAACGGCAAGCGCGGCTTTACTTTGAAGATCGGCCTCAGCGGCCGTTGTTTTAAAACCACGAGCTACAAGCATTACAACATATACACAAATATTCAGTAAATATACCTGTCTAGCAAACTAGTTGTTTCAGTAATTGGTAAACACCTGCGATGGCATGATTAATTTATAGCTTCATTTGTTGTTGCACTCGCTAATGAATAGCTGGCTCATTGAGTATTGGACGTTACGCCGCAAGGTTATTCGTTACAAACACACACAAAAATACAAATCTTTCCTCTATACATATAATAGTGCTGTAGATCAGATACGACTTGACACTGGCCGGCAAATTACAAAAAACGTTGACGTATGTGTGAAGGGTTCGTTTGCACCCTGTATACCCAGTGTAAGGTTACCATAGCTATCATTTTACTATTTTTATTGCTTCAGAAAGTGTTTTGATTAACGTCGTTTGATACACGTGGACATTTGTCACTGCAGTTTTTGGCTCCATAATAACTGAGCCGCGGGCGGTGTTGTTTCGACCGACAAATCACGTAAAAATAATTTTGTTCACAGTAGTATTTTAACGTTTACGTAAGTCGGAGCGGTAGTAATACTAGTTTTGTTGTAATAGCGTCCATAAGTACTCCAGCACTGGCTTGTCGGCAGATATGACTATTTGATGGAGGGAGGGGTACGTAAATAACATCAAGAAAACAACAAAATAGTAAAACCAATTAATATTTATTTAATTAAAACGACCACATATTACACTAAGTACAAGATCGTACCTGAGATAATCACAATAATAGTATATTATTATAAACTTCACCTTTATTAATAGTAATAATTATTATTTGTTACAACAAATTGATGGATTTTCTAGTTTTTTTTTTCTATTACAATGATGAGTAGAGACATGAGACGTTATTTTGATAACATTTTAGGAAGATTTTTATGGCATAATTTATGTGGACAAGGCAAAAGGAGTATGTAAGGATCGTTGCCGGTCGCATTCTGTGGGTTCTGCCTATCCCCATGGGATAATGGCGTGAGTTTATGTATGTATTATGACAAAACTTGATATGAAAAAGTTTATGAAAAAAAAAACACAAAAAGAGAACCTCCTCCTTTTTGGAAGACGGTTAAAAAGAGATCTTTCACTGTCATTCAAGCGACAAATCAAGAAAATATGCTTTTTTTTATTTTGGAGCCCACACTTGTTCTTTGACAAACATTTAAGAGTCCAAGCTCAAGGTTTGCCAACATGCAATGGAGCGTAGTGTCCTAGGTGTTAAACTAACCAACCATATACGAATCCAAAACACAAATCACTCGAGATCACTGATAAGCTGAAGTGGGACTGGACTGGTCATGTCTGCCGAATGCCGTACGAGCTGTGGGCCAAAATAAACACATTGTGGAGCCCTGACACAGTAAGAAGGCGACGTGGTAGACCTCGCAGGAGATACCAGAGCGCGAAGCCCGCCTGTCGCAGAAACCTGAGTGGCTTAACTTGGCTATAATAATTTATACAGCGTGAGTTTTAAGTTTGTATGGTCTACGTGAAGCTGAAGTATCATTGAATTGTGGTGCTTTATAAGATCTTATTAAAATAGATGGACAAACTTTTGGAAATCAATCAGACCACCAAAATAAGGCATGTGTTGAAAGACATAAGGTAAGAAAAAGGCATCAGATAGTTACAAGAAAAAATAAAACAAGATACTTTAATCGAAAGTCGAAGTCCCGGCGTGGATGCCGGCTGGATGTCGGTGGAAGTCTACCGGCCGCAGCCACCACCGCCACACTTGGACTTCTTGGGTGCGCGGTACGAGGAGCTGGACGCGCCGGCGCTCAGCGGCATGTAGTCTGTTGACAAGCAATATTGCATTATTTATGGTAACCATTTTTATAGCTTCGCCTTAGCGAAGTAGCGACGTAGTTTGGATTTGTGCCAGATTGATACAGGACTTACACATAGGTGGCGAAATATGGGTGTACTAATTGGTACACTTCTGCCTAACCTTCGGCGATTAACACGTCTGTTATTGAATACTTGTGTTTTAGTTCGAATAGGGTAGTTAACTAAAACAATCTAATTAGTCCGTCAGATTGATTTCCAAAAAATATTGGACACGTATTTTTTCTTTTTTCACGTAAGCAAACAATGAAGACGATACAGTGCTTTGAAAACTCGTGTGACGTCATATTCTAAGGCATTAGTATGACATTTTTAGCGGTTAGTGACGTCACAAACCCCCACTCAAATCTTTGACGCGTTTTATCTTCGACAATTTTTATTGATTTGATGAAACAAAAATACGTATCCAATATTTTTCGATAATCTAACAGACGAACTAATTAGAATTATATTTTTTGAAGTCAGTAAACATCCCTTTTATTGTGGTAAAGAATTTGTCAGCTACACTCTGCGCTCTAAGGGAGTAGTCATACCTCAACACCACGGCACAGGGTGAGCCACACCTCATGCACAATATTATCATTTCGCCCTCCTGAACTTGATAAAAGCAAGCGACGGAGTTGTCCAGTGCAGTACGAACTGGTCAGGTAAGGGCTAAGTCATTGATTCAAGAAGAAGAAGAAGAACAGGTAGTGTACCGTCATCCTTCTCCCCGCTGCCGAGCCGGTTCCCGCCGGCCGCAGTGCCGTACTTCTCCAGACGTTCCGCCAGCTCTGCGCGCTTGCGTTCCTCACGCTGTAACAACCAAAATATTTGTTATGTGGTGACAAGTCGATATCGTGTGGTTATTGCCCGGTGGTATAGTTTTATGTCACCTTGGCTTAGATACCGTCGAAATATTTGTCTCAGGCATGCTGGAAGTGATTTTTAAACAATACGCACATGAATGCCAAAATTTACAGGTGAACAAGTAATTCGGTGCTTACTTGACTACTGTTCAAAATTCACGAAGATGTTATGTTATTTCAAAGAACTAACAGAAATAACACGATGTGTGAAAACAGTAACAAAATCGATAAAAAAAGTGAAAATTTCTAGCATATCAAAACAAAAAAAAAAGTGAAAATGTCTAGCATATCAACACAAAAATAAAAAAGTGAAAATGTCTAGCATATCAAAACAAAAAAAAAAGTGAAAATGTCTAGCATATCAAAACAAAAATTGATTAGCGCGTTAAGGTTCAGTTTTGGTTGGCACAGTTTCTGCAGTAATTAAGACGTGTGGTTTGGTCTATGCTTTATTTTCAACTAACACATGCTTCACTTTAAACGATACACAATCATCACATAGCTATAGGTACAATCGTTCCCAACATACCGCCCACCAAAAGATCTTAAGGTTCTTTTAAAAACAATTCAGATGTTCAATTAATTTACACATAGCACAAACAATAAAATCAAAAACTAGATACAAAATTGTTGATAGTCATTACTATTACAAGATGTAAACTAATGAATTACATGCTCAGTAAATCAATCCTACTTCAGTACAAACAACAATTTAAATTAATACACGGTACCTATATAACTATGAAGTTTAAACATTGGTGTCTACAGGTAAAAGACATAATTTACCAATTGATCGTCTAACTATGTGGTTACCGGTTTTCACACTATACACTCTGGTAACTGCATCTTGGCCAGGGTGTTTATCTACGATTCGTCCAAGTGGCCATTTTCCTGGAACAGAATTGTCCGTCTTTACTAGCACTATCTGACCAATTTCTAAGTCTGGGACTGTCTTTAACCACTTCGGCCGTTGCTGTAGTCTTGCTAAGTACTCCTGCTGCCAGCGCTGCCAAAAGTCGTTCAATAGCTTTTGAGTATGCTGCCATCGAGATAGCTTGCTAGCAGGAACGTCTTTCAAGCTTGGTGAAGGTACGGTGATTGGTGCTTCCCCGATCAGGAAGTGTCCTGGTGTGAGTACCTCCATATCGTCCTTGTCTGAATCATCGATGGGGCATAACGGTCGAGAGTTAAGACAAGCCTCGATCTGGCATAAAAGTGTAGTGAACTCTTCAAACGTCAGGTGACTGTTCAAGACTCGTTTGAGATGATGCTTAGTGGATTTTATGCCGGCTTCCCATAGACCACCGAAGTTCGGACTGTATCCCGGAATAAAATGCCACTGAGTCCCATCCTTGGCCAAAGTATCTACTATGTCACCTTGGAATTCTAACTTAGCTGAGTTCCAGGCTTCGACCAGCTCTTTGTTGGCCCCGACAAAGTTTCGGCCCTGGTCACTCCACATGTGGTTGCATCTTCCTCTACGTGACACAAATCTTCTGAACGCTCCGATGAATGCTTCAGAGGTTAGGTTGCCAACAAGTTCTAAATGTATGGCCTTCGTTGCCATACATATAAACAATGAAATGTAGCCTTTGTTTGGTTTAGCACCTCTTCCCTTAGACATTAGGATTTGGTACGGGCCAGCAAAGTCAACACCACAATGTAAGAATGCTCGGGCAGGTGTCACTCGTTCCTTGGGTAAGTCTCCCATAAACTGGTTTCTAATTTCAGCCCGCTGTTTCGCACAGATTAAACATTTGTGTACTTCAGCCTTTACCAAACTTTTTTGGTTCAGAATCCAGTATTTCGATCGAATGTAATTATACATTAACTGTACGCCCCCATGCAAAGTCGCCTTATGTGCATCGGCCACAATAAGTCTGGTCAAACGTGATTTATTATCTAAGATGATAGGGTGTTTTCTATCGTTGTCTATATTGGCGTGTCGAATTCTACCGCCCACCCTGAGGATATGATTTCGATTCAAATACGGATTGAGTGACTTTAATACACTTCTGTTCTTAACTTTACCTTTGTCTTTCAGGTCTTTAATCTCTTCTTCAAAACATTCTCTTTGTGTTATTTGAATACATTTATGTAATGATCTTTCTAATTCTTCTGTGCTTAAACTAATCTGTATTTTTTTATTTTTCAGGTTCAAGAATTGTCTGCAGTGCGTCACTGTTTGCAACAACTCCGCTAGTGTATCACAAACCTCGAAGTGGGTTGACCAATTTTTCTCTTCGACGGATGGTTCCGTTACTACGTTTACATTTATACCCTTTCTCATTTCTAGGTCAGTCGAAATGTTTATGCTTGTATATGGTATTTCCTTTTGTTTTAGCCATTCAGGTCCTTCCCACCATAATCTACAATTCTTCAAATCTGACAGCAGCATGCCTCTTGATACGACATCTGCTGGGTTTTCCTTTGATAGGACGTGAAACCATTTGTTACCAATGTTATCGATTATCGTTACGACTCTGTTCCTCACAAAGGTTTGCCATCGAGTAGGATCTCCCTGCAACCATGATAAAACGATTGTCGAGTCTGTCCATGAAAATATTTGATTAGTAGGAATATGCATAGCTTCGCTTATTTGCTTCAATAATTTTGAAAGTAGTAATGCTCCACATAGCTCGAGTCGCGGTAGTGACAGTGGTTTTACAGGCGCAACTCTGGATTTAGCAGCAATTATGGTCGTTTTGTATTGAAGGTCTTCTCCCAGCACCCTCAGGTAAGCAACAGCTCCGTATGCTTTGTTAGAAGCGTCACAATAACCGTGAACAGAAGCGTTTCTCATGCTGTCACTTGTGCATTGTAACCATCGCTGCAGTTCTACAACTTTCAAATGTGATAAGCTTTTTCTTATACTAATCCATTCTTTTTCTGTTTCAGGGTCTACTTCGTCATCCCAGGCGCTTCGCTTCAGCCACAAACTTTGGATTAATATTTTAGCAGGTACTATCGCCGGAGCCTGCCATCCCAGCGGATCGAATAGCCGGTGAATGTCAGCCAAGATCTTTCTTTTGGTTACGACTCCAGTCATGAGGGCGTAATCAAGATGATAATGAATAGTGTCTTCGCCCATGTTCCAGGATAAACCTAGGGTTCTAACAGTACCATGCAACTTCATGTCTATTTTAACTTGCTTACTATGCTGTTCGGCTTCAAATTGTTCTAGGAATTTTCCACTGTTAGATGCCCATTTTTGCAGCTTGAAACCTCCTCCTTGTAGGATATGGTTAATGTCCTTAGCTACTTCTATAGCTTGTTCTACTGTATCCTCCCCAGACATTAGATCATCCATAAAAAAATCATTCTTGATGGTTTCAGCTGCTTTAGGATAATCTCTGCATTCATTTTCTGCTAGTTGTTGCAGCGTTTTCACAGCAAGGTAAGGGGCAGAAGCAGTACCGAATGTGACTCGGAGCAGACGATAATCTTTGATTGTTTCAGTTGAAGGTTGACGCCAAAGAATACGCTGATAGTCTGCGTCTTCTTTCGTCACCAAAACCTGTCTGTACATTTTTTCGATGTCAGACACAAAACAGATAGGCTTCATTCTCCATCTCATAACTAGACATCTCATGTCCTCCTGTAGCTGAGGTCCTATCAGCAGTTCATCATTTAGAGATATATTATTGCAACCCTTGGACGAAGCATTAAAGACAACCCTAACCTTCGTTGTTTCACTTGTTTCTTTCAGGACTGGATGGTGTGGTAAGTATACTGCCGAATTATCTATCTCGTTTGTTGGAACTATTTCCATGTGTTTCAGATCAATATACTCCTTCATTACTTTTGTGTATTCCGTCCTCAAATTCGTATCATTCTCAAAGCGTTTTTCAAGTT
This sequence comes from Diarsia rubi, assembly GCA_932274075.1. NCBI lineage: Eukaryota > Metazoa > Arthropoda > Insecta > Lepidoptera > Noctuidae > Diarsia > Diarsia rubi. Next base: position 10,598,012 of record OW026441.1, read on the forward strand.
GCATGTATCTTCTTAATGCTATATCTCTAGTTTTACCTTCACATGACTTAGGCTTTTCTGTTTTAAACGGTAATTTTACCACGAATCTTCCCTCATCATTTCGCTTGTATGTTTCCTTGTAGATTTTCTCACACTCTTCTTCATCTTTTGTTAGTTTCTTCTTACTATCATCTTCTACTTCCCAGAAAGTTGAAAGTTGTATGTTGATGCATGACGGTAATATCTACCGAAGATATGTTTTCTTCCACCTTTCCAAAAAGAATCCATCCTAGGCGTGTATCTTGTGCGCTTGGAGAGCCTAATGGACCTCTAACCAGACCGCCTTTCAGAATGGTGTCATAGATTTGAACACCTAATAAAAGGTCCACTCGCCCTGGTTGATTGTAACTTGGGTCTGCCAGGGTGAGGCCTTGTAAATGCGGCCAGTCTGCGATTTTGTGGGTGAAATGACTTGGTGGCAAATTGGAGGTTATGTTCTTGGGTATGACATATGCCTTCAGAGTAATCTTGAAATTATCTTCACACCGCGATAGAAGATCAAATTCTACGATGTGATTTATGTGTGTCTGTTTACCTCCAACCGTTGTGATTGTTCCTTTAGATGCTTTGCGTTTTATCTTTAATCTTTGAGCTGCTCCTTCACTGATAAAACTTTCATGTGACCCTTGGTCAATTAAGGCGCGCAATACTGTCGTTAGTCCATTGTCACCCCTTACATACACTAGTGCTGTTGCCAGCAAAGCTGTGGACTTCTTCGTGATGAAGTGTGATGCTATTGCGACGTCTTCTTTTTCATGTTCATCGTTTGTTTTCTTTCCTTCGATATGTACGTGTGGAGTTTGTGTATTGTCTGACTGCTTTTTCTGCTGGTGCAACAGTGAGTGGTGCCGGCGATTGCATCGACGGCAGAATACAGGTACGCGACATTTCCAGGCTGAATGCCCTGGTGCCAGACAATTGTAGCAAAGGTTATTCTTCCTTACAAACTCGTTTCTCTCCATAGGTTGAAGCTTTATAAAATCTTTACAATGGCATAGGGCATGGTCTTCCTTGCACAATGTACACGTCTTCGCCGGTGTGGTTGCAGAAACATGGCATGACTTATCCTTGATAGTTTTCTCCCTTGAGACAGCTGAAGAACTACCAGGTGTCACCAACTCCAATGTACGGAACTTAGACTCCAAAAATATATAAAATTCTTTCAAGGTGGGTAATTTGTTAAACTCCTGAGTGTACGTATGCTCCTCCCAGTCCTTATGGGTCTCCGGGTCTAATTTCTGAACCACTAAAAATATAATTAGGGGGTCCCAGTTATCAATAGTTAAGTCCTGATTTTGTAGACTATTCATACATTCAGCGGTAGTGTCTAGCAAGGACTTTATCTGATTTGCAGTTGGTGTCTTGATCGCCCTTTGTCCGGTAAGTCGTTTGAACAACGTATTTACTATAACTCGTTTATTCCCGTAGCGATTTTTTAATATATTCCATGCTTGTTTGTAGTTATTTTCCGTAACCTTTATATGTTTCAGCAAGGCTTCAGCTTCACCGGTGATACTTGACTTCAGGTATTACAACTTCTGTACCAAACTTAGCGACTTATTGTCATGGACTAGTGATATAAACAAATCATGATATGTGGGCCAGTCATCGTAATTACCATTAAACTCTGGTAGCTGGATAGTCGGTAATTTAACTTGAGTTTGGTTAATCGTAGGCATGTTACAACATACATCTTCTGTTGTTGACGATGTAGAAATCATGTCCTTTAAGTCTCCTTGTAAACACAAAAACATGTCTTCAACAACGTAATAGTCTTCGTTAACAAAGTACTGAATGTTCGCACGATGTTCTTTCGGTGTACACTTAACAAGTTCTTCATGTGTTATTTTAAATGACTGCCAATATTCTTCTATACATTGTAATCTTGCTAGGATGTAACCCTTTGTTAATCGTACCTTAGGACATTTCTTCATATTAACTTGCGCTTTT